>CM076899.1:10291248-11491248 GCA_039519145.1 Kokia cookei | reverse complement strand
GGAGGAGCATTAGTTAATATGACTCCTCAACGAGCAAGAGACTTGATTTCCACAATGACCGCAAATACTCAACAATTTTGAGCCAACCCTGAACCTACTTGAAGGGTTCATCAGCTAAGTAATTCCTCTTTAGAAGATAAATTTGAAAAACTTACTAATGTTATGAGTTCTCTTATTGCAGGAAAATTAGGGCCGGCCCGTCAATGTGGAATTTGTGATGAATTCGAGCATACAACTAATGCATGCCCTAGTTTGTATGATAATTCTATGGCCCAATTAGACGCTGTGGGAAACTTTCTTGGACCACCTCAAAGGCGATATGATCCTTATGAAAATACATACAATCCTAGGTGGAAGGATAATACTAACATGTGATATGGGATAAATTCACGTTATAACCAGCCATTCCAAAATTGAGCTCCACAACAAGCGTAAAATTCAGGTACTTCCCTAAAAACTATGGTAAATAAATTAGCAACTAATGTTCTTAAATTTCAGCAGCAATCTATAGATTTTCAAAAGAAAACTGAGGCATCTATTAAGGAGTTGACCATGCAAATGGAGAAAATGAACGCACAGGGAAGGCTGCCATCACAAACAGAACCCAACCTAAGAGAAAACGCGAATGTAGTGACTCTACGAAGTGGGAAAGTACTGGAACCAATTCATGGCAAAAATCATGCCCAAAAATCTACCCATGAAAATCAGAAAGACGACGAATAGGTCCAGTCGAAACCTTCATTACCTGAAATTCAACCTCCGTTTCCTGGACGACTGAGGAAACCCAAAAAGGTAATGAGGAAAAAGAGATCCTCGAAACATTTAGAAAAGTCGAGGTAAATATACCTTTTTTAGATGCTATTAAATAGATTCCACGGTATGCTAAATTTCTGAAAGAACTTTGCACCAATAAAAGAAAATTGATTGGAAATGAAAACATAAATGTTGGTGAGAATGTGTCTTCGGTTTTGCAAAGAAGGATGCCAACAAAATGTAAGGATAGAGGTATGTTTGCAATACCATTCAAAATAGGTCACTTTCGAATTAAGAAAGCTATGTGTGACTTAGGAGCTTCTATAAATGTAATGCCTTTTTCTATTTATGAATCACTTAACGTGGGTTCTTTGAAGGAAACAGGTGTTATAATTCAGTTGGCGGATAGGTCTATTGTACACCCCGAAGGAGTCCTTGAGGATGTGTTAGTGAAAGTCAATGAACTAATTTTACCTACAGATTTTTATGTGGTAAAGATGGAAGAGGATAAAACTCTTGGGTCTTCCGATATCTTGTTAGGGCGACCTTTCCTTAGTACTGCAAATACTAAGATCAATGTACGAAGTGGAACCCTCACAATGGAGTTTGATGGAGAGATCATAAAGTTCAATGTTTATGACGCCATCAGTCACCCTAGTGAAATCTTGAACGTAAACCGTGTCGATATAGTGGAATCCTTAGTAGAAGAGACTTCCAAATCAGTTCATAAAAATGAACCTAAAATATTGTTTGATGATTTAGATTCATATTGCGAATCTATTAAGAAATTATTGCCCCCTATGAACACTAGACTTCTACCTTCTGTTGTGCAAGCACCAAATTTTCAACTTCTTATGATCAAAAAAATTCAGTGGGAACGACTCCAACTCTAGTTCGGTCGTCAAGCTAGCGACGTTAAACAAGCGCTTGTTGGGAGGCAACCCAATTATTATTTTTTTTATTTTTTTATTTTATTTTTCTATCTTATTTTATTTTATTTATTTATTTTTGTCCAGGAAACTCGAGGAATTTATTTTAAAAAAATAATGATGGAAACTGCAGCACTACGAGAGCAGCGATAACATGGAGAGTATTCTAAACCCTTTTCTTTTCGTATTGAGGGCATTGCGTTTTAAGTAGGGGGAGACATTCCTCATTGTTTTTGCTATTTTTATCTGCTGTTTGTGCTGCTATGGGTTTATTGTTGCTGCTACCTTTCTATTTTTTGCCTGTTTTATTTTTTCTAAGTATATTTTGTCCCATTTCATGCCCATGATTTTACCCAAGAAATACCCACTGTTTTGCCCATCAGTATGATTCTTGTTTGCTAAGTTAATTTTGATTCTGCTATGATTAAATTTGTCTCCACTATTTTATTTCTATTAGGCTCACAAGATTATGATTAATGAAGAAAACCCTATTTTGCTTATGGTAAAATTGATTGAGTCTAAGTATAAGAGAACAATTAATTCTGATGCATGCTAAAATTGTTTTTCTTGATTGTTAGTTAATTGCCAAATTTATTTTTGATACTTGTTTTTTCTCCTAGTCCTCCTAAATTAAAGTTCTTTGTCCGAAAAAAAAAAACCCTTTGATAATTCCGTGGTTATGAGGATAGTTTAAAACGTGACTAACTGAGTAACCAGAGTAGGGTGCTTGGGTTGTCATCCTACTTCGCGTAAAAAGATTGTGTGACGTGTTAAGCAAAACTCCGCTAACCCGAATAAAAAAAAGAAAAAAATAAATAAATTCGGAATGTGTTAGATTGAGTAACCGGGGTGAAGTGCTTGGTTGTCATTTCACTTCGCGTCAAAAGGGCTAACACATTCTACAAAAAAAAGAGAAGAAAAAATTGAGAGCATGTTGGGCTGAGTAATAGGGATGGAGTGCTTGGGTGTCATTTTATTTCACGTCAAAAGGTCAAATATATTCTTAAAGAAAAAACTGGCAAAATAAAAGGAAGAGAACTAAATTTGGAAACAAGGGTGAACAAATAGGTGTCTTGGTAAGTTTAGTAAATTATCTAACTTTCATGAAATAATTCAAGATGATTTAATTGTTGTGTGTTTTAATTGGGTTACTTTTTCGATTTTACCTACAGCAAGCTAATGGTTCTCTTTATTTTTTGTAAGCATTAAGTCTAATTGTTTGTAGAACTTTGGAGTATTATTTTCCGTGGTGGAATTTTAATTACTTAGTGAATTATAAGTCATACTTGAGGGCACGCATGGGCTAAGTAGGGGGAATATGATAATGCTTAAATATGACATACTTTTGGATATTAAATATATATTTTTAGAGTATGATCCTATTAAATTGGGCTATTTATTGTCTTTTTATTTTGTAGGGATTCAAGTGGTGATAATAGATAAATTGGAGACAAAAAGCATGGTTTTGGAGGAGAATTTGAAGTTGTGTGAAGATGAAATGCTAAAAGAGAGAGTTTATAGGACAAAAAAACTTGGTTTTATTTTATTTTATTTTTTAAATATATTTAATATTAGGATTTAATATTTAAGATATTATTTATTATTTAAATTTGTATTTAATTTATGTCTATCTTTTTGTATTTATCTTTTAAAGTTTAATTTAGATCCAATTAGGGAAATTAAATGTTAGATATAATTCTAATTATCTTTTAGAATTTAGATTGGATTTAACTAGGAATATTATGTACTATAAATAGGGGGTGGAGTGATTGAATTATTCATTCCTCATTCATTGAAAAAATCCTCCATCTCTTAAAATCCTAGTTCAATAAAAAACTCTATTCTTTTTATTTTGTGTTCTTCCCCAAAAATCATGAGTAACTAAAAAACCCTTCTAGCCAAAGGTTATCAAATATTCCTTCAAGGTTCATGAGGCTTAGAATCTGAGCTTAATTCTTTTCAACCCGAGTATTCATCAATTCTCTGTAATACGGGATTGACGCTTCCGTCCAAAATCCCTACAAAAGTAATCTTTTCATCTTGTGCAAAGACGGCCGCTTTGTGTGTTCTAAGAAGGTTGCACAGTCGATTCTTTAACTTATTGCGTCAGGGTTGCCGAGCTAAAAGAGACAAAACGGCGTGGCATTCGTCGTTGGGAAAATGTGATCTAGTGTAAGACAGTCTCATTGGAGCGACGGTTGACTAGAGTCAGGTTCCACTAAAAATTATATTCGGAGCTGGTGGTCGTAGGCATCCTCTTCCACTATAACTGGCTTATTCGGGCATTAGAAGAACCATCCAAAGTCTTATTTCAACTTGTTTATTTTATTCTATTTATTTTTACTTTGACTTCCCTATTTTTTATTTCTTTTAATTCTATTTTCTTTTATTTTTAATTCTGTTTCTTTTATTTTTCCTTAGATCGCGGAGCTTTTCTTGGGCACGATTTGGCTCGCGATCTCAATAGACAAGACTTTTATGACTCTTCAGTCCCTGAGGATTAGACCCTACTTCCCTTTTACTATTATTTACTTTAATTTTCGAAATAGGTTATATTTGGTGTTCCCGACGACACATCAATAAGCTAAGTGAGCAATGGTTAAGAAAGCTATGATGACTAAATTGTGAAAGGTGAAAGAAGGTGTAAATTGTGACATTGTGGTCAATAAAATATTGAATACATGAAAGGTAAGTACTATATGTGTATAAGTAATCATATGATGATAAAATTAAGTAAGCTAAAGAGGCTAAAATAATCAAGATATGAAAAGTGGATAAATGTGTATAATGTGATAACAAGATAAGTTAAATGATATATATATATGAAAAGTATAGATTTTATATAACAAATATTCAAACGTATATTAAAATGAGTTAATAAAAAGTTTAGAATTGATTAATTATTCTTGTAGTATTTACTAAGCCTTCATCGGCTTAACGCGTTTATTTCAACGCATAGGTACAAGATCTCCGAGAAGCTAAGGTTGGATTAGGTTCCTCTTATCAAATCACATCAACATTGAAAAGTACAAGACAATGTATACTTATTTTGAGGTAAAATGGCATGTACAAATGGTACTTATATGTCCTCAATGAATGGGATATAATTGTTATTTTGGAATACTATGAACTTATGAAATGAGATGATGAATTTTGAATGAAATTATGTTTTGGACTGAATTGATTTATTGGTAAAGTTTTTATATGATTTCAGGGGGTTAGTTTGAAGTTTCTAGCTATATTTCTTGATTTTAGAATAGAGGTATCGATATTTTTATGGTGGTATTGATACCAGAGTTCCAGAATGCCCCTTGGGTATCGTTTTTGGAAAACAGTATCAATATTATTTAAAAATTATCGATACTTATACCTAAGATATCGATATTTGCCCTGTTTTGAGTAAAAATTACATTTTCAGTATTTTCAAACTAGTTTTAAGTCTCGATTTAAATTTTATAAGATTGTTTTATGATATTTTGAGTAAAATGGTATAAAATTACATCGTTCGGAAGAAAAATTTTGTTATACTCATTTTTAATTCTCTGGCACTGTATGTAATACTCTTATACCAGATTTATACGTATGAATCGGGTGTAGGGGTGTTGCACTCACACCTTTGTTGTTTGTGTATGATTTAAACTATATTTGATATGCCTCCTAGACGTGCTATTGTGAGTGCATTTGTATATTGTATTTTTACTTGAATTGCAAGATCTAGAATGTCTTTACGGTATGCAAACTTTTTTTTCCTTGTGCAAATTGTTAAAGTCTTGCTTGAATTTTTGGATATTTTTTTAAAGTAGAAGTTAAAAAGAATAGTAATCAAAGTGCGCAACGACAGTGTGATGGTTAGTTTAAAAGTAAAAGTTGCATATTTTGTGATTAAGCAAGTGATGTCTTAGTAGGGAATTTTAAGGATGAAATTCTTTTTAGAGGGGGAGAATTGTCACATTCCAAAATTGGGCTTAGATATTTTGAGAGTGTTTTAGAAATTTTAGCCTATATGTGTTCGGAATTTTCTAAGATTGGTAATCAGCAATGTTTTCAACAATGGCCATTAAGATATTAAATCAATTTATGAAAATGAGTTTTAAATAGCTTTAATGTTGAAAATAGGACTGATTTGAAAAAGAGTCAAAATTAAGAGTTTTTATGAAGTAATTTGATCAAATGTCCAAAATATACTTTAAAACCCCATTTTTTGAATTCAATTTAATTCTCCTCATAATTTGTGCCATCTTTTGCTCTCCTAATCTCTTCTAATTTCTTTTAAACACCAATTCCTAATTTTCTTTGAATTCTAATAACCCTAAAACATTAAATGCCTATAAAAACAAGGAGAAACACCTAAAACCTTCATTTTCTTCATCATCTTCTTCAAATGTGGATTTTTCCGGATTCGTGTCAAAACTCAATTATTTTTTCAAGCAAAGGTAACCAATCATTTTCCTATGAGTTTTAAATGATATCTAATCCTTTAAACTAAGCTTTTAGCTATTAAAACACAAGTTTTGAATAAAAGTCGAAAATAGGATCTTTAATGGTGAAATTCATGTTTGTATATAAAAACTTGATATTAAAGTGTTTTTCAACTTGTTTTAACATGATTAGAAGATTTTTAAAGTTACTTTGAAGTTTCATTAAGTATTTCTTGAGTTTTAATGAATTTTCATCGTTATAGCCATTGTATGTCGAAAATATTCGTTATTTTAAAACGTGTAGTTTTGTGTGGTTTAAAGGTTGAGAATCAGTTGTGGGTAAATATGTAGTTGAACGGAATTCATTTCATGCGAAAAGATTAAGTGTAGACCGAGATATTATAGTTTAAAGTTTACTAAGTTAAAGGTTTCGGTTTAAGGGAACATAGCTTAGGATATTATTTATGAATGTATGAGATATGTGGATGACTGATTTTTGCTTGTGTATTTGTGTAATATGTGTGGTTGAAGTGTCGGAATCGATAGGACCATCAACAAGAAAAAATAAAGGCAAAGGAAAGATTGTCTAAACATTCGGGTTTTTAAAGAAAGCGTATATTTGGTAAGTGTTTTGAAATAGCTGCTCGTAAACAATTCATGTGTATTTGGGAATTTAGAGATAATCTAAACCCCTACTCTAAATTTCGAGTGTAAGTTTTCTTATATATACGCTAAAAAATTAATGTTTAAGAATATTAATGTGATTTGTGCTTAAACATTAATATGATTTATGACTAAATATTAATGTGACTTATGCTTAAGTATTAATGTGATTTATGCTTAAATATTAATATGATTTATGCTGAAATATTAATGTGATTTGTGCTTAAATATTAATATGATTTGTGCTCAAATATTAATGTGATTTATACTTAAATATTAATGTGATTTATGCTTAATTATTAATGTGACTTGTGCTTAAATATTAATGTGATTTGTGCTTAAAGAATTAAGATGTGATATTGTGAACAAACATGAGATGTTGTGAGATATGCTATAAGCTTATGATAACTATTGTGAAAGTGAATATGCGTGTGTAAGTTCTTCATGCCATGTGAAAGAAAATATGTGGGTATGTTTTTCATGACATGTGATTGATTATATTGTGATAATAAAGTGAATATGTAGTGAATATATGATAAAAATATGTAATAATAATGTGGTTATTTTGGCTTTGTGATCTTATAAGACCTTTGGGTATAGTTGGCATGCCAAAGAATTCTTAGTACTCATGTTTGTGTTATATGTGAGGCGCTGAGGCCCAGGGACATGTTGGAGAGATAAGGGAATGTGAGCTATGCTCCATTCAACGAGATATGTTTGGTGTGTTGGAGGTTGTTAGTTATATGCTTCACTTATGGGATATGTTTCGACTCTATGAGTCTAGTGTTGGTGTGTTGGAGATCTGCGTATCCAATGTGTGAGGATAGAGCTCACTATATGTTTCATAATCTCAACAGCCAAATTATCATAAATTGTGTTTAAATGTGATTATATATATGCATGACTTAATATGCTTGCATGTGAATATAGTGTGTTGAAATTATGTAATTAATGTGTAAATAAATCTAAGAGAGATTATGTGCATATGTTGTATGATTGTTGGTTCATGCATGATGATTGTTTATGTAGTGATTATTCTAGGCAATCATTGAGCTTGTTAAGCTCACCCACTCCTTTTTAACCATTGCAAATACTTAGTACCGGTGTGAGCGGTATGGTCTCGAGGGTGATCCAAGCCAAGCCGACCTTTTTACTTTTATTAGGAGGTCTATAAGTTATTTATGTTTTGGGAACCTAAGACAATGAGTTAGGCAATATGATGGATTTATATTGGTTTTTGTTATGTTCTTTTAGCTATTTGCATGTCATTATAGACATGAAAATAAGATATTTGAGACATTTTGAGGATTATTTATATGATAAATGTTTGATAGTTAATAAATTGATGTAAGATTGAATTATTTAAAATTAAGTTGATTTTTTTATAATTGTGAGAAGTGTGGTAAAGAGATGGTGCATGTCTAGGATTGGCTTTGGCTAGGAAAGACTTAGTTTTTAAGCAGTCAAATTTGACTCACCTTCCTTTCTTGGGACCTTATCTGGTGCACGGTTTACATTCATTTCATCAGTTTTTCCCTTAAAAGAAAAATTTGCATGTGAAATAAAACGCGTAAATGAGGTAAGCATGATGTGAGTCGATGGTGTGACATCCTAGTATTCGGGCTCGGTAATTGGGCTGGGTATAGGGTGTTACAAGGAAAATTAGGTCTCTCATATATTGGGTCCATTTATATATGCTTCTTAGACTTTTAATGCAATACTTTATAATTTAATCTAACTCAATACATGTTTTTTATTTCCCTAAATGAATAAATATTATTGAATTTAATTTAGTTAATTTAAATTAAATAATTTGTTTAACCCAATTCTAATTCCATTAATATCTTGATAAGTTTACCATAAAAGAATCAATTATGAAATATATTTAATTTACATATTCAATGGATCCATAATGAATAATTTATTTTATTTTATTTTTAAACTTTAATTATTTAATTAACAATAATTTGAAAACCTTAAATTAATTCTCAAGTCATTTCTATGCTTAGTGAGAAAACACATTCATTTGCAAATGTGACCCGTTTCTCTAACTTAATACCAAGGAGACGAGAAACCACAAGAGGATGAAACATATTAATAGAAAGTATCACATCATAAGGGAGACAGTTGCAGACGAAATAGTGGATGTAATCAAGGTTGCATCCGACGACAACCTTTCAAACCTGTTTACCAAGACTCTCTTAGATAGGAGTTTTGAGAACACGTGGAGAGCATAGAAATACGGAATATGACTCATCTACTTCACTAGGGCAAGTGAGAGATTGTTGGATATGGTGCCCTAAGTGTAGTATATTCATTTGTAAACTTGTAATTTTTTCGAATAGATTTGTTAATAAAATAATTCACGAATTACATTAATATACTTTGTATAATGTCATCATGTGGTTTTTGCATGCAAAGAAAAATAGAAGTAAATATTGACTCACTGGTTATCTAATGTTTAAGATAATACTAAGCGTTATTACGTGGTCGGATCGTAATACAAAAAGACAACATGTATTAGTTGAAGAACCTAAACATGTCCTTAATCTAATCGGAACTGAGCAAACTGATTGAAGGACTAATATGTCATCTATCAAGTTCAAGTGGGGAGATGCCTTGTCTTGTGTATTGAAGCGGATGACTCCCAAAAAATAGAGACATAGATGTGACTGACTAAATTGACATTAAATCAGACTGGACCTAAGAAGAATAGATCCTGAATCCGTTTATAGATTTATTCATTTGTGAAGTTCAAAGTGTGTCATACATTAATCTTGAGTAGATAATGGACTATGTATATGTGACTCGTATACTTTTATGTAAGTAAAAACCTGAGTTCAAATAAATAAGGAACCAAAATCTTGTGGGTTGGGTATATGACTTTTGCAGTATGTAACATCATTCACAATAATGGAATTCATAGCCCAAGACACGGGTAAATGGTATCCTCTTATTGCATTTCATGATGGATGAAAATTAAATATGACCATGGGTCGTTCGTCTTTGTGATGAAAGAGTTCATTACTATTTGATTGTTATTCACATTTCATGAAGGAATAGTAATGGTTATCATGAGATAAAATAGGATCATATTGAGAGAACGGATTTAACCCAAAGCAATTAAGGATATGTTGGATTTGGTGCCCTAAGTGTAGTCGTTCTTAAACTTGTAAGTCTTTTTTTGAACAGATTGATTAATAAAACAAATTTATTGATTACATTAATATACTTTTTATGATTTTCCTCAAATGGCTTTTACACGCAAAGCAAAATGGAAGAAAATGTTGCTCACTAGTTGTCTAATGTTTAACTAGTAATAAGCGATGTTACATGGTTAGATGGTAATACAAAAAGACAACTTATATTAGTAGACGAACCAAAAAATATCCTTATTGTAATTAGAAACAAACAAATCGACTAAAGAACTAATATGTCATTTATCAAGTCCAATTGAGGAGATGCTTCGTCTTAGGTATCGGAGTGGATGACTACCAGAAGATAGTGACATATTTATGATTGAATGGACTAGTAGTACATCAGACTAGACCCAAGAAGAATAGATCCTGAATCTGTTTATGGATTTATTCACTTGTGACATTCATAGTGTGGCATACCTAAATCTTGAGTGGGTGACAAACTATGTATATGTGACTTGTACACTTTGATGTCAGTAAAAGTCTGAGTTCGAATAGATAAGGAACCGAAAGCTAGTGCGTTGGCTGTATGACTTTTACAGTATGTAGCGTCATTCACAATAGTGGAATTCATATTCCAAAACATGGGTAAGTGATATCCTCTCATTGGCATTACATAGTTGACGAAAAGTAAATGTGGCCATGAGTTGTTCGTCTTTGTAATGGACGACTTAGTTACTATTTGATAGTAATTGACTTTTCATGAAGGAATATGTAATGATTACTATGAGATAAAATAGAATCATATTCAGAGAGCAAATATTAGTTAACATAATAAATTGAAGTTTATTTTGGGAAGTAGAAAAATAAAATCCCCTCATAATGTGAGAGAGACTCAAAATCCCCTCATGGAACATGTAGGGCATGAAAACCCTAGTAGGAATACTAGGCGATGTCTTCTACCCTTGATACATGCATAGGAGTGTCTGATGAAAAATTGATTGGAACAAAATCTAAGTCGTCCATGACAATACCAATTGGGCTGAAAGATGAGGAGAATTCAGGAGAAAATCCAATTGAAATTCCCATTAGGCCTATAACTTGGGCCAAATCCAAGAAGCTCAAAGAGGCAATGTTAGGGTTGATTCAGCAAGTTTGGGTCGAGCATGAGAAGTCCAATTTCTATTGGACTCAAGATAACGATCCAATTCCCTGCAACTTGTTGCATATGACAGTTTGTTTAGTTTGAATAAACTCTTCAGTTTTAAATTATGTGCTAAATGCATCTTTGTTTAATAACATGCATCATTAAGTGTTTTGTTTGTTAAATTCATCTTTGTTTAATAATCTGCATCATTAAATATTTTGTTTGTTAAATGCATCTTTGTTTAATAATCTACATCATTAAATGTTTTGTTTGTTAAATGCATCTTTAAAGACTGCATTATGTATTTTTATATTAAATAAGTCATGCATTAAATCATCTCATTTGTTAAAGTATGGTTTAAGTTGCATGTTCAATTAATTCGTATGCATGAGTGTTATTAAATATGTTGTCTTTATGAGTGTTTTAAGTCATTGTTTAATGCTTAAATATCTATTTTGCAGGTGACTTTTTCATATGACTAAAGACTCTTCAAGTTGGAATGTTTCAAAGATTTTTAAAGAACATTATGGAGGTTATTTAATGGACCATAGGAGACTCTTCAAGTCTGAGCGTTTTTGGAGTCTTTAACCTTTATCAAGATGTCATTTAAGAGGATGTTACACAAGCTAATACAAATCGGTTTCAAGGGAGCTAAATGGGCAACCAATAAACACATTAAGGATACACTAAGTCTTCATTAAGGAGAAATGTCATGCCTTTTTAACTACATTAGATCCTAATGAAGAGACATAGGTTAAGGATACAATAATTCTTCATAAGGAGAAATGTCATGCCTTTTCAACTACATCAGATCCTAATGAAGAGACATGACTCATTTACTTCCTTACAAGAGTTAAAAACGAAATTAGTGCTTGTATTGACTTTGGTTAATGGCCGAATATGAAAGGTCTCACATAGGCATTTGAATGGTCACAAAAGTGTATAAATAACCTGTAAGTAGAACCTTGTTGGCTAATAAATATTTTTGAGTTTATGCGAGAATTCTATCTCTTTGTTATTGGTCTAACTTACTTGGACTTATCAAGGAATTCCTTATGGCATCAACCCCTTTTCGTTTGAACTTAAATCTTCCTTTCTTCTTTCTGAAGTATGGCGTCCTAATATATCGTTGGTTCCTATTTTGCTAAATAGTGGGTCACAATTTACCTTTTCTTTTCTTCTTGATTTGTTTGTTATTTTGCTAAATTAGGGCTTGTATCAACTCTGGTTAATGGCAGAATATGAAAGGTCTCACATAGGCATTTGAATAGTCACAAAAGTGTCTATAAATAACCTGTAAGTAGAACCTCGTTGGCTAATGAATATTTCTGAGTTTATGCGAGAATTCTATCTCTTTGTTCTTGGTCTAACTTACTTGGACTTATCAAGGACTTCCTTGTGGCATCAACCCCTTTTCGTTTGAACTTATCACTTCCTTTCTTCTTTCTGAAGTGTGGCGTCCTAATATATCGTTGGTTCTTATTTTGCTAAATAGTGGGTCACAATTTACCTTTTCTTTTCTTGTTGATTTGTTTGTTATTTCGCTTAATAGAAATCGAGTCACGATCATTTAGATCGTTGGTTCATTTCTAAGTATTTGATTCGTGCAAGTCATCCAACCAGTATCCTTTTCGTCATTTTCATCAACCAAGCTTCCATTATTCATAATTTCACCTTGAATATGAAATCGAGACGATATGGAAATAGATGATCGACAAATTCAACGTACTGTAATCGAATCCACGAATACGATCACACATCAACCTTAATCCTATTATAAGTAGGAAGTTGTTTTTCCATATGAGATAAACCTCTCTAATTCAACATGGGTTCTACTTTCTTTCCCAATAAGTAGATGACACTATTAGACTATTTAACATAAATTTAAGATATTGTTACTATATCAAAAAATAGAGAGAAATTATTCTAAACTATGAAATATATTTTTTCCGGAATAACAAATCTTTCGGTTTCTATTTTGAAGAGAGTTTTTTCCCTTTTCACTCCAAAAGAAAAGAAAACTCTTTCTAGTTTTGTGTTTTGATTCAATTGGTTCGAGCTTACATTCAAAGCAGTTTGTGGTACGAGAATAGCAAGTAAGATCATTGGGTTGAAAATCGAAAAACTTCAAGGATCTGCCAATTCGAAAACACAATTATGATTACGGTCTAAGGTTTATTACTATAAATATTACAAACCAGGTCAATTTTCAAATTTTTATTTTTTTGTTGTGTAAGAAAAAATTTTTCAAACCAAATTTTTACAGTAAGATAACCTATGAGAGTAACACACTTATGACAAGACCATTGGACGAGCACTGATTTGCTTTCGTAATGGTACGTCATTAGGGAGAGCTCAATCACGATACTATAGTGGAAGGTGAGTGTAAGACAATTGATTTAGAGTTGAGGGAGATGAAGGATTTGAGGTGTGATGGTGGGTTTCAGTTGAGAGAGGAAGCTAGGAGGGATGGAGAAAGATTGTGGGCCTTTCTTTCTTTTCTTTTTTGTTTTAAGGATGGTGGCATGTGAAAGATATGAGGGTCGATGGTGTAGGATGGTTGATAAGGGTTGTCGGTAGGGTGTGGTGGCAACAATGTAGGCAACTAGGAGGAAGGTTGATGGGATTTGCTGATAGGAGTGATGGGTAGTACTATAAGGGTCAAATTGTAAAGTTTAGAAACTTTAAGGTTTTGATTGTAAAACTTGAAAACTTGAAGGACCTAATTATACAATTTCCTTTTTACTTTTCATTTGTTTTTTTTTTGGTATTTTGCATTCTTTTTGAAAAGTTGCTATTTATATTTTTTATTTTTTTCTTTAATAAAATAATATATATATATTCAAGAACTAATGGGTCAAAGCCCAAAATTGATGACCCAACTCAAAATAAAAGCTCATATTAAATATACCTTAAAATTCAAAAGTTCCAAATCAAATTTCACAAAATTATAAAAACGCCCAAAATTGAATTTTATAAAATAAGTCCAATCAAACCCAAATTTAATCAAAAATTAAAAAATCCAGTATTTGCAAATGTATCAAGTAGCACATTAATCCAAAATGTATATATGTCCAACAAATGAGTAATTTTGTGGGCTTTTAAATTTGACAACTAAAATTGGGTTAAATTGTATTGCTTGTGAAACATTATGTTGGGCTCGTAATTCGATTTCAACACATGCAACTGGCTTCATTTGCTATGAGTCTTGATTGAATGATCACCAAACTCATTTTGAATGCCATTATAAAGGCCTTATTATGCTAGCCTTGTCGGTGGTTAAGTTGTTGGAGATTGGTTTGAATTGAGGAAGCTTTACGAGGATTTTTACCTTTATATGATCTTACATGGTTAATTGGTTTGGGGTGTTTCAGAATGATTTTTAGGTGTCCAGAATTAAAAAATTTAGTCTTCTGCACCTAGGGATTGGTAGCTATGGTGTAGCAACTACATCCTGACTTAAACAAGATTAAAAATTCATCCCAATCGTTCAGGATATCTTTGCCAAAGGTATCACATCCCTAGCTTGGCAAAATACTCCAGAAAATAGTATATGTAGTGACGGAGCTACGTTAAGGTTCAAGGGGGTCATGATCCCTTCAAGTTTAATTTTTTTTAATTTGATCTTTTATAAATTTACTTTCTAAAAAATATAAGTAAGTTCCTTAAAATTTAAGATTTTTGTAAATTTTTCCTTTGTATATATATTATAGCCCCCTCAAAATGGTAAACTTTTAATTTAGGCCCTTTATAATTTATAAAATTTTAAATTAGTAATGGTAAAATTACACTTTGGCCTCCTCAAAAATGATAAAAATTTAATTTAACCCTTTAAAAATAATAAAGATATAAGGTATTAAAATGATGAAATTATATTTTTACTATCGTAAAAATATACAATCTAATTATACCTCAAAAATTTTTTTTTTGACTCCACTGAGTATATGGACCTAAGGTGTTGGGTACCAATACCTAGCCCCTGACAATGCTACTGCACTGTTTTGTTGAAATGGACAATACAAAACAATGATGTTAAGTTATTTTGTGGACTACTTCGTATTGATTTAAGGTTCTTTCTTATGTAACATGCACAAGTATAGGGTCATTATGCACTTGTCGGGATGGTTTAGTGAAAACACCTAGGTTTGAATCTATTGGGGGTGATGTTGTAGAATGGGATTTAGATCTGGATTATGTATCTTACGAGGTTCTTAGAGAAAAGGTTGAAAAAGCAAGTATGCTTCTGTCACCAATTTTGCATAATTAGAACTAGGATTCAGTCTGCAAGAGGGGTTAAGGCTTTGTTACGACAATGTATCTTCTATAAATTTTATTTACCATTTAACCCCGTGTTGGTGTCATTCATATTTATGTTGAACATGCTGTAAGTATACCCAACTCTTCTGTCCGTCGATCATTAATTACTGAATCGTCCCCAATGGTTAAATACTGCTGATGGTCATAGTGATCCGCATGGGTTAAATGAGACAATGGTGTTGATGGTCAAATAGGGTTAGAGAGGAGAGTGGGGCAAAAGAAGAAAGTAGTCATGATGTTAATGGGGCACATAGGGTAGAGACAGACTTTAGAAGAGAGATTTGAATATTACTCTGTCTTGGATGATGAGGATGAAGAGATAGGTAGCATATTTAAGAAGTTTGAAACATTTAGGGAGAAAGTGAAGAACAAGCTGCTGGGGTAGATGATCTATTGCTTGGGGTCATTCAAGGGGGAAATATGACAAATAGGAATATTTCAATGTTTCAAAATTTATATAAAAACTAATCATCAATATGTTCAACTTCATACAAATAGTAAAATATTTTAAATGACAAAATATACTAACACTAGATAAGTATACAAATCACCATGCGGGGCAACTATTCTCTGAAATCTGAATCAACCTCCATGAAAAGATGGAATTCGATAGGTAAACAAAATTTATCCAAAGTGAAGGGGTGAACTTACATGTAGATTTTGTATTCTCAACTGCCTGCGTAAAATGCAACTCAAAAGGAAAGTACTTACAATTCTTGAAATAGATTTTAAGGAAAGTTGTGTATGAAATAAGGGGCCCTTTGAATAGGAAAGGGTATCTCTTTCTCATACGTGTCTAAAAACCAGTCAATCCAGAGAAATGCTTATTCATGGCCCTATCCTTCCTGTAATTATTATGTCTTCCACCACCCCTTCTTCCCCTGCCCCTATGATTTCCTACATTCCCTCTCTCTTCAGCTTCAGTGTTGTCGGGCGGGTTATCTTGCTCCGCTTGCGACTCTCTTTGTCTTCCTCCTCCCCTTCTTCCTCTGCCCCTAGGGTTCCTTGTATGTTCCCTCCCTCCCGTTTCAGAAACATCAGGCTGGTTGGTTTGCTCCTCATGCTCCACCAGCTTCTTAACTGCACCAAGGGGAAGGTTGCCACCGCGTCCGAGGCCATGTATTAATTCCTCCTGAGCTTGGGTTACTAATGAAGCTTCATTGGCATTTGCAACTGCAACTGAACCTGCAACCTTATAACTATAATTCTTACCATCCTTGACATAGTATTGGGGTTTCTTTCTTGAGCCCCACTTTGAACTAGGCATAGTTTGACCAGAACTTTCAGGTTGAATCTTTCCAAAGTTCGAGCTAAGTTTGTCACTTAATATTTCAGTTTCCTCCACCCCTGACTCTGCAACACTTAGACCTAGGTCATCGAAAGAGTCATCATACTCATCTTCGTACTCGTACTGAGAAATCAAAGCAACTTTTCTTAATGAATCATTTTCGTCTCTGCTATCAAGAGTAGCAGAATTGGGCGAGTCATCTTTAGACTTCCTAATAAACCTCCCAACTGTAGATGAGGATGAAACAGATGGACCTTCAATTGGTTGTCTGTTAACTACCGGTACAGTTGTGGTTGAGGATACCGCTATGGTGTCAACCAGTTTCCCTTTCCCTTTATCAGCATCAACCATTTTCCCTTTCCCTTTATCATTCCTGCTCAGGGTTGAAGCAGACTTGGGCACTGGCATTGTCTCCAGGGAAGTGTCCAAGGCCAGCAGATCTTCATGAAGTGTCCCCTCAAGAATCCTCTGAATAACCTCTTCCGGATTCTGGTTATAAACTTCAAGGCATGCAGCTATAAACCCTTTGCCATAATCAGGAAAGAGATCTTTAACTTGGCTGATTTTTGATTGCATAATTGCTGCATCTTCATCCATCTGTACCTTGCTGCTTGCCACAGAGGCTGACATGGGGGGTTTAGGGGTTTGCTCTTCAGCAATGCCCTTTGTTGAAAACATCATAATCCCAGATAGATACTGAAACTGTTCATCATCCATGAATATCCACCCTGCACAAAAGTTGTCAAATACAAATTACTGTATAGAAGTGCAAGCACATTTCTGAAAGAACAAGAATAATGAAGGATTGGTGAACTATTGACATCCTCCAACGCAGAAGTTTAATGATTAGATGACTTCAGAAAAGAAAAAGGCTCAGTTCACAACTATTACAGCAATACATAATCGCTCTCCACCATGTATTAAGATAATGATTGTCCTTCTAATCAAATAACAATAGATATACGCAATTCCACCTAGAGTGCAAAATTTATAACTGCAATGAGAAACAAAATAAATAACTCTCTAATATGATTAGCATATTCATAGACTTAAAAAAGGAAATATATGTGGCTAATTCACCAAATGGGCATTAAGGCTGACATCTAAGCAGTTTTCAGTAATGTTGTTACCAGCCATATGGGGAGAGGCACCTAAGTCTATTTTAAGTTCCTTATCTCTCTTCCCCAATATTCCTCCCATTTTAGTATATATAGACAAATTCAATATGAAATAGAAATTGATTATAAAGGAAGTATCTCAATCTTTAAGTAAAGGAATGATTTTAATTAATGCACTGACCAGTATTCTGCAAATTCTCAAGTTTGCTCATTATATTGCAATTCTTTTCAACACTCTTAAGGAAAGTATCTTGTTTCTCATTCTCCAGACTTTGCAATGAAACTCCATTTATCTCCCTTAGAGTTTGAACTAAAATATCTGCTCTTATAAATGGATCTTCCACTGTGGCTGGAAACATCTTTGATGCAGTTGGAATGGGATGTCCATCCAAAAACACTTCATCACTAAGATAGCAAATAACTAATAGTTTCCAACCAAGTTTGACTATTCTCGAAGATAACATCTTCAAACTTATAGCAATATCTGTTAGCATTGTGAATTCTCCTGATTTAGTACTGCTTTGAAAACCTCGCTGCAAAGATGGAAGTAAATTGTCATGCAGACGTGAAAGAGCTGTGAGCAATTCTTCATTTCCATAACTGCATAGATAGAGAAGTTTTATATTAAATTGCATCAGAGCATAACTTCCTGTATAATTTGCAAGGAAAAGGATGGGACACATCCACAAGAAATTCCCCACCTAAATAATAAAAGAAAATGATTAAGACAATAACAACATAAAGTAGTTATGATCCACAATCAGTTAGGTTAAGCCCAGTGCAAATATCTACTCACAACCATAAAATTTCATACAACATCCACGGTTCTTACTGCATGAATAACAAGTGTGTACTTCATAAAGAATAGAAATTCCAGTAATAAAAGAGGTACCTCATTTCAACAGGGCTAGAGAAAAAAACAGCTGCAGGTCTGTACGCGATAATAAAAGCATCCATAGATACAATGGCATCATTAATAAAGTCCATCACCTGTCGCAAGACGTGATCAAATAATTTTAAAGCTTCACTAGACGCAGAGAAAATCAACTTGAGATAGGAATAAGCCAATGATTCAGGAGGTCATCCTCTAATACTACAACTTCCTGTTTTGGCAAGTCCTCCACCCCTTCTTGACACAGGTCTGTGATACTCTGTATTTATATATGTTCGTTTATTCATATTGAGATAAAATGAAAATTATTTTGTTCGAAATATACATACTGGGCATCTTTTTTGTTTTTTTCCAGTGAAAATCATCCCCAAAAATAAAATGCAATGCCATAATATCTTCCAACTGTGAGTTCAGAGCATGATAAAAGCAAAAACAACAACAAACCTCCAAAAAGTCAGTATGAAGACGATCAAATCCATAATCTCCATGATTTCCAGAAGAGAGAAGGACCTATCCAGTATTAGCAACACATAAGAAAGCAATTGTAAGTGTCATGACTAAGCAAAGCTACAGATAAAGGGAGAAACTAACAGAAATGTACAAACTGTCAAACATATCACTCAGATAAGGAAAAAAATGTTCCAGACTCAAAGCAGATTACAAAGTACCTCCAAAGATGTGCTGCAGCGTTCATGCATTGTGTGAACAATACTCAAGAAATGAGACAATACCCCAGTCAGATTATCATGGATTGTAGGCTGAGCTTTCAGAGCATTTGCAACCTGAAAATAAATCAAGTGTGAGAAAGACCGGGAGAGAGAGAGGAAGGACCTGAAAAAGAGCAGGAAGGGGACTCGCTTGAGGCATACGAGGATATCTCCTACCTTGCACAACTATGAGATACAGAAGACTAATTTGAAATAAAAGGATATAGACATGCAGCACTTGATACATCCCAGAAGAATGAATTTAAGGTGGAAAAGTCCATGGCCAATTTACAATTTAGCTATTTAATATGATTACTTAAATTAGAAACCATAGGAAGTAATTTTTATCTAAACCATCTTGATATGCCTCGTTTGACTCTGAAAGGTTTCACTGCAATTTGAAATTTCTAGGTGACCGCTAGAGGCATCTCCAGGATCAATAAATTAAAACATCTCCTTTTGACAATAATGGATTTGAAGCTTATCAAGCATAAATCTAAATGTAATGAAAAGGAAGCAGTAAATCCTTAGTTAAGAAGAGTTACTTGCAGCGGGAATTAAAACAGATTGCCTTCAAAACACTAGCTCAAATATAAGCCTTAAAATGGTTAAAAACATGAGAGAAAAGAAATCAAGTCTTCAATCACTTGTACAAAAGAAGGCTTACCAGCAATTTAGTCAGATCATCATTTTCATGACCATATATAGCGCATATGTCCAACAACTTAGGCAAGTCAAGCAATTTCTTCTCCTGCAAGATGACTACAGGAAGAATTAGTGAAAAAAATGTGCATATTAAATACTCTATACATTGAAATTTAACAACAATTTTGGGGATAAATTAGATTGAGCAGCACATGTGACCAAAGTAAAATACATTCATCCTCCAACAAGAAGACACGGAAAAGAGACAACCTACCTGCATGGTCGTTGGCACTAAGGCTATCGGCGGCTCTAGCACCAGGGTCCCGATTTGAAGATCTAAAATAGCAAGAAGGTCCATTGCAATTTACCAGATAAAAGGGTGAAAATGTAAGAAAGAGTTATAAGACTTCAAACTTACATTCGATACAACACCATGAAGACACGGCGGCTTAGTTCAAACTCTCCAACAATAACCCCTGCAAGGATCCCTTTCGCACCGCGATGAGGAAAATCGTACCACCTGCTTCTAAACTGCAAGAAGCTGTCCAAAAATTCATGCAAAGAAGTGTCGCCAGCCACTGGCAAACAAGCACAATAAATAAGACTTCGAGAGAAAAAAAAACCGTAAATGCATTTAAAAAGAATAAAAACACGATCAAATATCAGTTAAAATACCTTGCTTCCAGAATTCTCTGGGACTGAGCTTGAGCAAGCAAGACAACTCTCTGTTTAAGAGGTCAACAACTCTCTGTGATTCCACTGGATCCAATCCTCCTTCCTCCGCGCTGAGGCCCGCCGCCACGGCTTCATCTTGGGGTAAGTAATTTACGAAATTCCCATTAGAGAGACTGGATGGAGTTGCTCTGTTTGGCACCCAATCCCCATTCTCTCCCATCCGAAGACGGCTGCTGGAAGGCGGAGCATCGTGCTGTTTGGGAAGGGATTGCCTGATAGAATTAGAGAGGGAGGTGGGATTAGGGTTTGGGTTTGGATTTGGATTTTTGGGGATGAATTTCTTCTGGGAATTTTGGAAATTATGTCTGTTGTCGCCGTCTTGCCTATTGCCGTGAGTATACCTATTAGACATGGCTTTGGGTTTTCCTTTAAAAAATTTTGATTACTTCTCTTCTGCTTTTGCTGAGATATATTCTCAGTGTTAAAAAAGAGGAAAGATTGAAACACTTCAGAGAGTTTTTCAATTTATAGTTGTCGCTGTCATGGGTTATAATTTTTCAGTTTCCCTACCGTAATTTGGAAATCTCTGAAATGATCTTCCTTTTGCTAAATAGAATTTTGTAAGAAATTTTAATAATTTTAAAATTTTGTAAAATATTTAATATTATTTTATTATAAGTAATTTTATAAAAAATCAATTATTTACAATTCAATAATTTATTAAATGTTATAAAATAATAATGATGTAAAGAACACAAGGATAATAGATGAAAATAAAGAGAGAATATGTATTGTATTGTATTCTATATATTTCATCTCATTTACAAGTAACATACTTTTCTATATATATAGGGAGATTGGGTTTTTCATATTCTAATACATAAATAGTAAAAAGTAGTTACAAAAATATGAAAGGTTAAAGAAGATGGAAGATTAAAGGTTAAGAGAGATGAAAGGTTGAACATCCATTTAATAATATTCATAACACTCCCCCTTAGATGTTCATTGTATAAAGGATATGACTCATTAAAAACCTTACTAGGAAAAACCTAGTGAGACAAAAACCTAGTGAAGGAAAAAAGAGTACATAATCTTTTGATACGTAGTATATCACAACCATATATATATATAGTGTGTGAATTTACTCCCCCTCATGTAAGCATCACTTAAGATCTTTGAAACAATGAAATCCAATGTTGAAAATTAATTTCTCAAATGTAGCAGTAATTGTTTGTTTCATAGAGAGCTAAGAAATTGCAATACCACCATATGTGAAAGTATAATCAATTTGTGATTGAGTATTGTGAGGATCAGAAAAGTACCCTGCATCTACAAAACTAACTAATTCTGTTTTTGGTAGGTTAGAGAAAAATAAACTCATATCTCTTGTACCTTAAAGATAACGAAAAACATGCTTAACCCCATTCCAATATTTTCGGGTTGGACAATAGTTAAATCTTACTAATAAGTTGACAGCAAATGATATATCAAGTCGTATATGACTAGCAAGATACATCAATGCACCAATAACACTTAAATATGGTACTTCAGGACTAAGAAAATCTTCATCATTTTCTCGAAAACAAAAAGGTCTTTATTTACATCAAGTGACTAAATAACCATTGGGGGTGCTCAACGGATGTGCGTTATGCATGTAAAATCTTCTTAGCACTTTTTCTATATATGTTGTTTGATGCACAAGGATTACATTCTCTAGGTGCTCAATTTGTAACCCTAGACAAAATATTGTCTTTCCAATGTCTTTCATTTCAAATTCTTTCTTTGAGCACTTCAATATTACTAAATTCTCTTCAGGAGTCTTAATGATAGTTAAATCATCAACGTACACAACAATTATAACAAATCCTAATCTAAACATCTTTATACAAATGCATGGAGAAATGGGATCATTCTTATAGTCGTCCCTCAATAAGTATTCACTAAGGTGATTATACCACATGCGCCCAGATTGTTTCAATCCATAAAGGGATCTGTTTAATTTGATTAAGTAATGTTCACAAGAACTTGAATTAGCTGCTTCTGGCAGATTAAAACCTTCTAGGAGTCATGTAAATGTTATTATCAAGTGGCCATATAAATAGGCTGTAACTACATCCATTAGACATAAATCAAGCCCTTCTCTTATTGCCAGACTAATAAAAAATCTAAAAGTAGTTGCATCCACCACAAGAGAGTATGTCTCTTCATAATCAATATCAGGTGTCTTGTGAACGTTCTTGTTACAAGTCAATTCTATATATTATGATTTGTATTTTTTTTCCGCTATTATACTAATATGTACTCCTCTTGGCTTTACACCTTCCGGGTGTTTGGACTTCTTGTCCAAGATACATTTCATAAGTTATAATAGGAACACTTATTTATTTTTGATGACTTGTTCTCATCTCAATGCTTTCAAGTATATTTTCATTCAAGATCCTCACTTTTCCATAATATTGAAGTGTTCTATGTATATTATCGTTGTCGACAACAATTTCATTTTTTTTTCAACTCCATCATATTTAGTTATGACATAACTAATTGAGATATCTCATTATATTCATAATTTCAAGTACCTGAACCTCTTCTAGGGTTTTATCAAAAGTTATGTCATAGGTCTCTTCATGAGTACCTGCCAACTTTTAGTATGTGATCATATTCATTTCTTTCTCCTTTCTTTCAATAATATTTTGTTTTATGGGGTCGACTAGTTTGTCATGCTTCTAGCATGCTCAAGACTTATTTTTATCACATTGTCTTTCTGGGACATATAATTATTTGGAGCATTTTAGCTCGTATATGTATAAACTAGTATATGAAATCTCTAAATATCATCACTAAATATATCTAGCAAATAATTTTTATCCTTCAAACTTTGTGCACATAATATTAGTGAGGATCACAAAAGAAAAATGATGACATAATTATTTAACTAATTTGTCCCCCCTTAATGTCGAGAAAATTTGCAACATGACAATATTTTTTTTTCAAAATTATAAATATATCTCCCTTTAATAACTAATGAAATTTCTAAAATTTCCCAACTTCATATTAGATGATCCATCTTAGTGCATTATGGCGGAATATGAAATAGATATTGCACATCCATATATTCTTAGATGGAATCCATTGACTTATAAATGAAAGTCAATTCTCACGAGACAAATATTTCTTACATGTTGGCTTGATGCAAATAAAATTACATGCTTATTGTAAAGCAATTCTTATATTAATGGTTAAGCAACTAAATGGATGCATAGTTTTGCTAACCATTAAATATAACATATATAGGCAATAGACAACTTAAAATTATCCCAACTAAAACTACGAAAATCATGCTAGGGATATAATGCACCAGCATTGTTAGCACAAATTGCATTTTATAGAGATTGTGCACAATCAAATTATTTCAAGAAATAGTATCGCAAACTTCAAGTTGCACACATGTGATACATGAGCTCATATATTATTTGATTATCATTGAAAAATGCAATCGATCTTTAACTTTAGCTGGTGCTAGATCAATATGTTGTCCAAATAACTAGTATGATAAAAATTATTAAAATATAACTTCTAATTCTTCAATAAAATCATATAAAATTGCATCAAATTATTTTACATCAACATTGACTCGAGATGGTCTAACCGGTCATACCAACACTATGAACTTCTTTTTACTATCTTATATGTTATTCATATAAGTGTAATGTATTCCTTCTGGAAATATTTATAATACAAAAACATGAATATCTCATGTCACTTCTATCCATGTTTTTAATGTAAAACACATAAAAATTTCCTTCAACATATATCATTTTTATTTAAAAAATAATGTTATGTTTTACAAAATTTTGCATCTCAAGGAGGTAAAATATTAGCTCTTCAAGAGCTTTTTACAGTTTGATGCAATATTAACTCTTCAGGAGCATGCAATCATTTTATTATATATCATTAATGAATATTTAATTTATTCATATAAAAAAAAATGAATAGGTATAAATAAAATATATATTAAACATAATAAGTAATAAATTCATGTTATTAGTAAATCACTATGGTTAGATAACATATATTTTTATATATATCATAACACAACAAAATGAAAAATATTATAATGTCAGATTAAAGTAACGTTACAACTATAAAGGTTTAAAAATTCATAGAATTATAAATACAGAACTATATAAATTAAACTTCTTAATAAAAATCAAATCAAATTTCAAAAGAAATTGATTAGACTTTTGTTATCATGGATGAGAAGTAGTGATTATAAGCATCCTTTGTAATGAAGAGAAAGAGATCATCCCCAAGCAAATATCAAGTAGACATTGATTCTAACGATTCTTAAATCAAACAATTAAATTTCAATGCTTGGATCTCAACAAAATTTTTACACAAACTAAATATATATTAATCATCCTTGTATGCATAGCCAACTTTAGCATCATATTGAAATTTTTCATCTTTTTTCGAAAAAATTATCCTCCATTTCATCATTTTGGACAAAATTTATCTCAATATTATTTCCATTTTTTTTAATAGATGCTTTGATAAAATTTTACTTGATGCTTAAACATACGATAGGTATGTGACCAATGCATTTTCATACAACATTGGTAGCATGAATTTTCAATAACCTTCAAATATTTTTAACCTCTATTTCATTGATTTTCCTTATTATTCTTTTTCTAGTGGTTAGAAGTATCACTATTATAACAACCATGATAACAATAATTAGAATGTCTCCAACCACGTCCTCAATTACAATGACAACCATGATTTCTATATTCTGATTTTTCATAGTTGTTATGCGTTGTAACATTCACTTCAGAGAGTGAAGCCTTTTTCACTAAAAGGCATGAGATTGTTCCAAAATACTTTTTAAAGCTTTTTTCAAAATATTGCTGCTGTAGGAGCACATAAGATATTTCAATCATAGAAAGCTTTAGAGAGTATTATCGTTTTCTAATGGTAAAATCATTTTTTCAAATTATTACATCATTTAAGAATCAAGAGGATCTTTCACAGTTAGATATTTCACACTTTTAATTCTTCATGTAGATGATAATCATTGAACTTTCACAATGGTAACTTTCTCATAATTATTCGTGTCAAGTTATATATTTTAAGCTAACAACTAAAGTGAGAAAGCACTATTATTCATGCCTATTCAAACTTAAGTATAGAAATATGATCATCTAGATCTATTAAAATCTTATGATAACTAAGGTCAACTTTACAATTTAATCAACATAACAATAGAATACTCCAAAAAATGTTTTATGGAATATTAGCTAGAGACATCACATTATTTTATTTACTATAATCAATGTTTCCATAAAAAATTTCATTCGCAAAGGAACAAATAGCCATATGCTATATCATATGCATTTGGATATATATAAGGTACAAGTATTGAACATGAGTCTCTAGTGTCAAAAATAATAATCTAATAGGCAACATAGTACATTTGGTAAATGTCACCAAATAAAATAATTTTTTTAAAAATGATTAATCATGTCAATGACATGTGTTATGAAAGATATACATATTTAAGAAAAAATATTCAAGTTGTTGATACTTCAATCTTATTCAAAGTCTTAGATCATAAACAAGCATATCATAGAATATATAAAACATAAATTCATATTTAAATACGGGGAAAAAAATGAGCATCATTTTAACTTTTTTTTTATTAAGAATATTGAAATCTCAAAATCTTTCAAGCACACAGAGAAATTCACATACCTTAACATTGTTGCTTCAACAAGAACGTTGTACGACTATATTACTTGTTCTCCAACAAAATATTGAATACTATCAAGCAAGCTCGTGCTAATAACGAGTTATAAAATAATAATAATGTAAAGAACACAAGGATAATAGATGAGAATAAAGAGAGAATATGTATTGTATTCTATATATTTCATCTCATTTACGTAACATACTCCTCTATATATATAGGGAGATCGGACTCTTCATATTCTAGTACATAAATAGTAAAAAATAGTTACAAAAATATGAAAGGTTAAAGAAGATGGAAGGTTAAAGGTCAAGGGAGATGAAAGGTTGAACATCCATTTAATAATATTCATAACATTCAAAAACATTATAATAGTATAATAAAATCAATCATTTTACTTAGCCAACCATAAGGCTCCCTTTAATTTTTCTAATATTCATATTTGTAATAAAAAATTAGATAAAATCATTTATTATTTACTAGAAATTATATCATACACAAATTCTCTCCACTAAAAGCGTTACGTTTTTCATCATCGTTTTTCGACAACGTTAATAAACAATTTTTTTGGCTCAATCCTTGAACATCCCTTCTTTTTATTGAATTATTCATTTTCCTTGTTTCCATTGGTTGGTTCGTATCTTAGTAATCGTGGCAAAGAGGTTTGCTTTCCTCTCCTTTTTGCAATCAACAATCTTGTTCTTATCTTTTCTTTTTTGAATTCTTTTTTTTTCGTTTAAGTTACCGTCAGTTGATTTGTTCTTTCATTAGGTCTAGTTCATTTTTTTTTTCTCGTCTTTTCTTCTTCCCTTTCTAAGCAATTCATTTCCCTTGTTTATGTTCATTTTTTCCCTTTCTTGTTCTTTGTTCTTTTTCCTTCTCCCAATTCTGACTCTTCTTCTATCTCATCATGACGAGATCCCGTCTATTTGAAATCCTTAATGATTTCAACCCTATTTATAAGAAGATTAAACTCCTTTCCCTTGATAAATCCCTTATCAAGCCTATGTGATGGGAGGAGTCAATTTGTTAAGTTAGGTGTTGCTACGTTGCGGTTTAGTGAATGTTAGTAAATAACACGATGTGTTTTAGTTAGTTTTTATGTTTAATTGAAACAATGAGTTTTGTTGTTGGTGGTTGCAGTTGTTGAATAACAATTTCCATAACCAACTTTGTAATAACTGCTTCTTTCCATTTTTAAGTAGAGGAGGAAAATGCAATTCTATCAATGAAAAAACAACTTCTTATTCGATAATTCTCTTCTCCTTTCTTCATTCTTTTCTCATTTCTAAAACTAACGTAACAAAGGTATTAGAGAAAGTCTATCCTCCATGATCGGTGATGGAGTTACCACCCATCTTCAAAAAGAGGTTGGATATCTTCAACATGAACTTGCCCAACTTCAAATCGAGTTATCCCATTAGGACGCCAAGCTCAACACTTGTTTGAAAAAACTCAGAGATGAAGATGATTATGAATTCTTGGTTATGCCTTTCAGCCTCAAGATCTAATGAATGATGTGTTTAAGTCATTCCTAAGGAAATTAGTCCCAATGGTCTTTGAGGATAAACTAGTTTACTCGGTTACCTGGTCTAACCACTTATTACATCTTAAGGAGGTCCTTCATTTGTTAAGGACTCATCGATTTTATGCAAAAAGGAGCAAATACAATTTACGAACTTTAGAAATCAAATACTTGGGCCATGTTATTTCAAATGGCTCAGTAGCTATGTACATTTCCAAAGTAGAGTGTGCGGTTCAATGGCCAGTGCCAACTTCAGTGAAGGAGTTAAGGGGTTTTTGGGGCTCTCTGGCAATTATCGTAGATTCATCGAAAACTATGGTGCTTTAGCCAAACCAGTTACTGTGTTACTTAAGAAAGATGTGGTGTGGGAATGGATTAGTCCTTCCAATGAGGCCTTCCAACAGCTGAAGCAAGCCATATGCTATTATCTTGCCCTTGCTTTCATTAATTTTCAATTTGAGTTTTGCATAAACACAGATGCTTGTGGTCATGGAATTGAGGTTATTCTACAACATAAAGGGGTGACCTATTGCTTCTTTTAGTAATGGTCTTGGGGTAAAACATCAAGCACTCCTCATACATGATAAAGAGATGCTATTTGTTCTCCCCGCAATCAAGAAGTGGCATCCATATTTGGTTGGCATGTGCTTTCAAATTCGCACTGACCACTATATTCTTCGATTTTAGCTAATAAATATGCTATCATACCTTTTCAACAAAAGTGGATGGTGAAAATGTTGGGGTATGACTATGTGGTTACTTAACGAAAGTGGGTTCAAAATGTAGTGACTGGTGCACTTTCAAGAAAATCTCAGGTTCAAGTTGGATAATTCCTTCATTATAGTGGTAGCATCACTGTATCTGACTTGTTGGTAAGAGCCCAAGATTTTTGGCAGCCTGATCCCAAGCTCAACAAGCTTTGCCTAGAGGTTGAACAATAACTTACCTTGCATCCCAAGTATTCATGGGATGGTAAGGATTTAAGAAGGAAGGGTAAAGTGGTTGTTGGGAACAATGGTGACCTTAGAAAGGAGATGTTTCAACACTTCCATAAGGGAGTTACAGGAATCCATTCTAGAGTCCATGCCACTCAACACATGCTTTCAAGTCTTTTATATTGAAAAAAGATGTCTAAAGATATCAAAATATGGGTGTAAGAATGTGAAGTCTGTTAGAGATGTAAGAGTGATAACTTTGCTCACCCAAGATAACTTCAACCTTTGCCTACTCCTAATAAAGGATAGGTAGCTGTGAGCATAGATTTTATTGAAGGGCTACCCAACTCGAGAGGGAAGGACACCATATTGATAGTGGTTGATATACTCACTAAGTATGGAATTTTATGGCTTTATCTCACTCTTTCACTACTTTGACAATGGCTCGAGAATATTTGAATCAGGTTTACAAGTTGCATAGGGTTTTAGAATCCATTGTGTCAGACTGTTACTAGGTTTTCATTAGCCAATTCTGGAAAAAGTTGTCCAAGAGGTTTGGTACTAGATTACACCTTTCCACTGTTTACCATTTGAAGACTGATGGGCAAACAAAGGTGCTCAACAAAAGCTTGAAGTGATATCTGAGATGTAGGACTGGTGAAAGACCAAGAGATTGGTTGCTATGGTTACCTTTAGCAGAGTGGTGGTACAACTCTGCCTTCCACTTGGCAATCTAGTCTACGTATGAGGCTTTATATGGTCAAGGCCCTCCTCATCATTTACCTTATTTCGTTGGACTATCACCTATAGACATTGTTGATAGGAGTCTTCAACAAAAGGAAGCAACAAGGAAACTACTCAAGTTTCTTTTTAAAAGAGCTCAAGATAGGATGAAACATATAGCAGATCGTAGGATAAGTAATAAAAAATTTCAAGTGGGTGATTATGTTTATCTCAAGTTGCAACACTACAGGCAACTAGAGGTGATCATGGGCCGGGCTAGCAGGTTCGACTCGAAGTCCCGCTCGAAAAATAGGCGGGTTTGGATAAAAATGTAGGCCCGAAAAATGGGCTTGGATAAAAAACGAGGCTCTTTTTTTAAAATGGGCCGGGCCTTGGGCTTAATTTTCTTGACCCGAGCCAAGCTCGGCCCTGCCCGAATTTATAATAATGATTTTATTTTTATTTTTAATACTAATTTTTTTTGCTTGTAATAATAATTTGTTAATGAAAATTAAAAGATAAAACAAATAAAACAAAGCAAATAAATTACAGCTAATGTCTAATGAAAAGATAAAAGCAAATAATGATCTGATAAACTTTGGCACGTATCTCTATCAGACACTTACCAGAATTTGAGCAAAATATCTAGGTTGGCTATGTATAAATTTGCCTCAGATCTATTATCTTAGCATCTTTTATATACTTTTCATTATAAGACTGAAACTTGGATTTTTTTACTATATTGATTTTGGCTTTAATCTTGCAGTTGAACAATGATGCTGTTAATGTCATCAATATATCCATTCGTCACATTCCTTCTTAGGAAAGAATTTTTGTTTTATCATTAATTTTGCTACTATTTTAATTGTAACTATTCTAATATAAAGGGTTCTTATTGTATTTTTAATTTTTTTGTTATTTTACGAATTGTTTTAATATCATTTTTAATTTGTTTGATTTTTAATATTTGTTTTAATATTTTTAACTGTTTTTTATATATCATATTTTAAAATTATTTATATAATAAAATAATCTTAAAAAATTAATATGGGTCGGGTTGGGTTGGGCTCAGGTTTAACTATTATAATATGGGTCGAGCTTGGGCTAATTTTTAGGTCGGGCTAGACCCGGGCCTACAAAGTGAATTTAAAATTTTATTGAAATCCGACCCGAACCCGACCTTACCAGGCCCATGATCACCTCTACGGGCAACATACTATGAGGAAAGTCCAAAACCAAAAACTATATCCTAAGTTTTCTGGGCCCTTTGCTGTAGAGCTAGAGTAGTAAAGGTGGCATACAGGTTGCAGCTACTACTACATTCTCGGGTTCACCCCACTTTTCATGTTTCTAAACTTAAGAATCATATGGGGAAGACAGTTGTTCAGTCTGTACTATTAGTAGTTGGTGTTGATGGTGCCATGCTCAAATAACTTGCTCACATAGTGGATCGGTGTATGGTCAAGTGGGGAAATTAAGTTTTCATTGAGGTATTAGTGGAACGGACAAATACGTTTCCTGAGGATTCTACATGGGGAACCTCTGCAGAAGCTGCAACAAAGATTTCCTTCATTCGATCTCTGAGGACAAGGATCTTTCAAGGAGGGAGTACTTGTTATGGGAGGAATAAATTTGTTAAGTTAGCTGCTGCTACGCTGCGTTGTAGTGAATGTTAGTAAATAAAACAATGCATTTTAGTTAGTTTTTATGTTTAATTGAAACTGTAAGTTTTGTTGTTAGTGGTCACAATTGTTGGATAACAGCTTCCATAACCGACTTTAAAATATGAGTTTGATGTATTTATTGTAGTAGAACTTGTGTGTAATTAGAATCATATTATCATCCCTCTACTAGCTTTTCCAATGCCTGGGTAAGTTTATGCATGTTGAATATTTCAAGAATCATCTGTGATATGATCAGATGCATCGATGTCGAGGAGCAATGATGATGTTGGGGCACCTTGTCTGGATGCAAATTTAGCCCTTACTTGACTGTTATGAGATATAGATTTGCAAACCTGCGCAATCTGACCATAGTGGTCATATTGGTTGAGACATTTGAATCTATTAGGTTAGCCATAGTTCAGTTGGAGGTATTGTCTGCATTAATGAAGCTTGAAGGTAGGAGAAAAAAAAAAAGGTTTGAAGCTAAGTATTTTATATCATCCTATGAACTAAACCAAAAACAATTGATGAACATGAAACATAAAGGACATTTTACCAAACCAAGCATCAAACGCCTACAAAATTCAAGAGACATTTAAGAAATAAATATTCTAGGACAATGTGATTATGAATACGATGGTTTATAGGTATAAAAAGCTCTTAAGAAAAAATAAAAAAAATATTAATTAAGCCCCTTGACTTAATTCATATATAATTGAGCTTTTATTGTTAACACATAATAATAATGATAATTAGGTTCCTCCATTAATTGTTTTGGTTATTAAATTCTTTGGTCGTTAAAATTAACTAACAAATTAACCTATCATAAAGTGACACGTGATAACTCTAAATTTAATCATTCATTTTTCTAATAAATATATATAAAATTTGAAGAACTTACAAATAACTATGAAAACTATTAAAAAATATAATAAATTATTAAAAACTATAGAATTATAAATGAATATAAAATTGAAAATTATTAAAATTATTTAAATTATAAAAAATATTGTTATGTTAGCGTGTAACATTGTCCTGACATACAATGCAAATGGGAGATATTACTTCAACACATATATAACAAAAATCTCGGAGTTATTTAAAATTTTTAGATCTTAAAACATTTCTATAAAACCATTGAATCAAGTTTAAGATAATTTGGGGGACTTTAGAAACAAATAAAAATCATTTGGAAAAGGTTTGGAAGTGATTGGGGTGTCCAAGACTCGAAACGAGCCATCAAAAACCAAAACGAGTCAGAACAGTGCAGTGGCCCGCATCTAGGATAGTTGTATCAATACCTCTAGCGTAATGTATCGATACATCTACCACGGGTTACCCATTTTGGCCCCTTGACTCAGTTGTTTTAAAACAACTAAGCAAAATACCGATGCTTAGGTCCTTGGAATTAAAAATTAATTCAAAAACACTATAAACCATCCACAAACACTACCAAAATATATCAAAATGTTTCAAATGATTATAACACAATTTCTAAAACTCATTAAAGCTCAAAATACAAGAAATACATTTACACAATTTGAATAACATAATAATGCTTCATTAAGAAAACACAAAGAGATTTGAATTACAAATCAAATTTATAAATACAACTTCAATCTAAGTTTTTATGCACCTGCCAAAATCTTAATAGATAACTATCATAGATGCTCACCTTGCTCTTGGTTCTCTTCAGTTGCATTTGTTTGCTGTTAGACTTACTTTTTTTCTTGCTTCTTCTTGGTCCAGTAAAACTTTTCAGTATGTCCAAACTTTTTGCAAAAAAATACATTGGAATTTAGATTTGTCTTTTTCCTTGAATAAATAATCCTTTTTAGCATGATTTTTCCTCTTACAAATAGGACATGTTGGAAACTTTCCATTCTGACCAATAGTGGAAGAAACAACAACATTGTCCTTGTTTGAGCTTTCAAATTTCTTCCTGGGGTTGTTGAACTTTACTCCTCTGTGAGCAATAAAAAAAAAACACCTTGTTGAGTTTTGACAGCTCTCAAGGGAGTAACAAAGAAATCAACAAATGAAAGAATAAAAACAAAACCAAAAACTCTCAAAGTTGAGAAGAAAATCTAAGTTTTTCATTGATTAAAATCTGATATAAAACAACATTACATAAGTTGTAAACAATAACATGAAGAAAAAAGACATTGCTTGTATAAGTGAACAAGTTGTTACATCACAATAATCATTCCTAAATTCTGCTAATTACAGCTATCATAGCTGACTTAACTTTAAAAGCAACAAAATAGACATGACTAAAGTTGACTTGTTACAAACTAAGTGAACAAGGTCACATTACAGCTAAACAAACCAAAAACAAACTGGACCAAATCTACCTGTTGCAATTTGTATGTTGCATGAACCATGTCTGGTATTGCTCGATGCTTCCTGAAGATGCTCGATGCATGCTGTTGCAGCTGGTTGTGCTGCTGCATGGTTGCCACACTTCAACATTCCTCCTTGGCTACTATGCTGCGAACTCCTATGCTTCTTTTAAAAAACTTAAACCTTGAATAAGCAAGAGGTTTGGTCAAAAATGTCAGCTAACTTAACTTCTGAGCTACAATGCTTCAATTCAATTTCCTTAGAAAGTTCAGCTTCTCTAACAAAATGGTACTTGATCTTGAAGTGTTTAGTCTTGCCATGGAACATAGGGTTCTTAGCAATAGCAACTACTGATTAGTTATCAACCCTTATCTCTGTTGCTTTTAACTGAATTACATTCAGATCACTCAGCAGTTTCATAAGCCATATGGCTTGATTCACAACAGTGTCAGCTGTAATGTATTCAGCTTCTTCAATTGATTGTGCCACTGTCTGTTGCTTCTTTGAGCTCCAACAAAAAACACCTAAGCCTAAGGTGAAGAAGTAACCTAAGGTGCTCTTCATGTCATCTACACACCTGCCCAATCACAGTCTGAAAATCCAAGCAGTTTCCAATCTTCAACACTTTCAAAATTTACCCCAAGATCAAGAGTTCCTTTCACATATCTAATCACTCTTTTTGCAACCTTAAGATGAACCATATTGCTGCAATGCATGAATCTGGATAGGAGACCTACAGCAAATATCAAATCTAGTCTTATTGTTGTCAGATATAATAATCAACCTACCAAGCTTCTATAGCTCCTCTCATCACCCTCTCATGCTCATTTTTGCTTGACAACTTCTCACCTTGTGCTATTGGAGTGCTTGCAGGCTTGCAATTAGTCATGCAAAACTTGCTCAAAACCTTTTTAACAAATGCTTTTTGACTTATGAAGATCCCTCCTTCATTCTGATCCACTTCAATACCAAGAAAGTAAGTCATCAGGCCTAAGTCTGTCATTTCAAAAACATCTTGCATTTACATCTTGAATTCATCAATTAGCTCATTTTTGCCCATTGTCATCAGCAAGTCATCCACATACAAGGATACAATCAGCAGGGTCTCTTTTTCAGCCTTCTTCACATAAAGTGTTGGCTCACTTATGCTTTTGTCAAATCTCAATTTTGACAGGTAGGAGTCAATCCTGTCATATCAGGCTCTTGGAGCCTGTTTAAGGCCATACAAGGCCTTCTTGAGCATGTACACTTTGTGCTCTTCACCAGCAACTTTGAATCCTTCAAGTTGCTCAATGAAAATCTCCTCCTTGAGATAGCCATTCAAGAAGGTAGACTTGACATCTAGCTGGTGCACCTTCCATTGATTTTGAGGAGCTAAGGTAAATAGTAGCCTTATGGTGTCTAACCTTGCAACTGGTGCAAAGGTTTCAGTAAAGTCTATCTCATATTGCTGCCTATACCCCTTCACAATTAACTTGGCCTTGTGTTTGTTCAAAGGAACCATCAACATTATGCTTGGATCTGAATACCCATTTCATCCCTATCACATTTCTTTGCTTTGGTCTGTCCACCAGCTCTCAAGTGTCATTTTTCTGAATCATTCCATCTCTGCCTTCATTGCTTCTAAACAACAATCTTCATTTTCAGCTTCTTCAAATATGGAAGGTTCCATAATGGTCATATCACACCTTTGATAAATATTAGTGATGGACCTTGTACCTCTAACTGGTATATCATCATAATCCTGTTCATTTTCAGAATCAACCTCATACTGTTGAGGCTCAACATCTTCTTGGTCTTGCTCATTCAAACTTTCATCTGTCCCATTCCACTTCCAAAACCTGTCTTCTTTGAAGCTCACATCCCTACTCACTACAATCTTCTTGGTTGAAGGCTCATACACCCTAAATCCCTTCTTGGTGCTACTATAACCAACAAAGATCCCAGGCATAGACCTTTTCTTAAGTTTAGTTGTCTTCTCAATAGGGATCAGTGCATAACAGGTGCAGCCAAAGACCTTCAAGTGGGAAACTGATGGTTTGTGCCCATACCAAACTTCAAAAGGTGTCTTACCCTTGACTGCATTTGTTGGCAATCTGTTGAGTAGGTACACTGAGGTGTTGACTATCTCAGCCCAAAAAGAATTGAGAAGTTTGCTCTCAAATAGCAAACATCTTGCCATGTTTATTACTGTTCAGTTTTTTCTCACACATACCATTTTGTTGTAATGTGTAAATGGTAGTGAGTTGATGCTGAATTCCAGCTTCATCATAGATTACTTGAAACTTTTAAGACACAAATTTTGTTCCATTGTCTGATTTGAGTACCTTCATCTTGTAGTTTGCTTGATTTTCAATCAAAGCCTTTAGCTTGGCAAATGCTTCAACAACACCTGACTTCTGTTTCAGAAAACTCACCCAATAAAATCTTGAAAAATAATCAATAACAAAGCAAAGTACTTGCTTCCACTTAAAGAAGGAGTCTTCATAGGTCCACAAATGTCAGTGTGAACCGGTTGTAGTTTGCCTTGTGCTCTCCAAGCTTGGTTCACAGGAAAGGGCAACCTAGTCTGCTTCTCGAGCTGGTAGACTTCACAAACTTCCTTCTTAACTTTAACATTGGCGATATCTTCAACCAAACTCATTTTATACAGCAAGCTAAGTGAGTTGTAGTTTACATGTTCTAGCCTTTTTTGCCACATACTAGAAACATAAGCTGAGCAGGTATAAGCACAAGCATTTAGCTTGTTCACATCCAGGACAAATGATCTATCAACTATTGAGACAGTGACTAACTCCAGACCATTTTGGTTTTTGACCACATATGCATATTTTTCAAACATAAGGGAGTAGCCCTTCTCAAGTAGTTGACCAACACTTAACAGATTTTGATCTAAGTTTGGCACATAAAGAATATTTGAAATCACTTTGTCACCTGACAAGGTGTGAATCACTACCTTCCCTTTGCCCTTTTCTTCAATGAACTCTCCATTGCCATTTTGACTTGAGTTTTACAGTTGGTATCCAACTCTTTGAACAACTTTTGATCTGAAGCCATGTAGTGTGTACATCTACTGTCAATCAGCCAATTCTTCCTTATTTTGTTTGAGCTTGCAAAGCAAAAGACTGTGAGGACATGCTCTTCATGAGCTTGCACATCCTCAACAGCCTATGCTTGATTTTGTTGCTGCACAGGTGCCTTACCTCTGTTCTTGCAAACTTTTTTAGTGTGACCAAATTGTTTACAAGTCCTACACTGAACATCTGGCTTGTACCAACAATACTTCTCCAAGTGAGAAGTTCTTTTGCAATGGATGCATGGTGGGAACTTCTTTCTAGCTATATCCCTTTTTGACATTTCCTTCTTTTCTATCTAGGGCTTTTTGCCCTTGTAACCTGAACTTGTGCTTGAACTGTCCCTTGTTCTGACTTGAAAAGTTGAGTTTGAGTGCTTTTCAATCCTATTAGCCTTCCTTTTCTCCTAAACATAGAGAGTATTGATTAACTCTATCAAGGAAATGGTTGCTAAGTCCCTTGAACCTTCCAATGAGGAGATTTTGGACTCGTACTTTTCAGGAAGTATTGTGATTACTTTTTCAACAACTCTTCTGTCACTAAACTCTTCTCCCGTCAGCCTTATGTTGTTGGCTGTGGACATTATCCTGTCAGCATACACCTTGATGGACTCAAATTCCTTCATTTTCAGGTTCTCAAAGTCTCTTCTCAGATTAATCAATTATTACTGCCTAGTCTTCTCTGACCCTTGAAACTCCTCCTTCAGCTTGTCCCATGCTTGCTTAGGAGAGTTGCATGCCATTATCCTTGTAAAAATTGTATTCGAGACTCCATGTTGCAGGTAGGACATGGCCTTATACTTCTTGGCACAATCCTCATTGTGTTGCCTAATTTGAGCCAAGGTCGGATTGGCCCTGAAGAGTGGTGGTTAGTGTCAGCTTGGACCACACTCTAGAGGTCATGTGCCTGTAGGTAAGTCCTTATCTTCACTGACCAAATGTTGTAGTTTTCACCAGTGAAAGCAGGTGGTAGTGGAGGTGAAAAACTCATGATTTCAGCAACAAGAGATCAAAAAGTGGCTTCTGTGTTTTTCCTTTCAAATGCTAAGTAGAAACAAATAACAACAACAAAAAATGCCTTCAAAGAATTAGGCTCTTGATACCTTTTGTTGGGTTTTAACAGCTCTCAATGGAGCAACAAAGAAATCAGCAAATGAAAGAATAAAAACAGAATAAAAAACTCTCAAAGTTGAGAAGAAAATCTAAGTTTTTCATTGATTAAAATCTGATATAAAACAACATTACATAAGTAGTAAAAAATAACATGAAGAAAAAAGACATTGCTTGTACAAGTGAACAAGCTGTTACATCACAATAATCATTCCTAAATTCTGCTAATTACAGTTATCATAGCTGACTTAACCTTAAAAGCAACAAAATAGACATGACTAAAGTTGACTTGTTACAAACTAAGTGAACAAGGTCACATTACAACCAAACAAACCAAAAACAAACTGGACCAAATCTGCCTGCTGTAATTTTTTTGTTGCATGAACCATGTATGGTTTTGCTCGATGCTTCCTGATGATGCTCGATGCATGCTGTTGTAGCTGGTTGTGTTGCTGCATGGTTGCCACACTTCAACACACCTTCACTTGCCTTATGGGCTCGCATAGAAACCCTTTGTTATTGTGCTTCTAGCTTGCTAACAATAGCAGTAATAGTTAGACTCATCATGTCACAAAATTCCTCAATAGCTAAAATTTTGGCTTCAAATCTTTGAGGAACACTAATCATGACTTTTTCAACCACCTTTTCATCAGGTAGCTCTTCACCATAAAGTCTGATTTGGTTTCTAATAACCATCAACCTGGTTGAATAATCTTTAATCAACCCATCCTCCTATATTTGTAGCAGCATAAACTCTCCTTTTAGAGTTAAAAACTTTGTTTTCTTCACTCTATTACCTCCCTCATAAGTTTTCTTGAGTTTATCCCAAATAACCGTTGGTGTTTAAAGATCCATAATGATTGTGAAAATGTGATCTACTAACCTGACGTGAATACATGTTAAAGATTTATCCTTTTTCAAGATTTTTTCATCATAAGCTTTGAGCTGTGAAATGGTGGGATTTTGTCTCAGTACTCGTTGATCTTTACCAATTTTTACAAGCTTTCACAAGCTGAGAGATCTAAAATAAACTTTCATCTTAACTGCCCAAACATGATTATGAGTTCCTATGAAAATAGGAACAGATGTTGAAAGAGCATTAAAAGTAGTGATTAAAATCACTCAAAAATAACAATAGAACCTCACAACCCTCAAGAAGAAGCTATGATACCACTATTGGTGTAATTTTGTTACAAAGAGAGGAAGAGAAGAAGAAAAACAAATTTAGAAAATAATGGAAAAGGCTATCGCTTCACCTTCACACACACACCCAACCTATTTATATATATAAAAAAAGTTTTAAAAATACAAATTAACCTAAATGATACAACTGTCTAACATTAAAATAAAAAAAAACATATATTTGATTTTCAAATATTGAACTCAAAATACATCAACATATTTCACAAGCAAGTTTGAACAATTGAGTGTTGCATCAAGTATCGACATACACATATACACATCACAAGTTCAATAGACATGTCTATTCTTTAAAGAATATAGGTCTAACAGGTTAATTGACATGAATCCTTTGTTGAAATTAATTCAAAGTAGTGGGTTGTTTAGTCCCAAATATCTTGGTAGAATCTTTGTTAGTTCCAAATTTTTAGTTTAATTGAATAAGTTGTTAGCTATTTTTGTGTTAAGGTAGTTTCTTTGTAAGCCTATAAATATAGGCATTTATGCTTTGTTTTATTCATCCTTCAACAGAATAACATTGATGCATTTTGTAATTGTTTCTTTCATGTTTCCTTCCTCAACAATTTTGGTATCCGAGCTAGGTTCGATCTTTTAGGGAATTGAGTGAAAGTTAGATTGGGTCTATTGGGTATTTGAGAGAAGCAAATTTTTTTTCCGGTATTTGGGAAACATGAGAAAAGAGAGTGTGTGTTCTTAGGAATGGCGTCAACTGGTTTTCTGTCCTATCAATCACTCATACCCATTTTCAATGGTGAGAAATATGAGTGGTGGAGCACCAAGGTGAAGACATTGCTCAAATCACAAGAGCTATGGGACTTGGTCGAGTACGGTTTTGTTGACATACTTGAACCTGATGAAGAACAAGAAAAGAGGTTGAAAGAAACCAAGAAAAACAATGCTAAGGCATTGTTCATTATCCAGCAAGCGGTTCATGACTCTATTTTCTCATGAATTGCTGCAGCAACCACATCGAATGAAGCGTGGTCAATTTTGCAGAAAGAGTATCAAGGTGATTCAAAGGTTATAGTGGTAAAATTGTAATCATTGCGACATGATTTTAAAACCTTGATGATGAAGAATGGTGAATCAATTGTTGATTTTTTGTCATGAACAAGGACAATAGTCGGCCAATTGCGCTCTTACGACAAACAAATTTTAGACGAGATAATTGTAGCGAAAGTTTTGCGAAGCTTGATGATAAAATTTGATCATGTTGTGGCTGCAATAGAAGAATCCAAAGATCTATCAGTTTTCTTTGTTAATGAACTGATGAGGTCTCTTCAGTCTCATGAGGCGAGAATTAACAGATCAGCAGAAAAGAGCGAAGATCAGGCATTTCAAGTGAAGGAGACATTCACAAATCAAGACGACAATGATCGTTCAACTAATAACGATCGAGGAAGAGGGGGATTTCGTGGCGGTCAAGGCCGTGGTTATGGTAGAGGCAGAGGCAGAGGAAGGAATGATGGACAGAGGCAATACAATGAGCAAGGTGACATAAAATATGGCATACAATGTTATCATTGCAACATATATGGGCATATAAAAGCTGATTGCTGGTATAAGGATCAAAAAATTAACCTTGCAACAGAAAGTGATGAGGAAAACAAGCTTTTTATGGCTTGTATTGATGCTAACCAAAAGTCAAGTGATTTGTAGTTTATGGACAGCGGTTGTTCGAATCATATGACAGGCACCAAATCCTTGTTCAAAGAGCTTGATGAGTCATGAAAGAAAAAGGTGCAGCTTGGGAGCAAAAAGGAGATGCAAGTTGAAGGAAAAGGCACGATGAAATTTTTTACTAGCCATGGAGAAGGAAAAATTTTGGACAATGTTAAATTTGTTCCTGATTTAGGATACAATTTATTGAGTGTTGGACAACTAATGGCTGGTGGATATTCTATCATATTTGATGACGCTGCATGTATTATCAAAAATAAAAAGTCAGGCAAATAAGTCCATGTCCATATGACTCCAAACAAGATGTTTTCGTTGGATGTTTCAAACACAGAGAACTTTGTTCTTGTTGCAAGTACAAAGGATGACTCGAAGCTATGGCATTTAAGGTATGGACATCTCAATATTAAAGGCTTGAAATTGCTAAGTAATAAAGGTATGGTTATTGGACTACCAAAAATTAGCTCTCTTGGTTTATGTGAGGGTTGCATTTATGGAAAGCAAACTAGGAAGCCATTTCCTATTGAAAAAGCATGGAGAGCTACTGAATGTTTAGAATTAATTCATGCTGATCTATGTGGTCCTATGCGAATCAAGTCTTTGGGTGGGAGTTGTTACTTCTTGTTGTTCACTGATGATTATAGATGCATGAGTTGGGTGTACTTTCTGGAAAACAAGACAAAAACTTATGAAAGTTTCAGAAATTCAAGGTTATGGTAGAGAACCAAAGTGGTTGTCATATCAAAGTTCTTCGTACGGATTGAGGGGGAGAATTCATGTCCAAAGAGTTCAATCTTTTTTGTGAAGATAATGGCATCCGCAGGGAGTTAACAATTCCTAACACTCCAGAGTAAAACGATGTCGTTGAGAGGAAGAACCGAACTGTTGTAGAGATGGCGAGAAGCATGTTACAAGCAATGAGACTCTCAAATCAGTTTTGGGCAGAAGTTGTGGCAACATCAGTCTATCTACTGAATCTCTCGCTAACGAGGGTTGTTATGAACAAAACTCCATATGAAGCTTGGTGTGGTAGGAAACCCAATGTAAGTCATTTAAGAATTTTTGGGTGTGTTGCTTATGCTTTGGTAAATTCTTATGCTCATAAAAAGTTTGATGAAAAATCTGTGAGATGTATTTTTATTGGGTATTGTACTCAATCCAAAGCATATAGATTATATAACCCTTATAGTGGAAAATTTTCAAGTAGAAGAGATGTAGTGTTTGACGAAAACGCAAGCTGGGATATGACTGTAGAGCAGGTACAACAGGAGATTTCTTTTCCCATTGAAGATACTATAGATGAAAAACAAGAGTTGGCACCAGCAACATCTATAACACTTGAAGAATCTTCTGAAGAACCAATTTCACTAAAGAGATCAATAAGGGTTAGAAAGTCGAATCCGAAATATACTGATGACACTTATGCATCCTTTTAATTTGCTCTAGTTGTTTCAGATCCTTTGTATTATAAAGAAGCTGTTGATAAGGAAAAATGGCAAAAGGCAATGATGGAGAAGTTGAAATCCATCGAAAAGAATAGAACTTGGGAGATGGTCGACTTGTCGGAAGACAAAAATGCAATTGGTTTGAAGTGGGTGTTCAAGACAAAATTTGGTACAGATGGAAGCATCTTAAAACACAAAGCTCGTCTTGTGGCAAAAGGTTACGCACAGCAATATGGTGTTGATTTTGAAGAAACCTTCTCTCCGGTATCTCGGTTCAAAACGATGAGGCTTGTTCTAGCACTGGTTGCACAACTGCAATGGCTTGTTTATCAATTTGATGTCAAATCAGGATTCCTCAATGGAGATCTACAATAGGAGGTTTATGTAGCACAACCAAAAGGTTTCATAGAGAAGGGCAACAAAACAAAGGTGTACAAGTTGAAAAAGGCACTATACGGATTGAAGCAGGCCCCTTGAGCATGGTACAGCAAGATTGATGGGTATTTTCAGAAGAAAGGGTACATGAGAAGTGAGAATGAGCTCACCTTATATGTGAAAAAGGAAGGTAAAAATGATTTCATCATTGTTTGTCTTTACGTTGATGATATCATTTATACTAATTCCTCTAACCTTCATATTGATGAGTTTAAGTTTCAAATGATGAATGAATTCGAGATGTCGGATATGGGTTTATTGCATTATTTCCTTGGTCTTGAAGTTCATCAAGCTGAAGATGAAATTTTTATCTCGTAAAGAAAATATGCCAAGGATCTTCTCAGTAAATTTGGCATGCTTAATTGCAAACATTTAGCTACACCCATGAATATCAATGAGAAATTACAACTAGAAGATGGAGAAGAAATGGCAGATGCAAGGAGGTTCGAAGCTTGGTTGGAGGTTTAATTTATTTGACTCACACTAGACCCGATATTGCATTTTCTATTAGTGTTATTTCTAGATTTATGCGGCAACCTTCAAAGGTTCATTATGGAGCAGCAAAACGGGTCTTGCGGTACATTGCTAGAACTTTGGAGTATGGCATTTATTACTCAAAAAAACTTCAAATTTCAGATTGTGTGGACTCACATACAGTGATTAGGCAAGTTCTTTAGATGATAGAAGAAGTGTATCAACAAATGTTTTCACTCTAGGTTCAGGAGTGATCACTTGGAGTTCTAAGAAGCAAGCTACAACAGCATTGTCAACCTTAGAGGCTGAGTATGTAGCAGCAACTGCAACAGCTTGTCAAGCTATTTGGCTAAGGAGAATGTTAGCCGATCTTCAACAAGAGCAGAAATGTGCAACAGAGATATTTTGTGACAACAAATCAACTATCTCCATGACAAAGAATCCAACATTTCATAGTAGAACAAAACACATCGATATTCGTTATCATTTCATTCGTGATTTGGTAGCAAAAGAGGAGATATCTTTGGAGTATTGCAACACCCAAGAGCAGCTAGCAGATGTGTTAACAAAGGCTTTATCAAAGGAGAAGTTGCTATTTTAGAAGTCTACTTGGTGTCTGCAACTTTGAATTAAGGGAGAGTGTTGAAGATTAATTCAAAGTAATGGGTTGTTTAGTCCCAAATATCTTGGTAGAATCTTTGTTAGTTCCAAATTTTTTGTTTAATTGAATAAGTTGTTAACTATTTTTGTGTTAAGGTAGTTTCTTTATAAGCCTATAAATATATGCATTTATGCTTTGTTTCATTCATCCTTTAACAGAATAACATTGATGCATTTTGTAATTGTTTCTTTCACATTTCCTTCCTCAACATCCTTTCCCTCTCTTAACACTCATAAAGAAGGTTAATGGACCTCTCTCTATCCATGTTTTTGTACTACAAACAATTATTTATATATGCAAGCGATGGAAGGTTTAATCAACAAATGTTGATCTCATTCTTCACATACTTATGGCTCCATCTTCCTCTGAGACTAACTTTTGTAAACGTTGTATTAATATATCAAAATCATCTTGGCTTCGGACCAGGCTGAGTCGAACATAGTTATCTTCTGAACCAAACACATTTCCTTTACGACCAATGATATTAGCTGCCTTCAGAACTGCATAACAGTCCTTATCTTCTTCTCTCTCGCATTTTACCCATGCATAAGCTGCCATAATAATCATAAGGTTAAACACATTCTGTATGGCTGCATAGCAATGGTAAGAATGAGCAATTAAGGTCGAGAGACGTACCTGGAGAAGACTCTCTGACTTTATTGTAAAAAAAGCAGTATTGAGGATTAGTTTTCTGAAGAGAGAAGCGGTTCGACAAGGATAAGGTGGTGGTCAATCTTTCCCATCTGCTCTTCATTGTCTGGTATGCGAAGTCAAATATTTGGCTTCCCTCTTCTAGGATTGCTTTCAAAAGCTTAAATGCTCTTAACTGAGTATCTTTTGAAACACCTATGGAATTGACTTGCATGTGGAATACCATTTTGTTAAACACAGTTTCATCCTTTACCACTGCCCACCTGTGTAAAAAAAAAAGTTGGTAAGCATTATTAACGACCATGAACATGAAAGTTTTGCCATTTTAGTTCATATTTACCCAAATCTGCTACCAGCATGACCAGTAAGTTTGGAAAGTGTAAACACCATGAGATCTTCATCAGCAGGAGCTGGAATTGGTGTAAAATGAGGCCAATAATAAGCACGGTCATAAATTGTTTTGACATTAGGGCCATGAAGAACAGCTTTGTTTAACAGTCCATCAGGATTGTTTGGTGAGGTTACAAACTCAATCACATTTGTACTAGCATCTGACTCTGATCTATTCCTCCATGTATGAGCATCTCCTTCATACTTGAACTTTTCGGAATTAAAATATTCAACTTGCTGTTTGTAGAGCTGTCAAAGTTGAGACAAATCAACAATCATGAACGAAAAGTAGAATTAACGAACGTAGGTGGTGGGTGGGTGCGGAACAAACCGCGTAGTAAGGGACTGAAGCAACAACTCGTGTAGGTGAGTGGGAGGAGCTTGAATTTGCAGGAGACAATGCGTAAGCTGCGGCACTAAGAACTTGGGTTGAACCAGCACCGCAAACGATATATCTATCTTGTGTGACTGCATTCCCTACGAATGCGTGTAGTTTGCGGATGAGGCTTTCCAGACGTTGTGAGATCAGAGTGTGCTCATTAAAGTTATAGCTCATTCGATGCCACCCTGATACTACCAGTGCACTACTAGTTGAATGTTGCATCCAAAAGGGTTCCAGAAACAATGGATCTCCACTACATATGGTTCATCATAAACGAGAACGTAAATTACGAGAATCTGCAGATCAAGTAACACAAGAGGAGTTGCAATGGAGAGCAATGCACACACACAATGTTGTGAAAATTTGTTCCAACTCTCACTAGTATTACTGAATTTAAGCAATAAATAGAAATAACATAGACAAGATAACCTTAATATGCTAAAAGAACCTTGGAGGTCCCTAAGAGTAGGATTGCATTTTATCCCTCTCCTTAAAAAACGAACAAATTAGCTATTAGATAAAAAAGTAAATTAATTTTTCTATTAAAAATTTCATCAATTTTTTTTAAAAATTAATCTTCGTACATTAACATGAAGTATACATGACATGTCATGCGCTATTGTTTGATTATTATGCCAGTCACCTCAATTTTCAATAATACAAATAGATGAAAATTTTAACAGAAATGATTAATTTATTGTTTGATTTAACAAACAGAATCTAATTTACTAATTTTTAAATAGAAGGAACAAATACAAGAGTCTCCGTGACACTTTCACCTTTAATATAAAAAGTCTAAGCTAGAATTTTTTTTTTTTGAAATTCTTATTTTCTTGAAATAAATTTAAAAAACGAAATAAATTAAAAAAATTAAAAAAAAATTCTTAATTTTTAAAATCAGAAAATTATATAAAATTATAATTTTATTTTATTTTAAAATACATAAAATGAAAAAGAAAGAAAGAAATACAAATAAAATTAGAAAAATCTTTAAAAATCTTTAACAAATCAGAAAAAAAGGAAATGGAAAGTTTAAAAATGAGCCTACTGGGCTGGTAACTCGGCCTGTTTGCTATGAGTATGACAGCTTTAAAAAGGAAATGGAAAATTTTATTTGGCAGACACCTACATGTAAGATACCTGCTGATAGTTTAGTGGGGCAAAGGTAACTGTTAGTGCCACAACTTGGGCAGAATCTGCATTAAGTGGAATCCACTTGGTTCAAGTGGATAGAAACTTCCAAACCGAAGAAAAAAAAAAAAACCTTTACTTAAAACGAGTTTTTTTAATTAAAATAATATTAAAAAAAACAAATTAAATGGTATAAGTGGAACCCAGACCATACATGAAGATGGTAAAACAAAACAATCATATTTTTTTCTTGTTTCGTCCATAAACTATGGGCGAGAGAAATTTCATCTAATTTTATCACTTTTTTCTGAAATTAAGAAGAATTCATTGGCAGGATTAAGGTTAGACATGATCTGATCAGAACCTGAAGCATAAATGAAAAGATTAAAACTTGACCAGAGAGCAGGAAAAAGAGTTTGTGGTCATATACCCATCAGCATCCGCTGTGCAGTGAGGTATGAAGTGAGAGCAGTTAGGGCCTGTAAAACATGTGTTGCATTCACAAACTGGTTCATTTCCATCACCAACTAAGCCATCCAGGTAAGCTCTTCCATGCCCTGAGCAGGCTATTTCTGCCACTGCTTCAGCTTCAGCTGCAGCTTTTGAGCTCCAACTCAGGCTCCATTCACCACCCACATATATATTGATCATAAACAACAGATTGACAACTAAAGAGGAAACCAGACATGCCACATAGACACTCGTAACCATTTGCCTGATTTCTTTTTCTTCTTCCCTATAGGAGACTTTTAGGAGGTGAAGGAAACAAAGTGATTGGTTTTAATTGTACAATATTGTTGGTGTTTACATATGGCGGAGTTTGTGTTTTTTATCTAATGCTAGTGGTGTTTAGATAATGACTTTTCCAATAGTTTAATTGGCCACCTCTTGAACATCAAACAAGTGATCCTTACCTTCTGATTCACAACAAGAAATTCTTTGGTGTCATTATCATATCCCCCTAGCTTGTGGAAAAATAAAATTATGGTATAATGATTTATTTGACCTTTCAATTACTAAATAATAATAATTTAGCCCTTCTTTTAATTCCCTTTACTTTTTAGTCTTTGAACTTGCATTATCTGTCAAATTATTTTAAAATGGATGAAAAACTCAACGTTTATTAATTTTGCTGATGTGACATCCATATATTATCACGTGGATATCCAAGTTAGCATTTAAAATTCATTTAGACTGTCATGTAGGATTGCTGTTAGGGAGGTAATGGAGCTTAACGACAGAGTGACCACTTCGTAATGAACTGAAAATGTAAGTGACTAAAACGTAACATTTCAAACATAAGTGACTAAAATGTAATTTGAGACAAACAAAAATGACTATTTTTATAGTTTACTCAAATTATTATATATATATATTTTATGAGAAAAGAGGCATCACAGTGCCTATATATATATATATATATATATCTAAATACATGTAAGCTATAAATCCCTTTCCATCCCTGCACGTTTATGCAAGTGAGCAAAATAGTCCATCTATAAATTTTGGAGTAAATTTTTGTTTAAAATTTTATTTTTAATTTATTTCATTAAATTTAAAAATTATCATAAAATATGTATTGTTTAATTTAAATTTGAGATAATTATATATATATAATTATTACTTTTTAAAATTTTTAAAAACTTGACAACTATTGTATAAAATTATTTTAATAGTAATATTTCAATTTCTCCATTTCTAAAATATATTTTTCTTTAATCTTAGTTCCAAGTATTTTTCTGTGTGATCAATTTTTTTTAAACAAATTAATATTAAATTAAAAATAAATTTTATTTTAATTAACACGAAATAATTTATTTTAAATAGTAATTTTAAAAGTTAGCAATACAAAATTAGAAAAGGCAGAATTGTAACCGAGAATCTATTTGTTAAAAGTAAAAGAGATGATCGAATTAGATATAGTTTTTCAAAAAGAAACGTTTAAGTGAACACGTCATCAATGTTCAGCATCCAGTGATAACATTCAACGCTTTTTAGTTCGAAATTCTATTAGAAAAAATTAATATAAATTATCAAGTATCCCTTTTAAGAAAATCAAATGTAAAAGGAAAACTTATAAGAACACCTAATCAAAATCTGCTACTCTCTAGCACGTTTTCGTCTGCTGCTTTAGCACGTATTTCTTGAAATCGTTAGGGTTCTGTTTTTTAGTAAAAGGTTTTCGAATTCAAGGGGTCTGTGGTAAGAAGGTATGGAGGAAGATCCGGCAAATCTGAGCATCTCGGAAGAAGAAGAAATTCCGTTTCGGGGGCAAGACAATGCGGATGCAGTGGAGGAAGATTTTTGGTTTTGGTTGGTGGGGAAAGTATTCACGAACAACGTGGTCAATTTCCCATCCTTACGTAACACTCTTGCAGATTTATGGCATCCATTGAGAGGGGTGACTATCTCGGATATTGGTGATAAGAGGATTCTATTTAGATTTTTTTTTTTGTCATATGGATCTGAAAAGGGTTTGTGATGGTATGCCGTGGACTTTCAATAGGCATCTAATAATTTTTCACAAGATGGGACAAGGGGAGGATCCGCTACAATTTCCTCTGATTTATTCGGCTTTTTGGGTCCAAATACATAATCTTCCATTAGGGTTCATATCAGAAGGCATCGCACGTCAATTCGGTAATTTCATTGGTACTTTTCTAGAGTATTATGCATCTTTGATTGCGAGGGGAGTTAGCAGGTTTATGCGAATAAGGGTAAGGATCGACGTTCGACTACCGTTGAAGCATAAGAAAAGAATTGTTTTGGCTCAGGAGCATTCGGTGTATGAGTTCTTTCAGTATGATAAATTGACGTTGTTTTGCTTCTTGTGTGGTAAACTGGGCCACGGGGAGGGTTTTTTTCTGAATCGAGTCACGCTGGGAACATAAGTGTTGGAGTTTGATTGGAATAGTTTTATAAGAGCCGTACCAAGATAAGGTCAACAGTAGTTAGCAGGTGGTTAAGGAAGAAAATACAGGGGGAATTTTAATGGCAGGTTTTGAGAGGGGAGCTAGTAAGGTTGGGGAGGGAGTAAATCGTCATGACGAGGCTAACATTCAGCAAGAGTATAATGGTAGGGGTTCAATGGGTGGAGGGGCGGATGGATTTGGGTTTCGATATGGAAGATAATCTGGTAGAGTTGGTTGATGGTAAGAAAAGACAACGCACCTAGGAGGGGAAATTTAATGTTTCTGTTGCTATGGAGTCGAAAGACTTGGGTTCTTCAAATGATAGATTGATGGTCGCTAGCAAGTCGGTCGATTGAGAACAATGAAAATCCACAGTTGGAATGTCCATGGATTGGGGTAGCCACGGATAGTGAGATGTCTCAAGAATAGGTTGAGACAAATAAGGCACCAACTTTTGTTTCTTATAGAAACAAAATTAAGTGCGAGACGTAAAAGGCGAGTTCGAGAAAGGTGTGGTTTTTAGAGTGGAATCGAAGTTGATGCGGATGGTTCTAGAGGTGGGTTATCAATGGGATGGATCGGTGAGTGCATGGTACAATTAAAAGCTTTTTCCAGGTCACATATTAACATTGAAATTGAGGGAGGTGAAGGATTACCGAGATGGAGATTTACTAGGTTTTATGGGTCACCGAATGAGAGAGGAAGGGAGAGCTTGTGAAACCTTTTGAAACAATTGAGAAGGGATTATTCCCTTCCATGGTTAGTAATGGGTGATTTTTAAACATTTGAGAAATGAGAGGGACGGGTACGCAATGAATGAAGGATGTAAAATTTTTGTGATGTATTGGAAGAATGTGATCTTAGTGATTTGAGTTTCTCCAGTCAGTGGTTTACTTAGGAACGAGGGCGACTACCAGGAAATAATGTGCGTGAGTGACTAGATAAGGGGTGGCTAGTTCGGTTTGGTGGGAGCTATTTCCCAATTATTTGTGAAGCATCTCTCACATGGTTTTTTTTATCATTGTTCGGTACTGATTAACACAGTAGGGAAAAGGCACATTAGGAAGGCAAGGGATGATTTACAATTTATATTCAACACGAACTGGATCTTTGAAGAATCTTGTAAGAGGTGTATTAAGGATTTTTGGGATTCATCATGGATACGTCTACCGATGATATTGGAAGGGCTAGGTTTTGAGTTGAATAAATGGGCAAAGGAAAATTAGAGATGCAAGAAACAGAGGGTGGATAAGTTTAATTCAAGATCAGAAGAATTGATTTTAGTTGACCCTAATGAGGATAATTTGATAGAGTTGACGGAATTAAAGCTTGCTTTAAAGATGGAGGTCGAAAAGAAGAGTTATTTTGAGAACAAAGTGCAAAAGTCAGTTAGCTTAAATTTAAAGATCGCAACACGTCTTTTTTTCCACAAATTTGCTTCTAGTTGCAGGAAAAAGAATAACATCAGGGGTTTGAAAAACAAGGATGGAGCATGGGTGTTAAAAGAAAAAGGAATGGTTGAGGTTGTTGTTGATTATTTCAAAGAGTTGTTCATGGCTTCTTCGGTAATAGATTGTGAACACGTGCCGTCAGGAATTACACTTAGCATTTCAGGAAGTATGAATGATGAGTTGTCTGATGTCTTCACATAGATTGATGTGTGGGGAGTAGTTAAAGAAATGGCACCACTAAAAGTTCAGGTATGAATGGTTTCCGGGCTTTATTTTTTCAAAAATACTATCATGTTGTGAGAAATGAGATATTCTAGTTTTGTATTTAGGTGTTAAATAGAGTACAAGAGTTAGAGGGTATTACTAGAACAAATATAATGCTTATTTTGAAAGTCACAAGTCCGAACACAATGTCACAGTTTCGTCCTATTAGCCTATGTATTGTTATCTACAAAATTAATGCTAAAGCAATTGCGAATAAATTAAGGAAAGTTTTGGATATCTATATCAATGAAACTCAAGGGGCATTTATTCCGCAGAGGCAAATTTCAGATAATGTCCTTATTGCTTATGAATTATTGCACGCATTTAAAAAGAGGCATTCTGCAACTACAATATCTTTTGCATTGAAGCTAGATACAAGTAAAGCTTATGATAGAGTGGAGTAAGGGTTCGTGGCTAAAGTGATGGAGCAAATGGGTTTCAACGCGAGTTGGATCAATTTGATTATGTGATGTGTAACAACAGTTTCATACTCGATTATTTTGAATGGGGGGCGAGAAGATCAATTTTGGCCTTCTAGAGGATTGAGACAAGGGACCCCCTAAGCCCATATTTATTTTTTATTTGTGCTGAAAGGCTTTCAAGTTTACTCCATTTGGCTAAGCAATAAGGAGCAATTAGAGAAGAGAAAGTGGGAATAAGGGGATTAGCTATGACACATTCGTTTTTCGCTGACGATAGCATACTGTTTGAAAAGGCAAAGGAAGAGGGAGCGATTGTGATGAAAGAACTTTTATTGGAGTATGAAGGGGTCTCAAGACAGATGATTAATTTCGAAAAGTCGTTGGTGTATTTTAGTAATAATGTTCATGGTAGGATGAAGGATTGAATTGGGAATATTTTAAGGGTTCGTATTTTGAGTAATTTGGAAAAGTATTTAAGGTTACCAATGTTTGTAGGTAAGAGAAAGAAGAAGATTTTTTTTTCGGATTGATGGTTTTACAAATGACATAGATTTTCTTCCCAAATTAGTGTCTAAATTGTCTCTTTTGTTTATAATTTAGCATGCATCATTTTCATATTTTCCAACTCATTGTTAGTTAGTTCAACTTCTTATCATTTTTACCTATTTTTGTAGTAATGTCAACGCAAGCAGCCGATATATTGCGTCTTAATATTGTTAGCGTAGGAACTCAGTCTAGAAGCTTCATGCTAGATAAATGCAGCCACAAGATTAGATAGAAATTGCAACCAAGAGTTGTCGCCATATTGAAACTGAACCTTGAATGAGAAGAATTAAGCTGAATTCACAGCTGGAGGCACCAACACAGAAATCTCATAGATGTCGCTGCAATTATGAATTCAAAATACGCCTAGTGATACAGCAACAATCTGCAGATCTCTGAAGAACATACTAGAACTGTGTGAGTGCATAACTGTACTCTAACTAATTTTGACAGCTGTAAAAATCTAGATCTGGATCTGGGAATGAACGCTAAAATTTGCAACATTTTAGATGTTATAAATAGACGAACAAAGAATGAAGAAACCATCAAGAGCTAAGGGATTAAATTCTACAATTTCTGTGTGATTTTGGAGATTTGAGCTGGGAATTGGGAAGCTGATGAAGCAAGTCTACAGTCACTTCTGACGAGAAGGTGCTTGATGCAAGGCAAGAGGAACAAATAGAGAGTAGATCTAGTAGTCTAGAGATAGTAAGCTTCGTTGTACTCTTTAATTCTTCTTAAACGATGATGGATTTTGATGATATTAAATGAATACGAGAGTGTCTTTTAATGTTATATCATTTTAATTCTTATTTTACACTGCTTATCTATTTATTCTTGGATTTAATTGCTTTAAGCACGAGAGTGAAATTGCAATACGCCGACATCGAGAGATACGGTAACAGGTTAGATTAACAAGTAAGCTAGGCGAGAGCTGCTTAGGACTGGGATAAACTCCAGTTACTTGTTCTTGAATATGCATCGTTGATCGCACCGAGAGGTGAAGTGATTGTGGATATTTAAGTCGGGATTAAGTAGAAAGTTGTTATTGGTAAGAACTCAATGAGACTTCATTGTAGTGACATTTCATATTCTTCTTATCTATTTGTCAATAATGATAATAGGTTAGAATTGCATAATTGTTATGTATTGCTACATTCACTTCAGGGAATGAAACAGAACTAGTAAAATGAATTACTCATTATTTTGTTTAGCCATAAGAAGATATGTGATCAATTCAAAATACTTTTAAAGTCTTTTTAACAAGAGTTTTGCATAATTATTTAACTACCAAGAATAACTAGCTAGGTCATGTATACAAACAAGCCTAAATTAAATATATGAATAAAAGTCACATCTCCAACATAAAAATATGACATAATGAAAAACTAGAATTTTTTTTCATAATCATCATCATAAACATGCTTGAAATTTAATTCAAAATCAAACCCCTCATGCTCATAGTACTTTTCATTTACAATTGCTCATTATTAACAAGTCAACAACAGCTCCCAATATCTAGCAACAACAGTTGCTTTATTTAAGAGTTTGTTTTTAATTAAAATAAGTTTCATTTAATTTGAATAAAGTTGTTTAGATAATTCTTGATCTATACAGGAGAATTTTTTATTCACCTCTTGTATTTAAACCATGCTTCCTTCTCAATAATACATTGAAGCCTTTTTCATCACTTTCCATTAGTGATCTTTTATGGTGTCACAACTACTCTAATCTCTTACGAGAAATTGATCCTTTTTTTTCTCCACTTCTTTATGTTCCTCCTACATCGTTCTTCTATTTCCTTTAAATGGAAAATTCAACCTTAACCATGGTTAACCCATCTAATTTCACTGTCTGTGGAAAACACTAATCATCTAGTTCAGTTTAACCCAGGATCCCAATTGCCTTTGAAACTTACTGGTCTAATGAACTTTGTAACCTGGAAATCTCAAGTTGAATCCCTCATGTTTGGCCATGACCTCTACCCCTATCCAAACGGCATCATGATTGTTCCCCCGAGGTCCATCACCATGACAATATCCAAACCTCAAATCCAAGGTATAAAATCCGATTTCGACAAGATCAACTGATTCGCAATTCCTTAATGGCATCGGTTGATCTGACTATCACCTTTGTAATTGCCAAAACAACCACCTCAAAGGAAGCCTGGGATACGCTGCACACTTTGTGTGCGAATAAGTCTTACACAAGAGTTTTCAATTTAAAAAATTATTTACCCTCAATCACTAAAGAATCTCGAAGCATTGCAGATTATCTACGAGACATCAAGAATGTGGCAAATAAACTTGCCACTACAGGTGCGCCTATGTCGGATACTGAACTTGTCATTAAAATACTCAGTGGCCTAAGGCCTGAGTATGATTTTATATCAGTTGTCATTCAGGCCCGTGACTCCCCAATCTCATATGATGAACTTTATGACAAACTCATAAACAGAGAACTTCTTCTTACACATAGAGAACAAACTAAATCTTTCCATCCTATCACTGCAACAATTGCTCATCACACCCCGTCAAGCAATAACGCTCCCCAAAGTAATAGAAAAGGACAATCGTCTAATTTTTATTGGAGATCCCAAAATCCTAGGCCACAATACATGCAACAACGCCAACCTATCAATACACAATGCAATCGTGTAGTTTGTCAACTTTGTGGTCGTCATGGCCACACAGCTAATGTTTGTCGCACATGCTCTTACAACCACCTGGAAGCTCAAGTCAATTATACATCTATGCCTTGGATAATTGACTTAGGAGCATCTCATCATGTCACAACTGATGCTGATGTTATTCAACATCCACAGGACTACACAAGAATAGATGAAATCACAGTGGGTAACGGTAACAAAATTCCCATTTTTTCTACTGGTTCAGTTCATCTAAAGGTATCAAACAAAAAGTTTCAACTTTCTCATACTTTGTGTGCTCCTAACATTAAATGTAATCTTATCTCTATTTCAAAATTATGTCACGACAATCTAACCTCAATTGAGTTTTTTCCATCTGTGTTTCATGTTAAGGATTTGCACACGGGGGCATTGTTGGCATACGACCAGAATAAGCAAGGATTATATGAGTGGCCCTCTGAGAGTCATTTATGCAAATCGAGCCACCACTCTTATTACATTAATAAGGAGGAATCTTAACTTCTATGGCATCGTAAATTAGGACATCCAAATAAAAAAATAATTCAAACAGTTTTTCAAACATTGTAAATTTTTTTCAGCTTCAACAAGTTCTAATCATTGTAATTCATGTGCTTCAAATAAAAGCCATCGATAACCCTTTTCTCAAAACACTTTGGTAAGTAGAAAACCATTCCAACTTATTTATAGTGATTTATTGGGTCCTTCACCAGTTTTATCAATTGATAAAAAATTATATTATGTATTTTTTTGATCAATTTACCAGATAAACATGGCTTTATACGCTTCAACGGAAAAATTAGGTTCAATAAATTCTTTCAAAATTTAAACATATTATTGAAAACTATTTTCAAACAAAAAAATTTTTCATTTTACACTGATGGCAGTGGTGAGTTTGAAGGTCTAAAATCCTTTCTTCAAATTAGTGGAATTGAACATCTTGTTTCTCCACCATACACACCTTAACGAGTTGCCTTAGTTGAACGTAAACATCATCACATAATTAAAACAACCAAAAATTTTTTACATCAAGCTTCCTTGCCTTCTTCCTTTTGGTCATTTGCTTGTCACCAAGCCACTTACTTGATAAACAGGATTCCAACTAAAACTTTAAATGATCATTCTCCGTATAAAAAATTATTCGGTGAAACACTGAATTACAAAAATATTTATACCTTTGGATGCCTTTGTTATTCCTGGTTGAGATCATATGCCAAACATAAATTAGAACCTCAATCTACACCATGTGTTTACTTAGGCTACTCTCATACTCATCACAGTTATCAGTGCTTTGATCCTATATCTCAAAAAAAATTTATATCAAGAGATGTTATTTTTTATGAAATAGGTTTCCTTTTTCTGACATATTTTCTCATTTATAACATAAAAAATTTTGACATTTAAATTGGGATCATATTGTACATGTGCCCAACAATCCGAATAATTGTACCATGCCACCGAGTTTTGATGAGATTCCTCCAATAATTAAGGTTGCTCCTCAATTGCAAGCACCTCTCATTACAGGTCCATCTCCTAATCCAACAAAAGCGGTTACATCAACTTCAGTCCCCGCCATAACTCCTCAATCCACCTCATCCCTTAATCCGGTACCTCTCCCCTCTACTATTACTTATACTTCATCACCTTTGCAACCCTATCAATGTCTAATTCTCCAACACTAACAAACTCAACCTATTTCTAATCCTTCACCCTCACCCTTATCACCCCTTCCCACCTCACTTCCCACTTCACTTCCTATCCATATTATCCATCAGCCAACCCAAGTTCATCGACCAGTTACTCACTCACAAAATAATATCACTAAACCAAACCTAATTTCGACTATCTAGCCCATGCTACATCCATATCACTTCTTTCCACATACAAACTAGCCCAAAAAATGCACAAATGCTTTAATGAATAATAATACTTAGGAATTAATTTTGCCATCTTCTTCACAGAATTTTGTAGACTATAAATGGCTTTACTGGATAAAAGCCAAGACTGATGGTAGTATTGATCGATACAAAGCTCGTCTTGTAGCCAAAGGGTTCACAAAACGCCCCGGTATTGACTATCATTCAACTTTCAGTCCTACAATCAAGCCCGTGACTGTACGACTCATTCTTTCTCTTTCTATTCAACATAATTGGTCTTTGAATCAATTGGATGTCAACAATGCCTTTCTTTAAGGCTACCTTGCTGAAATAGTATACATGAGACAACCTCCTAGGTATAAGCAGCCTGACTCTTCTTCATATGTGTGTAAATTAAACAAGGCCATTTACGATCTTAAACAAGTACCACATGCTTAGTACTCTGAACTGAAGAACTATCTTGTTCACATTAGTTTTCGGACATCCAACTCTCATTCATTGTTGTTTGTGTATATTCGTTAAGGTCAAATGATTTACATTCTAGTATATGTGGATGACATCATTGTCACTAGGTCATGCTCCTCTTCGATTCAAGATATTGTCAAGTCTTTGAGTGGTTGATTCTCATTAAAAGATCTTGGTCGACTCACTTATTTTTTAGGTGTTGAAGTCATTCTCACATCCGATGGACTTATACTTTCTCAAAAAAAAAATATCTATGATCTTCTTGTTATGTTTCACATGGAAGATTGCAAACCAGTTCAAACACCGATGAGTTCTAATGCAACTCTCACTATTGGAGATGGTAGTTCTTCCACTGATGCCACTTTATATCGCCAAGTTCTAGGCAAACTACAGTACCTATCATTTACCTGACCAGATCTTAGTTTTGCTGTCAATAAACTTTCTCAGTTTATGCACGCTCCAACGGTTACTCATTGGTCCTTCGTTAAGAGGATTCTTCGATATCTACAACACACAACATCTCATGGTTTGAAGATCATTTGCTTGGCTACTTTAACTCTTACTATGTACTCCGATGCTGATTAAGATGGTGATGTCAATGATCGAACCTGTACGTCTGGTTATATACTCTATTTTTGTCAAAATCTCATTAGTTGGTCTTTTAAAAAGAAATGTACGGTAGCACGATCATCTATGGAGGCTGAATATAGAGTAGTTGCATATACTCTGGCTGAAGTTAATTAGGTTCAAAAGCTACTCACTGAAGTTTGTGTTGATCTTCTGGACACACCCATAATTTATTGTGACAATGTGGGTGCTAGTTATCTTTTCCAAAATCTTGTTCTTCACAGCAGAATGAAGCTTATCGAAGTTAATTTTCATTATGTTCGTGAACAAGTCCAAAGCAAACAAGTGTTTGTTCAACATTTGCATGCAACAAATCAGCTCACTAATACTCTTACGACGCCTCTACCTCGGCCAGCATTTCATCATCATCTTGCCAAGCTAAAAGTTGTTCCACCACCATCAGCTTGAGGGGGCATATTAACACGTCAACAACAACTCCTAATATCTAGCAGCAACAATTGCTTTATTTAAGAGTTTATTTTTAATTCATATAAGTTTGATTTCATTTGAATAAAGTTGTTTAGATAATTCTCCATCTATATAGGAGAATTTGTTATTCACCTCTTGTATTTAAACCATGCTTCCTTCTCAGTAACACATTGAAGTCTTTTTCATCACTTTCCATTAGTGATCTTTTACTAATGTCATTTCTCTAAATAATTAACAAATAAAATAATATAAAACGTATAAACTACTAGCTTTAATCATTCTTTGAACTAAATCAAATCTGGATAATCATAAAATTCATTGATTTATTAACACAAATTTGCATAATAGATATGTTTTAGTCAAATATATTATTTAATTATAAAACATACTATAGATACACATAAATAAGTAAGTTAATATTTATTTTCATGAAAAAATAAGATCCTTAAAATAATATGTAACCCATGTAATCAAAACTTAAAAAGAAGACCATATCAAATATTTAAACCATATATCAAGTTGATTTAATATTTAAAGATGTACCTTTTTAGTTTTACGTAGAGTCTTGACGATTTTATCAAGAAGTAAGCAAATTAAACTCCAGTAGTAGACTTTGAATCCAATCAAAATTTATTAATAATAAACTTTGAGAGTGGATCTTATTTTTTAGGTGTAAAACAAATATATAGCTAATTACTTTTCATACATAAGTTGTCTCTCTTCTTTATATCGAGAACACTTGTTGTTCTCTTAATTATCTTTATCTTTTCACTTCTAGTGGCAAAAAGAAATATTATTAATAAGATATCCAAGAATCAAGTAATGAATCTCACAATTCACAAAAAGGATGCAACTCATACTAGAGATTCCATCTTTAACAAAATACATATAATCTTAAAAAAAAATTGAGCATAAGATTGCATATAAATATCAAAATCAAATCATTGACTTAAAGTTTAGTAATTAATATCAATAGCAAGAAATTCAAGTAACAAATTCCCCAAAATGGATTATAAAAATCCTAAAATTGACATGCTAATGTTTAAAATGATCACCATAATAAAGATAATGTTAGTATCCCTTTATTGTTTAGATTTGTCACAATCATCAATCTGGCATGCCAAATTTGATTCAACATCACTTTTATTATTCATTTCTCATTGTCTCCTTTCCATTTGATAGAAATTTGATAGAGTTCAACTAAATGTTTAGGTGTATGACTGGTACGCAACTAATGACTTTCCATACCATACATAAGTTATCTCCACTCCTTAAAGAGTTCTTGTGAATTCTTGTTCTTTTCTTGCTTCCTTTATTTTTCCATTTCTGGTGCTGAGAAAATTTATTACGATCATCCCCTTTGACTATTATTATAGTCCAACTTACTACATCCACGTCCAAGATTATGTCTTTCAAACTTATTACATATTGTTACATTCTCTTCAGGGAATGGTTAGGTTTCGTGATTAAAAACTTTTGTTCAATCATAAGTAAACGTGATATTGACTCTTGAAAATTCTTTTCATTGTAAGAGCACATTTGAAGCATGAAAAGTTGAATAAGTTTTCTCTTGCAAGTTCTCATCAGTAATATTTTTTCCACGTAATTTTAATTGACAACTTATTCTGAATACTGTAGAGTTATACTCACAATTTTAAAAATTTGAAACTTTAGGTGCATCCAATCATAACGAGCTTTAGATAAGAGATTTTTCAAGTGCATCCAATCATAAAACTAACAATTATAATTTAACCAGGGCTTAATACGAGCTTAGTATTCGAATCTAAACTCATATTACCAATTTTTAGTATGATGTCCGAAGACAAAGATCTCCATGTCTCGAGATAAATATTTTATTTTAGTATTTTTACTTTGATGTATTCATGTCTTAAAACAATAAAATCTTACCTCGATTGTTAAGGGATAAAAGATTATCAATGAATTAAATTTAAGACTTTCAAATCTTTTACCACTCTACTAATTAATTCATTAATTAAAATAATATTCTCAATATCAACTCACCTTTTATATGGTGCACATAACCTTAAGCCACTCAAATCTCTATATATAAACATATATAAAATTTAAAAAAAATAAAAAGACATAAAAGCATTGTGCAAATCTAAGAAAATGATAAATGTTTATTCTTTAAAACAAAGAGACAAAGTTGCTTGCACTAAATCTTTCTAAACTATCACTCAATAAATTCTAATTTATTCTTTAAAATTAAAAAAAATGTATTTATTTTTTTCTATTAACTTATTTAAAATGAATGATTTCATGCATGTGCTAATTTATTATTTATATATACTTCTAAATAGTTATAATAGATTTAAATTTTATAATTAATAAATTACAATATATTAATATTATTATGCTTTAACAATAAAAATTTAAATAAATAAAATTACTTGATAAAATATAATTTAAAACTAATTTTTTATATAAAGCAATAAAATTTTTATTAAAAATAAATTGAAAATCCACGACATTACTGTAGTTGCTTGAATTGAAAACAACGATGATATATATAAGATTTTTTATAATAATAATATAAAAAAAATTTAAATACTAAAATAACACACTCCCCCATTATTTACTAAAATGATACATTTGGGAGAGTAGTGCTTCCTAGATAGGTGACATCACTTTAAAATTCTAATAATTTTTTTTTGTTTAATAAAACATTGAGGGACCTGAGATGGAAATTTTCCATTTTCTAGTGGATGTTGAAAAAGTGCAAATTTCAAATTTTGGTTAATTTCCTTTTAAGTCCTTCTTATTTACTATTTTTTTTTCTCCTTCAACACAAAAAATAGAGAGACCTATTACCAATTAGTCCAAAAAAATTTCTAACAAAAAATATTTTTGTAAAAAAAATAATTTTAATCGGAAATGTGATTAATCCAAAAAATTTAAAAATATTAACATTTAAATTATTTAAATATATATAATTACAAAAACATAGCCTTACGTTGTGGCCTATTTTGGTCGGAGATTTATCTTTGTCGAAAATAGCATGGATTCGTAAAAAAATGAAAAAAGGAAAATTATTTTTAAGTACTTATTTGATACATTATTTTAGAGTTTTTTAATATTATATACAAAGTAATTATATATACCTAAATAATTTAAATGTTAATATTTTTTGAATTTTTTGGATTAATCACATTTCTGGTTGTAATTAAATTTTATACAAAAATATTTTTTGATAGAAATTTTTTTGAACTAATTGGTAATAAGTCTCTCTATTTTTTGTGTTGAAGGATAATAAAAAAAAATATTAAATAAGAATAGCTTAAAAGGCAATTAACCAAATTTTAAAATTTGGTGCCGCACACTGTCAGGCGACACTTTTTCACACTTTTTCAACCGCCACTAAAAAGTGAAAAAATTGCATCTCAAATCTCTCAATATTTTATTAAATAAAAAAAAATTTATCAGAATTTTAAAGTGGTACCGCTTATTTAAGAGGCACCACTCCCTGAAATATACAATTTTAATAAATAATATTGAGAGTGTATTATTTTGATATTAATTTTTTTTTATATCATTATAGTAAAAAACCCTATATATAGACAAACAGACAGGTTAAAGAGCTTATGTGAGCCATGACGTTTAATTAAACAATATGAAAAGGAGATTTTGGCAGGTAGGCCCATAGTTTTCAATCACAATCATGGTATCAATTTGTAGTTGGAGTTTTTCCCAAACCAGAAATTCCAACCACTGCTCCTCGAGGTGAGAGATTACTATAAACTCCCGTTTACAGCTAACCAAAAAATTGAAAGAGAAATTATATTTTCAAGTATTTGAATTTTGTTTTAATTTCTAAATGATAAATCTCAAAATTAGACATTAATTTTTATTTAATATGTAATTGTATACATGAATTTTAATTTAGTGTAATTATACACGTGAAACTCTATTTGTTGTTCAAATGTATACTTGAAACTTTAATTTTGATTTAATCGTACACATTTAAATAAATAAATGCATCAATTTATTTTTATATTAGATAAATATAATAAATATAAAATGATGTTATATTATTAATTGTCTTAATAATTTAAAGAATTGGATCAAATCAAAATTTAATATATAAAATTACACAAAATCAAAGTTCATGTATACAACTGCACATTAAACTATAATTCATGTATAATTTTAATATTTATCCCATTTCTAAATTTGTAGTTAAGATCCATTTTGGTACAAATTGATAATCTGATTTAATTTATGTCATATATTTTGATATTATTAAGGTAGTTTAACATTGTTTATCAAAAACGTTTTTAAACTCATAACCAATATAAACAGACAATTTTTGAAGTCATAAATGTTTTTGAAAAACGTTTTTAAACCCAAAAACAAAAACAATTTTTTTAGCTTCTGCTTTTGACAAAAAAACTTTTAAGAACAAAAGAAAATTTAACCCTAATAAAGTATTTTATATATTATTTATATTGAGTATGTAATTACTTTTCTATTGAAAAGTATTTTAAATATATAATATTATATATTTAAATTTTTATTGGTATATTTTGATATTTAAAATATAATTTATATATTCTAATTAAATTGTATAAATAATTCATATGAATTGCTTAAGAAATATTTAAAATTTATATTTCATATATTAAAATATTAACAACAAATTATAATAAGTTATTTTTTATATTCTTACTAAAATGTCATAACTTCAACGAATTTGAACATTATTTAAATGTATATTTGTTACTTTATAACGTCATGTCTAAAATGGACATTTTATTTCTCAAAAGCACTTTTTGACAGAAATAATAAACACTTAAATCTTAAACCAAAATTTTTAAAAGTACTTCTCAAAATCACTTTTCCACAACACTTTTTAAAAGCACTTCTCAAATGCAATGCTAAATTAACCCTAAATTAAATTCACCAAAGTTATCAATTTTCAAGTATGGAAAATCAGTTGACTTGCATGCATTTTTTTATGAAATCCAGATATGTAACATCCCGTTTTTCAGTGGTGCCAAAAACAATGATTTCAGGATCAAAAATCCGACGAGTAAGTCATTTTTATTATTTATTATTTACGAGCCAATTATAGTATTATATTGAATTCTGGCTTGATAATTTTTATTAATTGAATGGATAGATAAGTATAAGTAGTTTAATTCAAAAGTCAAGTGACTTATGAAAATGAGGTATTGGGACCTCATTTCTGTAATTTAAGGCTGTAAATATTTTTATTAAATATTTACAGAGTCGTATTATAAGTGAATTGAAGTTTAGTCCGATAATTTTGACGATTGATGGCTTAATTAAGGTAAAAGGATTAAATTCTAAAAGAGGTAAAAGTTACCCATTATAGATTTTAAATACTAAAGGGACCAAAATGGTGATTAAACCATTTTCAAAAGTCAAAGCGATGGTAGATATGATTAAATCCACTAGCTTTTAGGCTATTTTCCTATTAAGTGCTAATTAGTTTAGGTTAAATTGAAATAAAGTTTATTTAATTGGAGTTTAATAAAATTGAAGGATGAATTGTATAATTGGATCTTCTTTAAATGGCCAAACGGTAGGAATGATGAGGAATTTTCTAGATTGTGGACAATTGTAATTAGATCCTAATTAATTAAAAAGGACTAAATCATAAAAGTTAAAAATGGTTTCTTGTAGTTTAAAGGGTAAATCAATGGACTTGGGTGGTAATTATACCACATATATTTATAACGGACCATTATGGGTATGCTTTAGTAATTTTATAAGTTAAGATTAAAGGTTAATTTTGTAAATAGGTAAAAAGGTAAATTAAATTGAAAGATGAAAAACTAAAATCATCATCTTCCTTTCTTTGTTTTTGTATTCAAACCAGAAAAAATTAGGTCAAGCTAGGGATCTTGATTTGGTAGGTAAATTTTGCTCGCTTATAGTAATTTTTATGTTTTTGAGCTCGTATTAACTTGATCTAACTAACCTGAGGACTAATTTGCAAAACTTTTAAATGTTTTGGATTGTGCCATGGATGAGTTTGAGTTATTCTTGAAGTTTTATGATAGATTGTTAAGTTCGATTGTTAAATAGGACTATTTTATAAAGTAATTTTTAGTGAGTTTAATATTAAAGTACTTATATGTGAAAATAGTAAAAGTACAAGGATTTATTGTGAAATAATTGTAAATATGGGCGGTACAGAGGCCTTAGACAGTTCGGCTAAGCTTAGATTTGAATGAAAATGTTAAATTGCAAGTTTTGAGCATAAGAACTAAATTGCATAAAAGTAAAATATTGGGGGCAATTTTGTAAAAATGCCTAAAATGACTAAATTGCATAAAATGAGTTAATTGTTGTTGAATTTAGTTAATTGAATGAAATTATTATTTTAGATCAAGAATGAGAGGAAAATCGAGGGAAAGAGAATTTTTCAAAATAATCCTTATACCTTTATCATCGCTACAATTTAGTCGAGTGAGTTCGTTCGATTTAATTTTAATACATTTTTAAATGTATTATATGAACTTAATTTTATAATGATGGATTATATTGATGCACGTAATTGAGAATGAAAATAATAAATTGATATGGTACCAATCATTGGTTGAGATATTTTGAGTCGATGAACGAAGGAGAAAGTATGATTGGCATGCCAATAGGTTATTTGGGTGTGGTACAGGATTGGTATGAGATGTGACGATGATTTTTGTATATCTTATGTTCATTGAATATACCAAGGTTTTGCATTTATTGCAGACTATCGTGTTATATTACAGTGTTTTTTGGTGTGTTACGGGGCGGATGTTAGCCCACATGTTAGGCTCTAATAGCTCGATTATCAATGGTGTCGAAAATCGTGGTTTCAGGACCACAACTCTGACAAGTCATGTCGTAAATTTAGTTATTTTAAATATTTCTGGTGATATATGCATCATATGAATTATGAGTTGAAAATAGCGTTAATTAAATAGAAAGGACTAAATCATAAAAAAAATAAAAATATTGATGTTTAATTAGAAGAACCAATTGAGTAAATTAACCAAAGAAGAATTAGTTAGTGGAATGGCATGAGTATTAAGTGAATATAGCATGATTAATAAGGTTAACAAAATGGTTATATAAAATTAATTATAAAAGTCATAAAAATTACAAGTTTGCCATTAGTATATATATGAAATTAAAGTAAAAAAATGAAGAAAACCAACATAATTTCTCACCTTCTTCTTCTTCATTCGGCCAAGAGGAGAAAGTTAGGGTTTTTACACTTTCAAGCTTTAAGCTTTGATTTGGGTAAGCAAACCTTGATCATTTTTAGTAATTTTTATGTTTTTGAGTTCGTATCAGCTTAATCTAGCTTATGAAAGGACTAATTTGTGAATCTTTCAAAGGTTAGAAAACTTGTCATTGTTGAAATTGCTTGTTCTTGAAAGCTTTTGATATATTTGATACTTAGGTTAAATCTTTTTGTAAAGTGATTTTTTGATGAAATTAGGGTTTAAGGACTAAAATGTTAAAATGGTAATACTGTTGTACTTGTTTTGAAATAAATTGATTTTCTTGGATATATAAGGAGACTATCAGTATTCGGCTAGTATGGGTTGAAGAGGAAATGAGTATTTTGCATGTTTTGTGTTTAAGGACTAAATTGAATATAAAGAAAAGGTTAGGGGTAAAATCATAATTTTACCAAAAAGGGTTTTGATTGTGTTAAATGAATTGATTGTGTGATTAATATGAGAAATTTAATAATTTGTGAATGTAGACTACGATCGTGCCACCGATCGTGGAAAGGGAAAATTAGCGGAATAGTCCCTAGAATCCATTCACAATTGCAATCTAGTCCAGTAAGTTCGTATGGTTAAATTTTAACTTAAATTACTTATTCTTGTAATATGAATATTGCAGTGAAATGAAATGATAATCGAAATTGTGGAAGACAAGTGTGAATGAAATACAGAAGATAAACGGGTTCGAGCTATAAACGAAAGGGTCCGATGACTAAGTGTCATCGTGAGTAAATGAAACCTTTACGGATTAAAGGTCCGATGACTAAGTGTCATCATGAGTAAATGAATCCAAGATGAATTATAGGTCCGATGACTCAGTATCATCGTGAGTATATGAACTTTTATACGGAACAAAGGGGTCCGATGACAATATGTCATCGTGAGTATTAAATGAATAAGTTCCAATGCGGAACAAGGGTCTGATGATTTTGTGTCATCGTGAGTAACAAATGCGAGTGAAACCTACCCTAGATGTAAACAATGTTTCACTCAGTTAATTAGATTTTTACAACTCTTGAAGTTTGTTAAATCTTTTAACTTTATGAACTTACTAAGCCTTAAAGTGCTTACCTGTGTATTTGCATTAGTTTTGTAGATACACTTTTGCTGTTCGAAGATCGGATCATCTCGAAGCAATCACATTATCCCAAAATTGTTCGGTAGACTTTTACATCATTGGGTTAATATGTCATGTACTAGGATGATTTTACCTTTTCTTTTTACTAAGAGTTGTGAAAAACTATGTTATGTTTGATGAAATGTTGGATATAGTTTTAAATACCTTGTATTGACAAAAATCTTGTATTTGTGTTGTCTTGAATGCATAGTTAAAAGTTGTGCTTATATGGAAACAATGAAATTGTGTTGGGTATAATTTTTGAGATTTAGCTTACTTGTTCGGTAGAACCCATGAATGTTTCGATAGAAGTACAGGGTAGGAGAGAGGTTGTATACTGACTTGAGTTGTATTGGTAGTTAAATTATGAGCATCGGTAGTTGTATGTATAGAAGTATCGGTAGTTTGCATGCTTGTATCGATAGAAGTTACGGATGAAAAATTTAGCTCTCTGGAGTTTTTAGTATAAGTAGATTCATGACTTGTATCGGTAAAACTAGTACAAGTACCGGTAGAAATTTGCACTATTTAGAATTGTTCATTGAATTAACTACTACCAATACTTGACCTTCAAGTACCGGTAGAAGTCCCCTAAAATGTTAGATATTGTTTCAAATCGTGAGAAATGATTTTTGAAATGAATAAAGATGTGAACAATCGGATATGTACAAAAGATGAATAGTATAATATGAATTGATGACATCGGAATCCTAACTGGCGACGATGTACGGATTTTGGGTGTTACATAGACACTTGGTGCTGAGATGTGTTATCTGTTGGATTGGCTCGTATGAGCGTTTGGTGTGTTCTGGATGGTTAACTGTGTACTCGTATTCATATATTGTTCATCAGGTATTGTTTATTGATCACTGAATGTTATTGAGATGTGGACAATTGATTTGTTCTATTGTTTGAGCATTACTCACTTGTTGTGAGCTGTGAATGACAGGAATTCTGTTAATAACCTTGTTGACAGGAACTCTATTCATTAATCTTTTTATTTGAATTACTATTTTAATTCAATAAGCTTTATCGTTTAATCAACGGACTTACTAAGCTTTATGAAAGCTTACTCATGTCATTGTCTCTTTCTTTGTAGATTATGTTTTGTGGAAATCGAGAGATTGAATCAACTTGAAGAATCACACTATCCAAGGATTCCTTGGTAGATTTTGAATACAACTTGTCTTATATGGCATGTAATAGGAGCATCTGGTTATCTTTTGTAACGGTTCGTAAGTGCTTGTAATGTGTATTTGTGTGCACTTGATGTTGTATGCATGTTGAATTATAAGTTTAAGCTTGAGTGGACAAGCATGGAATGGTAAGTTTGGCATGAATTAGGTATTGTATGAAGGAATTGAATGTAAGTTATATTTGAGTGTGTTGTGGCTTGTGTAACGTAACTAAAGTAGTGAAATGTTAGGTAATTGAGATGTGGTGTCATTAGTGACACATTGGTTAGGTCATAGGCTGATTGGTTTGGCATGTTTTGGTTGTTCTTGAATGTGTTTTAAAGTTTTATGATCATGTGTTAGTAAATTGGTTAGGTACCTAAGCATTTGGATGTAAAATGAGCATGTTTTGGGTCATTTTTTGGCACAAACGGCCTGATACATGGGCTGTCACACGACCATGTGTCATAGACGGGAAACCTATACGGGCGTGTGCCCTGAACATGTTAGGCGTAGGGTTCACCCGGGCTGAGACATAGGTGTGTGACCCAAGTCAGTGAGTTACATAGGTGGACACACGGGTAAGCATACAGGTGTGTGGAGTATTCACACGGTCTGGGCTCTGTCACATGACTTGTACACACGGTCGTGTGACCCCTGTTTTGAAAATTTTTAGTTTTTCCCTAAACTTTCAATTTTGCTTTGAATCGATCCATGATTATTTATAAATTAATTTTAAGGCATTGTAGGCTCGATTTAAGGTCCGTAAGTGTATGTTTTACTTCATTCTAAATCATATATGAATTTGTTAAATTAATTTTATAATTGGATGCTATTTGTTATGAAATATTTCGAATTTTACGGTAATACTTCGTAACCCTAGTTTGATGACGGAAACGGGTTATGGGTGTTACAAGATATTTCTGACTCAAAATGTTTACTAATCTATGAAAGGGTTGTCTCTTACTTTCAAAACACATTTTGAATAACCTTATTTTGAATTTGGGAGCTAAAATTATTACCGTTTTAGTAAAGATTGCGCGATTATAATTTCTGGACGAGATTATTATGAGAAATTACGAATTTTAGGCTTTAATTCGAGTTTAAATCATATTGGGTTTGATTTTAAGACTTAATTTTGATTTTATATGAGCTCAATATTGTATTTATTAGGTTTTATATTTTTATCATTTATTTATTCTGAATTTATAATTTTTTAAGTTGTTTAAAAGTTTTATGTTTATTAGTCAACAAAAAAAATTTAGTTCAACTACAACTACTTCTTGTTCAATTAACTAGAGTTTCGTTATATTTAGAAGTTTTATTTGATGTAATTAGCTAGCCTATATAAGACATATTCATTTGTTATGACATTTGATTATTTGATTTAATAAAAACACTCTTTGGAGTATTTTATTATATAAGATTCGATTCTTGTTATTTTTTAGGAATTTTTTTTTTTACTTAATCTTATTCAAGATTTTGAGAAAGTTCTTCAAACTTCATGTTGCCAAGAAATCTTTCTTGAAGGATCGGTTAGAGTCATTGATTGAATTTGTTGGGAAATATTTTTTGAAGAATTCAATTGGACACTTATCCATTTATCCATTGTTCCATCGATTTATCTATTCCATCTCCATCTTTAATTTTCATGTTCTTTATTTTTTGTTGCTTTCTTTTGAACATCTAATTAATTTTTGTTTTGATAATTTCTTTGTTGTGCAAGAATTCTATTTCTCAAGTCTACTCTTATCATTTTATATCAAATTTTGAGTCTCTCGGTATCCGTAGACTCATGCTTTAATAGTATTCTTGCTGAATTTTTTTTTCGAGTGCCTCAAACTATTTTTGCTCAGAAAATTTACATTGTTTAATTCAATAGAGTGGGTAAACGACCTTATTTTGACCTAAAATTTTAACCCTATACTTTTGACACTAGATTACAGTGAAAAGAAAATATTTCCAGCCAAAAAAAGTAGAAAAGAAAAATATATATATATATAAAAAAAAACAATAAAAATATTATTTGTTTGGGTTTTAGTGTCCCGAATTTTCAGATATTAAATTCATTAAGAACTAAAAATTCAAATTGTTTGGTAAATTTTTGAAGTTTTGGATAAATTTGAAATTTTCTTCATTTTATAGCCTTACGATTTTTTTTTTTATTCTTTTACACTAAACTAACACATTCTCTTTCCTTGTGTTAGTAAAACCGAAGAAGCTGCACTTTCCTACCATCACATGACTCAATTTGATTGGTGTCAAGCTCTCGGGTTCTTAGAGCTTAGGATCTCTTTTGCTAGCGATCAACCTCCCTTAATTTTGGAAATATTTTGAGAAAAAATGGAACTGTAAGAATTAACAAATTTCATATTCTTATTATTTCTCTTTGATCCTTAGAGTGCTAACCCATATTTGAGTGCTAACGGTGAGGATTTCTATTATATCACTTTGCTTGTGAGTGTTATGACTTTCAAGATTGTCAATGACGAAGCGTAGATGTCGTATTTGTTCCAAACCCGCACGGAGAACTCATTCAAAATGCCAACCAATTTTCTATTGTTCATGGCTTCGTCAAGAAAGACATTGGAACAATGGACATAGTGAGATACACAAGCTTCAACGACTTATGGAGGGGTTTAGAGAACATAGAACCAAGTGCATGTTTTGTGGTGAGAAGGAGCACCAAAACTCTAAATGTTCACTATTTTCTTGCATGATCTGCTGTGATGAGAGGATCACCAAAGCTCTAAATCGTCCACAATTCTCATTTGGTATCTTTTTCTCTTCGCAAATAAAGAAAAGTACGTACAACACCGAGCCTTTTGAGGAGCTTCTTCTTGTGCTACAACTGAACATGAATATGTGTGTGAACGAGAAACTTCCAGTGATGCCTATTGTTGAGTTTTCTTCCAGTGAAACAGAAAGTTGCGATGGTGAATTTAATGACTGAGAAGATATTAATAGTGAGGAAAGTTCACAAGAACTTATGAACTCAAAAGAGCTCAAAATTTCATGTCCCCCTAAAGAATTGTATTGTAATGAATTACTTAGTCATAAATTTTTTGAGGAGGATATGAGAAGTAAGGATTATTCATGTTGTGAGTCTGAGAGAAAAGAAACATTGAGCGATGAAAGTCTACTTGATGGTCTAATTTTAATGAGTGAAAATATATATGAGGTAAAATTTGAGAGTTGAATTCAAATTGAAAAAAGAATGAAAAGAAAACAAAGAGGCTATACAAAGAAGAGGAGTGATTATGTTTTCCCTAACCTTTACTTGAATTTGTTTGGTTTACAGGTGTAAAAAGCCTTTGAACTTCACAAAAAAAGCAATTAAGCCCCCACTTTTTTTTTTCTGCACTCAATTGAGTACTTGAACTATCAAAATACAGACTCTTTGACCGTTAAAATCAATAAAAATTATAAAAATAAATTATTTTAATTTATAAAAAATAGAAAAGTATTTAAAATTTAGAAAAAAATTAGAAAAATTATAAGAAATATAGAACATTATTAAATATATATAAATATTAAAAATATAGAAAATAAAATAAAAAAGAATTAAATTTATAAAAAATAATGTAGAAATATATTTAAAATTTATAAAAAAATATTTAAAATATAAAAAATTAAAAATTATTATGAAATAAATAAAAAAGAAAGTAAAATAATAAGAAATAGGAGAGTATAGAGAATGCATAAATTTTATTGATCAACAGGGGTGTTTACAATGCTTCTCCAAAGTTTATATTTATAGACATAAGGAGTATAAATGAAATAAAAATCTACTTCTAATGATATTAGAGTTCTAAGGTACATCAAACTTATCTTGATCTTTATGGACTTCCACTTAATAGTAAAATATTTATAACACTCCCCTTAGATGTCTATTGGTAGATAATATGTTGACTGCCGCCAACCGTGCAAATGTTTGACTGAAAAATAATACACCAAAAATATAAGAAATAAAAAAACAGTGTTCGCAAGTATACGGGTCAAATTATAATATAGTAAAGTGTACAACAAAACACTAGGAAGTATTCCGAGAATCGTACTCAAGGGGTATGAATTAAATATATTAAAAACAATTTTACAATAACAAATCTAAATAGTGATAATTAAATACTTATTACGACAGCCAACAAACATAGATAATATCATAAACTAAATAACTAAAATAAATAACAAAAAATAAAATAGAAACAACTAAATCAATTAAACCAATCAGGAATATTAACTCATTTCAATGGTTTTAATTAACTTCGGATTCGAGATTTAAGGTGAATTAGCAAACAACTAAACAATTATTACCTTCCGACATTTAATTGATTAATTAATTGATGGATACTCGCTTATCTCCCGATCTCACTTTCTCAACCAAGATAAATTACGATTTACTCGATAAATTTATCTCCCAACCTCGTTCAACCTTGATTTTTTCCTAGGGGTTTCAATCCTTGGGTTTAAGAACGCGTAATTTATAGCAAATAATTCTATAGGAAACCCTTACTCCTTCGTTAATCACTCCCACATCCACTCGTTAATTTCCCTTAAGGGAATTACTCACTGTATTCAAATCTCTATCTCAATTGAAATAAACATGTAAATAAACACAATTAAATCTAAAGACAAAAGAGACAAAGAATAATCTTGATTTGTATCGATTAAGAGTGGAATAACGAATCTCTCGATTGGGAAAACGAATCTCATCACTTGAAAAGGAAAATAAACTGAATAACTTCGATTAAAAAAGAAATCTTGGATTCAAATTTATTCCAAGAGAAAAGAACAAAGCGTTTAAGAAATTAAAAGATAACTAAATCTAATTATTACTCCTAAACTACAAAGGTTTTTGGATGCGTCTAAGATGAATCTATTACATCAAACCCCTAAGTTCTTATTTATAAAAGTGCTAGCAGCCCGAATTAGGTCTTCAGCATGTCCTAGGTCTTCATATAAGTTTGATTATGTGGACAAAATTAACCTTGAAGGACTTGGGCTCCACGTTAAGCCTATGTCACGCCATAGACATTGCATGGCATGACACAACATACTTTCTATGGGCTATTGGGTCCATTTCACCTTTTAGCAACCTAGGAAGCTTGTGCAACACTCGTTCCTTGATCCTACGTCTATTGGCTTAAAATTCAGCATCATGCACACTTAAATTAACAAATTAGAATTATCTAAGACCTATGTCAGCCTAATAGGTAACACTAAAGAAAATGATAATAACACTTATTTTATTAATATTTAATAACTAACTACTAAGTACCGAAAATGCAATAATTAATACTAAAATAGCTAGAACACAAACTCTTTAAATGCCAAAATGTATCTAACCTACCATTACAATTAGCAACAAGTCATTTGTCTCATTAAAATCTAACTAAGATAAAAACCCTGTGGAAAAGAAAAATCTTAGTGAAGGAAAAAGATTACACTTACGTCATAATACACATAATAAGATGCCTTTTTAAAAAACCTTACTAGGAAAATCCAGTGGAACAAAACCTCAGTTAAAGGAAAAAGAGTACAACGCGTATTTTCTCCCCCTAATGACAACATCACATGACATCTCAAATTCTATATATTCAATCTTGAATGCTAGCTTTTCAAATAATCACTTGAACATATTTGTTAAGCATGTATATCACCATTATTTTGAAAGTTGTGACTGAGAGGAAAATTTTGGAGAAATATATTTTGATCTCTTCAAAAGTTCCAAAAAATAATCATAGAGAACTTTGCTCATAATCATTCTATAAAAATACAAATAGGTATTTTGTATCATTTTATAATCTTTCTTCAACTACTATTCACTGAGTTGACCTGACCACACATGTTCAAGTCATTTCAGTTCATATAAATATTTATGCAAACATATTGAATAATTTCCTAGGAATTTTATATGCTTCTAGCATTCTAAATCCTTCAAGGATTTTAATATAAACTTTAGTATATAGTGATTCATATAAATGTTCTAACAACAACCATTAGACGCATGCCAAATCTTTCAGGAACTACTAGACCAATAAGATATCTAAAAATAATTGCATCCATCACAAAAAAATATTATAATCAATGTTAGGACTTAATAAAAAAAACTTCATTTATTAATATTTGTAAAACTACTCATTTGTATCTCACTGGCTTTATACCTTTAATCGTTCGGACTACTAGTCCAAAAATTGCACAAATTTAATGCTACTTGAATTGCATTTTCAATTTTGGCTAATCTATATCATGTCTATATTTCTCAACAAATTTATCAAGATCCTTATTTTCTTTCATTATTTCAATAATAATATCGCTCACAAAATCATTGTCGAAAATTTTCTATTTTCCATGTTTCCATATTTTCTCGTATTGACATAACTTATTAAAAATTTTTTATTTTCATTGTTTCCATCTTTAGGTACTTTAATCTCTTCTTTAGTTTTAATAATTAGTTTATTTCTTTGATCTCTTTATTTTCTCATATTGACAGCAAGGACTCAATTCTCGGCTAAACAAAGTTTGTATAACTTTTGATATGTTTTGTAGATAGCTGGCATGCACCTAGAATGTTTGTCCTTCTATTCATTTTGAAGTTTTGATACTTATCATATGAAATACATGTAATTTGAATGCAACCATCAATGCATGGTAGTATGTATATGTGTAATCTTGAAATATGGTAGTATGCTTGCACACTTGGGTTATGTTATATTATGATTGAGATATTGCTTGCCAAGTAAATTAATTGATACATGAATTTATAAATGTTGAGTACATGTTTGTGAATATTAATTTAAGGTGCTATATATATTCTTGAAATTGTGTTTTAAACTTGTTTATAGTGTTCCTTAATGTGTTGAAATGAATTGGTATTGTTTTGGATCAAATTAGGTGAATTTTGGGGTCATTTTTGGGTCGGTCTTGACAAACTTCTACTGGTACAAGTGGTCAAATGTATCGGTCCAAGTAAGCTAATAACAAAAAATGTACAACAACACCTACAAGTATTGATACAAGTACCCACTTGTACAAATACAATATGGTTAGACAGGGGTCCTTCCTTGTTTTGACCACTAGAGACTCGAACTTGGTCCTGATCATCCCCGAACTCCTAGAACTCAATTAAAAATGATTCTCAAATGTTTTAAATGACTTCTAAATATTTATAAACCATGTGAATGATTTGTAAATCTCATAATTGATTGATTACTGTATAGATATTGAATGTGAAGTTAGTTTGAGTTGTTTCGACAATGAATTTGGTATTTCATATTCGAACATGATAATCAGGTCAATTGTGGGGTGCTACATTAATCCCGTGTATCCGAGTCATTTTGTTAGAGTTTATTAAGCGAAAAATGAATTAAAAATCTTAATAATAATAATTTCATAAAAATATGAATTGTTATATATGAGCCAAAGTGGTAAGTCCCAAAGCTAAAAGTTAGTTAAGTTAGAAAGAAATTGAATTAATGAATATGTAAATATGTATTATAATGTGATATGGAGTTTTAAACAACTTTGGCTAGATTGAATAAATTTCGAATAAAAGGTATCACATTGAAATAAGTTTTATAAAAGAGCCTTAAAAGAAGATAAGAGATTGAAATTTTTGCTTTCACTATGCTCATTATGAGAGACATAACAATAATGTCCTAGCTATACGTGTAAGGACTAAAGTGGTCATAAGTGAAACTTATGCGAAATTTTGATATGTGAAATCAATTAAAATATAAAAATGAAAATATGTTAGTTTAGTGCTCATTAAGAGTCTTTGTTAGTCTCCATAATGTGAATAGCTAATGAACCATTAATAGGTAAGTTGTGGCCTATAATTCGTGATAAGTGCTAATGGTAATATGTTTTAATCCCATTTTTAATGCATTTTTTATAATTATTTGATGTAAATTGGTGAATTTTATGTTTCTAATCCTTTAAATTCATGTTTCTATACTTAAGAAAGCAATTGGAAGCAAAAGGAGCGAAAAACAAGTGAAAACCAGAATATTTATGCAAGGTATAGGGACCACATGGGCTGCTGCACCCATGCCACACGAGCTGGCAAATAGAAGAGTGGATTTCATGATCTGCACTCCAAAACATGTGGAAAACTCAATTTTTAGATTTTTCGAGTATTCTAATACGTATAAATACCAAATATGAGAAGAGGGGAAAAATCGTCAAAGAATATTGAATAAAACAACTAGGAAACACCATTGAAGCTGTTTCTGAAGTAGATTTTCATCAAGATTGAATATCTCTTTTTAATCTCTTTAAGTTTTATTATGAGTTTCTTTTTTTCTTGCGGTATATTGTCTTTGAGATGTTTTTATTTGCGATTATGAACTAATTTTCTAAATACCTAGGGGAGATGAACCCTATGATGAATTATGTCATTTGATTTCTGTTTTATGCAATAAATACTTAAATCTTGTTCTCAATTGTGTGTGCTTAATTCTTGGTTTAATATTTCTAGGCTATTAATCCATGTTTGATGTGCTTAAATCGGAGAAAGAATAAACCTTGTTTAAGAGTAAATCTAGCATAACTGAGTGGAGTTCCATGCAATCTTAGAAATGAGACAACATAAATCTATCGTATTAGAGTCAAATCTAATAGAAGAATCCATAGATTGAGTTAATGTGGCGATAGGGGTTTTAATTAGAAAGAAATTTCAATTAATCAACCTAGAGTCAGTTGTTTTTATGCTTGAATAAAGGTATTAGCATAATTTAGAGATTTTTACGGATCAAGATACTAAGTGAATAAATTATTTAATTCAAATTGATAATGACAGATGAAATGTAGGTGGATTCGCTTGCTTTCTTACTTTGTTCTTTTTTGTATTCTTTAGTTTATTAATTTAGTTGATTTTAGTTTTTAAACAATCACTCCAATTTGTCATTTAAATAATAGGAAGATAGTAATTACTAGTAAAAAATCATCGTGGGAACAATATTTGTGCTCACCGTAACTATACTATTAATTGATAGGTGCATTTGCCTTAGTCATATTTTTAGTTAGTTTCAACTGCATCAATTCGATAATCAGATTTGAATTCACTAAAAACGTTATAGTATGACATAAATAAACTTTGGATAATTCCTCCTAACAGGCTCAACACTAATAATGGGATATGATAAGTTGGCATATACTTGTGTATTTATTAAGCTTTTCTAGCTCATGCGTTAGTTGTTTAAAACGCGTAGGTTGAGGACATGCAAGAAGATAGTGATTTTTGGCTCCAGAGCATCACATCACCATTCAAATACTAGGGTTGTAAACCATTTGTTTTTGGATGTCATTGGTATTAGAACTTGACATGTACATAAAGATTTAGTTTGGATTTTGTATTTGTAAAATTTGATTTGTAATTCAATTTATTTTTGGTGCACTTAATCAATCTTTGTTATGTTATCTAGCTTGAATGTGTTTATGTCTTTTATTTTTGAGTTTAAATGAGTTAAGAAATTTGTTTATAATGATTTGAAACTTGTTGATATGTTTTTACTTAGTTGTACCGAAAAAACTAAGTCAAAGAGCAAAAATAGGCATTCTAGAGTAGTGGTACCAATACGACTTCCTAGTGGTATAGATACAACTATCCTGGGTTTGGGCTACTATATAATTTTGGTTTGTTTTAACCTACAGGGGCTTGTTTTGGGTCCCCGAACAACCTCAATCGCTTTTGAACCATTTCTAAATGATTATAAATTGATTCTAAAGTCACCAAAACATCTCAAATTTAATTTGTATGCTTTAATAAATATTTATAAGGTTCGAAATTTTACAAATCTTCGAGATTTTTTGTTCCGTTTGTACTTCAATAGCACCTCTCATTAGTAACGCACGCTAGGACAGGTGAAGGGTATTACAAGTATTTAAATCGAAGATTATACTTGAAATTAATTCTTAAAAATCTTGGGTAGTCTCTATTTCTTCTTCATTTAGTGACTATATTCTAAGAGCCCTCTCTTTAAACTATTTCTAATGTGTTGATTAAGGGTTGAAAGGTTTCGTTAATGGCTAAGCAGGAAATCCTTGTTGACTTGCTGATAAGACACCAATTGGAACCCTTGATTCTGATTTTGGAGACTAATTAACTCTTTGAGTATTTGTTGTACTTGTTAGTGGAACTTCATAAGAGATTTCCAAGAGTTCTAAAACTTTATCCCCTTTCCTAGTTCGACGACTTCTCATATTCCCACTTCTAGTTCTTGCTATGTTTATTTATCAATGAAGATATTATTTTACAACAAAGCAAGACAAAGATAATTGAATTTTTTAATTAACAAAAGTTTTAATTGTGGCAAATAGAGAAACTTGTTGCTAAAAATAAGGAAAGAAGTTTTAATAACACAAACTCTTTTTTTTTAATTAACAGAGATTAAAAAAATAACCTTCCAAATTTAAAAATCTCTAAACGTAAACAATTAAGGAAAAATAAAAAGGATAATTTTTCCTTAATTTGATGTTGATAAGAATTTTTATTTTGAAAAATGAGCCCACATGCTTTGAACTTTTTTGATTTTATCGTGCTTCCATTCTTCATCACAAATTTAAACTTTGCATAACCTAAGCGAGTTCTCAAATTCTTCAAATGTCTTGGTATTAAGTCTCTTTGTGAATATTTCTACAAGTTTATTTAGAGTTGAGACAAAACTAAAAACCATTAGCTTTGAATTCATAAGCTCTCGGTTGAATTGATTTCTCATATCTATGTGCTTTGTATGAGAATTGTTGAGTATGACTCATATTTCAGTCAAACTTGAGAAATAATTTTCTAGTTAAACTTTATTTATTTGTTTCAATTAAACTCTGATTAGTCTAGACTATTTTATTATTATTTGACCTACAAATTTAGCCTATAAATAGGCTCATTTACAACCTTAGAAAATACACCGATTAAATATTAGAACTTATAACATTTTTGGAGAATTTTGTGTTTACATTTTGAGAGTTCTTTGCTTTTGGGTTTCGATGTTTAGTTTTTATCTCCATCTTTTGTACTATTTGTTCTTTTTGCATTATAGTTGTTGAAGCCCAATTTTGACTGGGCTCAACAAATTTAAATTTATTTTAAAATTAAGTTTATTTTAAATTTAAATTAATTATAAATTTAAATTTAAAATTCATTTAAATAATGTCCAATACAAAATTACAAAGCCCAATAAGGCCCAAAGTCAAATAACCCAAACTAGATTACAAATGGCCCAAGTCGGCCCAAACCCGCTACAGCCAATCTGCTAAGTGCTGCTGCTGTTGCCCCCACCTCAGCCAACCAGAGGTCGCCACGTCATCAGTAACTTGCCACCAACTTCAGCCCCAACTTGCACTGCCACTAGCTGCTTCAACCGCCATTGCCACCGCCGAACCTGCAAAAGAAGAAAGAAGATTTACATTTAATTGCTAAAAACAAGTTATCATCATTGTAATACTGGTTATAAAACCAGATTCAAACCGATTGTGAAAAGGGGATGTTCGCTGAAAAAAAAAAGAAACAAACATAAAAAAATAAACCTTGAAGCATTTGCAAGTTTGCTATCAAAATCATTACACCAAACGCGTTGTAATTGAATACGAAGGAAGACAGATACAAAGCAACCTCAAGCAGACCCAAAATATTCTGACATTAAAATCATTCAGGTATTGTTTCGATACATTCATTTATTATCATTCATAATTAATGTATTTAACCCTTTTATGTTCTGCCTTTTTTTAATTGTATTAAAGGTATAGTTATTTTTATTTATTATCATTTTCGATTATTTCAAAGGCATTAAATGAAGGTTATCATCATTATTAATATTATTAATTTAATAATAATAATGACCATAACAATAAATGACATTAATAATAATAATAATAATAATAATAATATTATTATTATTAATTAGTTTAATAAAAAGGGAAATTGAAAGGACAGAAGTACTCCCCCGTCGCGTCGTCGCTGGAGGTCCGTCGAAACCATCACCGAATATCACCCATACCTTTACGAATCTGCAAGAAAACAAGGAAAATATGTCAAAACTCTTTAAAATAGTAAATAACAGACTCGCAAAAAAAAAAGGATTTCCTAAAAACTGTTAAAAGAAAAGATCGGGGTCTTATCTCACCAGATCTAAACCCGATCTTTGTTTTAAAAGAATACTCAAAAAAAAAAGCAGGAAGAAAAGAGACGGTTTACTTCGCCGGAGGTGCGTGGCGCGTAGAAGGCAACTGCGTGTGCACCGGAAGACCCCAGGCGGTGACGTGCGATGACCACGCGCGGGGATCGACGGTGCGCATGTGGCCCTACGTGCGACGGATGGCGACCAGCCCGACCAGCCAAAGCATGGCCGGCCAAAGGGGGGAGAGGTTTTTCGGAGAGCTTTTTGTTTTTTTTTTTGAAAAGGCTAAGAAATGATTTTTTTTTCTGAAAAGGGTTATTTATAAGCCCTTAAAACGGCGTCGTTTTGAGGGCTGAGTTTCAGCCCTAAAACGGTGCCGTTTCGAGCTACTACTCGAATCCGACCCGACTTGACTTAAGATCCACATGTTTTCGAAGGAGGGGTTATTTATGCGTTCAATCCTTCCGCTTTTTCTAAAATTTTCAAACAGATCCTTTTTACACTTTTAATTAATTTTAAATTGGCCCAATGATTTTCAGGGTTTTTCAATTTAGCCCCTCAACCTTTTAAAAGCACCAGGAACTGCTAGGTGTCATGATTTTGGCTTATTTATGCAAACGGTCCCTTTTATTTCTAATTTGTTTTAATTTAATCCTTAAATTTGGTTCGCTTTAATTACAAATTTGCCCCAGAAATTTTCGGTTTTCAAAATAGTCCTCTAACTTCAGGATGCCTGAGGGGCTACCACGTGTCACCTATTTTTGGTTTTATTACCCCGGAGGCCCCTAAACAGTCCAAAAATTCAATTTTTACCCTCGAACTTCCAAAAATCTCATTTTTGACCCCAAAACTTCCAAAAATTCCACCTTTACCCCTTAACTTCCAAAAATCTCATTTTTGACCACGAAACTTCCAAAAATTTCATTTTTACCCTCGAACTTCCAAAAATCTCATTTTTGACCATGAAACTTCCAAAAATTCCATTTTTACCCTCAAACTTTCAAAAATCCCATTTTTGACCCCCAAAACTTCCAAAAATTCCGTTTTTACCCTCGAGCTTCCAAAAATCTCATTTTTTACCTCGAAACTTCCAAAAATTACCATTTTACCCCCGGATATTCGAAGACTCCGTTTTCGACCTCGAAACTCTCAAAATTACCCTTTTACCCCCGAATGTCTAAAATTCTATTTTTAACCCCGAATATTCTCAAAATTACCATTTTGCCCTCGCGAAAAGTCTCGTTTTGAACTTCGATTGCATCATTCTTCTTTCTCATAAACATTTGCATTTTTTTAAATTATTATGCACTCGTATTTTTCATTTTTTATTTTTCTTGAATAATTTATCTTCTTATTTATCTTACTTTGCGTTATTTATCCACTATTAACTGCTTATTCATATTTAACTTGCATGCTTGTTTTCAAAATTGTTTTTAAAAATCGAGGCAATATTATTTTATTTCGAGTTTCGAAAATTTGTGCCTTAACTCACTAGGTGCAATTTTTCTTCAAATCGAAATAATCGAATACCCTTAATCGAGGCAATGTTTCCTTATCTTCGATTCTGAAATATTATGCCTTAACTTACTAGGTGCAACCTTTCTTCAAATCGAGATAATCGAATATCCTTTTGCAAAAATTTAAAAAAAGGTTTTACAAAGGAAAGCTCGTTATTTCTAGATCTTGAAATGTCATGTCCTAACTCACTGGACATAACTTTCTTCCTCGATCACCTTGGGATATCGGGATTTCCAAACAAACCCCATTTCCTTAAAATTCAACTCATGCATTCAAGGATCGTATTTTAAACTTTATTCAAGCTTTTAAATGTTACAAATTAAGACCCGGAAATAATCAATACGGTACCAATTTTGGGCGTGTGAGGGTGTTAATCCTTCCTCATGCTTAACCGACTCCCGAACCTATTTTTATTGATTTCGAAGACCTACGTGTTCTCAAAACGGTTTTTTAAAATGTTTCATGGTGATCCAATCACACCGAATAAAGGATTGGTGGCGACTCCCATTATTTTTCGATTTTAAAATAATTTTCGAAACTCGTCATTTTCTAAAGAGAGGATGGTTTCGACAATAGTAAAATTATCTTTGCTCGTGGTTTTTTATCCTCTTTGGAAGAGATTTTCACGTTAAATTTTTATGTTCAATTTCTCAATTTCTTTTGCTATTTTTACTTGTTCGTTGCTTAACTGGATCGATCCCCAATAAGTGGTATCAAAACTAATTCGATTTTCATAGATCAACCCATTCAGAGATAGTAACAAGAAGGTTCGACATTGAGAAGTTTAATGGTGTCACAAATTTCAATCTGTGGTAAGTTTGGATGATAGCAATTCTAATTTTGATTGGCTTGAAAAAGGTCGTTATCGGGAAAAAGATCAAGAATCTAGATCAGTCAGAATGAGAAGAACTTGATGAAAAGGCCTTGTCAGCAATCCAATTGTGTGTCGCGAATAGGGTATTACAGGAGATATTGATGGAGAAGACATCATTCGCCTTGTAGAAAAGATTAGAAACTTTTTATGAAATTAAGTCTCTAGCTAACCATTTAATGTTGAAACAACGTTTATTTACGCTTCACATGAACGAATGTAAGCTTTTTAGAGATCACATCAATCAATTCGTTACTCTTTTAAATGATTTAAATAACGAACTTTCAGGGCTTTACCTAGAGGCGTACTAATAGATTTCAGTTTATTAAAAAAATCCAAACTTGACTTATTCAGAACTTATTCCGGAAATTTTTACTTCCAAAATAACACCTGAATACTAAGACTTCACCGAGCAGAATGTTACAGACAATGTTTCTCTTTCTTTCCATGTTTTCATTTTTATTAACTTTTATTATTATTAATCATTTTCAACATAAAATTAACATTATTTTTAGTATTTTTAATCTTTAACAATCCACACTATTCTAAGTTGGCTTAATTGCCATTTTAAGCCTTGTTCAATTACTAAATAAGCCCTTTAGGAATTAAAAATCTATAGCAAATAATTTTTATCACTTTTACGATTTAGTCCTTGTACCACAATTAACTATCGATTCAATAAAATTAATCTACCAAAATTCAATATTATACTAGAATAGACTCTTAAAGATTAAATAATAATATTTACTAACTCGATCATCAGAAAACGAGATTCTAAAATCACCGTTTCTGATACCACTAAAAAACAGATTGTTACTCATCAAGCACATAAAATTTAGAAAGTGAAGAGCTTTAACAATATAAACATCATTATTGAAATATATTTAAGCCAAAAAAATTTCGACTAATAGTATTTAATAGTGTTCGAAAGTGAAAATAAACTTCCAAGTCGAAAACTCTTTGAATATATGTTCACGACTCTTATCTCATGAGCATTGGAATAGAACATTTACAAAATTTCTTAAATATTAAACCAACCAAAACAATAACCAATTCCAAGTAACCATTAATACCTTAAATTATCAACCAAAAAACTATCAAATAAAAAAAAATGAAAGAAAAGTAATCCAAGCATCTTCTTAATTCTTCTTTGTTAATTTTTAGTTCCTAAAGAAAAAACCAATTCCAACTAACCATTAACACCTTAAATTCCTAATCACAACATAAATCAAATAAAAATTTGAAAGAAAAAAAATTCTCATGTACATATATGGTGAGAATTAGAATCAATAAATAACATCCAAAATAACTGACAAGTAAGTAAAATCAAAGACTGAAATAAAACCAATAAATAAATCAAAATTAGAAGATGACTTAGATGATGAAAGCAAAGATAAACTTCGAAACATGTATTAAGAACAAAACAAGTGTATCAAAAAATTAGATTATTTTTGTTTATTTATTTGACAATTGGATTTGTTTACCTAAAATGTATATCCTGTAGTATTCTTTGATATACAAATTAATTAGCCTTGAAACTTTATATTTTCCCTTGAACACACTCATTATATAAACGTCACATTGGCCTCATTTTTCAAGCAATTCAATTCTCCTCTTCACCCTCTAACAGAAATAGATTGAGAGCAAAAGAGTATTAGCTACTAAGCAATTATAAATAGTTAAGTTTGCAAAACTGGCGATAACAATGACAAGAAAGAAAGTTAAGCTTGCTTGGATAGAAAATAACCGTACTCGAAAAGCTAACCTAAAGAAAAAGAGATTAGGTTTGGTGAAGAAAGTGGAGTCAACCACTCTAACATTTAGTGGTGATGGTAGCACAAGTCTTGCACCTCACCTTGGGGTGCAAGGTCCCTCGTTTAGTGGTAGCTCAAGTGCTGCACCCGACCATGGATTGCCCCCTTTCAAGACTTTTAGCAAGGGTCAATTTTAAGGCGTTGCATGAAATAGCGAAATGGGGCCATTTGGTGACAAAAAATCTCCACAAAATTTCCACCATAAAGTTTAGTTTCATTTCTATCTTGTTGGTTCATCTGCAATAGGTCACCATATCTACAAATGTTTAGATCATTGAATATGAACTAAATTATTAATTTCTTATCTTTTTTTTTTCATTTGTGGTCTGATCATTAAATATTAAAAATTGAGTTATATGACTCAATGAATATGATAGTTTTTTCTCTGTTTCACTTTTGGGCAAATTTACCTTATTATCATACTTTATTTTGATTAATTTTTATAACTTTACTTGCATCAACCTGATTTTTGTCATTGTCAGAAAACATAGTTTGGGGTTGAATTTCTTAAATCGAGATAGTCCAATTATTAAACCAAGAAATTTACAAATTAATTATGAAAATTAGTAATGACATTCACAAGGTTATATTTGATTGATTGAAGAAAAATAGTATAGGGACTAAATTGTGTAATAGTTAAAAACTACTTGAAATTGATTTGGATTTGAGTACGGACTTAAATAGTAATTAAACCAAGGATTATGGTGCAATATAACCATGTTTTCCAGAATGGGATGAGTTGATCTCATCCATCCATTTCTACCATCTTATTTTTAGGTGGAGAATAGCTATAGGATTAAATGTTAATAGTAATTAAATAAGCTTAATTATATATATATATATATATATATGAAAGTTAGTGGAAAAAATATATCATCTTCTCCAACCAAACCCAAGAGGAAGAAAACTGGGTTATTTCTCCACCATGACGGACCATTAAAAAATGGTAAGCAAGTGATTTTCCTTAGCAATTTTTATAAAAATTCTCAAGTATTGAACATGGTGTATTGAATCCATTACCTAATTTGTTTTCCATTATTAATCTTAGCTTAAATTGCCATTAGAGGGGTGTTTTGATAATTGAGCTTAGAAACATGAAATTCATGGTAGTGTAAGCTTGATTATGTGAAGATCGTGATAAAAATGAAGTGGATTAGTTTGGTGTCACTACAACAGTTAATATTTTTAGTGACAATAAAGAATTTCGTCATTTGTGACAAATTTTACATGTAACACTAGTTAAACAAGTAATTGTGGTTCACTGGTATTTGGTCATTATTATGACAATCGTCTACATCACATGTAAACTGCCCCTATAAGTGTTAATGGTTACCAAATCTATTGGCCACCACCAATTCATCACTACTAAAATGTTAAAAATTGGCGTCAAGTTCTATTTTCTTGGAAATGATATGATAGTGACAACATGTCCGCCAATCACTATCATTAGCCATTTTTGTGAATCACCAAATCCATTCCTCCCTAGCATTTAAACACTAATGAGATGTCAAAAGTGGGCACCAAGTTCTTTTTCCCGTGAAATGATGTAATAGTGACAAACATATCTAGTAGTTACCATCATTAACCACTATTGTAATTGTAATTTTTTTGTCACTCTAAATTTTACTTTTGTCTAAAGGGTTAAAATGCATTACAAGTAAATTGTTACAGTAAGTTTATAATCATGACAAAATCCATTTGTGACCGTGTGGTGCCCAAATTGTCACCAAGTTCTTTTTTCAGGAAATGTAATAGTGACTACTTAACAAGTACCCACTATTTATAATTACCATTGTGACCTTACACTTATTTTAGTGGATTTAAAAATTCTATACATGAAAATTGATTTATTTATTACAAGAATTATTAGAAAAATAAATTTAACATTTGTGATAAACTTGTTATAATGATTTTGCAGCTACCAAATTGAAAATGTCATAAATTTTAAAATATAAAGTTGTCACCAATTTTGTTTTATATAGACGTGACGGGTCATCTAATAAAAATCATCTTTTCAACTACGGAAGTTAGGTGAGATGATAAGGGTTTCTCCTACCTTAACTGGTGGTCGAGGATTCGATCCTCGTCTTGAGTATGGAGCAATTTTAAAACTTGTGTCTAACATTTACCCCCTTCCTTAATAAGCGTACAGAATGCGAAAGATTAATTACTAGACTCGATCCGATAGAAACCTTGAAAAAAAAAATCATATTTCCAAATAATATTTATGACATTTTTTATTAAAGCGGTACTATTTAATCATGTGTTATCCAAAATTCTAACAAGATGGGTTTAATTTTAAATTTGAAAAGTAATTCCATTTAACAAAAATTGTTATTTTTAAATTAAATGAATTTTTATTGCATCCACAACCATCGGTGTCGCTTCAGATTTTGGATCCAAAATTGGGTTACTCTTTTGTAAATATGGTCGGGTTTGAACAAAATTTTAAACTCAAATTTTGGATTAGACCGAATTTGAACAAATATAAAGTATTTTAATATCATGGTTAGACCTGATTCAAACCCGATCCAATTTGACTCATAATACCTCTACTCTCAACACCCCATGAAAACTCAATAAATTATTATCAGTTGAAAATTTTATTATCACTTGGAAATGTTGCTTAATCTTTCTAAAAAATAAATTTAAAAAATTCTAGTAAATATTCCAATTTTTATTTTTGGGAGTTTACTAGAATTTTATGCCCCGATAATTTATTATCAGTTGAAAATGTTGCCTTATTTTTTTTTTTTTAAATAATATTCAAAAAATTCTAGTAAATTTTCCAATTTTTATTTTTCGGAGTTTAATAGAGTGTTTTTTCATTTTCCCTTCCTTCTATTATTCCCTTCTCTTTTATCTTTTGCTTTTCTCTGTTCTCCCTTTCTTCTTCTTCTTCTTCTTGAACTCCGACTTGGCCTTCTTCACCGTCGGAGAGAACTAGACATTGGACCACCGCCTCCTTTCATCTTGATGAGCCTTGCCACCATTCGTATCTCAGAATGGAGGTTCAAGACCTGTCCAACGTTGCTAGCTTCAAGGCACTATCCCTTCTTCTTTCTTAGTTTCTCTTCTTTCTTTTTTTTCCTTTTTTTTTTTTTTTTTTTTTTGTTTAACACTCTTATTTTCTATTTTGTAGGTTGTGTTTGGCCTTATGGAATTTTTGTTTGTTTGTTGGGCTAGTATTAGAGTTTAGGAAGGATGAAGAATGTGTTAATGATGGTGGGGTTGTTTGATGGCTGCTAGTTTGAAGGCTTGAGTATGATGGGGTTTTGGTTGAGAAAGGGAGTTTTATGTGGAGCATGGTTGATGGATGGTGGCTGATAGGTAGGGCTGGCCCTTGGTAGTGGTGGTTGGATAACTCTAACCTGACCAAAAAATGTAAGGTCCTAAGGACCAACTTGCAGTATTTGTAAATTTGTAAGAGTTTTGTAATTTTTACATTTTACTTTATTTTGGGTTTTCTAATTTTTTAATTTAATTTTTGAAATTTGTAATTAGTAAAATGTAGTAATATATTGTCAAAATTATAACTTTAAAACTAATGGATTCTTTAGCTCGCATTTCTTTACCAAAATTCGATCAAGTTCAATCAATCAATAAATTTTTGGACTTTGAAACTTGTTTTTGGATCAGGCTTTGTTCAACCACAATTCGTTGTGGCATATTAGGTTTTTCCCAACACTTAATAAGTTTTTTTTCAAGTAATTTAGTATTGTTTTATTTGGTTTTCCATTTTAGTATTTTGTTAGTGAAAGTTTATAGTATTTTTATGTGTTTTGATGATATGCTAGGCCAATCCGAATCTAAGGGATGATTAATGGTTTAAGTGAGTGTGCGGAACATCAATTCAGGCTGATGAATCCAAAGAACGACCACAGTGTTGCGACACCCATTGGTGGTATCCCGACCACCAACTTCGAAGAAAAAACTAGAGCATAAATAAGTCGATGTTGCGACTCAACATTCAATGTTGTGATACTCAAATTCGAAGCCAAAGGAGTTTTTGTCCATGCAATAATATTTAACTTGTTAATCAGATGTTACTTGATCTAATTAGGTCATAATACATATAATCTATAACTATTAACTCAAAACAACATACTATGGGAGGCTTTTTAGTTAGTTTTTTTATTCCTTTTATTTTAGTTTTCCATTCGCTTTTAGTTTTCTTTTATGTTTGCTTAATCAAAAGATCCTATTCCGAAATTAGACTATCGCAAGCGAAGATTGCTCCGAACCCGTGATGCTTCATCAATTAATCCATGAGCATTCTTTATCGCTTTTCTTATTCTATTATTTATATTCCTTTCATTAATTTTGCTAATTGAACGCTTGTGTAAATATTAGAATAACTTGTGCTTTATACATATCTTGCACGATTTAATTGTTTAACCTGATTAATTAATTAAGTAGCTAATATCCTAAAATTAAGTATACTAATTGATTTATTCAAGGGACTTAGTATACGAGGATTGACGACCCTAGTAAAATATTAGACATATGAGATCGAAAGGGTATCTTGTTCAGTAAAACTTGAACCAAGCTGTGAGACTGAAAGGGTATCTTAGGTGGTAATCTTTAGTGAAGATGAGATCGAAATGGTATTCCTAACTAAGGGTGGTAAGTAATTTAATAAAGATAATTATCAAGTTAGTTAATAATTACGATTTCAAATAATTTTAGGGTAAGTCGCTCGAATAAGTCAAAACTAGCAATAGGAGAAACCAAAAACTTAACTTAGGATAGTTTAGGTTAAATTAATTCAATTAGATTTATTATTGCAATGTCGATTCAACACCATTAATTTGTAAATCGATTAGATTAGTAATTATTTTCGGTAATTAATTTAATAGAAATTTTCTCCAATTTGTAATCATTTGGGTACGATCCTTGAAATTCTTTTCAATTGTTTCGTTGTAAACAAAATTATATTACAAGCTGAGCCGTATGCTTGAGGACATCTCCTAATTTATATCTTTTTATTGTAGTATTTCTAATTCCGATGTTCGCACATCGAAGTGACCGATCAGGCTTATCATAAAATATTGATTTAATTTTTGATAAAATGTGACTATTACACAACTCACTAGACATTATTTCAATATACACTAATGAAAAGACATTTGAAATAAAATGAGTGACAATAATTTTTTATAACTATTGTTAATATTCTCTTCACAAGAAAATTAGTTATTTAGACAACTTATTTTTGTTAGAAATTTATTTTCAATGTAAAAAATATATGTCTTTGTAAGAATTACGTATGATTTTAGTGATGAGAATCTGATCATAAAAAAATTTAACACATGTGACTATTTATTATTGTCAAATTTGTTTATAATTTTAGTGTCAAAAATTTGGTCACAAAAAAGTTGAATACATGTGACAATTTATTACTATCACAATTTCCTATAATTTTAGTGTTCAACAATTTGGTCACAAAAATTTAAATGCTTGTGACCTATTTTTTTGGCACAGTTGCTCACAGTTTTAGTGAAAACAATTTGGTAATAAAAAAATTGAATAATTGTGATGACTTCGTAATAGTTGTCACAAATACAAACGAATAAAATAGCAATGGAGGTATTTGTGACGACAATTGACGACTTTGAATTTAGTTATTTTAAATTATAGTGACCAGTTTTTGTAGTTTTTAGTGACTATTTTTGTTCCACTAAAAATAATTATTTTTTTTTTGTAAATTGTGTTGTTGAGCTTAAATATTATACTTGGATCAGTAAATATCTATGTTTAAGGAATGAAAATTTTAGGGATTATTGGTATATAATAATAGTTTAAGGTCCATAGAGAATAATTACGAAATTTGATTTGGTTTAGATTAGGTAGATTGTTAAATATAGAGTTTTCGAACATTAGAGTTATAAGGGACCTAATTGAAAGATTTATAAAATGAGTTTATTTTGAATGTATTAAGATGAAAATTTAATATATTTTTTTATAAAATGAGGCCATAACATCGAGAGGCAACAGAAAGACAAGAATGAAAAATGAATAATTAACCTGGTTTGTGCTAATTTTAACTTACCTTAACATGTAATTTTGTTTAAGTGCTCAAGCTTTAGAATGGTTAATTCTTCAATGTTGACCTTATGAAAATAAGAGATGTTATGAATTAATGGGAATGTTAAATGAGATATGTATAAACATATGCTTGTAAAATAATATGTATAATTAATCTCATTGAGATAAAATGTGATTTGTTAATTACGAAGCAAGTGTACAAAAAAAAGCTAAAAATGTTTAAACCTACAAAAACTAACGTTTGAAAAAAAAAAAAAAAAAAAAAGTAGAGAAAAAAATAAACAAAGGAAAATTTTACTTTGTAATTTGTTGGAAATAATCCATAAAAGATTGGTTTTAAAAAAAATTATGAAAGAAAAAGTTTTATTAAGCAGAAAAAAATTAGGGTATTTTTAAGGAGATTTAGAATCTAAGCAATGAAAATAAAGAATAATAATGGTTTTGGGTGCCGCAACATTAACTCTAAGTTGATGGAGGAATTTGAAGATTAAATTTCGAGAGAGTGAGAGGAGAATAGAAACACGAAGAGGGGTTTATTCAAATGGATGGGAATTAAAGGGGTTTATTTTTGTAATGTTCCTAATATTTTTATTTACTAGTTGATCCTTGATTCTCTGCCAACTTGAAAAATATATCAAATTTTAATTCAAAATGAAAATCGAGGGTCATAAGTCTAAATTCAAAATGTAGATAACCTTTTAACAAATCTATTGAAAAAAAAAATGTATAGGTAATTTGGCTATGGTGATAGAAAACGTATAATTATTTCTATCTATGGAAAGAAGTGCATTTTAGCATAATTCAAGATTCGTGACAAATATTATTGGACTTTGCTAATGATAATACGCTACGAAGCATTGAGTAATGGTGAATCATGTTGCCAAAGCCAGCAAAAAATTGAATTATCCTACCTACCATCATTTATCCTTAGTTATTTGAAAATTGGAATTTTTTACCTGAAATGTATATGATTTAGTATTCTTTGATATCCAAATTACTTAGCCTTGATACTTTTTTCCCTTCAACACACTCACTATATAAAGGTCGCGTTGGCCTCATTTTTCAAGCAATCCAATTCTCTTCTTAACCCTCTATTAGATATAGATTGAGAGCAAAAGAGAGTGCTACCTACCAAGTAATTATAAATAGTTAAGTTTGCAAAATTGGCAATAACAATGGCAAGAAAGAAAGTTAAGTTTACTTGGATAGAAAATAACAGTGCTCGAAAAGCTAGCTTGAAGAAAAAAGGTTAGGTTGTGTGAAGAAAGTGGAGTCAACAACTCTATCATTAGATGAAGATGGTAGCTCAAGTGCTGCGCCCGACCATGGACTATCCCTATTTAAGACTTTTAGCGAGGGTCAATTTGAAGGTGAAAATTTTGGGCCTTTCGGCAATCAAGATATGGGATCGAAACATTACTTGTTAAGACCAATAAGAAATAGTTCCCCTGCAACTGGGTTTGGGGAGAACCCTTTTGTGTTTTTTGATAGTGAAACTAGCAAAAATGGCGTTGCATCCAATAGTGAAATGGGATCGTTTGGTGACAAAAAATACCCACAAAATTCCCACCTTGTAGTTTAGTGTCCTTTCTATCTTGTTGGTTTATCTGTAATAGGTCACCATATTCACAAATGTTTAGATCATTGGATATGGCTTAAATTTTTAGTTTCTTTTCCCTTTTTTTCATTTGTGGCCTAATCGTTAAAATTTTGTTGCTAAGTTTCAAGTTTGATAAAATAAAATTGGTAACCATGTAATAAAATATTAAAGTTGAGTTATATGACTCAATGAATATAATAGTGCTTTCTCTGTTACACTTTTAGGCAAATTTACTATGGTGCGACCTAGAACGTCATATTAGCCACTTACATGACTTTCTTATCGACAACCAAAACACACCACAAAAACCACCATTCACACAACACAAAACATACATAATATTCAATTCATATAGAAATATAACACCAAAAATCCTAAAACATGCTTCATTTATCACAATACAACAAAATAACAAGGTAAAAAGGTCATTAAACAATTATTGTGCAAAACAATTATAAATCATCCAATTAAACCTACCTATACTCGAAACTCCTTATTGAATACTATATTTGAAAATTTTAGTTCAAAATTATACGTAAGACTCGTTTAATTTTAAAAAGAAGTTTAAAGGACTAAATCGTAAGATTTAAAAAATATTTGGAAAAACCATTATACAAAATTAAGAGTACAATTGTGAAATTTACCTCATATGACTTAAGCACACAAATTTTCAAGTCGTTTTAACATGTTTAAGGACTTCAATTTCATAATACAAAAATTCGAGACTAAATTGCAAAAGTAACAAAATAGGCTGAAACATTTTAACGACCATGTCATCACCATGCGATTTTGGGCATCCCGACAATAATCTCTACTCGCGACATCGTCTATAATGTCTGCAAAAAAAAACCCCAAAACTTTCATATGACACTTTGAAATTCAATTACACGTACCATTTCGTGTCCTCATGCTCATCCCCCTATTCTAACATATCACATGGCATACATACATCAGACAAATCAGGATCATTTACACTAGATCATACATTAGCATACCTTAGAATTCAATCCAATTGTCTATGTTAGCATGCATTTCTAAAATTCCAATTCAATCTACTCAACATACCAAATTTGCATATAAGGCATTTTTAAGTGCATTATAGGTCCATACATTACCATTTGGTCATTGTGCATTTTTACAAGTATTCAACAAGTCATTTAAGCATCTATAACCACAATTCACTAAGTCACATGCCTTCTAATCAACATATAACCTAACCATTTATCTAGCTTCATTGATGGAACAATCTAAACAATAAAAGCATCCAAAAACCAATTATAAAAGTCCTTAAATAGCCTATGGAATGTCCATTCACAAATCAAAACAAAAAATAAATCTAATCCCTCAAAATTATTCCACATTGATATCCTTTATTCTTTAAGAAAACCATTCCATATACAATAATCAAGTTGTTTTTCCTTAGGATCACAAGCTTGCTCACTTTACCACTCCACAGAAGTTATTTCTCTACAAAAAAAAAAAACTAAACGCAAGAGAGTGTGAGCTTAGGCAAGCTCAGTGAATGCTTAAGATTCTATAATAAACCATAATATCAAGGGTTAAATGCAATTCTAGAGAGCACATAACACTTATCACCATTAATCATTTAATCATGTTGATATATTGACATCTTGTGATTATGAAATATGTATCAAAATACAGCACATCGGATACTCAGATCTCCGTCACACCAATGACTCATAGAGTCTAACATGTCCAAAGTAAGTGTAGCATTAAACTAACACTCTCCAACACACCAAATATGTCCCACTATATAGAGATTAGCTCTACATTCCCTTATCCCTCCAACATGTACCAATATCAAAACACATATGTGAGTACTCAAATCCAATGACATGTTAACTACATCCAATGATTTTAAGAGATAACAAGGCTAATGTATCCATATTACACATTCATTTTCAAGTTTACGCACAATTACACTTACATTTTTATCATGATGTGTGCATTAACATACCACACCCATTCATATCAGATGTGTGCATTAAACAAACAAATCAATTGGCATATTCTGTCATATTCACACCCATTTCATTAACCTATCACACACACATCTCATCACAATTCATCATCATTTGCAAAATATTATAGATCAAGGAAGAAACACTTACTCTTGAAACATAGGATAGGTGTTTAGGTTACTTAAGTTCCCCTTTAACACATTAATTTGTGCATTAACTACAACACGCTGAATAACTCACCTTAATCAAGCTTTGCATCAAAGTTAAAGCTCCAATAAGCTTTTTCTTGCACTTATCCTTGCTTGTAGAAGCTCCTGGTTGATTTGAAACTTTCCATACAAATTAAATACATTACAAAGATATCATGAACAACCACAAATTAATTCAAATAGAAGTAAAATCATAGATCTAAGATTCTCATTCACAATACCAAAAATTAACTAAATTTATCGAAATAAGAGGTTTCGTTACTTGATTTTCGTTTCTAATCCTTAAATAAGATTTTCTATGCATCCTAAATATCATTCAATTATAGATCTAAACCATCAATTTCATCTAATTACATGGATCTAATGTTTTCAAAAAAATCAAGCTTATAAGAATTCATAAAAGAGGAAATTGTCCAATTCATTAAAATTTTTTGAGGATTTGTTAAATTAAGTTTAAAACATTTTAACTGGATCAAGATGAGTTGAAAATCACTTTAAAACAATAACTTAACTTAGAATTACGAGATCTACCATTTTCAAGCCAAAAATCGATCTAAAATCATTAGATTTATTGAAATCATGATTAAATCAATTAGAACTTTAATTGAATTAACAACATACTTAGTTTAATCATAAAAATTTAGAATTTTACTTCAATTTGAAGTAATCTACAAGTTTAGGATAAAATTCAGCCAAAAACGTGTTGAAGAACAATGATGAGATTGAAGGAAAAAATATGAATTTTCTTTAAAATTGAATGAGGAATTTGTCTTTGGAATGCTAGAAATTCTAAAAGGATGAATCAATTTTGAGAGAAAAGCTTTAATATGGTGTTTGGGAAAGTTTTGAATGAGGTGAAAAACATGAGAGAGAAGAGACGGTGTGGGTTGTTAAATAGGAAACTGATTTTTAAAAATTACACAATTGCCCTTTTAACCACATTCAATTTATTCTCTTTTTCAAATCTCGTTTTTAAAAATCCGTTTTAAGCAAATTAATTCTCGAAAACCTAATTTTAATTTATTAACCTAAATTATTTAATTATAATTATTTTAATATTTTATTTTAATATTCCAATTTATTTTAACAATCTAACCTAATTTCAATTTCTAGTTCACTCATCCTTGATTTACTAACCCAATTTTTAAGATGGGACAACTTGTCCCCTCTAAAAAGAATTTCATCCTCGAAATTACCTAAACTGAACAAATAAACATATGGACATCTCATTACATCCTCGGCTTCCCAAGTAGCCTTTTTGGTTTTTTTATTACACCACAAAACCTTAACCAAAGGTATGTTCTTATTCTGCAACACCTTCGTCTCATGTGCCAGAATCTCAATCAGTTCCTTCTCATATGTCAAATTAGGTCACACCTCAATCTCCTCAACTGAAATTACATTTGACGAATCAGATCGATATTTCTGTAACATAAACACATGGAACACGTCATGGATACACTCAAGTTCAATCAACAATCTAAGTCGATAAGCTACTGGTCCAATCCTCTCGATCACCTCATAAGATCCAATGAAACTTGGACTTAGCTCACCTTTACGCCCAAACCTCAACACATTCTTCCAAAGCAAAACCTTCAGAAACACTCGATCTTCGACTTGAAACTCGATATCACGACATTTAAAATCTGCATATGAATTCTGCCAATCTGAAGCGACCTTCAATCGCTAACAAATCAGTTTCACCTTCTCTTTTATCTCACTAATCAAATCTGAACCAACAACTCGTCTCTCATCCAATTCTTCCTAACCTAAAGGAGTTTGACACTTTGTACCATACAATGCCTCAAACGGTGTCATCTAAATACTTATCTGAAAATAGTTGTTGTATGCAAACTTAGCTAAAGGAAGATAATGCTCCCAAGAACCATTGAACTCGATGACACAATTACACAACATGTCCTTGAGTATCTTAATCACCCTCTCTGACTGAGCATCGGTTTGAGGATGATAAGTTGTACTAAAACAAAGATTCGACCCCAAATTTTCTTGTTGACTCCTCTAAACCCTTGAAGTAAAACGAGGATCTTTATAAAAAATGATGAAAATCGACAACCATGAAGTCCAAAGTTCTTTGTTACGTACAATTTTGCCAACTTCTGCATCGACTAATTCGTACGCACATCAAGGAAATGCATACTCTTTGAAAATTAGTCTACGATTACCCACAAAAAAATCTTTCTTTGTCGGGGTCGAAGGCAAACTCCAGACAAACTCCATCGTGACTCTCCCATTTCCAATCTAGAATCTTAATCATTTGAAGCAATCATGATGGATGTTAATGCTCCACCTTAACCCTCTAACAAACTAAAAATTTTGATACAAAGTCTGTCACATCATGCTTCAAACTATGCCACCAATACAACTATCGAATATCCTTATACATCTTATTACTACTAGGATGCATAGCATATAAGCTACTAGGTGCCTCAATAAGAATCGCATGCCTAAGCTCCAAATCAATAGGCACACAAAGTCATCATCATATACTCAAAATACCATCAGAATTCAGCTTGAAGTCTTCACCACTACCTTCCTCAACTTATCGGATCTTCTTCCCCAAACTATCATTAACCAATTGTCTCTCCTTGATCTGTTGCGAAAGATTCGACTTTACATGAAGTTTAGCCAGCGAACCACCATCACCTATCACAATGAGACGTGCAAACATTGCTCGTATCTCAACCATCGATTTTTGGCTCAAATCATCAGTAAAAACATTCGCTTTGTTGGGATGATACTGATCGCCTCTAGAGGTACTAAAGTCTAGAGTGAGAAACCTGCACACAGATATGAAATAGGCGATGTCCGCAAGTATACAATTCAGGTTATAATATAGTTACAACGGGGTATGTGAGCACTCCGAGGATCGTACCCAAGGGAGGCAAGCACTAAGTTAATTTTAACATAAAAACAAATAAATGTATTTAGTACTCAGAATAGGTTATATTACAAAGAAATAAAGAATAGGGATTTTTAGGGTTTTTATAAGACTAATAAAAATTATAAAAAGTAAATAAATATCAGGAAACCAAATAGAGGAATGTATCAAATCTTATTATAGGTGATTAGCTCGTTTCGATAATCATGACCAATTGTTGCTTCGAGCTCATTGTTTAATCAACTAGTTGATACCCTACTAGGATATTTCGATACATCCACTAGAATAACGAGTCGAGAAGGAAAACTTATCTTCCGACCATACAGTCTAGACCAGTTCAGGGTTAAGGTGTTCATGGATAGGTCATATTAATTTTGAGTTAATTCCCATCTTGATAACTTCCTAAGGTCATCAAGCTTAGGGTTTAAGTTCTTCCTTTCTCAAACAGTTGATCCATTAAATAACCTTACAAAATAATTAATCAATTATACTTCCACTCGCTAATCCCCCATAGAAGGACTAGTTCCTTATGGTTTTCATAAACGATATAAAAACGATATAAATATGAGACATGATAAGTAGATTGAGATTATAAAGTTTAGAAAAAGCTTGATTTGTATTAATAATAAAATCAAATCAACAGAGTTTGATGGAATCCAAATCAAATCTCCCAATAGAAAACAAAGAACGAAACTGAAATAAACATAAAACCTAAGAAAAGAGAAAAAGTAAAACTAAGATTAAAAGGGAAAAAATAAACTAAGCAAAAAGTTGTCTTTAACATGTGGTAGCTGAGTCTATTTATAGACTTTGAGTGGTTGTCGTCCTCAACCCTAGGTCAGCTAACACTCCCGAGCTTAAAGTTTGATTTTGTGAACCAAAACGCCCTTGGCTCATATTAATTTCCCATGCAAAGGTTGATGTCACAACACACCAGGGCCTGTGTCGTGACATTGAAGGCAGTCTCAGAATTCTTCTATTCTACTCACTATGTTGCAACATCGAACCCTTCGTGTTGCAACATAATGACCGGTATCGAGTTAGTACACCTTCTAATGGTCTCTTTCACACTCATAAAGTATATTAGCTCACCTTTAAGCCTTATTCAACCTCAAAGGTCAAAAAAAGACTCAAACAACACCATTTATTGAATCTAAACAAATATAAGAAAACATAATTAAATCCTAACTAAAATACTCATATTCAAGCTCCTCAAGTGCGAAAACTAGTTTAATCTGCTATACCGAATTACAACAGATCGAACTTCCCCACACTTAAGTTATTACATGCCTCCAAGCAAGGAAAACAAAAGCAATAAATAGAAAAAACGACCCTTGAGCAAATATGATATATGTATTGGCTTTGGAGCACATTACTAGGCATTTCATCTTTACATATAATCTTTACATGATGAATAGTTGATTTACCACCTTTGACATCAAACATCTAAGTTTAATGTATTACAAAGTATAATTAAGGGTCTCAAATGTAGAAATCCATCAACAAATCATACAAGTAATTTAATTATCCTAGAAAAATGCAAATAGTTGCACATGTGATTGTTTAACATAATGTCCACTTATGCATAAGGATACCTAAATCACATAGGGATTTTCAGCTTGTAACATTCTGAAGCTTATGACAAGCATAACAATCAAGAATAGTAAGGCATCAAAAGGGTTTCAAGCACGAAAATAGTTTGGCACATCATATTGTTCCCGATTCTTCCACTTAGTGACCCTTTCCAGCTCACCGCCTTATTTCTCCTTCTCTCACCTCCCTTATTTCTCCTTATAAAAAATCACAGTTTCATATAGTAACTATGGCTAGCTCACGAGTTTTTGTGCACTAATGAACAAGTTTTTCTGTTTTTGTGATTTTGTAACTTTTCTTTCTTTTTCAAGGTTCCTCACTCACAAATGCTTTGTCATTCATATACTTTTCTACGCGTATTGATTTTCTTTCTTGATTTTTCTTTTATTTTGTAACTTTATGCTAACCTCTAATTATTATACTACACTGATCTTTCCTATCACTCTATTTTTTTTTTTACAAAACCATTATGATGTATCTACTTAACCCTCAACATGTATGGTCAGATGTTTATAATCATGCAATTCATGACCAAAGAAAATGGTAAGTACAAATAATCCTTTTTCGACTTGAGTTTTGCATAAAGGTTTATCAAGAAGTGTTTTTAGGCTCAAAACAGGTACTAAGGATGAACAAATACAGGTTAACTTTTTTACTATAAAAGTAGTCCAAACAATGACTTAAGTTATCCCTAGGTATCTCAATATGTACAAATTTTAATTAACTAAACAAACACACATTCAACTATTTATCATTCATAATAGCATGCTCGTTTCTTGTATTTTCTATATCATTTGGTACAATTGATTCCTTAATGCCTATTTTTTTATATAGAACTCAGTAGTCTAATTGTCAAAAATTTTAAATCACCTATCATCATGTCAATTTTATAGTAAACATAAGCAACCTATGTACATGCTTTTAACCAATCACTTGAATCACAAATCAAATTATCAGTTCAATTCACATACCATTAATCAAATTTTACATATTATGTCCCTATTAATCTAACTCGGACTTGAACAAACACACAGATCCCAATCAATACACCAAATTTAACACTTAGTGCCTCAATGGAACGTCCAAATTAAATAGATCGCATCCAATGCTCATAGATTTAGCTAGAGTAAACGTTGTGCCTAGCACTCATCAAATTTGAAGGAAAATGCGCCCAATACTCATTAACATATAGTTGTTGTAACACGTTCTCAATCTATCCTATGACATGTTAACTATATCCGACTCTACCCAAACAATTAATAAGGTAACCAATATTCAAATCATCATATAGCTCAATTTAAATTTCATTATCAATTCATCATTACATTACATAACATAACATAACTCAATCCAATTCAATGCTAAATTCACATATTCATCAAGTTATGCTTATTTCTATTTTATTCAGTTTAGTCCTCTATTTCGATAATCAATCTCACTCAAAGCAATTCGATTCCATAATCATTGTCAACTCACCTGAATGGTCATATTATGTTAAATATCACAAATATGCAACAATTAAATCATTCTAGAATCATGGAAATACAAACTGAATGCTCGCACCACTCGTCATCGGCTCTTGCATTTCCTTTTCTTCTCGATGACCTTGTGTCATCTTTACCTACGAATAATAATTCAAAAATGACAAAATATCAAATTCCATATAAAATCACATTCAATTACAAAACCAAATATATTTTAAAATTTTTTAATTTAGTCCATTAATCTAGGACTAGCTTAATTTTCGATCTAGAGCTTCGGATTAAAATTTGATTTTGCATATATTCATTAGGGACCACTTACTTTCTATTCCAACTAAAATTTCATAACAATTTTGCATTTTTTTCAATTTGGTACATAATGTATGAAACTAAAAATTAAGCTTTACAGTTGAGTCCTTTTCATAAACTAAGCTTAATTTCTATCAAATTCACACCAATTTCATCAAATTCTCAACAATGAAATCTTTAAAAAAATTAACAGTTTTACAAATCGATACATTATCTAGCTAAATCAAGCTTTCATGATTCAATTTCCATAAAAATTAAAGAAAAATTGCTAAGGACTTACTTGAAATTGGATGGCCGAATGTTTGAAACCTAAAACCTTATTATTATTATTCTTTTTCTTTGGCTTTCCCTGCTTAGGAAAGAAGATTGTAACATCTTTCACTAAGCTTTGGCTTTTATATTATGATTATTTCATTAATTAATTTTAATTAGTTTAATTGATCTAGTTTAATCAAATTTATTCATGTTTAAGTTAAGTTAATGACATCCTCATCATATTATAGTATCAACTACTCAAAAGTGGCTTATTAGCCATTTTGGTCCTTTGGATAATTTTTATTTAAGTCCCCAAGCCTTTTCCTAATTAAAAATCTATATCAATTAAACTTTTACAATTTAGTACCTAGGCCTAAATTAACTATAGTTTTGGCTACATTACTTATCCAAATTTCAATTCAGCTATATACTAACTTTGTAAATATCCTTATTTAATATTTACATACTCGATTTACGAAAATAAGATTTCAAAACCACATTTTTTGAGACCACTAGAAACCAATTCATTACTTACACTATGTTAGACACCTTTCATCATGGCCAGTTCTCCTAGACACAATCAAATTAAACATCGCATTTATAACGAACTTTCTAGAATGGGTATGACAACTTTTCATTTTCCCCAGCAAAGAGAAGTGTTTCTCCATTCTTAGACATTTGAATAAGATGTCACATAAAAGGGTACTTTGTAACCTGTCATTCAACTTAGTAGGGCTATAGTTATATCCCTCTACTACTAAGACACGTGCCATCATCACAAGCAACATTGGCCTCTTGTTGACCCTGCTTGAGAAAATGTCTTACCAGGATCACCTGTCATAATCAAGAGAGAACCGACCACCCTCTCTCCCCATAAAGGCAGACACCTGCTTTTAGGTGTGACTACTCTTCAAGTGTGAACACATCCTCGAGGCATAAGCATAGCAACCTTGTACAGATCGAATGAATAATAGAATTGGGCCTACCATGAATATCCTTCATGTTCATAGATATCTTTTATGCACTTGGTGGGGCTAGACACCTATCCTGCCATGTCATGTTAGTGGACAAGAGGACCTCTTCTATAAATACCTTCCCAGCAATGAAGAAGAGATCAACATTTTCAACCCTAAAAATACTTTGAGTAAATATCTCCTCTTCCAACAGTCAACCTGTCCTCTTGTTCCTTTTCATTCTCCACCTATTTAGGTGAACTGGCTTCCAAAACACCACCACTTACTCCTCCTTATCTTCTTCTTACTCTCCTCCCTTATTGCACTTTGTATTAAAAAATTATATTCTTTTCATTAAAATGATCATTATATTCTTTCTTTTTTAAAAAAAATATTTTGCATACTCATATAAATTTTTTGTTTTCCTTTGTTAATTTTTAATAATATAGTTATTTCAAGGGCATCTCAAGGTAAAGCAAGTAAAGCCCTTGCTTTAGCCACTCGAAAAATATAAGCCTCGTATATATGTGTGTGTAAGTCATAACTAGATGTGTTCATGGGCCGAGCTGGGTCGGGCTCAACCAAAAATTTAGGTCTATTTGTTAGGCCCAAGCTCAACCCAAAAAATGAGCCTAAAATTTTGTCCAAGCCCGGTCCAAATAAAAATGCTAAAACTCGAGCCCAGCTCGATCCGCCCATATTGATTTTTATATTATTTTTATATAATTTTTAAATATATATAATGCATTAAAAATACTAAAAACATTAAAATAAATATTTCCTAACAAATCGAAAATAAATTTTAAAAGAATATATACTTAAATAACACTAAGATAGATGCAACTTAACAAACAAATGTCTCTAAAATAGTAACAAAATTAACAAATGCCTCTAAAATAATAACAAAATTAACAATAAAATAAGTTTTATCAATATCCAAACAATAACAACAAAATAGTAGCAACATAATAGTGAAATTGTAGCAAAATAGAGAGAAAACAATAAGAAAATAGCATATTTTTTGTCCTTTTTTGAAATCGGGTCAGACCGGGCTCGAGCCAGAAATGCCTTACTCGAGACCCAATCTTTTTTTTAAACGGACCTTATTTTATTGCCCAAACCTATTTTTTGGGTCTATATTTTTACCCAAACCCTCCCATTTTTCGGGTGGACCTTCGGGCCGCGCCATGAACAAGTCTAGTCATAAATAGCTGCTTAAATGTTTTTTATTGAAAGTTGAACCAAACTTATGTACATTTGTTTATATCTTTCATATCATCAAAAGGGGAAAAGCATTTGTTACTGCTTTACAATTTTCATATTTACCCGTTAAAATTTAACAATTCTTGTAAACATTAAAACTTAACATATCTAGGCCTAACAGCAACAAAGTAGTAGAAGCCAAAAAGCCAACATTAAAAGAAGGAAACTTATTGGTCGATAATGAGGCTTTGGAAAGTGATTTTTTATGGACTCCTAATTAAAAGTTATCTACTATAATTAAACCAATCAACCAACATATTTTCCTTTTGCACCCACTATTTTAATTCTCTCGTTCTCATAAAAATTCTTAGCTTTGTCCAGGATCAAGATTGAAGAATACTTCTTTGAATTTATTTAGTTATCATTACCAACCAACTTCTATTTAGGTTATATTATTCTAACTTGGATTGTTGGATTTTTTTTTTATATAATCAATATTGTTGTTTATATTAGCCCTTTAATAGATATTGAGAGTAGGTGTCTTGTAAAAAGAATTAAAAAGATGTCAACCAAAAAATATGAATCTGATCATTCAAAACCTAAAAAAAGAAGAGAAAAGTTGAAGCATTAATAAAATCACAAAAGGTAGCTCTTGATATATTTGTAGCAACCTCTAAAAAGGTAGATCAGAAAGTTTAGGTGATTGTTCTATTAATGAACAAGTTAATAATGTAGATATATATAATAATAAGATTTTAGAAGAAGAACAATGAACAAGACAAAAAGAAGTATGTTGATCCCGAAGCTCATTACGAAGACAATCAAGTTCAACTCTTAAAGAATCATTATTTTCTTCTTCAATGAAAAGATAAAAAATTCTACAAAATCATATACCGAGTCTACCTCTTAAACAATTATTGTCACAATCAAGTTGAGGAAGTCGTAACTATAAGATTTCAAGCTCCACCAATAAATAAAATCTATGACAATCTCTGTAAAAACAACCACATTATAAGTTGAATACATATAATAATGATGAATAAGGTAAAAATGGACTATTGGTAACTAAGAATACATCATTCCAATCCAATCTAATATTCATGATCTAAGGGATTACATAAGGGTGATCCGATTTGATTCGGTCTTTCAAATATGTTTTCCCAAGTGATATGATCTTCATTGATAGGTTAGATACATTCCACATAATCAACACAACCGATAAATTTGATTCAATAAATTGTCAATAACACTAATATGGAAATAGTCTTTACCGTCCCAATTAGCTAGGGAGTGGGAACTCTCTTAGTCACTCATTTCTCCTTTTCATATTCTTCAATAGATTTCACAATGCTATGATGTGTGCTAAAGATATAGCTATTGAGGAATAGAACCTAAATTTCGTGAAAAATGTATTGTTTATAAAAATAAACGATTTGATGAAAATGTTAATAATGAAACAATAAAATCTCTTCAAGAATATTTTAGAATTTATTATTTTTTATACATAGTAGATGAAGCAATTTTTTCCATACAAAATAGATTTTAACAATTTAAAATATATGAAGATATTTTTTGTTTTTTATTGAATGTAGAAAAAAATAAAGTCACCAAATTATGAAAATTTGAAACTAAATTGTCTTGATCTTGAAAATTCTTTAAAACATGGAAGTCATACATATACTGATGGATTAGATCTATTCAAAGGTCTCATTTTACAATTTCTAAGTTTTTGTTTGTTTCTGATTTGGTTTGGGCTCATTCTGGGCTTTTTGCATTTTGATTATTTGGTTTTTTTTATTGTAATATTGTGTGGTTTCTCATATAAATAAAGCCCAATCTGTTTATCAAAAAAAAAGTTGAGACACGATAGGTAAGCATACTAACAATTTAAGTACCTTAAAATTAATGATTGTTAATAAAATTTGATAAAAAAATTAAAGGCTTAGTTTACTATTGTTTCTTAAAAGATAATTTTAAGGTCAAAAACGTTTTTGAAGCCATAAATAATACTAAACAGATAACTGTTGGAGTTAAAATTACTTTTGAAAAGTGATTTTAAACCCAAAAATAAAAAACACTTTTTTTTTTTTAGCTTTAGTTTTTGAGAAAAGAGCTTTTAATAACAAATGATAATTTTAACCCATATAATGTATTTTTATTTCATATTTATATTACGTAATTAATTTCATATTGAAATTTATTTTAAATATATAATATTACATATTTAAATTTTTATCGGTTATATTTTAATATTTAAAATATAGTTTATATGTTTGAATTAAATTTTATAAATAATTAATATTAATTACTTAAAAATATTTAAAAATTATATTTTATACATTAAAATATTAACAATAAAGTATAATAAATTATTTTTATATTTTTATTAAAATATCATAATGTTAATTAATTTGAACATTTTTAAATACATATCTATTACTTTATAACATCATATCTACAATGGATATTTTATTTCTCAAAAGCATTTTTTCAGAGCAATACTAAACATTTAAATATTAAACCAAACCTTTTAAAAGTACTTTTTAAAATCACTTATCACAATAATTTTTAAAAACACCTCTAAAAAATAGTGTTAAACTTACTTGCCCAGGTCCGAAGGCCCACTAAAAATTCGAGAGGGTTTGGGAAAAATATTAAGCACTAAAATGGGCTTGGGCAAAAAATAGACTCATTTAAAATTTGGGTCGAGTTCAAGCTTGAACATTCAAGGCTCGAGTCCAGCCCGACCCGATCTATTTTAAATTTACAATACTTTATATTATGTTATTTTTATATATTATGTAATTTAGAGCATATTAAAAAAATAAATTTATACTAAATATATAATACTAATGTAAACATTAAAAAATGTTAATATGACTATATAAAAATTTTCAATAAATAAAAAAATATATAAAATTATTAAATATTAAAATAAAATAATATACATGTTTTTTTTTTTAAATTAAAAAATAATATGAACAGACTTAAAATGAATTTGAATTAATCTTTTACAATATGGACGAGCTTTAGCAAAATTTTAAATCCATATTCTAAATCAGATTTAACTTAAATAAATATAAAATATATTAATATTATATTTAAACTTGACCTAAACCCGATAAATATATCTACTATCCATTAGTTAACCATTAGTTGACCTTAAAAAAAAAAAAAAAACTTAAGAAAGCAGCTTAGAAAAAAAAAAAGAAAAAAGGCGGCGTTTGGTTTTCAAGTCTTGAAGGGATAATATTTGCTTTGGTAGCCGTCTTCCTTCTTGTATCAAAAAGAAAAGTCTGGCTCGCTTATAAGGAAGAAAGGTCCACTCTATACTACTTCAAACTCCGAAGGCTATTGTTTTGACCGACGCCACCGAGTAGACCAAACCCACTCGCTGTTTTCACCCTCGTGCGGAATATAGCTAACCCAGCTACTTGTCTCATTTTATTTTAATAAATCGACTAAAAGCTTTACGTTCACATTTCTCATCAATTCACACGAGCCACGCAACTTCCCTTCCCTTATAAAATCCCCTTCACTCTCGCTCACTCTTCAACTCTCAATTTCTTCTTTGCTTTTTGAAAACCTTGGCTCATTTCAATCACATGGCTTTAGAAGCTCTTAACTCCCCAACAAACGCTGCTGCCTCTTTTCACTTCCAAGACACCAATTTACACTGCCTCGATTCCTTCACCAAGCGTAAGCGTTCCAAGCGACCACGCTTCGACGATGACCATGTTCCCACCGAGGAAGAATACCTCGCTCTCTGCCTTATTATGTTAGCACGCGGCGATGCTCCTCGAACCACCTCCACTACCTTGACTCACCAAAAACTTGGCACCTACAAGTGCAGCGTCTGCAACAAGGCCTTTAATTCTTACCAGGCTTTGGGTGGCCACAAAGCCAGCCACCGTAAACTTTCAGTAGTCAACGATGACCACTCAAAGCCAACAACCTCATCGGCCGCTGGATCAAACCCAAGCGGTAGGTCCCACGAGTGTTCAATCTGTCACAAAAGCTTCCCTACTGGCCAGGCCTTGGGAGGCCATAAGCGACGCCACTATGAAGGTGGGGCTGCGAATACCGGTAGCATTACATCTGAAGGAGTGAGTTCAAGCTCAATCAATACCACCCACCAGGACTTTGATCTGAATATACCGGCTAATATCTTTGTTTCCGGTGGTGATGATGAAGTTGAAAGCCCACACCCTACTAAGAAACCATGTCTCTTGATGCAGAGGCCACCCAAAATCGAAGTCAACTAAATTTTAGGCCAGATTCCATGTATTTTTTTTTCTTTTATTTTTGTACATAGCACATGGACCATTCATCGGTCTCAATGGCAGCAAGTTTTTTTTAAAATTAATTACTCAATTCAATTGTATCAAATTCAATTACTTTAATTCCTCTTACCATTTATTTTCATACGGTTTGCAAAACGTGCGCACCAAAATAAAAAAAGGCTCATAACAGCCCATAGAAATGAGGTGCATGTTGCATGTGTTATTGTTTGGTTGTCCTAATTAACAAGTCATTTAGGGTGTGGATAGGAAGATAGGCATGAAGTAGGGGGTGCACGTGATGGGGCGGCTACTAAGTTGATTTGTGATTAATTTCTTTCTGCATATACATGCCCTTTTCGTGTGGGAAAGTGATTAGGGTTAGTTGTGGCTTTCGATCTGATACTTGCTTCTTCTTCATCATCACTTCCGTATTGATTCAGTCAATGCTACTACAATACACATTTGGATTCAACAAGTCACCAGTTTTTTATTGGTCAAATTCTGCTACTTTATGTAAGTTGTAGATTTAGTAATTATATTTTAATTTGATTAATTTTAGTCCATGAATTTTGAAATTTTAGTCTTAACCAAATTGTAAGAGTTAAACCTGTTTGGTTAATTTATACTATTAATTTTGTATTATGCCTAAAGTTATAGATTAGTTCATGTTCTCCAACTAGTCATTCTTAATCACTGTATTTTTTTTTTATTTCAAAATTTTAGTCTTAATACAGACGACAGTCAATTAATCACTAAATAGTTAGGTATTGGTTTTATGTATGTAATTTAAAATCAAACTGGATTAAAAATCTTTTAACGAACATTTTGACAAAGCTTCATCTTCAGCTTCTTAGCATTTTGGTGATAGGACTTGGAGAAAACGTCGGCGTTCTTGTTTGGTGGCAGAAACCAATTAAAAGGGAATAAATAAAAAGGTAACGTGTATGTTGAGTTTGACTCGATTTTATGCACTATTCGGTTTGAAATTTCTATAAACTAATTTCATTTCAGAATTAGCTTGAGGCTTGATTTTATAGTATAGAAACATTGTAGGCCTTGCTTCTTGTTGGTGTTGTGAGTGGAATTAGCGGGATTGGGAGCATTGAGTTTGCTGACATGCCAACCCAACTTCTTGTGTTTTGATATGGGAATTGGAGTAACAAGTGTTGGGTATAAATGGTAATACACATCGCATTTTTAAGGAGAGATACAGATTCGAACTTTGAAGATCATATTGTTGGGAGAGGCAACCATAAACTCTTAACATGGACCGTAAAACAAACGTGAAGAATACCAAAAAATATAATCTTAAATTGGATCATACATGCCTTCCATGTTCACCATTAAAATAATAATGTTGATACATAGTATCAACGAAAGTGGAGAAAAAGGAGAGGAGGTTGTGTTGAGGAAGGTCAATTCACTCATTCTAAGGTCGAGTCGAAAAAGTAGAGAGACCCAGGATGAATTCTTAGTACATTAGGGTTTTTACTAGAGAGGAGTCTCTCTAAAATGTTAATACCTTTGGGTATTTGTAGGTGAGGGTTCTTACCTAATTGTGCTACTTAATAGGCCTTGGGTGGCCCAATGGAGGGTCTAACTAGATTCAAGTTGAGGTAGGGATATAACAATAATCTCCCCCTAATCGAGAGGTAAATTATAAAGTGACTATGCCTCGAGACCATCCACAAACAATAGTTGTTGCAAAAAAGTGATAAGTGGTAAGTTATAGAAAACCTACCCAAAAATTTCGTTTTATAGTTTGACAAAGGGTACAATTATTAGCTCGACAATCGAGAATATACGATGCCTTGAAAATCTATTAAAATTCATGTGTACCCTTTTCAATAATGTATGTACATGGTGTTTCTATTCGTAGTTGATTTGTAGAAATTTAGCTTTGTGATTTAGTGGGTGGAATGCTCATTGGCTTGACAATTCGAAAATGTATAATGTATACTTGAGTGATGTAGTTGTAAATTAGAGGATCAATATTTATACAATGGAGACATTTCGTATGTATATCGTGAATGCTATTATTGAAAATATAAAATAAAGGAGGTTCAAGTCATCCATTGGCAATATAAAATGTAAGAGATGCGACTCATTCGTTGGTAATATGAGATATAAGAAGATGTATACTACCTATTGGCAATATTAAACATAAGCCTTATGTACTATTCGTTAGGAATATAAAATGTATGAAATGCATTATGCCTGTTAAATGTGAACGGGAGGTATGATGATAATATGTCCTACCTCAGTTAAGAGCCCGAAGGGTTCACAGAGGGGTACAAATTTTAAAGATATGCCTCACCTCCACCAAGAGCCCAAAGTGTTCATAGAGGGATCTGAATGTTGAAGATATGTCTCACCTATGTTGAGAGCCCAAAGAGTTCACAAAAGGGCTTGAATGTAGTTCAATCATACTAGCATAGGCTCTTGTAGCTCAAAATCACATGGAGACTAACAAATGTTTTGCTCTAAAAAACATGGGGAAGGCTAACAGTAAGTAGTAAGTGGCCTTGCTCCTAAACGCATGGACGGAGGCTTACAAAATATATCAAAGTGACCTCGCTCTCAGGTGCATGAGGGGAGGCTTATAGAATGTATTAAAGTGACCTTGCTCCTAGGCGCATGGCGAGAGGCCTAGTCCGTTGAATTGGCTTTCAACCATACCATTCAATTGCATAAGCTACGAACTAGAATCAGGAGGAAAGTTGGAGGTTCGAGTCGAAAAAGAATTTTGAGCTTGCAATGTAGACATCTGACATCAATTGACCCATTTAAGTATAAGCTATTTAATGTGAAAAGCGAGCTCGAGATGGAGGCGTTCATATCATCGCACTGCTTAAGCGAAAACGCTATAATGGAGTTATATGTCGAGTTTGTCGAAGTTGATGGAGCTGGTCCATCTTCGACCATTGTTGCGGCTAATACGGGAACTGAAGCTGAAGCAGAAAGTTCTACTACATGTTTATGTGGTGGGTTCATTGATTTGTTATGAAACTCCCATTACAATGTCCCTAAAGCATCAATAGGTAGACGTTCTTTTGTTTCTGTAACACCCAAATCTCGAGTATTACCGCCGGTTAGGATACCAGTGTCTTCTATTCATTTTATATTGTTTATCTTTTACACACATACGACTGTTCGCATCTTTATTCAATTCAAAAATCATTTCTCACAACTTAAAACAATATCTAAATATAACATTATTTTGTTAAGGGTAAAAATGGAATTTCTAACATTTTAGGGGACTTCTACCGGTACCTGATGGTCAAGTATAGTCAATTTAATGAACAATTTTAAACAGTGCAGATTTCTACCGGTACCTGTACTATTTCTACCGATACAAGTATAAGTTCTACCGATACATGTCATGTATCTACCGATACTAAAAACTCCAGAAAGCTAAATTTTCATCCTGTATCTTCTACCGATATAAGCATGCAAACTACCAATACTTCCGTACATACAACTACTGATACTTATAATTTTAACTACCAATACAACTCAAGTCAGTATACAACCTCTCTCCAACCCTGCACTTTTACCGAAACACACATGGGTTCTACCGAAACAAGTAAGCTAAATCTCTATAATTGTACCAAACACAAGTTTATTATTTCCATATAAGCACAACTTTTATCTATGCATTCAAGACAACATAAATACAAGATTTATATCAATACAAGGTACTTAGAACTACATCCAACATTTCATCAAACATCATCCTAGTACATGTCACATTAACCAAGTGATGTAAAAGTCTACCGAACAACTCCGGGATAGTGTGATGCTTCAAGATGATCCGATCTCCGAACAGCAAAAGTGAATCTACAAAACAAATGCAAGTCCACAGGTAAGCACTTTAAAGCTTAGTAAGTACATAAAGTTGACTAGATTTAACAAACTTCAAGAATTGTAAAAATCTAATTAATCAAATGGAACATTGTTTACATTTGGGGTAAGTTTCACTCGCATTTATTACTCACGATGACACAAAGTAATCGAACCCTTGTTCGCATTGGAACTCATTTCATTTAATACTCACGATAACATATAGTCATCAGACCTCTTGTTCCGTATAGGAACTCATTTCATTTAATACTCACGATAACATATAGTCATCGGACCTCTTATTCCGTATAGGAATTCATATACTCACGATAACACTGAGTCATCGGACCTTTAATCCACCATGGATTCATTTACTCACAATGACACTTAGTCATCGGACCTTTAATCCGTGAAGGATTCATTTATTCACAATGACACTTAGTCATCGGATCCTTTCATTTATAGCTCAAACCCGTTTATCTTTCGTAATTCATTCACACTCATCTTCAACAACTTCAATTATCATTTCATCTCACTACAACAGTCATATTATAAGAATAAGCAATTTAAGTTAGAATTTAACCATACGAACTTACCGGACTGTGTTGCAGTTGTGAATGGATTTTAGGGACTATTCCGCTAATTTTCCTTTTCCACTATCAATGGCTCGGTTGTAGTCTACATTCACAAATAATTCAATTCTCATATTAAATTACATAATTTAGTCATTCAACACCATTTAGTCCTTTTTGGAAAAATTATAATTTTACCCCTAATAGTTTCCTTTTATTCAATCTAGTCCTTTCAACATAAAACATGCAAAATACCATTCCTTCCTCAAACCATATAAGCCAAACATTCATAGCCCAAGTCCATACAAATCCATTTATTTCACACCAAGTACAACAATTTCTCCATTTTAACATTTTTGTCCTTAAACCTTAATTTCATCAAAAATAACTTTACAAAAAGATTTAACCCAAGTATCAAACATTCAAATACACCAAAAGCTTTCAAGAACAAGCAATTTCAACAATGGCAAGTTTTCTAACATCTAACAGATTCACAAATTAGTCCCTGCATAAGCTAGATTAAGCTGATACGAACTCAAAAACATAAAAATTACTAAAAATGATCATGGTTTACTTACTCAAATCAAAGCTCAAAAATTGAATGTATAAACCTTAGTTTTCCCTTCTTTGCTGTGGAAAAGATGAGGAAATAAGGAATGTCTTCATTTTTTTCTATTTTAATTCATATATATAATCAATGGCAATTTTATAAATATTAAGATTTTCATCATTAAGCTTTAATTAACCATTTTTTAACCTTAATTAATCTATTTATACTTAATATAAATCATACCAATCCACTAACTAATACTCCCTTGGTTAATTTATTAATTTGGTCCTTCTAATTAAACATCTATACTTTTATCCTTTTTACAATTTAGTCCTTTCTATTCAATTAACTATCTAATCAATGATATTTTCGAATCATAATTCATATGATGCATTTGTCACCAAAAATATTTAAAATGAAAAATTATGACTCGACTCGTTGGAGTTGGGTCCCGAAATCACTGTTTTCGACACAATTAGAAATCGTGCTGTTACAGTTTCAGGCATCAATTTCAACTTCGACGACCACTATCGATCAAGGTATGAGCATAACTCGAACCTCAACACTCGGGCACGACATTCAGTCAATGCATTCGATTTCAACTTTGGTGGTTCAATGTCTTAGAGCGAAAGCACTTATACCGTGGGGTAATCAACCTACACCAGTTGGCAATTTGGTGTAGATTTTGTCGAGCACATAGGGTATAAAAGAATTGATGACTTACTCCTTACGATCGAGTCCGACAAGGGTATATCGAACTCTTTGGTTAAAGATGATAATAAAGACACAGCTGAGGAAGAAGATACAGTCGAGGAAGAAGGAGCAACAGATGCTGTTGACAAATCAGAGTCAAACTCGATCCAATTCGGCAATCTGGTCCGAATGGTTCAAAAGTAGCATTTTTTCTGAACTAGAGCATGTTTCAATTAAGTTAGAACCTTGCGATTCTGGCTATGATGGTTCGAGCAATGCTTCAAATCCCAATCCGCGATTCAGGGCATATGAACCTCCACCCTACATGACCAACATCGACCTCTCCGTCGAGGGTGGTTTAGAGTTCCAGCAACTACCGCATAAAACACCTGGCCATTAAAGCTCATGGTCAAATGTCCAAGTATTGGAAGTTGGCATAGAGTACCTTAGCAAAGATTTTTTCTTATTGCACTAAAGCGATACAACTTCAAGAACGGCATGAACTATCACGTCATAAAATCGTTCAAAAAATTCGAGGGAAAATGTGCACTGCACAAGAGAGATGCAAATGGAAAATCATGGTATCTTTTCAAAAGAAGATAGGCTTTTGGACGATAAAAAGGTATTCTGATCCACAAACTTGTGTTGCAACAGGTGCACAATGCGATCACCCGATTTTCTAACATAATGTTACCTGATCGAGGTCTTTTTTTTCTAAAAGCGAGTAACTTTAACTCGTAATTTGCATGATCATTCGACACTAGACTCTAACATGATATTTGAAATAATTCTACCTGTGGTGAAAGCGAGTCCTAAGATTCATGTCCCAGTATTGATTGCCAACATCTATAGTCAGTACGATCACACGCCATCGTATTACAAGGCATGGGTTGTAAAAAAAAGGCTATGGATAAGTTGCATCACGACTGGGTAAGTTGTACAACTATTTGTGACAATGGTGTTAGGTATTGGATTAGTACGTACCAAGTTCCGTAATCGATCTAGAATCGCACCCAACATACTATGGCAATCGTTTGGCCACTGGGAAAAGACTATTCCACCGATTCTTTTGGACCTTCGCTCAATGTACGAAAGCTTTCTGACACTACAAGCCTTTAGTGAATATTGACGACACCTGGCTGTACGAGAGGTATGAGCATTGATTGTTGATAGCCATCGCCTAGGATGGTAATCGGAGAGGATTTTGTCGATAACATTTGCAATAACTCCCTCCAAAAAGGTAAATGGGTTGGAGTCAGAGACGTACTCGTCGCGACACCTCCTTTGACTTTACGTAAGTAAGGCGATCGTTGTGGCCTCTTTTGATGAAGTTGCCTACTTCTTACCTCCACCAACAGTAGATATGTCTTGTCGACAAGTCTAAACCAAGGCATGTACTCCAAGCAGGCCGCCATGTCCGATAAGAAAAAAGGTTCACAGATGGGTAAGAATTCCATCCTACGATCCCAAATATCGACGAAATCCTTGTGGTAATCTCGTCAATTTTCATCTCTCTTCCCTCGTAGATCAAGCTTGTACAGTGCTTCCATGTCTCGCGATGGCAACCGAACTTTTTACCTCCACTAGAACTGTCGCATCACTCAATCTGATTCGTGCATCTCCATTATCACATACACTATCAATGGCACCTTCGCGTCGCACATACTCCGAATGGCCAAAAATTCGAGCAAGACACATTCTATGATATATGGATTAACGTTTGGCATCCATTCAAACTACAGTGCACAATTATAAATTTTGTTACGTACGGAATTTTAAATTTCAAATCATTGCGTAATTATTATAGGTTTGAAAAAATCAATAACTAACATCGATTTTTGAACATTGATCTAACCAAAGCCGGATATCTTTGAGTTGTTTCGATAGTCCCACATAACTCAATCCTTGGCTCTACCTATTCAAGTGATATTTTAATTCAAACATATAATAAATAACATTTAATATATTAACTACATATTATTATCAAATGATTTTTACCTTGTAACCAATGGGAATGAATAAGGGTTGTTCACTTAAGGACATAGAAATGGTAGCCGCCACTATGCCCATGACTGTAGCAGGAGCAAACAGCCACCGATTGACATCTTATCTGATTTCGTCGCTCGACACAACTCCCGATACAACGTGGCCAACACAATTGATACCCAATTCAGACGTTCGCATTCTTTAAAGTCGACTAGGTGTAGTAGCCACCTTATGTGTACCAAATTTTGAGATTTATCAGGCATTGGAATGTCCCGAATTAACCTCAATATGAATGTTCGGGGCATATTGTTCTTTGACAAAGTCGAGCGCATCCTTAGTAAGATCTTTGAAATTATTCTCCAACCACTTCGTATCTATCTAGCCACCTTGAAACTTGTTTGACACCTTCCCCGAAAATGCCTCGCAAAGGTCCTCTTTACCAGAAACAACTGTTGACCCTGTAACAACTAGCCCATCCACTAATAAATCGAGTTGTAAAGCTATGTCCTCGAGTGTGATTGTTCACTCACCGCCTGGAAGATGGAAAGTGTGTGTCTCGAACCTCTATTTCTCCACCAACAAGCTGATGAGTGTAGGATCAAGTTTGCAACCCCTGAGCATACGAGACGCATACAAGAATCCTACATCTTGCAAGTAACCATGAGTTTTAGTGTCTTAGCTCTTTGACAAATTGTGTACAAAACCACTCAAAAACATGATAATCTACCTATTTATATCAACAAAATAAAATCATTTAAAATATTTTAAAAATTAAAAAACTTTAAATTTGACTTAATTGAAAATAATAAAATTTAAAATTTCTCTTTTCCATTATTGCTTGAACAGTGGAAATATGCTTGTCGTCGAAACGAATTAGAGAACTTATCATTCGTAAAAATTTAATCGAAATGAATATACGGAATAATTAAATAAAACTATAGTATTTTTAAACAATTGTATAGGAAAATTTCGAACAAAAATTATGAAGTTTGAGAGAGTTGAGAGAATTGAGAATTTAAAGATAATAGAGAAGGTTGACATGAGTGAAAAGAAAGAAAAAATGACAAGGTATTTAAAGGAAAAAAATTACCGTTCGACCGTTCAAAAAATTTTACCGTTGTCAACGTTTAAAAAAAATCTATTTCTTTAATTTAAAAAAAAAAAAACCTAAAGGGTCAATTAAAATTGAAATATTTTGCTTATTTAGCCGTTTGTTAACCTGATAAATACAAATTTTTAATTAAAAAAAATGTCAAGAGTGCATATTAGGTCTGATTTTGGCAAATGCCAAACTTTACTCTTTTAAAAATGATTTTATTAACGATTTTACTCTCAAAATAAACCGGTAAGCTTTTCAATTTTGGGTAAATTATGGGCAGTTACCTAACTTCAAAAACTTTCAATTTTATCATTAACGTTTTTAAAATTTAAAATTTTAGTCCCTTGTTAAATACTTAACAGAAACTGATGTGAGCTTTTTTTTATTGATCTAATAATAAATTTAGTTCTTCATTATTTACACATTTTATCATTTTAATCAGAAATCTAAAATTCAACAAGTTTACAAAAATTTTCATTTAATTTTAATTTTAAAAAATTCAACAAATGTAACCTGAAAATTTACAAAATTTTAATATAATCATAATTCTAAAAGTTCAAAAAAAAGAAAAATAGTTAAAATATTTTGGTCACCAAATTTTAAAAACTCCCAATTTCGACATCAATATTTTCAAATTTTAAAATTCTAGTCACCAAAGAAAGTTGAGGTGGTTTTTTTTTTCATTGATCTAATAATAAATTTAGTCTTTCAATATTTATACATTTTAACAATTTGATAATAAATTTAAAAATTAAACAAAGTTAACTCTTAACATTTACAAGATTTATCAATTTAATTCTATTTATAAAAGTTTTAAACAAAATAATTAAAATATTTTGGTTTTCTAATTATTCTGGTTCTCCTTTTGTAACGTTGCAATTCAGGACACCCTGAACCAAGCAGTTCAGACTCATTGATGCATTCGTGTCATCTAATTTCTTTTTAACACAGGTAATTTTTTAGAAAAAGAAAATTACAAGTCGATTGAATTAAAACTCGATTAGCATAAATATGATTGTCAATACAGGAAGACGTAAATTCGAATACGCTGAAATACATTACATTACTATTGATGAGTTGATGAGAAATTATGAATAATTCTAAACCGTTGCGTAAAAAAAAAACAGATATAATCAACATTTGTAAATCAAAGATATAAGAACATGGAGAGGAGGGCTGGAGGCCCAGTTAGCATTTGTTTAAGCAGTTAAGCTTCAATTGAGGAAACTGTTTAGGTCCGGTATTTGAATCAAAGGAAGAATTTGGTCCTTTCCCATATTTATTAATGGGCTTTGGTCAACAGTTGATCCGGAAGTTAGCTTCTTCCTTTCTCTTTATGAAGCACATTTCCTGTTTTCTCGATCCACTGCAAAACAATACTCCCTCTCTTTTTGAATTTTTCCATTTTAAATTTCCATCCTTTGCTCCTCTTTTTACTTTTTTGATTTGTAATAATATTTTCAAGAATTCAATTCTTGTACATATATTTTTTGACCCTCTAAACTCAAGGATTCCTACTCACCTGCCGTTTGCGGGAAAAAATTCATTAGTAATGGACCCTTCCATAGTAAAGTTCTTTGAAGAAGATGAGGTTTCTCTCTATCTTTTTTTCCCCTTTGTTTTAGATATTTCTTGCTTGCATTATTTATGGAATTTGTAATAATTTTAAGATTATTCGTTATATTTTCTGTATTTAAAAAAAACTGATAATAGGACGAGTCCATGCATTCGGGAGCTGACGTTGAGGCGTTCCAGGCCGCCTTGAATCGAGATATTGAAGGCGATGCATCCACTTCTCAGCCACCTGATTCGGATACCGGTATCACATTTTTAATTGCTTGGTTTTCTTTTTCTTGTTTTCTTTTTGCTGAAATTTGGTTACCAATTTGGAGGATTTGGTTTAGAAAAAAGTGATATTCGAATTAAATTCAGTAATCACTTGGATGGTTAGAAAACCAATATTCTGCCGTCTAATTGAGGGTGTCGTTGTTTTTCCTTTTATGTTAGCTCTGATTGTTATGAAATTTTTTCAACTGGGATATTCACGGATGATTTTTAAAGTAGAACAGTTTTGTCTCAAGGAAGCAATCGAGTTTCTAGTCAGTCACTTGCACAATGGCCAACCATGGGGCAAGATGGGAACGCTAATTTTCAACATCAACAACCTGTTCAAAGTGCACAGCAGCGATCATCCGAAATGGAGCAAAAGCAACAGGGAGTTCTTGTTATGGGGAGTCTACAACAGCCAAATGATGTTCCGCAAGGAGTTAATCGTTTACCACAACAACAAAAGCAATCCCAGGACGATCATCAACAAGGAGTAGCTGAACAGGTTTCTGCTCAGGTTCCTCTAATGGCTGGGATGACTACTGAACGAAGTCCAATCCCACGTGAACCGGAGAGAACCAATATTCAAGACAGCGAATCACAATATGCAAAATTACAGAAGATGAGTAATCAACAGGTCGGTGGCACAGAGCAGCCAAATAATCAAGTAAATCGAGGAAAACAAGTTCCATTTGCTGTGCTGTTGCCGTCCTTACTGCCCCAACTTGATAAAGACAGAGCAATGCAGCTTCACACTCTTTACGGTAAACTAAAGGTCGATCTCTAACCTCAATCCGTTTGCTATAATTATACTGTTTCTTGAGTAATGGATGTAATAGGCAGGATGGGTTGTGCCTCGTCTCTTCTGATTTTCTGTTGTCTTCAACTGTTAGAAAAACGAAATTGCAAAAGATGGATTTGTCAGGCACATGAGAGATATTGTAGGAGACCAGATGTTGAGGTTGGCCGTTAATAAGTTACAAGTGCAGGTGAGCACAAATGTTTTATGTGATTAAATTAAAAAACTAATGCTTTATTTGATTGTATGTTAATTCTGATAACAAGCTAAAATTCATACTCATACTTCCAGATGAGTTCCAACCAAGTCTCACTACAGTCCCAGGTTGCAGCAAGACCTAATACTCCACGAATGCCATCAGTTGGTGGTGCCACACAGTATGGTGGTCCACATACATTGGCTCAGCTGCACCAAAAAGGCCCTAATTCTCCTGCCAATTCATCTCATCCTTCTCCTCCAGCAGTCCTCATGCAGACTAATTCAAGTTATTTATCCATTGAAAACAAGGTTCAGAAGTCTCAAGAGATGGATCGTCAACCGGATTCTCACTTTGGAGTACTAGGAAGTCAAAATCCTTCGGCCAGTTCAACCACTGTGAATCAAGAAAGAGATCGTGCTTCAATTCCAGTACAAGGAATTAACATGCAGCAGCATCATCTGAATTTCGCACAAACTTCTTTTGGCATGTACGGGAGTAGTAATTATCACACATACTCTGGATCAAATGTTAGTAATTCAGGTTCTTGTCTAAAGCCGCAACCTCATGAGTCACAAATGAGACAAATTCCACATCATCAAAGCATGGGATCAAACCCTGTAGGGGGACCAACCCAGACAATGGACATGATGGGTGGGCCTAAGCTTGAGCGGCAAAACTCAACTAATGACCAAAATAGATTGCAGGGTGGATCTATTTCTCACTTTTCAAGCAATTCTGTTTCCTGGCAAGCCTCATCAAGTAAGGAGCTGAATCCTGGCCCTCTGTCATCTATGACATATGTGAAACAGGAATCTGTTGATCAAGTTGCAGAGCAGCAGCATGGACTTTATTTGTCTACAACCCATGGATCATCTAATGCTATAGTTGAAGAGGGAAATGCAGTTACCGCTACTCCTAAGGATGAGTTTTTAGAGAAGCAGTCTTCTAGAGTTGGCTTCTCAACACCTACTAGTATGGCACCTCCTATCTTGCTTTCTCCTTCCATCACAACACAAATGGATTCTAATCTCCGGGTAATCTCATCTTAGTCTATGTTTTCTTGTTGTGATATCTTGATATATGATTGTGGATGATTTTGCTTATGCCTATTAGAGCAACCACTTCGTTTAAAAGTCTGCATGAAAATTTATGCATTAAATATTTTCCATCTTGGAACGATACTTTCTTTAGTGATGCAGTTGTATGTGCTTGAATTGCTAGGCATATCCTATATTTGAGTTGTGTGCCTGGTACTTGTTCCAACTCTACAGTATTCAAACTTCCCAAAATCTGTCCTGCATCACAGGCTGTTTGTGACATGCAGTTCTATATTATACGATATTATTCTTGAATTTATTTCTCTTCTGTTCACATATTTGAAATTTTATTCATCAAAATGAAATTTATATAATTCAATGTTTTCCTTAGTGAAGTGCATGTTTATGTCTCCTTGCTTTCTTTTATTCTTTCTATATTTATCAGCTGGGTTCTCAGAATCCATCTGTGCCTGCCACGGCTGGGGTCAATGGAAAAGCACCTCAAAAAAAGCCCTGCTCTGGCCAGAAAAAGCCGCTTGAAGCACTTAGTTCTTCACCGCCACTGTCAAGGTTAATATGTTGCATTATAACCTGGAATGATTATCAAGGTCGATTAACAATCAGTTGATTCCTTTTATGCATAATTTTTTACTCGTATTCAATGGGATTTCCAACAGCAAGAAGCTAAAGGTATCTGGAGGCTTTTCAGATCAGAGCATTGAACAACTGAATGATGTAACTGCTGTTAGTGGAGTGAATCTCAGGGTACGATACTTTTTGGTATCTCTTCCTAAGTTTAATTATTAATTAGTTATGTAAGGAAACATAAGCCCTAAAGTATAAGTCACATCCTTTGGACATTCTGCTATCAAATAGGAAGAGGAGGAGCAACTATTTTCCGCCCCCAAGGATGAGAGTCGAGTTTCAGAAGCATCAAGAAGGATTGTTCAAGAGGAAGAAGAAAGAGTTATTTTGCAGAAAATCCCTTTGCAGAAGAAACTGGCTGAAATTAGTTAATATTTTTTCTTCTTCTTTTTTTTAACTTCATAAATTTACACTCGATTTTTCATTATGAGCACACTATTTCACTATTTCATGTCTGTTTTTCCGTGTCTTCATGCAGTGGCTAAAAGTGGTTTGAAGAATATAAGCAATGATGTTGAACGATGCGTGTCCCTGGTGAGAAGCTAGCTTCTTACCCCTATTTCCTTATAATGCATTTATATAAGTCCTCTTGTATCTCAATCTCTAGTGTGTGGAGGAAAGAATGCATGGGCTCGTATGCAATTTAATCAGATTATCAAAACAGGTCAGGCTCCATTCCTCTCAATTAACATGAATTTTCTTTTATATCTTTCTAATTTGGAACGAGTCTCTTGTAGCGGGTTGATGTTGAGAAGCCTAGGCACCGGACACACATCACCTCAGATGTTCGACAGCATATTATGATGATGAATCGGAATGCTAGGGAAGAATGGGAGAAAAAACAAGCTGAGGCAGAGAAGCTGCGGAAACTTAATGATGTGGGTACTGTTTCTCTTTAGGGATATGATTATCTGTAATGTGTAAAAAAAAGTACAGAGAGACTAATAATACGAAAGAATGCAGACGTAAGATTGGGGCATGCTATATCATTTATGCTTAACATTGTATTTGTCAAATATATTTATGTGGATGCAGCCTGAGGCTGAGACTACAGTTGATGACGACAAGGAGAAAGATGACGGTCGAGTAAAAGTAGTAAAGGTATTATCAATGAGTAATCTTCCCGAGAATTATTTGCTCCTCAGTCATCCAAATAATGAGGGTAGGTAACGTTCAGGCAAACAAGGAGGAGGATGACAAGATGAGGGCCACTGCTGCAAATGTTGCTGCACGGGCTGCTGTTGGAGGAGATGACATGCTGTCAAAATGGCAACTTATGGCCGAACAAGCTCGCCAGAAACGCGAGGGGGGAACGGATTTGCTGTCTGGTTTTCAAGCAGGTAAAGATGTGAACTGCAGGTCTCTACCTGCATCTGGGAAAAATACAAGGGACTATCAAGAATCAGAAAACAGAGGCTCACTAAGTCCTCCTGCATCTGGTAAGCTTGGTTCATTGCTAGATCTCTTGATTCATGGTTAATATGGTTGTAAGGTTTATCATGCATGCCATTGCATTAGATGGCACTGTCATGGATGCTTGTGTACAACCGAGCAATTTGGAAACAATTCCCATTATGTTTAATCATATCGATCGGTAGTTAGCAGGTTGTGATCAGGACTCCTTTCCTTACAACCAGGGGAGGATGGTTTCTGTTGTGTCCGCTCTATTTGCTTTGTTTCTTTCAATAGGGTCAAGTAGGAAATCTGGGCGCAACCAAGGTGTCTCAACCCATACTAGAGTGGCTCGTAGTATTTCTGTTAAGGATGTGATTGCAGTTCTGGAAAGAGAACCCCAAATGTCTAAGTCTACACTTGTCTATCGCCTGTATGAAAAAACCCGTTCCGAGGCAGCAGCTGAGTGATTATGATACACCTTTATACTATGGTATGATGTTTCAATGTTTTGCACAAGCGATCTGATTACAGAGTGTGGAATTTGAGACGTCCATGGCTTGATCTTCAGCTTAATTGTATAGAATCTCAGGAGAAAACTGGATAACTGGAATTTCGTGAAATAGGATTAGAAAATTAAAGATATTTTCATCCTAGGAAATATGAAAATCAATGTGTATTTACAAATTGAAAGCGACATTATCCGATAACAAAAAATTCTTACAGACAAGTACAATTTCGACTTTAGCTTGTAGTTAGTTAGTTAAGTAAAAGTGTTACATGTAGTCAAAGTTGTATGGAATTTGCCAAAAAAGCCCTCTTCTTTTAAAAAATTTCATCCTCCCAGACAAAATGGTGTCATGAGCTTTTATCTAGTTTACCAACTTTGGGTCGATATGGAGCAGTAGCCAAACTAGTTTTTAGGATTGGACCCTGAGAGAATTCACGGGCTTCATCCATTGAAGCCAATCTTATTTCATCAGGAGGTATGAAGCAATCCGCTGACAGACCTGGAACATTGAATGCCACTTCTTCAATTGCCCACGCTTCTTCCATCCTGGTCCGAGTGTGGCTCATTGCAGTATCTCCAAAACGGAAAAGGGTCACCACGGAGCGTCCCGAGTGAGCAATCATTATTCCCTCAACAAGCCTGTAATCCTCGAGAGACGAATCTATTGTAGTCTCCCAGTACACAGCGTCTCCCCCGTTGTTTTGAATTTGGGTTAAATGTGAGTCTTCCAAGTGCACAAGAAGGCCAGTTTTCTGGCTGAAGTAGCCGAATAAAACATGCCTAACGATCTCAGCAGGTCCTTCGCTCCTAGCCTTCAACGTTGCCGGATCGGCACAAAGCTTGAGTATAAAACAATCCTCCCCATTGATCTGCTTTTCACCACTACATCTTGCATTTGTAAACATGCTTGCTGTTGTTCTCGGATCAAGACCCTGAACAAGAATACCAGTTTTGGTACCATAGCCAGAAATAAATTTACAAGGAACAAACAGTAAAGAAGCGAAGAGATGGAGGTTAACCTGGAGTGCACGGCGAAGGGGGCGAACAGGGCCTCTAGTAGCATGTGCACCAAGCCAAGGAGTGTGCCTCCACACAAGCTTCCCATTGCAGCCAGCATGAACCTTGCTAGCACCAAGTGCGAGCTCCACGTACCACATGTCGGGATTCATTTGCCACAACACAAACCCACCAGATTCGGCAACTTTGGTAGAACTCCGATTCTTGGTGACCTTGTTAGCCGTCTGGAACTCGGAAGCTATCATTCTCACCCTACCCATAGCATAAGCATTGTGGATGGAGTTTTGAAGCTTTTGCCCACCTGAAGCAGCAGTATACTGCTGTAATATGTATTGAGCAGATGATGATTCCTGAAAAATTTTACAACAGATTAGAGTCAGAGATTGTTCCCTCCATGAGCCCCCAAACCAGTAGTGCTAATCAAATTCTTCTTCCATTTAGCTTTATGTCTCCCAAAACAAGCAGATCCAGATTGAGAAAAACAATTCTTATCTCTCTATTAAGCAACCCAGCTATAATCCATCAAAATCCCATTGTCATCAAGTGAAAGGAAAAGCCAAACCCAACATAAAAAATCTCAGCACAAGACTTACTCTCTGAACAAAAATAAATAAATGCAGCATCAGGGAAGAAAGAAAGAGAGAAGAAAGGGTGTGGTTGGGGGCTCACAATTGGGGTGTCTTTAATGGTGAGGTGAGGAAAAGAGTCCAAAGCGCTAACGTGCACTGGCGCGAGCGGTGCACCCAAGACTCCAAGCAACAACCTCAGATCGGAGCGTTTACAGGTTGAGGTGGAAACGGAAGGGCCTCCTCGTGCCAGCTGACCTTTCATCCACTGAGCCCACCTACCTTCTATCCTGGAATTTTCAGCGTCCGTTCCATCGGGATCAGGACCTTCTTTCAACGGCGACAAGGCTTCGGCCGGCCTGAGGCCCCCAGACCTAAAGAAAAAAGGCTCGGGATGGTGGCTGTAATTCTTCCTCCGACGGCGCAGTAAGTTGGACATTGGTGATGCAGTCCTGGCGGGACTTTTAGCCCGCGACCGAGTCTCCTGCTTTCTTTCCATTTCAACCGAAAACCCACAAGCCTTCTCCCTTTTCTGCTCTTAAGAGACACTCAGAAAGTGTAAAAGAGAAGAGAAACAGACACAATGGTACACTGAGAAAAGTAGCTTAAGACACAGAAGAAGAAAAGCAAATAGTTTCTAGAAAAACATGAAAATAAGAGAATAAGAAGGGAAATTAATTAATTTGATTATTATACTGTATCCCACTTAGGTAAGGTAGGTACCAATATAGGTATAATTTTGTATATTGTTTCAATTTGATACATGGCTCACATCATTATTAATTTATACATATACACATTACTTTTTTTTATAAATATTAAGGCTAAATAAATTTTAAATATAAATATGTTCATCAATACACATCACGAATATAATCCAAACATTAAATAATAACATTGGTTTAAGTATTATAGAGATTTTTGTATTAAAAATTAGATTATATTTTATTCCTTTCACTTAAAAAATAAATAAATTAATTTTTATATGTCAGAATAAAAAGTAAATTGATCCTTTTAATTAATTGTTCAATAATTTGTATCGTTAAAAATTGATATGATTGATAGATTAATGAGATAATAACATGTGATGTGTCACGTGTCACGTGTACTTTGTGTTAACTTACAAAAATCAGTTTTTAATCGAAAAAATAAAAAAAAATTTATGGAATAATCATTTTACTTTTTAATCTGATTTACAATTTCTATTTTAATTATTTTTTAAATAAAAAATATAAAATACAATCTTATTCTTAATATAAAAATCTTTATGATAATTTTATTCAACAACATATCACATAAATCATTTCAATAATTCCTTTTACTTATTAAAACACAATAAATTATTAGTTTTTCTAATAACATATATTACAATTAAATTTAATTAACAACTTAAGTTGATGGAATTGAATCAGCCTAAATTTACTTTAAATAATATTATTTTTTAACTAAAATGTATTTATTTTGTCTTGACTAATACGAAACACACCGGTATAACAAATATAAATGAAAATTTGCACCGAAATAAATAAATAAATAAATAAAGGCTTAGGTACTGTTTGGATAACACAGAATAATTGAATAAATGTGTAATTATATTTTCTTATAGTTATAAAAAATTGTAAGTTTTTAAACGTATTTGGTTGCCAAAGTGTAATTACATTGTAATTCCCTACTTCATGTTTGATAATATAAATTATAATTACGTAATTACATAATACATAAACTCATTAAAAATTAATATAAAATTTATAATATATAACTTTTATAAATAAGGTTTTATAAATTGTTGAATAAGTTTCATGATACTTTTTATAAATAATATAATTTTTTGTTAAAATTTTAGAAAGTTATTCTTTATAAATAGATCTACAAATTAACAAAAAAAAAAACACATAGAATGAATGAAGAGAAAAAAAAAAGATAAAATTGATGAAAAAGAAAAAAAAAAGCAGGTGATAGTTAACTCGGAAGCTGACATCATCATTAAACAAAACAAAGGAGAAAAATTTTAAAGGTTTGACAATTCAATTTCAAAATTTAATAGTTATAGATATTTAAATCAAGGCATAACAATAAAATATACCCTAACATTTAGATATTTTGTCATTTTAGTGATAATTTTTTTAAAAATATTTTAACCCTCGACCATTCATTTTGAGTCAAAATGCAATTTTTTTTTAATTGAAAATGCTAATTGGACCGTTCAAAATTCATATGATAAGATGGAAAAATGATAAAAATAAATTAAATATATTATTTTTGTATTTATAATTGAGGCGTGGGTTATGTATGAATTTTGGTGTGAAAATGAAGGATTTGTGTGGTCTAATGAGGGTGTTTTGTTTGCAACGGTCAAACAATGATTAAAGACTTTGTTTTTTCTTTTTGGAAAAAGGTATAGTGGGATTAATAATAATGGGCTGTGAGCATGCTAAGCGTGTGAGGTTGGAGTGTTCATAATGTTGGAATAGCTTGTAATTACTCCACTTTTCTTTTCCTTTCCTATTTTTATTTTGCTAAATCATTTTTAAAGTCTCAAAGTATAATTTTATTTTTATTAATTTAAAATTTTAAAAACGTTGAAGGATTTAAACGAAAATTTTTTTTCATTTTAGGGGTCCAGACCCTTAGTAACCCTTCTAGATTCATCTTTACATCTTGAGATTATTTAAACCATGAATTAATCATTGATTTTCTGATCGGATTCGAATCAAGTTATTATATATTTTATTATAATTGTATAACAATTTTATCTCTCACCTGATCGAAGAAGAATATATAAAGTATCAACATGTATGAATACAAAATATTTCAAATTAAGATTTTTTTTTTATTAATTATTGAGCTTTTATAAATATCTCAACATTTGTATGATTTGATTTAGATTTGAATCATTATTTTTTATTTTAAAAGTTACAAGTACAATTATAAATATATTTATTATTATAAGTAATATAATTTGAATAATTAAAACCAAAATCAACATTATTAAGTAAGATTTAACTCATAATTAAAATATATTTGAAGCTAGATCAAGATAAATTTAATAATAAAAACTCACATATAATTTTACACAAGACAAAACTTATAATCTCAAATTTTCGAAAAGCTTAATTTTAATATTGTTATACATCGATGATCACCAACTCAAAATCCAGATAAGATCCGGATCGTCTACCCACATTTCAGACAGATCCCACTAGATAGATGAGTACAAAGTGAACAACGAGAGGACAACAAGGAGAGTTCACAGCATCAACTCGCACGAGCCAAGGATAACTCGCGGTCTTATTTTGCATATAACTTATGAGTTCGCATATAGGGGGCCATGAGATTTAGCGGGCAACCTAGAGCTTACACGTGTTCAACATGCCCAAGCCTTACTCAAAATGTCAGTCTTAGGAATAGTGGGGTTAAGTCACAAACTGTGGAATCATGTCATGAGCAATGATAATATATATAAATACTCGAATGTATCCATTAGTGAGACACAGAAAATTACTCAACAAACATTAAACCAATACCTAATGCCATACTTGAGTTAATATTAAATGTTTTAGGGAAAACAAAAATAACTATAAATAAACCGAATTATATCTTTATTAAGTTTTATATAACTCTTAAAATTATTTAAAACTACAAATAAATATTTAAAAAAATTATTTTTTATGAGAAAAAAAGAAATAGAATGGAGATTTTTTTTTTGAATATACTGTTGTGATTATATGGTAATATATTTTTATACTTTTTAATCTTTTTGACAATGCACACATATCTTGCACACACAAATGTTTGAACCTGAGACTCTTAAGATGAACAACATCTTTTTTTTTACTGAAACTATTTGTTAGGTTCAAATGAAAATATTCTAAAATAGGGGAAATGATGAAGAGACCTGAATTAATGATAATTTAGAGGCCAAATGTTGAATATGATTTGGGTAAAGACCACTTAATCAGCATACTTGATACACATGCAATCATGTTATATTATTCTCATTTATTTTATATTTAATGCACTCCTTTGCCATGTATACCACCATTTCCTTCCCATTTTTACTTCTTGCTCAATATCTTTCAAGTAGAATGATAATAGTCAACTTCAAATAACAGTTAGTTTAGGATCCGTGTGTTGGCCTCATAATCAGGGTGTTCACCGTTTTAAATGTGGTTTGTGTTCAAGTCGTGTTATTTAGGTTTTGTCTTGTTATTGTAATTCATTAGGAAAAAAAATAACTAGTTTACTTGGCATTATTGTTATTGCAGTAATGAACAGGTCATGAATTTGAATGTACTTAACCATATTTTTACTCGGATTAAAAACTCGAGTGAATTATAAGTAGAAATAGACATTATATCAAAACGAATAAGTTTAACAATTTAAAAAAAAAAAGTAAAAAAAAGTAATTCATCTATATTTAAAAATAATGAGTAAAAATACCTCTCTAGCATTTCTTAATTTTGATATTGAGCAAATTGATCTCTTTAAAAAAATTAAAGCAATTTAATTCCTGTCTATTTTGAAAATGAGCAATTAGGATAATTTATTATGGTGTTAATGTCTTCTATAAATTATACATTGTGTTTGTTGGTATAATAATAAATGTAGTTCTCAATTTTATATATATATTTTCAAATTTAATATTGATTCTAAAAAAATTCAACAAATTTAACCATATCATTTACATATTTACACAAATATTATGGATTAAATTTATTAAATCACGATCAATTTGACAGAATGTGTAAAATTTTGATATTGATAATTCTCAAAAAATAATTTTAAATCATAGTACAATTACAAATAATAAACTAATAGATATTGATAAGCAATCTTCCTTACATTTAACAAATAAAATAAACATAATTTGAAGAATAATATTTTTGAAATACTACCTTTAAAAAAACAATTTTTTTAAAAATAAACTGGAGTTAATATTATTATCAAGCATTCGGAAAAAAAAAAAAAAAAAAAGAGTTATTATCGGCGACGACGTTTTAGCTGCCTAGAAGAACAATCCAGAAGCAAAGCAAAGCAAAATGGAAAACAGCTAATGAAATCATTGGTAAGCAAAAGAAAAATAAATAATTTTTTATATTACCAGTTTACGTAACATGCTACTATGATTTTACTTGTTTTCAACAATAATTTATAGGGTAAGGATTGATCTAAAAAAAATTAACGGTGCTTAATTTCATTAATTAATAGGAATGATGAACAAAAAATAATATTAATAGGAAACATAAATAAATATAATATATAGTACAATGATAAATAAATTATTATAAATTAATGTATAAATGTCATGTTTGTAAAATAATTTCAAAAATAAAAAATGAATAATTGATAATAATTACAACACTGGAACAATTCAAAAACAAATCAAAGATGCATTAACTTTATCAAATAGCATAAATTTACATATTAACCTTCTCATAATCAAATCAACTTGACGATTAACACCTATCAATAAAAAAAAACTACTAAAAATCCCAAGAGACCCACCACATCAGTGATGCACAAAAAGCGAACTCTCAGATGGCATATAATCTTGTTCATCATCTGGAATCTATCACTATAACTATGATTTATCTTGATAAAATCCTTCAAAAACAGTTCCTAATAGATATGACAGTACTTTTATATTGACAAGTCTCACATATACGCTAGAACATGACTAAAAATTAAAAGTAGAATAAAATTACATAAGCTTTCAAAGAAAATAAACTAGACAAAATAAAAAACCATGAAAAAACGCGAACAAAAATAAAACCACGAAACTATAAATAAAACAGTAATAATGTGGATTGAAATTAAAAACCAAATAAAATTATTTACCAACAACCAACCCAAAAGCTTAATTGTATCAACATAAATTAGGTAATTTAAAATTTATATTATTTAAAGTTTTTTTTTTTTTTTCTTTCAATTGACAACTAGCCAGGTAAAAAAAGGCTACTAAGAAAATAAGACTACGTAAATTTTTAAAAAATTTAAAAAATAAATATTTATATAATATTCACAAAATTATAACATATTCTACAAAATTATCAAAATATTTATATAAAATTACACGTGTATAAGTGTGAGAATCATGTAGTTAAAATACATTTGTGTTTAAAAATAACATATAATGAATAATGAAACATAAGGTTTGAAACGAATAATAATAACAATACATATGCAAATACGTGTAAAACCAAAAAAAAAAAAAAAAAAAGCTTAGCTTCTAAGTAAAAGAAAATTGAAATAAATAAATGTATCGTATTAAAAATAGTAAATATACTCGAATTGTTTGTCATGATAGCGTGTCAAAAGGTTATCAAATGAGTGGGAAAAAAAACCTTTAAATATTTTTTAAAAATTAATATCTTTTGTTATTTGTTTAGTAGTAGATGGTCATCAAAGGAAATAATGAAGCAATCGTCTTTTTCAACTTTCTAATAGTGGAAAGATTAGATTGGTGGGTAGAGCTGAAGCTGAAGTGGAAGTGGATGACTCCCAATCCCAAGATGCTTTGAACCCTTACCACATCGAAATGTGGTGTGGTCGTACAACCGTCTTATCTTTGGGTGTGAATAATGCCACCAGACTACGACTTCCAGCTACCCAGTAAGGAATGCATAACTTTGAAGACTAATCGAAACCTAATTGTAGGTGTCCTTTCGATTTCCACAATTCCCAGAATTTGGTGCTAATGCTGGGCTTGGAACCAAAGCTTTTCACAATGTAAGGAAGGCCACCCGTCTAGCTTTAGTTATGGTTTAAGGTCAACGCGGGAATGAAAAAAGATGGAGGTGGATTAGGAGATCATACAATCTCAAACTCATTATCTCCGCCATGGCAGCTGTTTTCTCAGAGAAATCCAACCGAATCCCCATTTCACCCATTCAATGTATCAATGTCACATATTTAAATCAGCACTTAAATTTTTGGAAGGATAGGTACATAGTTTAATTAGGATTGCTGTTGCAAACACGTTCGAGTAGTTTTTGTATGTAATATTTCCTCGAATCACTAGACAATCTAAGGAATTAAGAAATGTATGCACAAGTTTTTAATAAATTTTGCATAGAATTCTCCCTTTTGAATATTATGTAACTACACATGTAAACTATAATTAAAATACAATAAACGATAATGTAATGCAAATATAGGAACCTGTTCAAAATATTTCTAAATATAATATATTTAAACGAAATTATATATAAAAGACGAGACGAAGAATTAGCAAATCTACATCACGCTCATTGGGTAATGTCTCGTAGCCACGAAATCTCATTGGATGGATCACTTAATATTAAAGGGTAAGCATTCAATCGAGTTGAATCAAGTAAAAAAATTTCGAGTTAGTCGAGTTGACGAGTCCTATTCTATCAACCAAACTGAATTTAAATTTGTTTTGAATCGAATCGAGTTAAAATATTTCGAAAATATTTTTAATCCGATATTATACTGATATATGAATATATGAGATTTTGAAAGAAAAAAAATTTAGTGTTGGTCATGCATTGGCCGACACCAGTATTTTTTATCAGGAAAAAGAATTTGTTGTTGGTCATGCATTGGTTGACACCACCTTTTTATCAGATAAAATTATTTTTTTTTGGTGGTAATCATTGCTTGGTCGACACCACCTTTTTTATTTGACAAAAAATTTAATTTTTTTTTGTGTTGGCCATTGCTTGGTTGACACCATCTTTTTAATCTAACAAAAAATTCAAAATTTTTTTACTGTTGGCCATATATTGGCCGACATCAGCATTTTTTATCAGATAAATTTTTTTTTTAATGTTGGTCATCGTTTGGCCGACACCACCTCTTTAATCTGATAAAAAATTCAATTTTTTTTGGTGTTGGCCATGCGTTGGCCGACACCAGTATTTTTTTATCAAATAAAAAATATTTTTTTTGGTGTTGACAATTGCCTGACCGACACCATCTTTTTTATCTGATAAAAAATTCAAAATCTTTTGGTGTTGGCCATGCATTGGCCGACACCATTTTTTATCAGATAAAAAAATAATTTTTTTTGTATTGATCATGCATTGATCGATACCAACTTCCATCCTTTCTCTATATATAGAGTTTACGTTTTGATTTTGAAATTGTAAGTAAAAAATATTTTTCTTAAAATAACAACAAAATGAGAGTGTTTTTTATTTATTTATCACTAGATGAGTTTTTGTTTTTGAGGAGAGTTGTGAAGTGTACAATCAAATTTCGGGATTAAACTATATACTATCATGTCTTGCTAGAGTTGAATTATATACTGTCATGTGAAGCGACAAAGATATGTCTTCAGTGGTAAGAAGATTTTCTGCGCCATTGAAGACTATACGAGCAATGGCCAACACCAAAAAAATTTGAAGTTTTTATAAAATAAAAAAGGTGGTGTCGATCAAGCAATGTCCAACACCAAAAAAAATATTTTTTATCTGATAAAAAAAAGGTGTCGGCCAATGCATGGCGAACACAAAATTTTTTTTTTTATCAGATAAAAAATATGATGTCGACCAATGCAGGACCAACACCAAATTTTTTTTCCTGATAAAAATATTGGTGTCGAATAATACATGTTCAACACCAAAAAAAAAAATTTTGTCTGACAAAAAAGGTGGTGCCGACCATACATTGGCCAACATCAAAATTTTTTTTTCAAAATCTCGTATTTTCGTATATCAATATAATATCAGATTAAAAAAATACACAAGTATCGACGATTGCATGATCGAGATAAAAAAAATACTATTTTTTCTGTCTGATACCAATCATTGAGGTGAAATCTGAGGTGTCGACCATTGGATAACCATTTAAAATCTTTACTGTTCATTTTAGGTCATTTTGGTGTATATTTTTAAATTTGGATCATTTTCATAAATAATGAAAAATTTTGGATCATTTGGATAAATTATCCTATTCACTCCTACTTTAACATGTCACAATTCATATGATGGCAAAGTACAGAAGGGTGGCCATTATAGCTATGATGGGCACTGAAATCATGGATAGTGATACCAAAGTTATGGCTCATTCTTTTTTACTTCTTCTCTCTCTTCCGACAACCCCAAAAAGGTAAATTGAGAAAGAAAGAAAATAAATTGGGGGGAAATATAGAAGGTGTTCTAACTGTCAGTTTAGACAAATCACTAGATTTGTCTTTCGACCATTTTCCCAACATTATGAAGTTAATGAAGAAACGAAAAGCACTCGAGCATTAGTGCCCTGCCCTTGTTAATTGTATGGGCAAGAAGCTTGTCTGCTATGCGACACTAAAGCCTAAAAGGTTTCCATTAAGCAATATATGTGTGTATTGTCCTTGAAATATGTATACTTGTATAGAAATAAAAGTATTCATATCCGAAGCCAAGATCACATAAGATCCTCACCTTGCACTCAAGCAGCGGCTGAGGAAGCATGAGCGATGATAAAAACTGCAAAGTTTCCAGCATTCTGAAGGGAATAGTAATGGATCTTGTATTACTTGATGTGAGATATTGACATACATCAAAGTGACAAGAATACATGTATGTATGTATGATCATCTTGTTAAATCATCTATTCGCTATATTTGGTTGCTTTTTTTTTTTTTCTTTTAAGAATACCAGAAGATAACAAATATTTTACAACAGAGGTTAAATATTTCATCACCTCGTATCCATCAGTGGCTGGAATGCACAATCATCCTCCTCTCAACTCCAAAATCATGTATTCTATGCAAGATGTAATAGTATACAAGACAACTATGAAGCAAATGTTTCTGCTTTAAGTTTGAAGTGGCTGAAGCTCTTGCTCCGGAATAGGAGATGCAACGGGCTCATAAGCAGTGACTGATTGTCGTCTGTGTCGAATAACTAACCATATCCCGATAGCTGACAAACTAAGAGTTATTATACATCCAAGTACCACAGCCAGAAGGTGATGTCGCCACCAAGACCTGTGAAGCTCCAGTAAGAACTGAATGTTATTTCTGAAGCTATACCAGTTTAAGAAGATGGAAACGAAATAATATATACAGTCAAGGAAACAATGTACAACAACAAAGAGAAGGGAAAGCTCAGGCTGTGTACTTCTTTAAATCCATACGGAATTACAAATTCCTAGTTCTTATGTAATTACATTTTGATCCAGGTTGTGTAACTTCTGAACCCACATGAACACGATTCTTGAGACCCTATTTAATGACCCATGTGCTACACACCCATCTGAGTTTAGGTAAAGAAGAACTGGAACCTTGACCAAGAGCAAAAGGAACCCTAACTTGTCGACAGGTAATAGATACTACTGCTAGTATCATGGTCTACTACAATGGTTTAAACCAAGGGGTACATAGCTGCATCATGCACCCCTCACAACCCTCCTAATTATTGCATCCTGGGATGCAAAAATAGTGCTAAATGATAGTCTTTCCCCAGTAGAACCATCCCAATACAACTGTAATGCCAAACCCATTTTGGTATCCTAGTCCTACCCGTCAACTATGACCTAACTTCATGGTCCCAAATGCTCCAAAGATTCGTTCATCACAATAAAATAGTAACGAATTCAGTCCTCACTGGTAAGCATAAAAGGAATGATAAAAGTGGAACAGAGAAAGAAAACATACGACTTCCTTTGAGGTTCAGCATTCCATTCAACCAACTTATAATTTCCAAATCTCTCAGGAAACTGCAAACGGTGATCCCTTAAGCGCAGAATGATGCTCTGCAAATATTTAAGGAAAACAAGGCTTCAGATTAATGCTGTGGTCAATAGATAGAAAAAAATGAAGTTGAACTTGGCAAATATTAGTATCTCAGGAGTGGTAATACCAATGCAGTGGAATTAGAAATATAACTAGCTGATGAAGTGGGAAAAATGCCCCATCTAATAAGGTAATCATTCCCCTTGGAAGTGACATTCAGCAGGTGAACCTGAAAATCAAATCAATCACATAAATAGAACAAGAAAAAAGCTAATTGACAATTGTCAAACACTACTTACATTGATGTATAGACCTAAATTTCTAAAATCACATTATGGGAGGTTATTTTTGGGCTAAGGCTAATTGCATAGAGTGGGTCACAATATGCCCACTCCCCAGTATCCACAAGAAAACCAAACATAATCATAGGGCAAGCAAGACTAATTCCAAATTTTAAGTTAAATACTAGAGGTGTCCATGGCCAGACTGTTAGGCTCAAGGTGAGTTTTATACATAAAATCTAGAGCTCTGGCCAGAAAGAAATCTTCGTCTGGGCTCAGATGGTCTTTATAACAGGCCTAACTTCTTTGTCTAAGCCCAGCCCAACCAAATTTTGGGTGGGCTAGAAGGCTACCTGATAGGTGAATACATCTACTTAAATCTGCATGTTACATATTTTGACAAAACAATAAAATTTCAAATGATTCAATATATATGACACCATGTCTTGGACTACGATTTAGAATGCATTGCACTGATAACTTGATATGTCCCCTCAAATCTAATTCCAACAAGGCCTAAAAAGACTTGGTTAATGTCAAGGCACTGCGGTTGCACCTGTGAATTATCGACTTCCAGTTCCTTGGAAATTAATTGTCCAAGCTCCTTAACGTTGAGCTTCAATTTGGAGTCATTTGTGCTAATTGACATATCAAATGTTATAAATCCAATATGAAATGAACCTGGTTATCATGTTTGGGAGACAATATCGTCAGAGGAAATATACAGTTTACAAGATCAATTTGTACAAGTGATTGCATCACTAACTCTAAAACTACTAAGCTTATGTCAAATAACAAACAAGCATTGCATGGTGCAAACACTATAATTCTAAAGCAATCAACAAGCCATTCTGCTAGAACAAAATGATGATCACAGACTAAAAAAAATTATAACAGAAAAGATGTGATTTGAAATTAGGCCATCTCAATTATAATAAGGTTTAAATGCACATTAGTTGTATCTGACTAGACTCGGATTATATACAAGGAATATATATTTTGGATATAAGGTTTCACCTTTGATACACTCACAATAGAGATTTTTAACACACTAAAAGTGGGGTTAAAAGGCTGCCACATTCTCCTTTTTAATTTTATTTTGGCTATATCCTAAGCTTAAGGGGTATATCATCCTTCTAACCTTATTTGTGGAGTCTTAAAACTAGGGATGGCAGAATAACCTGATTCTAATGAGATCCAACTCGATTAAACCCTATAAGGGCAGATTTTTTTAAAATCAGATTTGAGGGCAGAGAGGGATTTCAATCAAATTTTTGGGGTTGGGTTAACCCAGACTGCCCCACTTCAAAAAAAAAACCAAAATACCCCTCTTTTCATTTTGTAACTAATTTTATATTTTTTAATTAATCTTTTTTGAACTTTTATAAGATTTTTTAAACTTTTTTTTATATTTTAGTTAGATATTTTTAATTTTGTAAGAATTTATAATAGGTATTTTAGTTAGTATTGTAAATATTAATAAAATATAAAAATTATTTAATATCGTGGCAGGTTTGGTGGGATTCGGGGATTTTTTTCTTTTTTTAGGGTTTGGTTCGGGTATTTAAAGTTTTAAATAAAATTGGATTCGGGTCAGGGTTGGGGGAGGGGGATGTATAAAAATCAGATTGGGGTTGGGGCAAGCAAAAATCCGCCCTGCCCCTCCCCATTACCATCCCTACTAAATACTCCATTTGAACTTGGAAGTCTATTAAATAATCTCATATACAATAATATCCTTGGGGTTGCATGTATATTATTTTTCAGGAATTATAAGCCATTTTAATCTACAAGACACTTAGATGCTTATTAGGACAACAATATAACTTCAACGGAGATACCATCTTTCTACGAATAACAAATTTTATCAAAACTACAAAGTAAATGAGTTATCAGCCTCCTTACAAATGGAAACTTAATTTTCAAAAACATAAATATCATGAAAAGAAAAAGTTACTAAAATTAAAAGAAAGAGAACTCCAGATTCAACTATCACCAAGGTGACTAGAAAAAGCAGGTGGGTCTGATTAGCATTTAAAGTTGACAAACTTCTTGGAAGTCTATTGTAACTATGGTGTAGTTATACCAACCATATCCTTCTTTTATGTTTCTAATTTCCATCAATGTTCTGCACCACCAGAAGTTTCAAGCCAAGTACAGCATCTCTGTTTATATTTGTAACTTTCATCTGCCTTAATTTTTTTATTAATGAGAAAAAAACTATAAATCTATGTATAAGAAAGTCCTTAAATTGAGATCAGGATATATCAATTCACAGAACAGTGCAAGGGAAGAAACCAAGGAACACAGGAAACATTGCAAGAATGCAAGTAATATGCCATGCACCTGGAAGAACATTTGCTGGCGATCCACGTGGCGCAGATGCAGGAGGGATTTTCAGGTTAGTATCATTGCTTTGGGAGACTGAAGGAGCTGGTGCAGGTGCACCAGATATCTTCACTCTCCTCCATAATTCAGAACAATTAGTTTTCAAAAAGCCGATCCTGTCATTATCACGATCATATGTAACTAAGGTGTTCCGGACAACAATTCCTGCCAAAAAATAAAAAATAAAAAGTTAGGGATTATTACCACAGTCATGCAAACAAACAGGATATATTGAGTTGAACAAGCGTAAGGTCCAGACAGGCCCATGTATACAGCAAGAACTTAAGGCTTTTAAAAACTATATGATATCCTATGCTATGGACATGCATAAAGAGTTGCACATATGTAGAGGGAGAGAGGGCTTTGTGTTTCGTGAATTAAGTAACATACCTCCTAAAAGAGTAGTCGATTCTGTATTAGCAAAAATTCCCAAGCAATATGCACCAATGAGCTTTGTGTGCTACAAAGCATGCCGTTAAGAAACAGAAACAGAAAAGATACGTGTTAGATAGTAGTTTGAGAAGCTAGCACAAAAAATAGATGATGCAAGAATGTCTTATAACCATTTAAATTAGCTTTTCCACTAACAATGGACCCATTTTGGTCTTAAAGTTAAAAAAATAATAATAGCAATAAAAATTATAATAATTACCCGGAACAGGTAGTTCTCAGGAGACAGTAATAACTTATTTCTGTTGTTAAATACCATCTCAACCTCTGGGAAACTTTTTGATAGTTGGGAAACATCCCTGTATTACATTTCAAGAAAAAAAGTTATGATGGATGGAACACTAGAAATTCCAGCATTTTATATAAAATGAAAAAGTTATTGGCAACACCTTCCAGCACCAGAAAAACATATATCATCATAATTAGGGTCAGGACCACGGACCCTTTTGAGAGAATGAACCTCCCTTAGGATCTGCATTAACATAGTCAAATAATCATGAAGAACAGGTCTGAACATTACCATGCAGGTGTGCAAATGATGATTTCTATGTTAATGAAGGTTAAACCTAAGGAACTTAAGACAACTACAAGTAAGCTCAGATAATACTTTGAGTTGTAGCAAGTACAAAACAGATTAATCACTGTTGCTGCCATAATTTTCAAGATGGAAGCAACTGACCAAACGGTTCATGGAATGCTAAATCCCAAATGGCTAGACCCCAATCAAATCCCAACAATCATAGAACACGTTAATTTTATTCAAGGCTTCCACAATAACTTAGCAAATGCAAATAACTGTGAGGCAATATTTTACTAGTACTTTATTTCTCCTTGAAAAAGTTCCATGACCATTTTTCCAATAATAATTATAAAAATGGTCCATATGTGTTTAAGGATAGTAATCATGCAGAATAGACATGCTTCAAACTTCTGAAGTGAACAGGACCTAAAAATGATAAGTTCCAGAAGCTGGACAATCATGCAGATCGTACCAACATGAAAGTAGCATCTCCAAGTGCTTGGAAAGTAAAAAGCAGTTGTCATAAGGAATGGCTAGTTTATGTCACTGTAACCCAGACATCTAGTTTATATGACATTGTAACCCAGATATATTAATATGTATCTGTACTCAGTTTCTCCACAGATCGCTTGTCATATATCAATAAATGACAAAATGAGTAATCATTCATCTATTAGGGAACATGTAAATGCAACAAAACCCCGTGCTTTTAAACCTCCAACCAAAACCAAAAACTTTTTCTAAGCCTCAGACACTAATTCTGGAACCGCAAAGAAATACTAACCATAGAATAGAAATGAGAACTTAACTAGCTAACAAACTCAATTTAGCATGAAGCTCAAAGCTATTAGATCTTACAGCATCCCTAAATGCAACAAAAGCATCTTTTTGGAAGTAAGCATATGTGGTGCCACTGTCCAAAACTGTTCCATGGTTTCCGTCAAAGACCCCAGTGTGTAGCTTCAATTGCTTTCCAGCAACATGCATTTCCTTAAGCTCAATGTTATAGTAAGGGCTGTAGACACTCAAAAACTACAGTGAATGCGTAACAAGAACCAGATAAATTCTTATGAAAAATGCATTAATAAATACAATACTGTAAAATAAGTACACCTGCGGAAAGGGTCTGAATGGGAGAACACCATTTCAGGGGGAGGAGTGATTTTTCCAAGAACCATTGCACCTCCACCAACATCCATCCCACCATAACACAAAGAAAATGAATCACCAATAACACTCTTATCAACAAGTTGATCCACAATACTAAGCTGTCCCCGACCCAAACCCATTATACCATCAGCTCGTTGGCTGTAAAGGTCACCTGTTTCACTATTTTCACACCCAAAAACAGCACGCTGTGGCACAAGTTCACTTTCATTCCCAAAAGAAACAATATCCTCCCCAAGCACACCACTGCTGGAACTCATCTCAGCATACCGTCTATCATAAGTGCATTGCTTTAGCTCATCATCACAATTACAACTCGGATTGCATTTTACAGGTTGATAAGTGCTAGACAAATCTGGTTGGAACCTTGGATCCTGGATTGCAACAAGAGATCAATATTACCATAAAATCACCAGTTCCCCAAATTAATCTCTAACAGATCCGTAAATCAAGAAATTAGACAAAGATTCTAGAAATAGCAGCGAAGCGTAACTCACTTCACTTTCTCATCCGAAAGATAAAAATTTAAGACTCAAAATTCTCCATTTAACTTCATTAAAAATCTACTAAACTAATAACTCGCTAGTTTCAAATTGATCAAGTTAATAATCTCAATCTCAATTCAAACAAAGGCATCAATTTTCAAACTTGATTAATTATAATTAAGAACTGGGAAACTTGAAGTGCACAAACTTGATAAGACACAACCGAACCTGATGCTTGCCGCAATGCGCACAACTGGAGCAAGGAACGTAAGTTACAGTACTTCCGGTGTCGACGATAAGAGCGAATTCCTGAGGTGGCGTTCCAATCCATAACCGAGTAGTATAATAACTGGAAATTCAAAAAAAAAAAAAAGAACTCAATATTCGGAAAATCAAAAAGAGGAAAAAAACTAAACAATTTTTTTTTATAGGAGAGAGACCCGTTGGAGAGGAGATCATCATAAAGTCTCATGCGAGCATTTGGAGTGGAAGGAGAGAGTCCCGATTGCTGGAGATGACGGCGGATATTGTCCAAGTGGCGCTGCTGGGAATGATTGCGTGAGGTCAGTTGCAGAGGAAGGAGCATCGGCCGTGGATGATGATCTTTTGCGTCGACGGTGAAGAAATCGAAGCAGATCAGGGCACAGACAATAATGGAGGAAGTTAGGTGAAGCCAAGTTCGAGCCATGGCGCGTTACTTTGGCTACAGATTGCGGTCAACGACGACAGATCACTGCAGACAAAGAACCCGATAGATTACAGTCCCTCTAGATATGGAAATGGGTTCTTTTATTAGAGTTAGCAATGGGCGGGGCGGACCGGGTACTTTTTTACCCGCCCCGATATTCTTCTATCTTATCCCTCTATTTGCAACATAAACACAATCACATGTAAGTTTCATTTAAATTTAGACTTTTTTTTATTAATTTAATATAAAAAATTATTTATTTACTAAAATAATATCTCCACCTCGTTAATTTTTAAAATGATATATTTTATGGGGTGGAGAAAATTAAAATAGGAGCACCAAAAGTATTTTTTGACACGATTTTTTTTATTTTTAATTATATTTATATATTAAAAAAAGAACAATAATAATAAAATATTGGTGGAGGGTTTGAAAATGGTGGCTCCAAGGAGTAAATTATGCGAATAAAATACACGAAAAAAATACTTGACACTGGATGGAAGAACACAGAATGGTGGCACCAGAGGAGAGGGATTAAATTACGACACCAAAAGGTGTTTTCGCCACGTGTCAATCTCCTATGTGCCCGTATGTGGGGGGCTTTAAGAGGCAAATTTATGTTGGGGGTTGGAGAAAATTAATATAAGGTAAAATTTGTTTGTTAGGGTTTTTTACTAAAATAATATAAAAAATTATCTATTTACCAAAATAAAATTAAATATAGATCATAAAATTAAATATGAGAATGTGATACAATACCTGACAGTGGGTGGAGGGGAAGCAAGTGGCGGCACCGAAGGAGGACTTTAGGATGGCGGCACCAAGGGATTTTCGAAATTTTCTATATTTTTTTATTTCATTTAAATATTATTAAAAATTTTAAAAAAAATAATGGTGCCAACTTAAGTGACGACACCAAATGCCTATAAAAGGGGATTAGGGTTTTGGGATGTTTAAAATTTGTTTAAGTTTGTGAAAAAAAAAACAAGAAGAAGAACAAAAGAGAAAAGGAGAAAAAGAGGAAAATTAAAAATGTAATTATTTTTGTTATTTTTATACAGTTTAGTTTAGACAATTAATGTTTAGTTTGATATTAATTTGTTATAAATTTATTTTAATAGGGTATATTTTTAAATTTTTATTTATTGAAATTTTATTTATTTTTAACAAATTTATTGAAGATGAATAATCAATTTTTTGTATGCATTTATTTCGATAGAGTAATTTTGAGAATATCAGTTGAATGTATATTTGAGTGTCGGCAACAACTAGGAATGAGATTTCGTCGAAATGTCTTGGTTAATGATATAAAAATAAGGATCAGTGCAAATATTTTTAGACGTTGTGGGAGAAGGATTTCGAAACTTTTTTACAAGTTTTTAGTTTCGATACATCCCATCAAATTCACTAAGATGGAACTTGTAGACGATTAAAGGCTCGTCCATCAAATGTTATCTGACTTTTAAGTTTCCTTTTTTGTTTCCATTTTGTGGATTTTTTACAGTTCATGGTTTAGGGTTTATGTTTATTTAGGGTTTAAGGTTTTTAAGGTTTAAGGTATTATGGTCTATGGTCTAGGTTTTAGGGTTTAAGGTATAGGATTTTGGATTTTGGATTTATGGCTTAATTTATGCACAATGGCAATGAAGGCATGACCCCTTTTGAATTTATGGGTTGGGTCATTTTGGTAGAAAATCAAAGACAAACTTTTGTTAATTATTAGGTTAAAATATATGTGAAATTTAAGTCGGTATATAAGTATGAAATTTAAATAAATGATCAAATAGGTTAAAATATATGTAAAATTAAAGTAAAAAGTCATCATTACAACTCATCAATAGTCAAACATACCTAATTAAACACTAATAGATACAACCTTAATATCCATGATTTGATGGTGTGATTCTCAGGGTATATCTTCGCGGTGGTTGGTGTGCATGGCAAGGTTGCTCGTCAAGATCATCGTCATCATTAGTAACCATTTGCCCGAGAGGAGTAGAGTATTACGGTGATAATGATGGGCCGGAAGGAGCGTAGTACTGTTGTGGGTCGTCAAACTGAGGCTGATATCCTTGGCTTGACGATCCCACAAAGTTTGGACGATAAGAATCATCATCATCCAATGCCTCTTCCTTTTCCTCTTCCTTTTGCTCTAGCTTTGACTCTGGGGTAGCAGGTGGATGATAGGGGTGACCATGTCGAGTCATGTGTGAGAGGATTATCGTCGATTATGCACCAAGTAAATATGCTTTCCTCGCCTGAATGAACCATTGCATGTACTATACCGATGACTGCAAATCGAGAGTATACTCCATCGGAGGTACTCACATCTTCCGGTTGTTCCACACATGAATATACTGGACATGCACATTCCCCCAGTCAACATATTGTTTCCCTCTCTTATTTATCCCATGGATAAGGCCTAATTGCATTGGCGGTGATGGGATAGGCTGTTTACAACCAAACTACCGGAGTGCTCGATCCCCAGCATACCACTCCACTATTTGGAAATTGATAATCGGTGCGTTAATGCACCATTAGTCTGAGTGGAGGAAGACTGAAGAGGGAACAACAGCGGTGATTTCTAGCCGCATATATGGCGTCCAGATGAATTGCTCAATTAATAACATGTCACGATATTAATAAGAGTCAAGTAATATAATTTAGTAACATGCCACCATATTAACACAAGTCAAGTAATGTAATTTAATAACATGTCAATGAATAACATACCCCTTCCCTGACATGTTGCTTGAGCATCAAACGATATAAGGGAACGGTTAGTTGCCTCTCGATTCTCGGTTTTGTTTTCTATCTAAGAAAACAAAAAAAACTTGTTATAATAATATAATTAAAAAAATATGTCAAATAATTGCAATATTAGGTATATGGTAATCACCTATTAACGAGTGAAAAAACATATGTTTGGTGCCTAACGGATGCAAAGAATGACATCTGATAAAGTGCTCAAGACTGCAATAGTATTAGACAACCACTTATATCGCTGCAAGAAGGGCTTATGGTGCGACAAAATTCTCAATGCAACATTGCAAGCACTGCAGATCCCCAACTATATGACTGAATATTTTGCAGATCAGTCAATAGAGGCAAGTACATCATGTGGACCTTATTGTTGTTCGCATCTGACATGAGAACGCCCCCTATGATTTGCAAAATATAAGCTTGAACGACCCACATAATCTCCATTTCGGTTGCATTTTCGGGCAACTCCGCAAAATTGGCCCTCAACCATGTAAAGTTCAACGACGTAATATCGTTGTTATTACTAGGTGAGCGACCTAGTAAGTCGTTGCAAATCCTTGACGGCTCATCAATCGTACTAACGTCGGTGATCGCTAAACCATTGATCGGGAGCTTGAGTTACAGTGCAACATTCTCCAAGGTCTCGGTGCACTTCCCACACGACAGATGAAATGTGTGGGTCTCCAGGCGCCAACGCTCCACCAATGCGTTTATTAAATCATACCGCAAGTCAAACTTTTGGATCAATGCCGTTGCTCCAAATCCGACCGTCTGCAATTATGGAAGAAGACGTGCATGGGGACGATATTTGAGGCCGTGTGCATGACCCCTCAATGCACGGTACTCGAGATCTCCCTGTTAATTTACAGAAATAATTAGTATAACCTAATTTAATTTCGTAAACAAATAATAATTTCGTAAATGACATAAAGAACAAATAATAAATTTATTACATTGAGATTGGCTAAGTGTGTTTCCTCATTCACCGACTTTGCTATGTGAGGACGCTTGTCATTAATTAAAGAATCCATTCTGCAACTAGAAAAAAAAATTATCAATTAGTTCGATACATAAATAATTTATACTTAATTAAATATTAACCGATAATGATAATAATGAATATATGTTTAATGTGAGAGAAAAAAGCTTAACAAATATAAAATATTAAAATAATTAATTAAATTTGTATATAATAATATTTATTTTTCTAATTAATATAATTAATATATTACATCATACGATGTTTTTATTTTAAGTTTTTAAAATTAGATCTTTGATTATTATTATTATTATTATTTTTTAATTTTTTAAATATTATTTTAATTAAAATATTTTAACTTAAACAATTAAAACCTCTCATCCACCATAATTTATAATCGTTTAAATGTCATTCCAAGCCTTGAAGAAACACTTTTTAGTTTGATTAACCAATATTAATTAATAGTAATTAAGTTTTACGATTTTTATGATTTTTTACTAATATAATACAAAAATAATAATTAAATACCAAAATGAATTATTTATCAAAATGGTACAAAATAAATATTTATATACCAAAATGGTATCTCCACCCCATTAATTACGACAATGTGGTGGAGTTACCAATTTAGTATATAAATATTTATTTTATACCATTCTGGTAAATAACTCATTTTGGTATTTAATTTTTAAATTAATTTGTATTACTTACTTTCTTACTACTACTAACAAAATAAAATTACTTACTTACAAAATAAAATAAAATAAATTTAAATTAAATTAAAAATAACCAAACTTACATTTCTTCCTCTCCTCTTAATTTACTCAACTAAATAAAAAATTAAATAAAAATTAAATTAAACAAAACAAAATAACTTAAAATAATAATTACTAAATAAAATATAACATTTAATTACCAATAAAATATTTACATTTACTTTTCTTTTAATTTTTTCTCTTTTAATTAACCTACTAAACAAATAAAATTATAATAACAAATCAATCATATTAAACAATAAAATTAAAAACTAAATAATTACTACTACTACTAACTAACAAATTAAATAATTTTAAAAATAGATTTAACAATAAACACAAAAAGTATATTTACCTTTCTCTCTTTCTTTCTTTTTTTCTTTCCTCTCATTTTTTTCTTTCTTTCTTTTCTTTGCTGTTTGGTCCCCTTACCCTATTTTATAACCAAAATTTTTACCCTACATTAAATTTCCCCAACCCCCAACATAAATTTGTCTCCCAAAGCTCCCTCACACACAGGCATATGGGGGATTGACACGTGACAAAAACACTCATTGGTGCCGACATTCTGTATTCCTTCACCCAATGTCAAATTTTTTTTCTTCGTATATTTTGTACATATAATTTACCCCTTGATGTTGCCATTTTCAAACCCTCCACTAATATTTTATTATTATTTTTTTAATATATAAATATAATTAAAAAATAAAAAAATTGTGTTAGAAATTACCTTCGGTGCCGCCATTTTAGTCTCCTTCACCCCACTAAACATACAATTTTGATAATTAATGGGATGGGCATATTATTTTGATAAATAAATAATTTTTTATATTAAATTAGTAAAAAACCTTAAAATTTAACTTACTTCAATTTTATTAACTAATATATATTAAAAAACTATTTTTTTTGAATAAAACTTTCGAATTGGCTTTTATTAATCATAAAGTAAAATATAATGTTTTTGGTATGGCCCAAAGCTTACCATCTCAAGTTTAGTTCGGTCAAGTAATAGGGGCAGACCCAAAACCAATAAAAACAAGGGAAATTAAAAGGAAATGAATGAAAAAACAAAAGAATAAATGAAGACACCCCATCCAAAAAACAACCTAACCTTACACTCCAACTTCCAAAAAGTTCATTTCTCCATTCTTGTTCAAGGGCTTTTGACTTTGCTCCATAGTGCTTCTAGTGAAAACCTAGGTAAACCAATCCCACAAATCTTCGTGTTGACCCATCAATACCCATTGGAGTTCTAATTTATGTCATGCCTCACATGTCACAGGACAAACATGGAATACATGGAAGATGGTCTTTTCCTTCATTTTATAGCGAGGGCATGCAGTTTGTACTCCCAATCGTCTCATTCGTAGTTTCACGAGTGTGGGAAAAAGCCCCAAGATAATCTTTACATGAAGATTTTCTGTTTGGCATTAATTTTTAGGGCCCATAGCTTTTTGTAGAAAAGTTTGGTATTTTTGTCGTAAATTAATGTTGGCATCTTCATTAACTACTTTGAGTAAAATTTTGTAAACGCTCCTGACTGAGAACACCCCCGTTGCTTCACCACGCTAGACCAAAATATCTTCGTGCTCTGCTCTAGCTAGAGGGATTTGCAATTTTCTCCTCGCGTCAATATCATTGAAGGTAGAACGAACTAAATCACTTTCCCAAGTTCTAAATTCCCGATTGATAAATTTGCTGACTCGTAATTCAGTATTAGAAATAGGCTCACTAATCATACAATTCCTGTTCCCAAGAATTCAAGTTGCTGTTACAACTATAATACTACGCCCATTACCTACCCACCAACACAAACCTTTTCGTAGCAGACCTTGTGAGGCCCAAATGCTCTACCAAGTGTATGAAGGTAGATTCTCTAACCTTGAACTTAAAAAGTCACAATTGGGATAATACATGGCTTTTAAAACCTGAGCTAATAAAGAATCCGGATATTGAATAAGACACCAACTTTGTTTTGCTAATAATGCCAAATTGAATTTCGTTAAACTTTGGAAACCCAAGCCACCGTTCTCCTTCAATTCACACACACACACTTCCATTCACACCAGTGGATACCTCTCCTCCCTTTATTTTTGCCTCATCAAAATTTTGCTATAATATGCTCCAATTCCCCACAAAAAGATTTAGGGAGTAAAAAACACATCATTGAATAAGTGGGAATAGCTTGTAAAACAGCTTTTATAAAAACTTCCTTTCCACCCTGAGACAACATCTTCGTACTCCAATTATCAATTCTTTGTCGAAAACAATCTTTAATAGTTTGAAAAACAAGCTTTTTCTTTCGGCCCACAACATTTGGCAAACCCAAGTACCTCTCCATGTCGTTTGAGGGACGTATTATTAAGAAACCCGACATCGAATCTCTGTCTTGTGCACGCGTATTTTTACTAAAGAAGATAGTAGATTTTTCATAATTAATACTCTGCCCAGAACAAACCTCATATTCACTAAGAATCTGTCGCAAAGTGCCCGTCCCTTCAATAGTAGCTTCAGTGAACAACACACAATCATCAGCGAATAAAAGATGAGTAATCTGTGGCCCTCTTCTACTGACCCGAACACCTCTTAAAATCTCCTCTTAGATTGCCAATTTTATAAGTGTTGATAATCCCTCACTGCAGATTAAAAATAAAAATAGGCTTAAGGGGTCTCCTTGATGTAACCCTCTGCTTAGCTGGAATTTTTCTCCTATTTACCATTAATAAGTACCGAATACGATACTGATGTTACACAACGTATTACCAAACTTACCCATTCTGTCGCAAAGCTCATGTGAATCATCATTTGGTTTAAAAAACCCCATTCAACACGATCGTAGGCTTTGCTCATGTCCAGTTTAATAGCTACCAAACTTTTCTTGTATATTATCCGAAATTAAATGCCCAGGTATGAAGGCACTCTGTGCTTGATCAATGCATTCCTCTAACAAATATTGGAACCGATTTGCAATTACTTTGACAATTATCTTGTATATAACGTTACATAGACTAATAGGGCGAAAATTCACAAGATTTACTAGATTGTGGACTTTTGGGATTAGGGCCACAAGAGTATGATTTAGAGGTGAGACATCTCCTCTATTATTCAATATTTCTAAACAAAAAGAACATACCTCTTCCCCCACAATATGCCAAAACTTTTGAAAAAAAAGAGCAGGAAAACCATCCTCACCGGAGGCTTTCATCGAGCCCATACTTTTTAAAGCCGAAAGGATTTCTCCTTCCGTATATCGCTCCAAAAGCATGTAATTTGACCTGTCAGAGATACATTTAGCTGCCCTATTCAACCAATGTTCTGTAACGTTAGTTCCAGTTGTTGAGAAGAGTTTCCGAAAATAATCGCGTGCAATATTATCTATATCTGATTCCTCCACCATCATCTTTCCATTTTCCATTTGTAATCCCCTAATTTTATTTAATACATTTATAATCACACAAAAATAAATTAAGTATTATTATAAAACATTTATAATCCATATATCAATAATGATATGTTGGGCTCGTTGTGGTAACATAAACCGTCACTTTATTGGCCTGATGGCGAGTTAAAGTATCGGTATATACTAGCGTTAAAGCATCTGCTCGTTAACAGTGTCTAAGGAATTATTCACAGGTTGTTTTCAAGTGAAGAAGGACTTCGTAAAAGAAAATACACACTAATGAAGGAGTGCCCCTTAGAGTTTTGTTTGAGCACTAAGTATCTGTCAAGTATATGAGGAAACTGTAGATGACTTAATTATTTTTAAGAGACCATGCCAAACATGAGTCACTACCAAGATATAATACGTCCAATTAGCATAAGTACTACTCAATTGGATCTTGTATCGAGTTGGTTGGGAGTTGTTAGGATTCTCCAACAATATAATGTTAAGGCAAGGTGATTTGCTGCAATCTGTTGCAGCAGATTAAACCATTTTTTGTACTTTTGGAGATTGTATAAAAGCAATTTTGTTATATTTTACTTAGTTTTCATTTGTAGTTAGTAAATAATAAAAAAAGTGTGATTTAAGCTATTTATATGATCTTAGAAGCCAAAATAGGCATAAAGGAAGGCTAACGTATTTGGTGAGTGTGTAGGACATCATTTGGAGGCACGAATACACAAGACTGATCGTAATGCTGCAACACGAAGAGTCGACATCGCAACATAGTGAGCAAAGTTCAAAAAGAGCATAGTTACCTTCAGTGTTGCGAGATAGCAAGAAGGTGTCATGACATAACCCTGAAGATAAGCTTGAACTTGTAAATTACCACCAATTTTGCGACGTAGGCTAGTGAATGTCGCAACACCACCTTGATGTGGAGAATTAATGAGCCAAGGGTGTTTTGGTCCACATAACAAACTTTAACGTAAAAACGTCGGTCAAATTAGGTCAACGAACGACGACCAACCTTAAAGCTATAAATAGACTTCTCTGAACACTTAAAAAAGAGAATGGTATTCTAACTTTAGGTTATAGCTTTCATTTAGTTTTCAGTTTATTTTGTACTTAGGCTATTTCTACTTGAAATTCCGTTCTATATTCATTCTTGTTCTTCGAAGATTTGATTTCTGGATTTAACAACTCTTTGTGGATTTCTATGCTTGAAATTAATACAAATCATGATTTCTCTTAAACTTTTATTCTTGATTTACTTTTCATGTTCATCTTTTTAATCATGTATATGTTGGTTATGAGATCTATGAGGAATTAATCCTCTTATAGGGGGTTAGTGAGTAGACGTGAGAGTAATTAATCTCTATGTAGGATTTTTTTATAGATCAGTCGGTTGGGATAGGAAGAACTCCAAACCCTAAGCCTAACAACCCTAGAAATTCATTTAGGTGGGAATGAACCCAAAATTGGTATTGTCTATCCGTGAACACCTTACCTCAATCTGATCTAGACTGTGAGGTTGAGAGATAAGTAGTTCTTGCCGATTCGTTAGTTTAGTTGAAGATCAAGAGATCCTGTTATGTTAACAACTAGTTAATTGAGTAGAACCCGAAATAGGAATTAGTGTCGACCATCGAAGCGAGTTAGTCTTCCATTCTTAGAATTGATTAAGCCCGCAAATTAGTTTTCCATTTTTACTTTTATGCAATTTATTTATTGTTCATATAATATAATTTTCCTTCAATTTTTAGTTAATCGTAATATAATTTAGGTAAAGTACTAATTAGATCTATTAACATTGAAGTTAAAATTAATTTAATTTCGCTTCCTTTTGGTACGATTCTCAGAATACTTCCACACTTTGTTATATAAACTATATTACAATCTGACCAGTATATTTGTGAAAATCACCTAAAGATGTATGAAAGATTTCTTATATACTAAAACAAGCCAACTAAACAAATCATCACAAGTAATATGGTTGATCATTTCTCAACAAGAGTATGGATTAATTTGACCCTCCTTATGACTAGTCAATAGTAAGATTAACCTTCATTAGATTTTCTTTTACCTACCCTGGATTTGGTAGGGAGATCAGGGGGTCCGAGAGTATATTTATAAGAGGGGACCATTTCAGATGGTTTCTCTTTCTACTTAATGTTCAGGTTCTTCTTTCTACCTTCAACACTTCATTCTTCTTCTTCATTAAGATCGAACAAAGATTTATTTTAATCAGTGGATGAATTCAACCTTCTGGCAAGTATTACAACTTTATGCATTATGATTATAGAATGGAAAGGTGTCACAACAAGGCCATGTTTGGGGGTCACATGTAGCTGAAGTGTTAGTAAAATGTATGTGTTAGGGATTTTAATGGGAATCTTGTAATCTTTTAAGTAGTTGTTGTTGCTAGTTTGAGATGAACATTTGAAACGAAGCTCCAAGTCGAAGTTAAGGTGAGTCTCTAAATCCGTCTCCTGTGCGTTATAATACCATGATCCTTTGCATGATTGCCGTACACTTAGATAAAGATTTATTCTTAAGAAACCATAGTATTTATTTTTGTTCGTGTGATTATTTGAGAAGCATCTATACATATGTAGAGACGTTTATGTCATGTTGCATGGTAATGATGGTGTGTGGTAAGTGTGAATTGGAATTTGTATATGACTGCGAGCATGAATAAAATCTATGTGAGTGTGCCCTTATGCTATTTGACTGATGCATGAAATGTATGATTGGTGTTATAGGGGTTTCGGCAGAGTGTCGGGAAAATATGTGATACGATATTAGACCATGAGGTGGCACTTTGATGTCGTTCGTCGAGACAGTAAACATGATGACCACTATGGCGTAATGTAATTTGCTGGGACAGTAAAAACAAAGGCCAGTGTGGCAATTATGTGAAAAACCATGATCATGACATATTCTGGAAATGGCGTATGAGTCGTGTTTGTCTAATAGGGTTGTTACGTGTCCCTAAGTGATGATAGGCAAACCTTAGGTGGTGTTGAGTTTAGGGAAATCCTTATAGACAAATACGACAAGTTACGCAGAAAGCCTTTGTGGCTAATCTTGTGGTAAAACTTTTGTGGCTAATCTTTGAAAAAACCTTTGTGGTATGTTATTTGGGAAACTGTTATGGCCAATTTGGTGGAGAGCCTGTGTAGCTCATCTGGTGGAAAACCTTTATGGTGCATAGCTTGGAAATCTGTAGAGTGCATTCTGTAGTGACCAAGTAGTAAGATGTTAGTTTGCCTTGTGCGAGATCTGGGTATGCCGATGAGGCATTTTCTGTAAGAACTCTCAACAGAGTAATCAACTGATGAATCTGTCTTAGTGACCTTCCATGATAGAGAACCTTACGTATTGGTATATATGCTAGTGTAGGTAATCGCCAAACGTGGAATATTCTCAAGTTATGTAAAGGAATCCGCTAAGAATAGTATTTGCACAAGCCCAATTTCATCCGGGCCTTAAAACCTAATTTCATTTTTCTTATTTTTATTTATTTATTTATTTATTATTTTATGAATATAAATAAATAAATATAAAACAATATTAATTTTGCTTTATTATTTATTTATTATTTTATGAATAAATAAATAATAAACCTAAATTACAAGCTCAAATATACCAAAATACAAACTCAAAAACAAAAAAAAAACCCTAAAAGCCCAAATAGCCCAAAACCTTAACTCAAACACAAAAAACCCTGACCCTCTTTGTTGCTTCAACCGTCGTCGCCATTAGCCATGTCTGCACCGCCATCACCGCCGTCGATGCCATTGCCCTTGGATCCGGACTCCACAATCCACACGTTACTCGATTCACACTGGAAAATCCGAAAAAACGTTGTAAAAAAGTGTTAAAAGGCATAATAAAAATAATGTATTTTACACATGAAATCTGTACGAAAAATCACGAAAAAAATCAATAGAAGTATAGCAAGATTTTGAGCAACAGAGCATATTAGCACAAATCAACCAAACAAGATATTTTTTTTCATAGTTTACATATTTTCGGCACTAGTATTTTCTTATTTTTTTTACATATTCAAAAATATAAAAGAAATATAAAGGGTTTAAAAGTTTTACCCGACTCTGTTTGCTTTCCCCATCGACGTGAGTACCCATTGGAGTCCTCATCGGGAAAACGAGAACTAAAACTGAAAGGTTTGCTCCTTTTTAAGGCTTGTAGGGCACAATTTTGGTAAGAAAAGACTTAGATCCGGGCTCGGGGAAGCCGAACGCGTAGAAAGGTGAGTTTTCGGACTTTCGACCACTATGTATGGTGGTCGTCGGTGGCGACGTGCGATAGAGCATGGTCGGTCGATTGTTTTATTTGAGAGAGGGAGAGGATTTTTTGTTGGTTTTTATTTTAGAAGAAAGTGAATAATGAAATTTTAAATGAAAAATTGGTTTTTATAACCTTGGTGACACGGCGCAGTTTAAAGGGGAGGATATTAGTTTTTTTCTAAAATTGGGCTAATTACCCATTGGGTCCCCCTAGTTTTTTAATTGTTTCAATCAGGACCTTTTGCCCTTTTTTTCGTTATTTTCAATTCGTCCCTACAATTCACTTGGTCTTCAAATTGGTCCTTAACCCAAAAGTGTCTCTAGGGATGCCACGGGTCAAGATTTTTGGGTTTATTGCCCAAGGAGCCCCTTACTTTATTTTAAAATTATGTTTTTACCCTTAAATTTTCAAAAAATTCAAATTTGGCCCTTCAACTTTCCAAAAATTCAAATTTGACCTCAAACTTTCAAAAATTTGAATTTTACCCTTAAATTTTCTAAAAATTCTAATTTAACCCCTAAACTTTCTAAAAATTCAAATTTAACTCTTGCACTTTCTAAAAATTCAAATTTGACCCTGTTTTAATGTTATTTTTTTATTTTATCCTATATGTATATATTACATGCTTTTAATTTTTCTTGTTTATCTTGTTTTTTATTAATCCCTTTATACAAATGTTTATTATTTTGTTTGTATGTTTTTTTATTTATTCATTCATTCAGTTATTTAGTTATTCGATTTATAATCTTATTATATTTTATGTATATATTGTTTTCTTATTATTTATACCTGTAAATTATGTACATAGTTTTTGCATAACATGATAATTTTTTTAAAAGATACATAAATTGTTTTAATAATTCAGGGCAATGTTTTTTTTTTGTTTCGAGAATTTGAAAGAATCATGCCTTAACTCAGTAGGTGTCATTTTTTTCTTTGAACCTAGATAATTGAATATCCTTTTAAAATTTAATACGAGATCTTTTGAAAAGTTCGTTATTTTTGAATATTCAAATTGTTATGTCCTAACTTATTGGATGTGATTTTTTTTCGATTAATTCGAAATAACGAGCTTTATTCAGAAACAAAATTTATTTTCAAAATAGAATAAATATGAAATTCATGCATTTAAGGATCACGATTTAAATTTTTCTCGAATTTTTAATTTTCAACAAATAAGATTTTTATTTTTTAATTTTACGTGTAAGGGTGCTAATCATTCCTTATGCATAACCGACTCCGAACTCGTTTTATGATTTCAAAGACCAAAATTATTTTAATGATTTAAAAAAAAATCCTGAAAGGTGATCCAATTACATCTGTTTTAAAAAAATTATTGGTGCCGACTCTATTTTCATTTCCCCAAGTAGAAATCGAAACTTATTTTAGTTTTTTTAAAAAAAATGGTTTCGAAAGCTTGGCGACTCCACTGGGGACCAATAAGAGAGTCAAGCTGTAAGTCGATTATCTTTTGTCTTTTTTGTTGAAAATTTCAAATTCGATTTAATTTAATTTGCGATCCTATACATTTTTTGTGTTTTATATGTTTGTTGTGATAATAACATGCTAATATTATATGTCTATGTTTTTGCATACATGCATTTGTTACTACACCTCTTAAGTAGAAGTGAGAAGCTACTCTTTTTTGAGGTTTTCACCTCCGTGCAGGATAGTGAGTCATTTTCGGGATACATCCGTACCTATGTTTTCGTGAAGTTTTCACTTCCGTGCAAACATACGGGAAATGTGCCCCCCTAAATCGAACTCGTCCGTATGAACTTATAATGGGTGAGGACTGAGGAATCTGCTAATTTGGGTACCGTTACTCTAGAACTTGAAACCGCATATAATGAGCCCTAAGTGCACACCCTAGGTAGAACTATACCGAACCTTTAGAAACCACCTAATAGATGCGCAGGTTCTTTGTGGTATATTTGTTGATACATTTTATAATTGTTGGTACATTTTTTTTTCTTATTGTGCATTGCATCATCATATTAAGAAAGGTATTGACTTGAGTTCGATTACTAGTAGAGAACTGGTCATGGAAAAAGGGTATCTTGATGATGTAGAAGATAATGTGGCCGTGCGTACGTGGTTTGAGGATAGACAATGTGAGAAGGGTGGTAGATTAGCTGAAGGCCATGTATCAGACTACTGGGATTTCACTCGGATCAGTGTGACTCATAATAGCTTACAAGAGTTGAAAGAAATCCGGGATCAATGGGATGATGGAATGAAGCAAATTTTCTACTGAGAGTATGAGGTTCTACCGTATTTGCTAGAAGTTAAGGTGGACAAGCATCTCTTCCGAGCCCTTGCACAGCACTGGAATCGAGCTTATAGCTGTTTCACCTTTGGGGACATGGATATGGTGCCCACGATTAAGGAATATACTGCTGTATTTCGTTGCCCTAAAATTCAGGTAAATAAAGCCTATTCGAGAGTCATGAATATGTCAACTTTCCTTAAGAAGCTCATGAACATTACGGGAATGAGTGAGCAATGGGTCACAATTCGAATTAAGGTGAAGTGCGATAACAAATGTTTTACTTGGAAAAGCTTGAGAGATTTGATCTTAGCTCATCTTGATAAAAGGAAAAAAGTTGATATATTTGCTCTCAGTTTGTAGGGACTGGTTATATTTCCCAAGGTGTTGGGACATATAAATGAGATGGTCACTGATTTATTTGATCGGCTTGACAAGGGGGTTACACCTTTTCCAGTAATTGTAGTCGAAACTTTTAGGTCATTAAATGCATGTCGAAGAAAGGGGGAAGGGAGATTTATTGGTTGCGCACCATTACTGATGATATGGTTTCATAGCCACTTTTGGAAAGTGGAAAAGGTTCCTTACTGAGTGGTTTCTGTGAGTTATTCTCCTTTGAGAGAATTTGTTACTACACAAAGGCGAGAGGATATTTTTGAGGAAAAGTGGATGACAATACTCCATAGTCTTCGAGACGAAGACATAGAATGACGAGCATCATGGTTCATTCCCTACGAAATTATTTATCGACGTAGTGATTTCGATTGGGTTCCGTTACTAAGGATATAGGAGCTATAGGGTATGCTCCTTTTTAGTAATGAGATAGTACTGTTCAAGATAGTTCATCCCAGTAACTCAGGGTTTGGCTCAGTGTGAATTTGTATACAAAATTAAGAACAATAAGAAAATAGTACGGGAGACATCAAATACCTAAAATCAAGTCCGTAAAATGAAGTCATTTGCTGCAAATCCCATGAAAACCCTAGAGTATGATGAATGGAGTGGTAAGAGAGTTAATGATAACATCGCCGTGCCAAATCTCGACAATATCCGCCTAGTTGAGGAGCATTTGCAAGTAGTCCCATCGGAATTAGAGCTCATCAAGCAAGACATTGAAAAGAAAAGTTCTGAATTGGGGAAAAAGATAGAAGCATTAAAAAAGGAAAAGATGCAGTTGGGTTTGGATGTTGATGTCCAAAAGTTAAAAGCCGAAAAACTAAGGAAAGGGAAGAGAAAGGCTGAGAAAGACTTGGATGGCTTGAAGGAGGACTATAAGAAGCTCCGCCAATCAATTAGAACTGCTGGTTTGGGTAAGACGTCAGAATAGTGACAACGAGAAGTCCAAGAGGAAAGGACTCGAGTGGATCAGTCGAAAAGAAAATTTAAATATGCTCAAGTGCAAAGGGATGCCAAAAAAGTGAGTTGCTAGAAAGCCAAGTCGAGAAAGCTGAGTTGAAAGCCCGGGTAGTCAAGTTAGAGGAGTCATTGCAAAGGCACCGCAGTCGTAACTCTGCGATGGAATTAAGGGAAAGCCAGACTGAGAATAAAGGATTAAAGAGAAGGATTAGAGAACTTGAAGCTTTATTGCAGAACTGTGAGATTTGAATCGAGTTTATCGAAAAAACTTTGGGGACAAGTAATAGGTAACTTCAACACTCTTAAAGGCAAGTCAGAGACTGAGACAATTTCATGGGTGAAGCATTAACACAAGTGAGAGAATTGACAGAATACTTGCAAAAGTTAGCTGTCTAGGCAGATGCTTCGAGCATAGAGTATGAGTCGGTGTCTGATAAAGGCCAAAAGTTAGCATGTCTCCTTCAAAAGATTAATACTTTGAGCATTAGGGCAAGACCTTATTTGTAATTATCTTATGTAAATACATTCGTTTTCTAGTAAGGTTATTCTATCAAAATTCGATTGAGAGTAAATACCTTTCTTCCATATGCATTCATGCATTCATAAAGTTTCGTATCGCATTTTCATGCATTAAAATTTCAAGAAAGACATTTCAAATTAATTAAAATTTTCTTTTAAAAGTTACTTAGGAAAAACCATATTGTTAGTACACTCGTGCTAAGACAAAAGCAATGGATCAACGATTGGAAAAGTTAGAGCAGACACAAAAAGAAATGCAGGATCAAATGCATGAACAGTTAGCAAAAAGTTAGCAAGATATGAAGGACCAGATTATTGAGTCAGGGAAAGACATTATGAATCAGTTAACTCAATTACTGGTTGGGAAAACTGATAAGGGAAAGGGTATTGTAATTGACCCAAAGGAAGGGAGCAATGATCTTCTGTGTCCTTTAAATGTTACCCCAACGTCAGCCCAGGTTCCACAAGAAACGTGTGCTCAAGGAGCATCTATCATTATTAACCCGCATTCGTGCTTGTTTGGCACACAAAAACTAATAAATTACCAAACGAGTTCTAGTTCTAACCCAGGAAATAAACCTGTTGAATTTAGCATACCAGATTTAAATGGTTAGATGAGAGGTTCAAAGCTTTAAAAATGGTTAGATGAGAGGTTCAAAGCTTTTGAAGGAGCTGAGAGGTGCTGTGGGATTGATGCTAAGGAGTTGAGTTTGGTTTCAAACCTGACACTTCCCCCCAAATTTAAAGTTCTAGAGTTCGAGAAACATAATGGGACAAGCTGCCAGGAGGCATATATCACCATGTTTTACAGAAAGATAACAGGGTATGTCCATAATGATCAGTTGCTAATCCACTGTTTCTACGATAGTTTGACGGGATCAACTGCAAGGTGGTATAATTAATTAAGTCATGATAAGATTAGTTCTTGAAAGGATTTAACATATGCTTTCATGAGACAATACGATCATGTCATCAACATAGCTCCTGATAGGATCACGTTGCAAAATGCTGAGAAAAGATTGAGTGAAAGCTTCAGGCAATATGCTCAAAGGTGGAAAGGTATGACCACCCAAGTACAGCCATGCTCTTTGTCAGTACTTTGAAGGCACCGTATATCAATCATCTGCTAGGAAACACTACTAAAAGTTTCTTTGATATTGTCATGTCAAGAGAAATGATTGAAAATGCAATTCGAAGCGGAAAAATTGATGTTGGAGAAAGTACCAAAAGGTTAGTACCAAAAGGTTTGCTCCTAGAAGAAAGGATAGTGATGTGAATAATATAAGCTTATATCGGGCAAATATTACAAAATCGGTTATGGTGACACAGTCTAAAGCCCCGATAATTGGTTATAAAAGTAGATCGAGACAAGAATCGGGCTCGAGACGAAACACTAAAAGAATTCAATTCACTCTCATCCCGATGACCTACAATAAGCTTTACAAGAGTTTATACGATGCCCGAGTGGTGTCCCCCTATTATTTAAAGCTAATACAACCCCCGTTCCCAGAATGGTATGACACAAATGCTTAATCATGCAGGAATAACAGTTCACTCCATCGAGAATTTCACTGCTTTCAAGAAGCTGATTGAAATATTTATTAAGATGGGGATCATAAGTCAAATTCATAGGACCTAACGTGGCTGAAAATCCTTTGCCAAACTGATCAGGGGGTGAATGCAATAACGGAAGAAAGGAGCAAGAGGATTAAGAATAATGTGGGGGAGGTCAAGGCTCCATTGAAATGGGTTTGGCAATAGATGATCAACAGGGGTTTGATCGTGCAGGAGAGAAAGGACACGGTGATAATAATTGAAAATTACTACGAGTTTCACGTCGTGGGGGGCATAAAATCCAAAGGTGTGTTGAATTCTGAACCTTGGTATAGAAGTTGATGGATAATAAAAAACTTGAGTTCTTTGAGGAGAGGAAATATTAAGGGACAAATGATATTTGTGCTTCTAAGGAAGGGGCACCGAGAAAGGCTTATAAGGCCAACCTACTAGTTGTATCTAGGCCAAGGGGTGAGGTTGGAGGTCGAATGACGCCACAGGTCTTCATTCAGAAACCTAGGGCATTTCCTTAAAAGACAATAGAAGGGTACCGTGGAGCTATGAATACAATGTAACGGTACCGAATGAGGAAGGATCGAATGAAAATGCAAATCTTACAGATACAGAGAAGTAGGTTAATAAGAAAGCCTTGATGGTTGGGCTTGAGAAGAGAGAAAACAAAAAATTCGAGATGCCAGTGAATGAGCCAATAACTAAGGAGAAGGTCGAGGAATTTTTGAAATTCCTAAAACATAGTGAGTACAACATGGTGGAACAGTTTCATAGGCAACCAGATCGAGTATCAGTTTTAGCCCTACTATTAAGTTCAGAAGCCCACCGTAACGCGCTACTGAAAGTGTTGAACGAAACGTGTGTGGCGGAGGATATCTCAGTAAACAAGTTGGACCGGCTAGTTAATAACTTAAGTGCATATAATTTCATTTCTTCAATAATGATGAAATACCTCTAGGGGGCATGGGCTCAACGAAAGCCTTTCATATTACGACTTGATGCAAATGGTACACTTTACCAGGCGTATTGATAGATAATGACTTAGCCTTGAATGTGCTTCCTCTAAAAATAAGTTGTCGATAGACAGCTCTCACATGAAGGCATGTCACAGCGTAGTAAGGGCCTTTGATGGAACGAAGAGATGAATGATGGGCAGAATTGATATTCCACTCCTAATTTGTCCAAACACGTATGAGATGGACTTTTTGGTTATAAACATTAGGCCCACTTACAATTGCTTGTTAGGAAGACCGTGGATCCATTCAGTAGGGGCAATATTGTCATTCCTGTATCAATAGTTAAAATTGGTGACAGAGGGTCGATTAATCACCATTAATGCTGAGGAAGACATCATTGCATCAGTGACTATAGATGCGCCCTACATAAGTATAGATGAAGAGGCCATGGAGTGTTCCTTTATATTTTTTGGAGTTTGTGAATGCTACCTTTGTGTTGAAGAAGATAAGATCCTCACACCAAAGATATCGACGACTAACAGGATGGGGCTGAAAATGATGATTGAAAAATGAGCTTCACTTGGAAGAGGATTAGGGAGATATCTTCAAGGAAGGATTACAAGTCCAGTATTGACAGAGAAATGTGATTAGTTTGACTTAAGGTTCAAGCCAAATATGAAATAGAGAAATGAAGAGCTACAGAAAAAAACAAGAGAAGAGAAGAGCACGGATAAGTGGGGAAGAGATCAAAAGCAAGCCAATAGTCCTTCCTCATATCTTAAGGTCATTTGTGTCGAAAGGTATTATTATCCCCGAGCGAAAGCTGACAAAAGATAGGTTGGTAGGAATAATCGAGAATCTGAACAGCGCTATTTTCGAAAGGATGAGTGAACAAAGGAATTTGTCAAGAATTTGCCCTTACGCCCTCAGAAGCGTTCTAGACAGCTGGATTGTAGAAGAGCTCCTTATAACTTTTAAGTCTTTTCTAGAGTAATGTTCAGAACATCCTTGTTGCTCTAATCCCGAGAGCAATTGGGATCTTTTTGTAAAGAGCACATGTTCATTGGCTTTTATTTTCAATGAAAAAGATGCAGTTTCTTTCATCGAAATTGACAAAAATTCTCATTATTCTTTTCATTCATCTCATACAGCTATAAACATTTTTAAATTCATTTATCTTTCAGATCTTTTGGTTCATATGACAAGTCCCTTGATATCAGCGATATGAGTAACATTGTTACCGACTTATAGCCTCATTGTGAGTAGGATGTGTGTTCAGAGGAATCTCAGGATTTTTAAGAAGCCCAAGATTGTAGTTTATCTCCTAATTTATTACGGATGGTTGAGCAAGATGAGAAACAGATCCTACCTCACAAAGAATCAATAGAAGTTGTGAGTTTAGGGGATGAAGTTGACAAAAGGGAAGTGAAAATTGGAATCTGTATCTCTGTAGAAACGAGACGAGATCTCATTAATCTGCTTCAAGAGTTCAAGAATGTGTTTGCATGGTCATATCAGGATATTCCTGATCTAATCACTAATATCGTGATGTACAAGATCCCTTTAGGAGAATAATGTAAACCAGTCCAACAGAAGCTTCGAAGAATGAGACCGGATGTAATCCTAAAGATAAAAGAAGAGATTCGAAAATTGTTTGATGTCGGCTTCTTACGAGTGGTAGAATACTCAGAATGGGTGGCCACTATAGTGCTAGTTCCTAAAAAGGATGGGAAAGTACGAATGTGCGTGGACTATCAGGACTTAAACAAGGCTAGTCTAAAAGATAATTTCCCGCTACCTCATATCGACACTTTGGTAGATAATACAGCAGGTCATTTCTTATTCTCTTTCATGGATGGTTTTTCTAGGTACAACCAAATAAAGATGCATCCTGAGGATATGGATAAAACTACATTCATAACTGTGTGGAGAACCTTTAGCTACAAACTTATGTCATTTGGACTGAATAATGCTAGGGCAACATATCAAAAGACTATGGTGACTCTGTTCCATAACTTGATACACAAAGAGATTGAGGTCTATGTCAATGATATGTCGATGATATGTACTTTCGAGGCTACTTCAGACAAGTTATTAGGCTTTTTGGTCAGCAGAAAGGGATTGAAATTGATCCTGATAAAGTCAAAGCTATACAAGAGTTACCACCACCACGTACCCAAAAGGAAGTTAGAGGGTTCCTAGGGAGATTGAATTACATCGCTCGTTTCATCTCACAACTAAACGAAAAGTGTGATCCTATCTTTCGTCTTTTCAAGAAGCACAACCCGGGAGTTTGGGATGCTGAATGCCAAAAGACTTTTGACAAAGTCAAACATTATTTGTTCAATGCTCCAGTTTTGATGCCACTAAATCCGAACAAACCTTTGATCCTATACTTGGCCGTATTCGAGAACTCTATGAGATGTGTATTAGGCCATCACGATAAGTCAAGAAAGAAAGAAAGAGTAATATATTATCTCAACAAGAAATTCACTGAATGCGAGATAAGATATTCACCGACTTAGTTGATTTCAAAATTGGATCCTCTCGAGTTTATGATTAGATCGGCTACATTGAATGAAAGGATGACCAGATGACAAATGTTACTTTCTGAATTTTACATAGTCTATGTGAACCAGAAGGCAATAAAAGAAAGTGCAATAGTAGATTTTCTGGCTAGCAGAGCTCTCGAGGATTATGAGCCATTGGATTTTGATTTCCCAAGAAGATCTAATGCATATTACAACCACAACAGAAGAAGCTTTAGAAGAACAACCATGGAAAATACATTTTGACGGTGCTTCAAATGCTACTGGCAAAGAGATTGGGGCAGTTCTGGTATCCCCGAAAGGATATCATTATCCCCTCACAAGCAAGCTTGACTTCGATTGCACAAACAACATGGCAGAATATGAAGCATGTGTCATGGGTATTCAAGCTGCTATAGAACGCAAGATTAAGATTCTAAAAGTGTACGGGGATTTTGCGTTGGTAATTTATCAACTCAAGGGAGAATGTGAAACAAGAGATTCCAAGTTGATGGATTATAGAAAGTTAGTTCTCGAGTTAATTAAAGAATTCGAGGATATCACCTTTCATTACCTCCCGCGAGAGGAAAATCAAATGGCCAATGCTTTGACTACTCTTGCCTCCATGATCATGGACAATAAGCAAGAAGATATGAACCTATTCAGATAAGTATATACTAGTTTCCAGCTCATTGCTATAGCATTGAAGGGGGAAGAAAAGGATAATCACCATTGGTACTAGAAAATTTTGCAATATGTAAAAGATCATAAGTACCCTGAGCAAGCCACCGAGAATGACAAAAGAACATTGAGAAGGCTCGCAATTGACTATGTCCTTGATGGGGATATTCTGTACAAAAAAAAAGGATCACGTCCTGTTGAGGTGTGTTGATTCTATTGAGGCTAAAAAAATCTTAAAAGAAGTTCATGAGGGTGTTTGTGGAACATATGTCAATGGTTTCACGACGGCCAGACAGATTATGAGATTCGGGTATTACTAGTCAATCATGGAAGGAGATGGCATTAAATACGCTAAGAATTGTCACAAGTGTCAAATTTACGGAGATAAAATTCATGTACCTCCTTTACCTCTCCATGTTATGACTTCCCCATGGCCTTTTCCTATATGGGGCATGGACGCCATTGGACCAATCTTGCCAAAAGCTTTTAATGGACATAGATTCATTTTTGTGGTCATCAATTACAACACTAAGTGGGTGGAAGTTGCTTGCTACGCCACTGTTACAAGATCAATGGTTAGTAAATTCTTGAAGAAAGAAATTGTATGTCATTATGGAATGCCAAAAAAGATCATATCCGACAATGCTTTGAACCTGAACAATAACACAATAGTAAAAGTCTGTAGTCAGTTCAAGATCAAGCATCACAATTTAGTATTGTATCGTCCTAAAAATGAACGGGGCAGTGGAGGAAGCTAATAAGAACATTAAGAAAACCGTTGAGAAAATGACAAAGACTTACAAAGATTGACATGAGAAGTTACCATTTTCTCTCTATGCTTATCGAACGTCGGTCAAAATTTCTACCGAGGAAACACCTTTCTCATTAGTATATGGAATGGAGGCAGTCTTACCTATTGAATCGAGATTCTTTCCCTCCGAGTCTTATCAGAAGTAAAGTTAGATTTGTTAGAATGGATCCAGTCAAGATATGACTAGCTAAACCTAATTGACGAGAAGAGGCTGAAGGCTATCCAACATGGCCAGGTGTACCAGAAACAGATGATGCAAGCCTATGATAAAAAGGTTCGCCCTATTCCACAAGGGATATCTAGTTTTGAAAAAAGATCCTTCCTATGCAAAAAGACTTTCGGGGCAACTGGATGCCAAATTGGGAAGGACCATATGTTGTAAAGAAAGCCTTCTCTGGAGGAGTTTTTATTCTAAATGAGATGGACAACAAATATTTGTCAAACCCCGTGAAACATGGCCAGGTGTACCAGAAACAGATGATGCAAGCCTATGATAAAAAGGTTCGCCCTATTCCACAAGGGATATCTAGTTTTGAAAAAAGATCCTTCCTATGTAAAAAGACTTTCGGGGCAAATGGATGCCAAATTGGGAAGACCCATATGTTGTAAAGAAAGCCTTCTCTGGAGGAGCTTTTATTCTAAATGAGATGGACAACAAAGATTTGTCAAACCCCGTGAACTCAGATTTAGTGAAGAAATACTTCGCCTAAAAAAATAAAACAAAAATGTAGGGCCGAGATGAAGACCCGCAAAGGGCTTCTCGAAGCCTAAGGAGATTTGAGTCGAAATCCCGAAAGGGCGGCATAAATTTGGATCAAGGATTGAGCATGAAATAAGCTTCTTTCTCAAAATTAACAAGATGGAGAGATATGGCATCTTGGGCATCGACAGAGTGCAATAGCTTCCGTGGGTACACTTTAGGCTCAAAGTGGTCCTCATCAAGTTTGCTAGAAGAAGTTCATATGTTGATATATAGGGTATCCAATTTTTTTTCTTTTGCTAACTATTTGACTAACATTAGCTATTTTGGCTGATGTTTTGATTAATATTTGATGTCTTCTCATTTATCTTCATTCAAGCGTTATTGTCAATAAATTCAATTTTATCCATTTTCGTAACCCTACTCAGAGCATTCTTTGCATTGAAATAACGGTTAATGAACTTGATGATATAAGGTATAAAAAGATTTCTGCATATTACTTTGGGAAATTCTAAATAGTACAAGGACCTGAAACATGACCATTAGTCGAAAATAACTGAATCTGAGGGTTAAAGGGATCCCGAAACGAATAAGTTCAGCTTATGATTACCTCTTCGGATTTCGTATCAGGAACACCAGACTTGAAGGAAAGGCATGGTGACACATCAATGTTAGAACTTAGGCAAAAGACGATCAGTGACAACCTAAGGACTAAAACAATAAAAAAAACCATTTTAAAATGATATCTTTGCATGCATATCAGCCTCATTCATGCGTATTTATATAAGAGCATTTGATTCATTCAAATCATGACATCCTAGTTATATGGCCTAGATAGAGGCCCATAAAACAAGTTTTACAGGTCATATCCTCAGAGAATGGCGATAGAACATCAAATCCTATACCCCTAAAGCTGTAGAAGAACAAATTGAAGCCGCAATGGCAAATCTCATACACCTAAAGCTGTAGAGGGGCAGATTAAAGCCGCAATGGCGAATCTCATTCACCTAAAGCTGTAGAGGGGCAGATTGAAGCTGCAAGAGCGAATGGAGTGAATTGAAGCTCAAAAAGGGTAAATTGAAGCTACAATAGCAGATCTTATAGCCTTGAAGTTGTGGAGGGGCAGATTAAAACTCGTAGTAGCAAACCTCGATCTCCACTAAAGTTGTAGTGGAATGGAGTGAAGCCAAATCAATCTCCCTAAAGTTGCAATGGAATGGAGCGAAGTCACCACATCTAATTTCTTACCCCGACCATGAGGCAGATTGAAGACCATCCAATATTTTACCCTAATCAGAGAACAGATTGAAGACCATCCAATCTTTTACCCCAACCATGGGGCAGATTGAAGCAATCCAATCTTTTACCCTAATCATGGGGTAGATTGAAGCAATCTAATCTTTTTACCCCGATCATGAGGTAGATTGAAGACCATCCAATCTTTTACCCCGATCATGAGGCAGATTGAAGTAATCCAGTCTTTTACCCCGACCATGAGGCAGATTGAAGACCATCCAATCTTTTACCCTAATCAGAGGGTAGATTAAAGACCATCAAATCTTTTACCCCTAAAGCTATAGAGGGGCAAATAAAAGAAGCAAATCCTATATCTCTAAAGTTGTAGAGGGGCGGATTATAACTCATAGTATTAGACCTCAATCTTCACTAAAGTTGTAAAGAAATGGAGTGAAGCTACGAAAGCGAATCCTTATCTATTTGAAATTGCAGTAGAGTAGGATGAAGCTACAAGAACAAATTCTATATTCCTGAAGTTGCAGTTGGTCGGATTAAAGTCATAAAAGCGAATCTTTATCTCTCTAAGGCTGCAGTGGAGCAAGATGAAGCTACAACATCAAATCCTATATCCAGTAGATTGGATGGAGACTACATTAGCAAATCTTATCTCCCTAAAAATGGAGTGGAGCAGGATAAGGCTACAACATTAAATCATATCTTCTTGAGGTTGTAGTGAAGCGAATACGATGGAATAAAACAACTAATAAAGTGAAAGGACAAAACTAGTCTTCTTTTTCTTTGCTCCATTCTCGTTACACGACAACGAGCAAAGATGCAGCTGTACATGCCCAATTTCGACTGGGCCTCTTAACCCAATTCCATTTTTCTTATTTTTTATTTTATTTTATTTATTTATTATTTTATGAATATAAATAAATAAATATAAAATAATATTTATTTTATTTTATTATTTATTTATTATTGTATGAATATAAATAAATAAATGTAAAATAATATTAATTTTGTTTTATTATTTATTTATTATTTTATAAATATAGATAAATAAATAAATAAATAATAAACCCAAATTACAAGCCCAAATATACCAAAATACAAACCTAAAAACAAAAAGAAAACCCTAAAAGCCCCAAACCTTAACTCAAACACAAAAAACCCTAGCCCTCTTTATTACATCAATCGCCGCCACCGCCGCCAGGCATGCCCACGTCACCATCGTCGCCGTTGACGCCATCATCGTCGGATCCGAACTCCACGATTCGCACGTTGCTCGATTCACACCGAAAAATTCGGAAAAACATTGTAAAAAAAAGTGTTATAAAAGGCACAATAAAAATCGCATGTTTTACACAATAATTTTTTACAGAAAATCATGAAAAAATCAATAGAAGTATACAATATTTTGAGTAATAGAGCATATTAACACAAATCAACCAAACAAGGTATTTTTTTTCCTAGTTTACATATTTTCGGCACTAGTATTTCTTTTTTTTTTTTTTTACATATTCGAAAATATACAAGAAATATAAAGGGTTTAAAAGTTTTACCCGACTCCGTTTGCTTTCCCCATCGATGTGAGTACCCATCAGAGACCTCATCAGGAAAACGAGATCTAAAACCGAAAGGTTTACTCCTTTTTGGGACTTGTGAGGCATAATTTTGGTAAGAAAAGACCCAGATCTGGGCTCGGGGAAGCTGAACGAGTAGAATGGTGAGTTTTCAGACTTTTGACCACTGCATACGGTGGTCATCAGTGGCGATGTACGACAGAGCATGGTTGGTCGATTGCTTTATTTGAGATAGGGAGAGAGGATTTTTTGTTGGTTTTTTTAGAAGAATGTGAATAATGAAATTTTAAATGAACAATTGATTTTTATAACCTTGGTGACATGGCGCAGTTTAAAGGGGAGAATATTTGTTTTTTTTTCTAAAATTGGTCTAATTCCCCATTGGTTCCCCCTGTTTTTAATTGTTTCAATCAGGACCTTTTGCCATTTTTTCGTTATTTTCAACTCGGCCCTACAATTTCACTTAGTCTTCAATTTGGTCCTTGACCCAAAAGTGTCCCTAAGGTTGCCATGTGCTAGGATTTTTGGGTTTATTGCTCGAAGAGCCTCCTGCTTTATTTTAAAATTATGTTTTTACCCTTAAATATTCCAAATATTCAAATTTGGCCCCGAACTTTCCAAAAATTCGAATTTGACCCTCGAATTTTCTAAAAATTTGAATTTGACCCTAATTTTTTTCAAAAATCTAAATTTAACCCTTGAACTTTTCAAAAATTTAAATTTAACCCTCAAACTTTCTAAAATTTTGAATTTGACCCCCCGAACTTTCTAAAAATTCAAATTTAACCCGATTTTTAATGTATTTTTATTTTATTTTATCCTATATGTATATATTATATGCTTTTAATTTTTCTTGTTTATCTTGTTTTTTATTAATCGCTTTTATAAGAATGTGTATATTATTTTATTTGTTTGTTTCTTTATTTATTCTTTTGTTCAGTTATTTATTTACTCGATTTATAATCTTATTGTATTTTATGTATATATTGTTTTCTTGTTATTTATACATGTAAATTATGTACATAGTTTTTGCATAACATGATAATTTTTTTAAAAGATACATAAATTGTTTTTAATAAATCAAGACAATGTTTTTTTGTTTCGGGAATTTTAAAGAATCATGCCCTAACTCACTGGGTGTCGTTTTTTCTTTGAACCGGGATAATTGAATGTCCTTTTAAAATTTAAATACGAGATCTTTTGAAAAACTCGTTATTTTTGAATATTCAAATTGTTATATCCTAACTTACTGGATATGACTTTTTTCTCGATTAATTCGAAATAACGAACTTTCTTCGGAAAAAAAATTATTTTCAAAATAGAATAAATATGACATTCATGCATTTAAGGATCACGATTTAAATTTTTCTTGAATTTTTAATTTTCAACAAATGAGATTTTGAATAATCGATTAGGTACCAATTTTGGGCATGTAAGGGTGCTAATTTTTCCTTACATGTAATCGACTCCCAAACTCATTTTATGGTTTCAAAGACCAAAATTATTTTAATGATTTTTTAAAATCTCGAAAGGTGACCCTTTAGCCCCCAAAATCTGACCTAAAAGATATGACCAGACCTAGAGGGTCACTATTGTAATTTTGCCCTCAAGAAACCATTTAAAACCTATATAAATACTTTAATTTGTAAATAAATTAAGTTATTGTGAAATAATTAATTTTGAATAATTCTAAACTTAAAAATTATTAGTTAAACACTTTAAATAAATATCCAAAATCCAAAATTAAAAATTAACATTACAATCTCAAAATAATTTAATAATATAATAAACCGAATGATAAAATAGAAACAAAAATACAAAAAAAGTGAGATCCTCCGAGTACCTAGTTGCCTAAGTCCATTGTATCCGAAAGAGAAACTATTAGGGAGTAAGCTAAAGATCCCAGTGTGTCTCTAAAGTGTATACATCCACAGTCACAATATCACAGTCATTCATAGCATTAAAAGTAACCACACAACATTTAATAGATAAATGCAATGAAAACTCAAGTATAATGCAATGCATCCATTGTCCAGCACATCAACACAGTGAAGTGGTTCCCTAGAACCCCACCCCAACCAATCGCCACCAATCACAGTGTGGTTTTATATCAGCCATTTGAAGGGGTGATTACCACGTCTTTCACCGTACAGTCCCAACCCATGAACACACAATGATATGGTGTCACATTTATCAAAGTCTTAATCTCAAGCTCATGATACAATATATGTATCCAAAGTACACAATATTTAAGCATTCCACAAATTGATAAGTATGCATGCAATATTATCATGCGATCACATAATACATCACAAGATCATGCCATTATACATCTCAGATTAATATCATCGAATGAACTCAACACAAACAATATCACACAAAGAGATGTAACATAGATAGAAACACACCTCAAGCGGTAAAGGCTCTAACTATAAGAAGAACGTCTCTCACGCTCAGATCTATCACCGAGTCTAGCTGAATCAGAACCTACGAGAGTAAATTTTAAATCAAATCTATAACTATGTCACCCACTAAACGCAACACAAAATCGAAACCAAAACTCACGTGTCACTATCGAAACTTGTGAAGGGACAATCTGCACAAGTGGAGAAGGTAACTCATCGTTCTCAAAATTGTAATCACCTACGCACAAAATATCCCAAGTCAAATCCCTTATCCATTTTTCTTAGAAAATTTTACTGAGTATAATAACTTGTGAATAAATAAAACGAGGCTTTTGAGTTTGAATTTGACAAAACGAACAGCGGATTCGGAATCAGGACGTAAAAAATGACAGGATAAGATTGGTCAAAAAAGTCAACGGGTCAGTCAATAGGTCTGGTCAACGAGTTAGTCAACAAGTCTAGTCAAATCGAATTGGGTTTAGGGTTTGGGTGATTTGGTTTTAAGGTATTAGGTTTGGTCTTCATGGTTTTGGGTTATAGGGTTAAGGGTTATTGGGTCTCTTCATTGGGTTGCCTTAAACTTAGGCTTACACATGAGTCATTTTATGAGCATTGGTTCGGTCACTCATTTGGGTCATGGCTTGGACTTAATCAAGTGGCCGAATTTCACATCTTGTTTGCAACATAAAATTAGGGTTTCCTTAATCCCTTTGACAGTGTCGATCGGAGCCACGATGGAGGACAGATTGCTAATCGAAAAGGCATTAAAAAAAAGACCAAAATAAGGCCCTCCAACACGATGCGCAACTCACATATGTTTAGGATGGCGAGGAATCGATGGAGTCATAATGGAGATAATGTGAAAAGACAAAACCAGAACGGCTTCCAACATCGTTCTGTCAAACGACAATGGTGAGGGAGAAAGGGAGAGTGAGGTTGGGTTCACACGATGACGAGGAGAATTTTTTATGGTGGCGGTGTAACACATGACCAACGACAAGGTGATTGTCGGAGGTTGATCTGGAAAGGCAAAAGGAGATGGGGGTTGAGAGGAAAAAAAAAGAAAATTAAAATGATGATATGGAAGACTAAAAGTCTAACAAGAAGAAAACGAGGTTTAAATACCACCCAAAATGGGTAAACTTCACAAAAGGACTCAAAATATCTAGGGCTTTCAAATATATCCCCAAACTTTACCCACTAAATAATTTAATCCCAAAATTCTCAAATTAGCCATAGAATTTTAATTAATGCTCAATTTAGTTCTCTAATGTCACTGAAATTCCAAATTAGTCCCTAAAATTCACAAGAATTCCTTTTTAGTCTTTGAAAATACTAAATTCACAATTTAATCCCAAAATTAAAAAAAATTGGGTTATTACAATTCTCCCTCCCTTAAAAGAAATTTCGTCCTCGAAATTCCCTTGGTTCTTCTGACCATGCACTTCATTACCTCTATATTGTTTCTATTTTCCTTCTAAATCAACTTCCTTCACAATCCCACTTATCACACTCTTCTATCGACATATTATTATCATGCTTTCCTTTAACTTTTACCCTCATCTATCCAATTCCCATTCCATTTAAAAACATTTCCAATCCCTCTATCGTTTTGCACCTCTTGTGCAATGGTACTATTCTTTTAAAACACTCTCGTTTCCATAAGAATAGAAGACATTTAATCGATCATCTTTGGAATTTATTGTTATAATCCTATATTTCCCTTTTCACTCACTAGACTCCTATTTCGTTTCTTTTCACTTAACCATAAGTCTTAACTTAATTTAGTTTTTCTAAAATCATCTATACGATTTTATAATTCCTTTCTTACACATTCACATAGCTTATCATTTATATTCATTCTCTATTCTTTCATATATATATATTTTTATCACAACTATCTAATAATGATCACAACGTTGTGCCTTAAACATTCTTCTAGACTCTATTTTCTTATACCCTTGAGTTCTTATCTTCGTTTTCATATAATTGCTTCACTTTCTTTCTTTTTTCTTTCGTTTTTCAAGGCAAATAATCATTATATTAGTTACGGATCAGAGTTGATACTCTTATTTCAAACCTCTTAGAATTCTATTGGCCCAGTCGCTGTCAATAGTTTCCTCGAGGTAACCATTCCTACCAAAGTTTGCCCTTTATTTATTAATTATTATTATTTTTACACAATTTACAACTTTCCTATATAAATATATATATTTTTCACACTTCTGATCACTCTTTAATCACTAATTCTTAAAATCATTTCATTACCTTCTTGTGCTTTCTAGAGTACTTACACTATTTTTCATAGTCAATTTTTTTATTTTTTATAATCTATTTCGTAGTTTAAAATTTCTTTTTCCATCACAAGTATTTCTCTATATTTGCATTCATATCCTCTATCATAAATTTTAAAATTTATCCTTTCTTTTCTATTTCTGAAGTTACCAATTTTCTTTCAAATCTTATACTAGACTAGTTAGTAACCCACAAGTTTTATTATTATTATTGTTATTGTTATTGTTATTATTATTATTATTATTATTATTATTATTATTATTATTATATTTTTTCCACTACTTAACCGGACATAATCTTATTATTATTTCACGACTTTAGCTTCCTAAATAACACTCTTTATACTTTTAATGTATCTTCTCATTCTTATCTATAAAGATTACAAACCGTCTTTTAAATCTCCATACAAGACTAAATAACATTTATTTTCACTCTTATCTTATACTCCAACTTATTTTATGTTAATATTTTCACAACTTGTAACCTATTTTCTTTTATACTCATTTACCATTAGATTTTAATATATTTCCTTAATCTTCCAACTCTTCACTCTTTTTATTCCTTATAAATATTTTTCTCTCTTCAAATAGTTCTTATTTTCCCAATAATATGTTTTCTTATTACTACTCACTTATACTTTTTTCCTAATTTAATTAACTTTTAATTAATTTTTTTAATCACCATTATTCTTCTTTTCAAAGTATAATTATTCCACAAATTTTCCTCAATTTACTCTCTCATTAATACTCCTTACAGGCTATTCTTTGCTTTTGTTAATAATTTCTAAAAAATCCTTTATTTAATGTCTCTTAGAGCCATACTTAAAAGTCTTTTTTTTTTTAAAAATATTCAATATTCACCACAATAGGTGTAACACCCCTATACCCGACCCAACAGTCGAGTTAGGATATAAAAATGTTACATTTGTTACTAGAGCAACAACGGTCATATTCTAATAAGCTTAACCTCTTATAAAGAATGTTTTGATATTACTAATATTTTGTAACATTTCGATTTTGACTAAAATTTGTTAAAATTATTAACGAAATTTTGTTTTAACAACAGAGTATAAAATAGGACAAAAGTATTAGTAATATTCTATAGGTATCAGTATCTTAACCTTAAGTATCAACACCCCTATCCTAATATCAATACTAATTTGAGTTTCAAAGTTCAGAAATAAGAAATTTCGAATTTTGAGACAATTTATAATTTTACACCCTAAACATCTCATAGTTATTTCTAAATAACCCAATATGTTCAATTATAAAAATCTATCAGCTAAGATCAATTTTCCAACAACTCTTTTCATGATCGCATGATATTTTTTTTACTTAAGTGAACCATATGCACTTACCATTCATATAAAAATTTACATAAAAATCAAAATTTTACGATAACCATTTAAAAGATCTGCACTTATAAAATATAGTTTATGGTAGTCTCATATCACATCAATTTGCCAACATTTAATATTTCCAACTATTTTCTGTGAATCCCAAATTAATCCATAACCAAATAAATTTATTTATCTCTTTCCTATTTTATATAAATATTTAATTTCCAATATAACAATTCTATTTCCCTAATTACATTAACTATTATAGTAAAATTTCAATATTATTGCCTATAGTCAAACCATGCAAACTTAATTCCTTTTGACAATAGTCTTTCGATTACCTTTTCACTTGACTTTCTATTTTATTTATATTTCCAATACTTGTTTGTACATATATTTTCTATTTTGTATTTCTATTCCATTAACCATTATTAATCAAATTTTTATTAAATAATTTTAAACCAAATCACTTAATTATTTATTAGTTTAAAAGTTCTCTATTATATATTCAGTTGATTCTAATTTTAGTCTTATACTTCTCAAAATTATTCAAATAGTCCAATTTTTACATTTTTACAGATGAGTCCCTAAGCCCTTTTTATTTTACAATTCAATCCATAAGATACCAAATCTTTTCTTTTTGATTTATTTAAGGTGAAATTTAGATAAAATATCACATATATAGTCCTAAAAAATTCGAAATTTATAAAATAGTCCACTATTTCAAAATGTTTCAGTTTAATCAATTTAGTCCTTATGATTAATTACTCACTATTTTAACTAATCAGTTTCTCAATTCAGTTTTTACTATCATTATTATTGACCAGAAACTTCCAGAATCCTTAAAAAATCATAAATTTCCAAATTCTATTTTTTTATTTAATCATGGTTCAATTGCAAATTGGTATTATTTTTTTCCAAAATGACACAATTACATTTTAATCTTCATATTTTTCATATTGAGTCAATTTACTCCATATATGTTCCATTCCTCTTACTCATCTCAAGTAATTTATTATTACATCACATTTTCTACCCATTATAAATTTGATCATTGATTATTTTAATTTTTAATTTTCTCGTTCTTTCTTTTTTTTTTCTATTATTATTGACATCTAAATTTTTCAGGCGTTACAATAGGATTTTTTTGACATTTTTCACAAGATTGAATAGGTCTTTATCCTTAAACCTTTCATACTTGTCTGGGAAATAACATGAGATCCTATTTATCTTTCTCCTCAATATTAGACATCTCATTCAGATTTTCCTATAATTTCACTAGAGGCATAAAATCACTGACAACCTTAACAATACAACCTCGGTCGCGACTAATCGTAAACCTAGAACTCATACGTGATGGCATAGCAAACTATCTACAGAGAGCAATAATCACTGAAATACGATCTGGTACTTGAGTCTCAGATTAAATCTCAACTTAGAATTTTCAAAGTACGAAAATAATTTATAAAATAATATATTTATTAAAAATCCCCAATTACCTTAAAACCTTTGAAATCTTTTGAAATAAATTGTTTTGAGCCTTACAGTCCGAGAGTTGAACTCAGTTTTGATACCACTAATTATAACCCCAAAATTTGACCTAAAAGATATGATCGACCCTAGAGGGTCACTATTGTAATTTTTCCCTCAAGAAACCATTTAAAACCTATATAAATACTTTAATTCGTAAATAAATTAAGTTATTATAAAATAATTAATTTCTCATAATTTTGAATAATTCTAAACTTAAAAATTATTAGTTAAACACTTTAAATAAATATCCAAAATCCCAAATTAAAAATTAACATTACAATCTCAAAATAATTTAATAATATAATAAACCGAATGATGAAATAGAAACAAAAATATAAAAAAAAAGTGAGATCTTCTGAGTACTAAGTCGCCTAAGTCCACTGTATCTAAAAGAGAAACTATTGGGGGGTAAGCTAAAGAACCCAGTGTGTCTCTAAAGTTATACATCCACAAGTCACAATATCACAGCCATTCATAGTATTAAAAGTAACCACACAACATTTAATAGATAAATGCAATGAAAACTCAAGCATAATGTAATGCACCCATTGTCCAGCCCACCAACACAGTGGAGAGGTTCCTCAGAACCCCTCCCCAACCAATTGTCACCAATCGCAGTGTGGTTTTATATCAGCCTTTTGAAGGGGTGATTACCATGTCTTCCACCGTACAATCCCAACCCATGAACACACAATGACATGATGTCACATTTATCAAAGTCTCAATCTCAGGCTCATGATACAAAATATGTATCCAGAGTACACAATATTTTTTTAGTCACAGTATTTAAGCATTCCATAAACTTATAAGTATGCATGCAATATCATCATGCGATCATATAATACATCACAAGATCATGCTATTATACATCTCAAATTAATATCACCCAATGAATTCAACACAAATAATATCACACAAAGAGATGTAACACAGATAGAAACACAACTCAAGCGGTAAAGGCTCTAACGACAAGAAGAACATCTCCTACACTCAGATCTATCATCGGGTCTAGCTGATTCAGAACCTACAAGAATAAATTTTAAATTAAATTTATCACTATACCACCCACTAAACACAACACAAAACCAAAACCAAAACTTACGTGTCACTATCGAAACTTGTGCAAGGACAGTCCTCACAGGTGGAGAAGGTAACTCGTCGTTCTTAAAATTGTAATCACCTACGCATAAAATATCTTATGTCAAATCTTTTATCCATTTTTCTTAGAAATTTTTACTGAGTATAATAACTTGTGAATAGCTAAAACGAGGCTTTCAAGTTTGAATTTGATAAAACGAACAACATATTTGAAATCAGGACGTAGAAAAATAGCAGGATAGGATTGGTTAAAAAAAGTCAACAGTCAAAGTCAAGGAGTTGGTTAACGGGTCAGTCAATAGGTTTGGTTAAATTGAATTGGGTTTAGGGTTTGGGTGATTTGGTTTTAGGGTATTAGGTTTGGGCTTCATGGTTTTGGGTTATAGGGTTAAGGATTATTGGGTCTCTTCATTAGGTTGCCTTAGACTTGGGCTCACACGTGGGTCATTTTTTGAGCATTGATTGGGTTACTCATTTGGGTCATGGCTTGGGCTTGATCAAGTGACCCAATTTCACATATTGTTTGCAACATAAAATTAAGGTTTCCTTAACCCCTTTGATGGTGCTGATTAGAGCCACGATGGACGACGGATTGCTCGCCAGAAAGGCACTAAAAAAAGAGACCAAAACAAGGCCCCCAACACGATGCACAACTCACATATGCTTCGGATGGCGAGGAATCGACGGAGTTATGACGGAGATGATGCGAAAAGACAAAACTCGAATGATTTCTAACATCGTTCTCTCAAACGATGACGACGAGGGAGAAAGGGAGAGTGAGGTTGGGTTCACACGATGACAAGGAGCATTTTGATGGTGGCAGTGTAACACACGACCAACAACAAGGGGATTGTCGGAGGTTGATCAAAAAAGGCAATAAGAGATGGGGGTTGAGAGGATTTGAATTGAGAGAAAAAAGAAAAAAATTAAAATGATGATATGGGAGGCTAAAAGTCAAACAAGGAGAAAAAGAGGTTTAAATACCACCCAAAATGAATAAACTTCACAAAAGGACTCAAAATATCTAGGATTGTCAAAAATATCCCCATACTTTACCCATTAAACAATTTAATCCCAAAATTCCCAATTTAGCCACAAAATTTTAATTAATGCTCAATTTAGTCCTTGAATGTCACTAAAATTTAAAATTAGTCCTTCAAATTCACAAGAATTCCTTTATAGTCCTTGAAAATACTAAATTCACAATTTAATCCCAAAATTAAAAAAAAATTGGGTTGTTACAGATCCAATTACACCTTTTTAAAAAAATTATTAGCGGTGACTCCATTTTCATTTTCCCAAGTAGAAATCGAGACTTGTTTTTGTTTTTTTTTCAAAAAATGGTTTCGATAGTATCCATTGGGTATCGTTTCAAGAAACATATCTAATTACAAACTGCAAAGGAATTGTGTAATGGAATTCAAAATTATGGTTTAAAGTTTGAGATCTGCTAATCAAGAGAAAGAAGCATAAGATAGTTAAGAGAAGATATTAACGTATGGTTATTCGCCAACCAAGAACTAGAAAGTATCTGCTAAGGTCTAAGAAGGGATCTAAACCCTTGAGTTGAAAGATTCTACAACCCCCTTAAAAAGGTAATTGTGAGGAGTGAACCAATGTGTATTTTGATGTGTAGGTCTGTAAATTGAACCAATGTGTCAAGAGTGACCAAGCTAGGGATGCATCATGGCGATAGATTGAGGGTAATGTTATGCATACAAAGGGACATTATAGAAACATGTTTTTCAAACGAAAAATAGTAATACCGCTACAAATATGTTTGTTTCCTTAAAAAAATTGTTGTAAGGTTTTATTTGATCTTTGCAAGTTTTGTGACAAACTATAAATGTATTATTCAAACTTATTGTCTTAGAAATGATTTTAAATAAACAAGAAGTACTTTTGGTATAGTTTTTCGCAAATTGAAAATTTTAATGTTATTGTGCACTCCACACATGACAAATGACATGTATGGGTTTTCAAGCACTATCGTTCAACCAAGGTCGATATCAAGTCAACCCTAATCTCAAATGTCCTAATTAATGTCGTCGTTCCAGATCTTGCGGCATTCAAATAAAAAAAACTACGATCGCCCGACCGGTAGAACGGAGCGTGGACACGTGCTCTCAAGATGTGAAACTTACTCTGTCAAAACCAATTACCATATTAGTTAAAAAAGTCAATTAAAATTTTAATGACATGCAATTTTATAAATTAACCATGAATAGAAGATAGTAAATGTTTTTACCTGCACATTAATCGTCATTGCAGTGTAATCGGTTGTTCTAATCAACGAAATCATTTCGATATATTTACACAAATAAATTTAAATAAATATATCATAATTAAAACAATATAACGCTTCCAAACATAAAGCAATTTTTTCAAAAACAAGTTATTTAATTATTTTAATACAATAAAAAAACCTACGTTACAACCAAAAAAAAAAAACTAAACGTACTAAATCATAATCTAGCTACAGAAGTAAACAAATATTAAAACAATTATCTATGATAAAAATAAATAATAATAACATCCTATTAAATAATTTTTTCTACCTAATTTTAGTAAATAATTTTTCTCTAATAAATAAATCTTAAACCCTAAATTGTAACAACATTCTCGTTGATAATTTTTAGAACAACCTGTTTTTCGTAAATAAATTCATTTTAGTATTATTTAAATAAAATATTCACATAATGATATTAATCACCAACTAAATTGAAAAAAAAAAACAAATTACTTTAACCCAAATATTTGAAACTAATTTTTTTTATTCTACACAAACAACTAAATAATTATAAAAACATAAACTATATTTATTACAAAGTGTAATATAAACATAATAATATATAAATTCTACACATAAAATTAACAAATTCTACACATAAATAATAAATAAATAAACTACGAAGATAACATCAACACTTACCTATCTATTAAGATAACAAGTATTATTAAAATAAATAACAAATAACAAGTACTATTCAAATAAAACATCCACTTAACCATATTAGCACCAACTAAATAAAAAAACTCAAAAATTAATTATCTTATCTGAATATTTTCAACTGAAAGTTTCTATTAATCTAGATAGATAAAAATAAAAGCATAACATTATTATATGTATTAAAAATATATACAATTTCTACACAAATAAAAAAAATTACAAAGGAGCACTAACTTATCCCTCCTACAAACTGTCCAAAACTCAGTGGAGCCACCTTTATTACTGCTAAAACTCAAACATCAACTTGTTTTTCTCTTACCGTTTCCAAGGTGGGGACATCAACAATTTTTTTCCTTGGGGGGAGAGGAAAAAAAAAAAAATTTTCTGGTTAGACTCGTGGTCGACCTTTTAGGAATGGGTCTTACGCCCAACAATTGATCCCTACACAGTTTTTTTTTTCTTTAATTTTAATGTGTCAAGCAACATCAATATTTTTATTCTTATTTCTTCTATAATTCATCAATATTATGTGTATTACGATTAAAAAATTCGATGTTGTTATATTATACGACGATAGTATTGAAAATTATTTTTTTAACTCGAATGATTTGTTGATGATTAGTGTATTATTAGGGTTTGTCACCTAACAATGTAGCATGGCTGATTTTTATGGTTCAAAACATAATATTTTCATAAATAATTTGTAATTAATTCATTTTTATAATTAAAATTTTTATATTATTTATATAAAAAAAATCCCAAGTAATTTTAAAGTTGAGGAAGATTTCAATACCGTAGGAATAAATCTACCTTCAACATGACTAAAAGTCAAAGTAGAATATGTGTGATGAGGATGAATTTGAAATTTTCAATATGACTTTTATGTGTTGAACTGTGTGGACGAGAGACCAGAGTTGATTCTAATGGCCAGCAAAAACATAGAATATGTCTTTTGCCCTAAATGCACGAATCAAGCCATTGATTAGCGGTACCATTAGAGGTGTGCAAATTTCAGATAAAACCAAATTAATTCGATTAATCGATCAATTAATCGAATCGTTAAAAATTTGTCTCATTTATATAATTATTATTTTTAATAAATGATTATTTTTTTGGGTAAAAATAAATTATTAGTTTTAATAAGTATTGAAAATATATGGAAACTATAACTTAAGTTATAAAATGTTTTTTTTTTAATATACTAGTGTGATTAAATAGTAGTATCTGTTCATACTTTCTTAACCCTTTGACAATACGCACACACTCACACATACAAGTACTCGAACTTGGGTTTTTTAGGATGAATAACATCCTTTTTACTACTGGAGCCACTAGTTGAATTCTAAGTTATAATATGTTAAATTATGAGTTTTTGTTAAAAAAATTTATGAGTCTAATTTATAATTAATACCGAACAATTTTGAAAAATAAAAGTAGAAATATATGAAAATAAATGAAAGATTTCCATAAACAGTTCAAAGTATTTTTTATTTTTCCTTTTTATGTTTAAAAAACTATAAAAAAAAGTTAAATATTTTTAGCACAGACAATGTTATTTTAAGAAAAACAATTCTGTAGTTTGTTAAATTAATAAATTTAAGTACTGAATATAATTAATGAAAACAATTAACTGTGTAGGTCTGTTTCTTTGTAGCACGAATTTTTTCTGCTCTATGTAGCACGTCTTTGTCTTTTGCTTACGTCTTTTGGAAGCAAATTTCTTTTCTTTTGTTTTTCTCTGGTTTTGTTGTTCTACCTTTGCTACAGTCTTGTGTTCTTGCTGTTGTTTGGATATAGTCATGGAGAAGGAGATGGTGGGTTTGTTGAAATAAATATCTAGCTGCCAAAACAAAGTTGGTGATATTCTTGGATTATGCAGATAGTGGTTGTCGTTTTCCTTAAGAGATTAATTGATTTATTTACTCAGATTTTGTTATGCATATTTTGTGTATTTTTTGTTATATTCTAGCCTATATATTGGCTTCATTAGACCATTGGAGCATCCGAAATTTTTGTTCAACCAGCGATTCCTCGCTTTGATGGTCACTATGACCATTGGAGCACGCTAATGAAAAATTTTCTTTGGTCTAAGGAGTATTGACCAGTAGCTAGTACGATGATAAATGCGCAGAAGACAGAGTTCGAAGGGCTAAAGTTGAAAGATCTCAAAGCAAAGAATTGTCTTTTCCAAGCAATTGATCGCACAATCCTGAAAACTATTCTTTGCAAAGACACTTCCAAACAAATATGGGATTCCATGGAGAAGAAATATGACGGTTCAAACAAGACTAAGAGGCAGTAGCTACAAGCTCTACGATCCGAATTTGAAACATTGCGGATGAAATCAAGAGAATCCCTTTCTGATTTTTTCTTAAGAACAATGTCGATTGTCAACAAGATGCGGATTCATGGTGAGAAGATGGAGGATGTGATTGTTGTTGAGAAGATTCTTCGGTCAATGGCACCAAAATTCAACTACGTGGTCTGTTCAATTGAAGAATCAAAGGATATAGATATTCTATTACTTGACGAACTGCAAGCCTCTTTACAGGTTCATGAGAAGAAAATAATTCAACAAGACAAAGAGGAGCAAGCATTACTGGTCTCATCCAATTTTCATAAAAAAGGAGGTCAAGGACGGGACAGAGGTAAAGAGAACAATGAAGGGAGAGGCTCACAGGATCAACAATCTCAAGTTGATTGCAATTTCACATTTCGAGGAAGAGGAAAAGGCAGAGGAAGAGGACGTGGAGGCTACCGATCAACAACTGAACATTCAAAGTCAGTTGACAAGTCGAATGTGGAGTGCTATCGTTGTCATAAGTATGGGTGCTATCATAACGAATTAGAACTAACATGCCAAAGGATAGTGGAGAAATATCAAATTTTGCAAAAACAGAAGAGTAGATATCTTTGTTGATGGTTTATAACACCAAGGAAGACACGAATAAGCAATTATGGTACCTTGACACCAGTTACATCAACCATCTATGTGGTGACAAAGAAATATTTTCAAATTTGGATGAGTCATATAGAGATAACGTGAAGTTTGGCAACAGTACCAAAATTTCTATTATGGGAAAAGGCTGAGTAATAATCAAAACAAAAGGGAATAATTTTCAAATAATTTCTAATGTTCTTTTTGTTCCAGATTTGAAGACCAACTTGTTAAGCATTGGCCAATTGCAAGAGAAGGGCTATGAGATTACAGTAAAAAAATGGTATTTGTCGCATTCTTTACGACAAGTGAAGCTTGATTGCTCAAACTAAAATGACAGTAAACAGAATGTTCCCTCTATATTTGGATAATGTTTCCCAAACTGCTTTTCAACAAGGCTCAATGATGATGCTTGGTTTTGGCACTTTCGCTATGGTCATCTGAATTCCAATGGATTAAATACACTGCAGTAGAAGAAAATTGTGGTTGGCCTTCCAATATTCTTTACTCCAAACGAGATATATGAAAGATTTATTGTCAGCAAGCAAAATAGAAGTCCATTTCTGAAAGGAAAAACACAAAGAGCAACAGAGCTGTTGGAGATTGTGCACTCTAACCTCTGCAGACCAATCAATCCTACTTCCAATAGATGTAAACGATATATAATCATATTTATTGATGATTTGAGTCACAGAACATTGGCTTATTTTTTTACAAGAAAATCTGAAGCCTTAATAGCTTTCAAAGCTTTTAAGGAAATTGTTGAGAAAGAAATAGAATGTCCAATTCAGCTGCTACGCACGGATCTTGGTGAAGAGTATAACTCACATGAATTTACAGATTTTTGTAACACACACAGAATTAATTGACAGCTAACCGCAGCCTATACTCCACAACAAAATGGGATATGTGAGAGAAAGAACCGCACAATCATGAATATGGTAAGAAGCCTTTCGGCGATGAGCAAGGTGCCAAAGAGTTTTTGGCCTAAAGCTGTCAATTGGAGTCTTCAAATCTTGAATAGAAGTCCAACAGTAGTTGTTCAGAACATGACATTGGAGGAGGCATGGAATGATCGCCAATCAGTAGCTGATTACTTCAGAATTTTTGGATGCATAGCTTTTGCTCATTTTCTAGATGTACAGAGGAAGAAGCTTGATGACAAAGGCGAAAACTGTACTTTTCTTGGTGTGAGTGATAATTCGAAAGCTTACAAGCTATAAAATCCTCATACTAAGAAGATTATTATAAGGCGTGACGTGATTTTCGATGAAGACAATTTTTGGGAATGGAATGAAAAAGGTATTAAGAAAATTATACTAGCAAATCTTGAAGATGGTGAAGAGCAACTAGTCAAAAATACAAAGCAAGAGTATGTGACTCAAGATGAGCCAGTGAGTGATTCATCTACAGCCTCAAATCAACATCCACAACGGGTTAAAAGAAGACCTGCATGGATAGCTGACTATGAGATAATTGGGATTAATCAATCTGATGATGACCCACTTGTAAATTTAGCTTTTTTTTTTCAGATTGTGATCCTTTAATCTTTGATGAAATTGTCTAATATTCAAAATAGAGAAAGGCTATGGACAATGAAATTGCATCCATAGAAAGAAACAATATGTGGGAGCTAACTAGACTTCCTAAAGGACAGAAAACCATTGCTGTAAAGTAGGTGTATAAAAAAAATTTGAACGGGAAAGGCGAAGTTGATGCACATAAGGCGCGGCTGGTTACAAAGGGATACAAGCAAGAGTTTGGAATTGATTACAAAGAGGTTTTCGCTTCGATTGTAAGGCAAGACACTATCAGACTTGTGGTTGCATTGGTAGCTCAAAATTCATGTTCGATCTTTTAGTTAGACGTCAAATCAACTTTCTTACATGGCGAATTGGAAGAGCAAGTATTTGTTGATCAACCTTTGGGTTACATTAAAGTAGGCAATGGGCATAAGGTGTATAAATTAAAAAATGCTCTTTACGGTCTAAAACAAACCCCACGGGCATGGTATAGTCGTATTGAAGAATGAGTCTGTTGGTTCAGTGGCAAGGTCTTATATTCTCCTTAAATCCTAGGTTCAAAACCCATTACGCACATTTCAACCAAAATATTTTATTTTCTTATTTTTACCCCATAAAAGTGAAAATTTTTTAGCCCAACCCAAACTATTTTTTAAATTTGGTCCTTAATTTAAAATAATCTTAGTTCTACATGAATTCCTAAATCCGATTTCAATTAGGAAAATAATTTTATAAATAGCTAATCTTTTCAAACCCTAAAGAATATATCTAAAGAATTTTTCAAGAAAAACTCTCAAAGATCTTTCCTTTCTCCTCCATTGCCAAATCAATTTTCAACCAATTTCGAGGTATTCAAAATCATCCCTCTCCTCTCAAGAGTTCGTCGATCTCCTCATCCAAATTAAGGATTTTATGTCTTGAAAACAGGCGTGGGATCTAAACTTAAATAATTGTGTATGATTAATTGAAGTATTAGAAAGTAAGTAATTTGAATAGGCGAACCTCCTGTATGCGAACCCTTATAGGCGAACACGTTGGAAGAAATCTTGGTTTGAAAAAGGTTTTCTTGCACAGCAAATAATTAAAATTTTGAAAACCGATTAGATTTGTGATATTTATAGCAACAAACCTTAACTGAATACGTACATGTGTTTTCGGATTAGCAGATCCTTGATTTTTTTGGCTTTCAACCAAATGATCTCCTCTACTATTCTCGTACCATAAACTGCTTCGAGTGTGGGCTCCAACCAATTAAACCAAAATACAGAAATAGAAAAAGTTTTCTTTTAAGGGTGAAAATGGAAATTCTCTCTTTTTAATAGAAACCAGTAAAATTGTTATTTTGGAAAAATATATTTAAAAGTTGAGAATAAATTCTCTCTATTTTTCGGCAGAATAACAATATCTCAAAAGATATGTAAATAGCTCTACCGGTGTCATCTATTTATGGAAAGAGAATGTAAATAGCTCTATCAGATTTATTTTAAATAGAAAAATAACATCCTACTTAGAGTAGGAGATGAGTGAACGTCCCACCTTTGTATTTCTATTAGAGTTTCCGCCCCCTTCATATTATATGAGAAGTTTTGGGCCTCTCTCACATCGTGTCCAATTACGAATACTTCTTGGGCCTTTTTGATCTAGTACTCTGTAATATGATCCAACTTGATTTAATTTTTCTATTTTCTTGAAATAATATTTAATATTTACATATTAAATAATTTTCTCATCTCAATTTTACCCCCAATAAAATTTTGATGATTTTACCCTATGTAAAATTTTGACGATTTTAATTAGGACACTCATCACCTACACATATTTTATTTCCTTAACCAATTTGTAAATTCTTAATTTTACAATTACTGATTAACAGATACAGTCCCTGTGAAGACGATACTCTTTTACTTACTCATTACTTAATAACAACTGTGTACACTTGCACATTCTATCGCAAATCAAAGTTGTAAGAGGAAAATTTTCCCACTGATCTCATGGTATTGCCATTCGAGGAATTCGATCTAATTCTAGGGATGGACTGGTTAGTGGAGCACCAAGTAAATTTGGATTGTGCTTTGAAAAGGGCAACTTTGAGAACCAAAGATGGCAAAAAAATTATCATGGTGAGAAACAAGTTACTTGTCAAAAGTGATCTCAGCCATGGTCACCAAAAAGTTGGTTCGCAAAGACTACAAATCATTCCTAGCCTAGGTCAAGGATCTTAAAATCACCAAACCCAAAGTAAATGACATTCGAATAATTAGTGAGTTTCCCGATGTTATTCCTGAAGAATTGTTAGGGTTACCTCCAAACTGCGAGGTGGAGATCGGAATTTAGGTGATGTTAAGAACCGCATCGGTGTTAATAGCTCCTTATCGTATGGCACCAAAGGAGTTAAAAGAATTAAAAATCCAACTTCAGGAGTTGTTAGATCATGCGTTCATTAGACCTACTTTTCTCCTTTGGCTGCATCAGTACTGTTTGTGAAAAAGAAGGATGGATCACTTAGACTTTGCATTGATTACCGTAAACTAAATAAGCTAACTATGAAAAAAATACCCTTTTCCAAGGATATATGACTTATTTGATCAATTTCAAGGTGTCACTATGTTCTCCAGAATAGATCTAAGATCGAGGTATTACCAACTAAAGGTTAAAGAGGAAGATGTACCCAAAACAACCTTTAGAACTCGTTATGATCACTACGAGTTTTTACTCATGCCATACAAATTAACAAACGCATCAGCAACATTCATAGATCTCATGAACCACGTGTTTCAACCTTTCTTTGACCAATTTGTCATAGTCTTTATTGATGACATTTTGTGTACTCAAAAATCAAAACAGAGCACGACGAACACTTGAGGACCGTGTTACAAATCCTACAAGAAAAGAGACTTTTCGCAAAACTTAGCAAGTGCGAATTTTGGCTTAAGTAAACTCACATGGCACTCACCTACAATAGCTTAACTCCAAATCCAAACATCCACCATGAAAACTGCAGCAACCACTACTTACAGAACATAGAAACAATCATTATAAACTCATTTATGTATAAATTTCCATCATCTCGAGCATTTATATCTCCCATGCAAAGCCTTATATTTACATCATTTAGTTCGCACATTCCTTACAGACTTAATTCTTCATAATCTAACATTCAAAATTGTAATACTTACCCGAAGATAAAATAATCACTGATTAAACCAAGAATCTCAACTTCTAGCTTAAGGAGAAAGAATAGGATCAGTTTCAAAAAGAATCAAAGTGTAACAATGAAAGAAGAAAGAAGAAAGAAGAAAACTCTCTTTCTCTAACCAATTAACATGTGTCACTTAAATATTAGACCAGTCTAGGATGAACATCATCTTCTTTTTCACCTTTTAGTCGAGCTTTTCGGACTGTCATTATACTCGAGAAGTAGAAAGAATTACAAACCCATCCCGCCTAAAATTCTAGGAATTTGTTAGAACCACTCGTTAAGTTAAAAAATTATTAAATATATAATTAATCCATACCTCGTATGAATATAATAATTATGATACTTAGAAGTATAATAGAAATAGTAATCTTTAACCACCAATATTTCCTTTTGCTCTTTCTTTTCTTTCCCCTGCCGATCAAGTTTGAGTTTTTTTTCCAAATTCTTCTACGATCTTCCACGCCAGCTACATCGTTTCCATTAGCCGTTGAAATTGTCAACTCCATTTTGATCTCACACTTGCTATCAATTAAAAATAATTTGTTACATATTAAAAAAATCAAGATTTAAAATGAAATTATTTATATTTTTTTCTGCAAAAACTTTTGTTGAAATTGGTAATAGTTACACATGTTAATGAATTAAAATTTCACTTCAAATTTAAGAGGATTTAGTTAAAAATATTAGATATGAAAAATGAATATGAAAAAAAAATTAAGTGTTTAAAATATGAGCTGACGAATCAATTATTTTTTAAGTTTGTAATGTTTTATATTATATAATTTTTATATATTATGTAATTTATAATACATAAAAATTAAATTTTATAATGTAAACATTAAAATATTTTATAATAACTATATACAAAATTATTAAATATTAAATTGAAAATAATATAAATATATTTTTAAAATTTATTTAAAAATAATATGGACAAATCTAAATTTAACTTAAGTTAGTAATTTATAAATATGAATTGATTTAAACCATACTTTAAGTTTATATTTCAAATACCATATGCAATAGTTGATTAACAATTATGTCGTCTACCATTGGAATTCTATAAATACCATGCATCAACGTTATTGAACTTCATCTCCTTTCCATACTTTGTACACACAAATTGCTTTGACAAAAACATGCCTTCGTCTTCTTCCCAGCAAATTGCATTTCTGCTTTTCATTTTATATGTCAAATGCTTATTTCTTTCCATTGAATCAAACACCAGCCTTGTTACGGACAAGGAAGCCTTGCTCTTATTCAAGTCACAAATAAAAACTTCGGTGTTTCCCAATCCTCTTTCACAATGGGACTCAAACTCATCTCCATGTAACTGGACTGGAGTTGTCTGCAACAAACACAGCAGCAGAGTGGTTGAACTCAACCTCTCTGGGCTTCATCTTGAAGGCTCCATAAGCCCTCACGTTGGGAACCTTTCGTTCCTTCGTTCCCTTCAACTTCAAGATAATCAACTCTCGGGTGAACTGCCAGATCAAATGTGGAATCTTTTTCGCTTGAGAGATTTAAATTTGAGCCAAAACAGCTTATATGGTGTGATTCCATCGAATATAAGCAAATTGACTTAGCTCAGATCTCTCGATTTTATGACGAATAGGATTACTGGAGCTGTTCCCGAAGATCTTGACCAGCTTGTCCAGCTTCAAGTTTTGAACTTAGGACGAAACCTTTTCACAGGTCCTATTCCAGCTTCTATAGCAAACATTTCGTCACTCCAGACTTTGAATTTGGGCACCAATAATCTTAATGGAGCCATTCCCACTGAGTTGAGCCATCTTCGAAAATTGAAGGAACTTGACCTCACCATCAATAATCTAACAGGGACTGTTCCTTCTTCCATCTACAACATGTCTTCCCTAGTTGTTTTGGCCTTAGCTTCCAACCATCTTTGGGGCAGGCTTCCCTATGATGTTGGGGTTACTCTCCCTAATCTTTTGGTTTTCAACTTTTGCTTCAATGAATTCACTGGTGGAATCCCAGGCTCTTTGCACAATCTCACCAATATAAAAATCATTCGTATGGCACACAATCTTCTTCGAGGAACAGTGCCACCGGGTTTGGGAAATCTGCCGTTTCTAGAAATGTATAACATTGGGTTTAATAAGATTGTTACCACAGGTGACGATAGTCTTGCATTCGTCCTCACTTCTTTGACCAACAATTCTCGTCTTAAGTTTCTTGCTTTAGACGGTAATCTTTGGGAGGGTGAAATTCCAGAATCCATCGGCAATCTTTCCAAGGTGCTCTCGAAATTGTACATGGGAGGCAATCGTATTTCTGGCAACATACCGCCGTCGATTGCCCAACTTAGTGGCTTGACTTTGCTTAATTTGAGCTACAATTCCATCTCTGGCGAAATCCCACCTGAGATGGGTAATTTGGTGGAACTGCAAATGCTGGGTCTGGCTGGAAATCAGATTTCTGGTCGGATTCCAACCAGTCTTGGTGATCTACGAAAGTTAAACCAAATCGATTTATCTGGAAACCAACTGGTGGGTCAAATACCTTCTAGTTTTCAGAATTTTCAGAACCTACTTTCCATGGATTTGTCCAACAACAGGCTCAATGGAAGCATCCCCAAAGAAACTCTCAATATCCCTAGTTTGAGTACTGTGTTGAACTTTTCCAGGAATTCTCTCAATGGAACTTTACCAGAAGAAATAGGGCTTCTGGAAAGTGTTTTTGCAATTGACCTGTCTATCAACCATCTCTCTGGTAATATTCCCAGCTCCATTGAAGGTTGCAAGAGCTTGGAGAAATTGTTCATGGCTGAGAATATGCTATCAGGCCCAATTCCAGGAGCGATTGGGGAACTGAAAGGCTTGGAAACGTTAGATCTCTCATCAAACCAACTTTCAGGCTCCATTCCTACGGATCTTCAGAAACTACAAGTTCTTGAATCATTGAACCTCTCTTTCAATGACTTGGAAGGAAGCTTACCTAGCGGTGGGATTTTCAAGAATCTTTCAAGCCTCCATTTGGAAGGCAACAGAAAGCTTTGCTTGCCCTTGGCTTGTAAAAACACGCGTGGCCGCCATGGAAGATTAGTCAAGATTTATGTTAGTATAGCTGTAATTACGACTTTTGCTCTATGTTTCATCATGGCATGGTTGTTCCACATAAAAAAGGGCAAACCAAAAGCCACAAGAACTTCTGAACAACTGAAGGAGCAACATCAGATGATCTCTTACCATGAGATTCGCAGAGCAACAGGGAATTTCAACCCTGGATACTTGATTGGAAAAGGGAGCTTTGGCTCAGTTTATAAGGGGTGTCTTAATGGCGTTCATGTCGCAATCAAGGTCCTTGATGTAGCGATAACCGGATCCTGGAAGAGCTTCCGAGCCGAATGCGAAGCTCTGAGAAACGTAAGGCACCGCAATCTCGTCAAGCTAATCACTTCATGCTCCAGTGTGGACATAATGAACGTGGAATTCCTGGCCCTGGTGTATGAGTTCCTCGCCAATGGAAGCGTCCAAGACTGGCTTAAAGGAAACAAAAGGAATGCAGATGGGGATGGGTTAAATGTTATGGAAAGATTGAATGTGGCCATTGATGTAGCTTCTGCATTAGATTATCTACACCATGACTGTGAAGTTCCAGTGGTGCACTGTGATTTAAAGCCCAGCAACATTCTTTTGGACCAAGACATGACTGCCAAGGTCGGAGATTTCGGGTTGGCAAGATTGCTGATGGAGAAATCAAGCAGTCAACCTTCCATTAGCTCCACGAATGCCCTCAAGGGTTCTATAGGTTACATACCTCCAGGTTAGTGCCACAAATGGCCTAAATTTCTTTTTTTCTCTCTCTCTCTTTTCAATTCAACTAATGAATGGGTGGGTAGTGCTACAGAGTATGGAGTTGGAAAGAAGCCATCAACAGCAGTGGATGTTTACAGCTATGGAGTGATGTTGCTTGAGTTATTTACAGGAAAGAGTCCGACCCACGAGAGCTTTGTAGGAGAACTTAATCTAATTAAATGGACACAATCGGCTTTCCCTTCCGAAGTACAGCAAATTCTGGATCCTGAACTGCTATTGTTGCTGCAGAATTTGCAGTATGATTGGCAGCCGATAAACGCAGAGACACCATATGATTGTTTAACAACAATCATTGGAGTGGGACTCTCTTGTACCTCGGCTTCTCCTGATGGACGGATCACCATGAGAGACGCCCTTCGCAAGCTTAAAACGGTGAAGAACACTCTCACCAATCCTTCACCTCCCGCAAAAAACAGAGCATGAATCATATATATAAAAATCTGTAAAGGTTAAACCATGCTTTCATATATAAAAGTACTAAGCGAAGATCATGTTTGGACCCATTATGGTGCTGCCGTTGTAGCTTGTAACTTAATATGCCACTGTAGTAAGTCAATAAAATGTTGCAAAGCTTGTGACAAAGCTCTGACTGTTTGTTTCCAGTTTCGCTCCTCATTTAAAAAAAAAAAAAAAAAAAATCTAACATTTTAAAATAGTTAGAATTAAATTATCTTAACATTTATACCATTAGAGGTTCATTAAAGTTTTTCCATTAATGTTAATTTTTAAATAATTCATTAAAGTTTTTTCAATAATGATTTAAAAAATAAATAAACTATTGAACTCAATGAGTGATTCCAGTGAAAAAGAATATGTTCATATCAGGAGATCTGACTTCGAGCATCTATATGTGAGTTGTCAAAGAATTAAGAAAATATGAACAAATATTATCATATAATCACACCAATATATTTAAAAAAAATAAATAAACTATTAGATAATTTTTACTAATAAAAACATATTTAACTTTTTTAAAATATATTTATTTATTCATTTTCAAAATTTTAATTTGAAATCTTATCTACTTTAACGTTTAAATATTTTCAATTAGTTTTCTTTACGAGGGCAATACATGGGTTGATTGTACCTATTAACTAAATTACATTTAATTATTTTAAAAAAAATTCATTCATTTTGTAATGTTCCATATATAGTTTCTGATTTAATTTTAATTATTAATTAGTGAATGTATATTTCTAATTAAAATTAAATATTATGATATTAAATAATTTATTGTAACATTATTTATATTTTTAAATATCTATTTTAATTTTAATAGTATATTTAAATTGTAAAAATAGTGATAAATTTAAAAAGATTTGTTTAACACAATTTTAAAATTTACAGTGACTTATGTGAAATTGTAAATTTAATTATTGCATATAAAAAATTTGGAAGGATTTATTATAAAAATATAGTTTGCAAAATACCATTAAGTCATATAAAAATGTGGAGGGGTTTATGTTGTAAACTTCCCCTCCATTAATGGTTACTTTCTTTTCTTGTCATTTGTCAAATTTTTATAGTGTGAACAGTTAAAACTTAAGAACCTTATAATATATAGTAGTTTTTTTTTTTTTTTAATTACAAAAAGAGGGTAAAATCCTAATAGCAACACGATTAGCGCGACTTGAACTCAAGTTACACTTGGGTGAACACCTTAACTATCAAACTAACACACAGAATTCAGTATATACTAATTTTCTTTAACTTGCAATGCATAAAGTGATTGTATGTATTAATTAAATTACATATCAATTATGGGCTAAATAACCCAAATATGCTAATTTTTTTAAAAAAATAAGTTTTTATGCCGATTTTAAAAATAATAGGGAAATAGGCCACTTTTGTGGAAAGCTCACCCAACTGAACGTGCATTTCGCATTCCACATTCTAGGGTTTTTTAAGATTCGATTAATATTACAAGTTTATTTATTTATTAAGGTTTTTTAGGGTTTATTTATTTATAAAATATTTTTTTTACATCTCAAAATTTATAAAAAAAAATATATCAATCGGGTCGTTGAGGAGAATGTATGCCACAAAACAATGAACGACGATCACGTGGAAGATTTCTGCGTACCACGGACCATACAACCATACGGTAATCCAAAGGTGGAACCAGAGGTGCATCTGAAGGTGTATCCGAAAGTGCGAGCTTGTAGACTTCCTTCTCCTCCTTATCATCAACTGAATACGACCTTAGCACAGTTCCCTGAGCAGCATCATCATCTTTCTCGTTTGTCGATTGTTATGTCGTCCTCGCTTGCCATCTTTTATTCGCTACTCCCTCGTTTGGCCATTACGACGATGATCCACCAGCGTAAAACAGTTATGCACGCGATGTTTGGCTCACTATAAGGTTGTGACCATGAGGTACCCCAACCCCCAAGTACGTCGAAAAGGTACCGAGCATCGACATCATCATCGACAGCTGGGTACGCATCTGCATCAGTATCGTCATTTATAACGGTGCATACGCTAACCTTTGTCCCGATAGCAGGTTCAGCATTGGCATCGACATCGGCATGCAAGTGTAGTATGCGAGGGACATCGGTGGCACGAAATATGTACCTGCATGAATTGAAGAACCAACCACGTGCAGTGGTGCTCCATAGTGCGGTGGTGCTTATGAAAAAAACATGAGGTTAAGTAATTGAACGGGAATAAGTGGAGCAAACTGATCCAGATATTGGGTGGACACAGGCGGCGCATCTTCTGCCGGAACGAATAATGAACCCATTGTGTGACCACGTCTCTTCCTACACTGCTATGGTGATCAATGTTGCCTCTTCTACTGAAGTTATCGACTCCTCTACTTCAATGTTATGTTATACGGCTTACTGACGGATCTGAACCATGGCATGTACTTATCAATTGTCTTCGTGTCCGTTGAGTAGAAATCTTTACGTCATGGTAAGGATTACATCCTACGATCCCACGCATCAATGTACTCCTGGTGTCGCATTGAGTAATCGATGTTGTCCTTCCCCCGCATATCAACCTTGTGTAACTCATGCAGGTCTTGCGATGGTGACAGAATTTGTTACTTCCACTCGAACTATCGCAACACCCGATCCAATTCGTGCATTTCTATCGTCGCGTATACTACTAACGACACCTTCACGTCCCACATCCGTGAATTGGCCAACACTTCCGGCGGTATGCAAGATATGACATCGATGTCGACGTACGACATTCACTCGAATTGAAAAGAAAATTTATAAATATCATTATATATGAATTTTTTTAACCAATAATAAAGTAATCAATATAAGTTCGAAGGAATAACTAATCTCGTGTTTCAAGCGTTGATCTAACAACAGCTTAATATCTTCTAACTCATCGGGCACTCCCACGTAGCTCGGCCCATGGTTCCACTTGTACAAGAGATGTGTTAGTCAAAGCGTGTAATAAAAAAATTTATTGCATAAACTACGTATTTGTTAAGAAATGATGTTTACCTCCTTACCAACGAAAAAATGTATGATTCATTCACCTTAGGACATTGAAACGGTAGTGCAACCAGGCCCACGACTGTAGCAGTAGCAGGTAACCACCGATCGACGCAGCACTCGGTTACGTGGCCCAGACACATCTCCTGGTATAACGTCGCCAGTATGACAAATCCCAAACTAAATTTTTCGCTATCATTGAAGTCCACTAGATGTAGAAGTCACCTTACGTGCACCAAATTATGAGATTTGTCAAAAATTAAAATGCCCCCAATTAACCTCATAATGTACGTGCAGTTGTATTCTTGTATGACCTCATCTGTTGGATCTTTAGGGAGCTCATCAAAATTTACCTTCAACTAGTTCATTAAGATCCAATCACCTTCGAACCAGTCCGGGTCCTTCCCCAACAGTGTCTCGTAAAGGGTCACTTTATTGACAACGATCGATGCGCTCGTGACGATTGACCTGCCCACTGGAAGACCGAGCTATAGTGTTACGTCCTTGAGTGTAATTATACACTTGCCGTATGGAAAGTGGAAAGTGTGTGTTTCAGGCCTCGATCTCTCCACCAACACATTGATTAGTTGGAAATCAAGTTTGTAGCGCCTGAACATGTGAGACACATTTAAGAATCAGTCGATTGCAAGTAGCCATGAATTTTAAGGATCAAAAGCTTTCCCATATTGTGAATGAAGCCCTCCAAAACACGATCATCGACTTATTTACAAAAAAAAACATATTTAAATTAATAAAATTTGTAACACCCTATACTCGGCCCGGTTGCCGAGCCCGAATACTAGTATGCCACATTACCATCTCACATCATGCTTACCTCATTTTAACGTTTTATTTCACATGCAAATTTTTCTTTTTAATTATCTTACTGTAGTGTTCATATATTAACAAATTCATGTTCATTATATCTCATACATAATCAGATTAATGTTTAAATTATACCATTATACACAAATTTATCATCTATCAAATATTTATCATGCATTACGACCGTTTAGCAAATTTTCTCAAAACTGCTACGTAAGTATCGGTATTTTGAAGAAGGTACCGATAGTTTCATGTGGGGGGTATCGATATTGTTTGGAAAATCGATACCAAAATAGCTTACTGTTTTTGAATTAAAAACCTAACTGTCTGAAAATATCAGTACTTTAATACAGGTATCTGTAGTTTCCCCATAATTTTCGATACTCCTACCAAGGTATCGATACCGGTAAGCAAAAGTAACTTCTTTATTTCGAAAATTTCAGAGGTATTGTTTTTAAAACTCGATAATCAATACCTCTGTTCCAACTTGAAAAATACATCATATATTAGCATATAAGTCATTCTAAAAAATCCCTAAACAACATGCAACATTTAACTCATAAATTAAACCTCGAAACATCTCAAAAATCATATTTTAAAGTCCATAATTTATCAAACTTAATGGCATGCAAATAACTAAAAAGAAACGTAGATAAAATCAATAAAAATCTGCCATAAAACCTATCACATTGCCTTGGGTTCTCAAACATATATGACTTATAAAACCTACAAATAGAAAATTAAATTGTTAACTTTAGCTTGAATCACCCTCAAGACCACACCGCTCACACGGGCACTAAGAATCTACAATGTTTAAAAAAGTAGTGGGTGAGCTTAACAAGCTTAGTGAGTGCCTAAAATAACCATTACATAAACATTCATCATGCATCGACTCAACAATCATACAACATATTCATATCATCTCTCTTAGATTTATTTACACATTAATTACATAATTTCAACATATTGTATTCACATACAAGCGTATTCAGTCATATGTATATAATCACATTTAAACACTTTATTTATGATAATTTAGCTATTGAGATTATAAAACATATAGTAAGCTTTATCATCACACATTGGATACGCAGATATCCAAACACACCAAATATGACTCATATAGTCGAACTTATCTCATAAGTGAAGCATATAGCTAACACTCTCCAAACACACCATACATACATATCCCATTGAATGGAGCGTTGCTCACATTCCCTTTTCTCTCCAAAAATTGTCCTTGGGCCTCAACATCCCATATATCACAATACAAATGTGAGTACTCACAATCCTATGGCATGCCAACTATATCCACCAAATATAACACCCTATATCCGGCCCGATTACCGAGCCCGAATACTAGGATGCCACACCATCGTCTCACATCATGCTTACCTAATTTTAACATTTTATTTCATATGTAATTTTTTTTTAATTATCTTATTGTAGTGTTCATATATTCACAAATTCATGCTCATTATATGTCATACAAAATCAGATTAATGTTTAAATCATACCATCATACATCGATTTATCATCTATCAAATATTTATCATGCATTATGACCATTTAGCAATTTTCCCAAAACTGCTACGTAGGTATCAGTATTTTGAAGAAGGTATCGATAATTTCATGTGAGAATATCGATATTATTTGGAAAATTGATAGCAAAATAGCTTACTATTTTCAAATTATAAACTTTGGTACTTCAATACAGGTATCAATAATTTCCCCTCAAATATTGATACTCATATCAAGGTATCGATACAGACAAACAGAACTGACTTCCTGTGTTTCAAAAATTTCAGAGATATCATTTTTTAAAAACCCGATTATCGATACCTCTGTTCCAGACTTGAAAAATATAACATATCTTAGCATATAAATCATTCTAATAAATCTCCAAACAACATGCAACATTTGTCTCATAAAATAAACCTGAAAACATCTTAAAAATCATATTTTAAAGTCCACAATCCATCAACCTTAATGGCATGCGAATAACTAAGAAGGTCATTAAGAATCTGCAATGATTAAGAAGGGAGTGGGTGAGCTTAACAAGCTCAGTGAGTGTCTAGAATAACCATTACATAAACAATCATCATGCATGAACCAACAATCATACAACATATTCTCATCATCTCTCTTAGATTTATTTACACATTAATTACATAATTTCAACACACTATATTCACATACAAGCATATTCAGTCATGCATATATATATAAACACATTTAAACACAATTTATGATAATTTGGCTCTTAAGATTATGAAACATAAAGTAGACTCTATCACTACACATCGAATGCGCGAATCTCTAAACACACCAAATATGACTCATAGAGTCCAACATATCTCATAAGTGAAACATATAGCCAACACTCTTCAAACACATCACACATACAAATCTCGTTGAAGGGAGTGTTGCTCACATTCCCTTATCTCTCCAAAAACTATCCCTAAGTTTCAACTACCGATACATCTATACATATAACTATCGATACTCACAATTTAACTACCGATACAACTCAGGTCAATGTACAACCTCTCTCCTACCCTGTACTTCTACTGAAACATACATGGGTTCTACTGAAACAAGTATATAAAATCTCAAGAGTTATACCAAGCGCAAGTTCATTAATTTCATACATAAACAACTTTTAATTATACATTTAAGTCATCACAAATATATGATTTATGTCAATACAAGGTACTTAAAGTCTACTTTCAACATTTCATCATAACATAACAAAGTTTTTCACAAATTCATTGTAAAAAAGCAAAGGGTAACATCATCCTAGTACATGTCATATTAACCAAGTGATGTAAAAGTCTATCGAACAACTTCGGGATAGTGTGATGCTCCAAGATGATTCGATCTCCAACAACAAAATTGAATCTATAAATAAATGCAAATTCACAGGTAAGTACTTCTTAGCTTAGTAAGTTCATAAAGTTAAATAGATTCACCAGCTTCAAGAGTTTGTAAATCAAATCAACTGAATTGATTAAACCGTATACATTAAAGTAAGTTTCAATTTGTATTTAATACTCACGATGACACAAAGTCATCGGACCTTTAATTCGTAATGGATTTTACTTCATTCATATACTCACGATGACACATAGCCACCGGACCTTATAATCCACGAGGGATTTGTATACTCACAGTGACACAGAGTTATTGGACCACTTAATCCGTAAATGATTCACATGCTCATAATGACACTAAGTCATCGAGCCTTTAAATAAATAAAGGATTTCATATACTCACGATGACACTTAGTCATCGGACCTCATAATCGGTAAGGGATTCATTTACTCACGATGGTACTTAGTAATCGAACCCTTTTTCATTTACGGCTCAAAGCCCATTGCTTTTCTTTTTCTTTATTCTCGTATTCCATCTTTCGATCATCATTTCAATTTACTACAATGGTTTACATTACAAGAGTATGAAATTCAAACTAGAATTTAACCATACTAACTTACCGAACTGGATTGCAGTTATGAATGGATCCTAGGGACTATTCTACTAATTTTCCCTTTCCACGATCGGTGGCATGGTCGTAGTTTACATTCACAAATCATTCAGTGTCTCATATTAAATCACATAATCAATTCATTTAACACAATCAAACTCCTTTTTGTAAAATTATGATTTTACCCCTAACATTTTCTTTTTATTCAATTTACTTCTTTCAACACAAAACATGCAAAATACCTATTTTCTCCTCAACTCATACCAGTCGAACACTCATAATCATCATAAAAATCCAAGCAAATCCATTTATTTCACAACAAGTACAACAATATTACCATTTTAACATTTTAGTCCTTAAACCCTAATTTCATCAAAAATCACTTTACAAAAAGATCTAACCTAAGCATCAAACACTTAAAAATACCAACAGCTTTCAAGAACAAGCATTTTCAACAATGGAAATTTTCATAACACTTGATAAATTCACAAATTAGTCCTTTCATAAGCTAGATTAAGCTAATACGAACTCAAAAACATGCGAATTTCTAAAAATGATCAAGGTTTGCTTACCCAAATTAAATATCAAAGGTTGGAAGAGCAAACCCTAATTTTTCTCTAGCTTAACCGTGAGGAAGAAGAAGAAAGGATGAAAATATCATATTTTCTTTCTTTAATTTAATTTATATACCAATGACATTTTTTGTAATTTCTTAGACTTTTTTTATTAACTTAATTCATCATATTTTTAATCTTAATAATTCAAATTATTAATCAATATTTGTCATGATAATCCACTAAATAAAAATCCCTTGGTTAAATTACTCATTTGGTCCTTCTAATTAATCATCTATACGTTTGTACTTATTACAAATTAATCATTTCTACTCAATTAACTATCTTAACATCAAATTTCATAACCCAAATTTTAATACGATGTTAACGAAGTCATAAATATTTAAAATAATTAAATTTACAAATCGATTTGTCGGATTTGTAATCCCAAAATCATTATTTTCGACACCACTGAAAGACAAGATTATTTTGGTGCCATTGTTTAACTTCCAAACTCAACTGTGATTATTTCCCCTGTCGATCGTTTCAAGTCGATCCGTCTTCGTTTACAATTAACCACTGCATCATGCTCCGTTAACCATTCCATTCCCAGGATTACATCGAACTCAGAAAATGATAATAACATCAAATCAACAGGGAACTTACAGTCCCGAATTCTCAGTGGACATTTATGACATACCAAATTAACAATGACACTATGACAGAATGGGTTTGTGACTTGTACATCAAACTCAATCGACTCAACAGACAATTTCTTTTCAGTAGCCAATGCAGTACAAATATATGAATGAGTCGATCTCGGGTTAATCAGTGCACACATAATATCATTAAAGGATAGAACATACCAGTCACAACATCAGGAGCCGTAACCTCTTCTCGAGCTCAGATAGCATAAGTCTGTGTAGGTGCTCGAGCCTCAAATTTGGCTACAGTATCCCTGTTATCTTCGTAGTTTCCATCTGTACCGCTACTCTGCCCCGAACGTCTTCTCTTTTGTGGTATAACAGGAGGTTTTACACTCTGTTCCTCCTTTGCTTCAGATCTCATCGGACAGTTCTTCGAAAAGTGATCTGCACTTCCGCATCGATAACCTATCCATTTCATCTTGCGACACTCACCTGCATGGCTCTTCTTACAATACCCACATATCGGGCTAGGTATTTTACGAATACTAGTTACACTGTTTGCGGGTTTGTTCTGGAATTTAGATTCCGGTGGTCCAGACTTACTCCTATTCAGAAATCATGAAGAAACTGGGCCCCGACTAGCCTCTTCTCTGAATCTCTTTGACGGTGGCTTAGAGAAAGTCCTAGCAATGTTTTTCTTTCCAGATTTTTGAAACCATTTATCTCTTTGTCTCTTACCGTTATAGATTTCTTCCATCTTTTGAGCTTTGTCCGCTAGCATTACCAACGATCAAATTTCAGAACCACCCACCATCATTCTAATCTCGTCATTTAGCCCCTCTTCGAAATAGACATACATAGCTTCATCAGTTGGTACCAGTTCTCTTATATACTTGCTGAGCTACACAAATTCATGTTCATAATCTGCCACTGTTTTATTTCTCTGTCTCAGTTCTAAAAATTCCTTCTTTCTATTCAGGTATCGCTTGTTGACGTATTTCTTCTTAAATTCTGTTTGGAAGAAATCCCAAGTAACTTCGTTTTCAGGCATCATAGCCACGATCATAGCCCACCAGTGGTAAGTTTTGTCCTTCAGTAGAGACGCAGCACACTTTACATAGTCTTCAACAGGACAAGTTATCTCATTCAAGACTCTTAGCGTATTTTCCAATTAGTATTCAGCTCTGGAAGGATCGTCTTCTACACTGCCTCAAAAGTCTTTAGCTCCATATTTCTTAACCCTATTTATAAGGATACGACACCTCGATTCTACCACTAGATGTGGTAGAGGCCTTTTTGGGGATGCTACCATTCGAGCACCTAGTTGTATGACAAGAGGCGTAGGGGGTGGTGCCACGAATTATTTCTCATGAATTTCGTGAACTACTGTCCCATTAAACTAAAGAACATATTCTTTGCTTCATTTTCTATCATCGGTAGTATTGATGCACTGTGACTAGCCCCAAAGTCATTAGTCGATACATTGCTATTTACCTCATCCTTTTCAGAGTCAGTCATCTTGTATTTATCTGTAAAAATCTTAATTAGATCAGATTCATCCATATCACACTATCACAAGTTCATATGACATGTACTTCTAAATCATCAAACATGAACAATACAGTCCAAAAAATGACTAAACTGTAATCTCTGATACCATTAAATGTAACACTCAAAATTTGAACACCGTCGTCGATTAAGATTTTTCGTGTTTTACTGTTCATTTATCATTGATCATCTTATCACGATATTTTACAACTCTATTTATTAAAATATTTCATTTCACATGTTACACATCATCATTTAAACATAAACACAAATCAAAAGGGGTAAAAATATCATTTTTAATATTTTAGGAGGCTTCTACCAGTACTTGATGGTCAAGTATCGGTAGTAGCCCTGTCATAAAACAATTTCAAAACGGTACAAAATTCTACCGATACTTGTACTAGTTCTACCAATACAAGTATAATTTCTACTGATACATGTCATGTATCTACCGATACTAAAAACTCTAGAGAGCTATAATTCCCACCCTGCAACTTCTACCGATACAAGTATGCAAACTACCGATACATTTATACATACAACTACAGATACTCACAATTCAACTACCGATATAACTCAAGTCAGTGTACAACCTCTCTCCTACTCTGTACTTCACCGAAACATACATGGGTTCTACCGAAACAAGTATATAAAATCTCAAGAGTTATAACAAACACAAGTTCATTAATTTCATACATACACAACTTTTAATTATGCATTTAAGTTAACACAAATACATGATTTATGTCAACATTTCATCATAACATAACAAATTTTTTCACAAATTCATTGTATAAAAGCAAAGGGTAACATCATCCTAGTACATGCCATATTAACCAAGTGATGTAAAAGTCTACCGGAAAACTTCGGGATTGTATGATGCTCCAAGATGATTCAATCTTCGAACAGCAAAATTGAATTTACAAACAAATGGAAATTCATAGGTAAGCACTTCTTAGCTTAGTAAGTTCATAAAGTTAAATAAATTCACCAGCTTTAAGAGTTTGTAAATCAAATCAACTGAATTGATTAAACCGTATACATTAAGGTAAGTTTTAATTCGTATTTGATACTCACGATGACACAAAGTCATCGAACCTTTAATCTGTAATGGATTTTACTTCATTCATATACTCACGATGACACATAGCCACCGGACCTTATAATCCACGAGGGATTCATATACTCACGATAACACAAAGTTATCGGACCTCTTAATTCGTAAATGATTCATATACTCATGATGACACTTAGTCATCGGACCTTTAAATCAATAAAGGATTTCATATACTCATGATGACACTTAGTCATCGGACCTCATAATCGGTAAGGGATTCATTTACTCACGATAACACTTAGTCATCGGACCCTATTTCATTTACAGCTCAAAGCCCGTTGCTTTTCTTTTTTTTTATTCTCGTCTTCCATCTTTCGATCATCATTTCAATTCACTACAATGGTTTACAATACTATAGTATGAAATTCAAACTAGAATTTAATGATACGAACTTACTGGACTGAATTGCAATTATGAATGGATCCAAGGACTATTCTGCTAATATTCTTTTTCCACGATCGGTGGCACGGTCGTAGTATACATTCACAAATCATTCAATGTCTCATATTAAATCACACAATCAATTCATTTAACACAATCAAACCCTTTTTGGTAAAATTACGATTTTACCCTTAATATTTTTTTATTCAATTTAGTCCTTTCAACACAAAACATGCAAAATACCCATTTTCTCCTCAACCCATACCAGCGGGACACTCATAGACCTCATACAATTCCAAGAAAATCCATTTATTTCATAATAAGTACAACAATATTATCATTTTTAACATTTTTATCCTTAAACCCTAATTTCATAAAAAATCACTTTATAAAAAGATCTAACCCAAGCATCAAACACTCAAATATATCAAAAGCTTTCAAGAACGAACATCTTCAATAATGGCAATTTTCATAACATTTGACAAATTCACAAATTAGTACTTTCATAAGCTAGATTAAACTAATATGAACTCAAAAACATCAGAATTTCTAAAAACGATCAAGGTTTGCTTGCCTAAATTAAAGATCAAAGGTTGGAAGAGCAAACCCTATTTTTTCTCTAGCTTAACCGTGAGGAAGAAGAAGAAAGGATGAAAATATCATCTTTTCTTTCTTTAATTTAATTTATATACCAATGGCATTTTTGTAATTTCTTAGACTTTTATTAACTTAATTAATCATATTTTTTAAATCTTAATAATTTCTATTATTAATCAATATTTGTCATGATAATCTACTAAATAAAAATCCCTTGGTTAAATTACTCATTTGGTCCTTCTAATTAATCATCTATACTTTTGTACCTATTACAAATTAATCATTTCTACTCAATTAACTATCTTAACATCAAATTTCATAACCCAAATTTTAATACGATGTTAACGAAGTCATAAATATTTAAAATAATTAAATTTACGAATCGACTTGTCGGATTTGTGATCCTAAAATCACTGTTTTTGATACCACTAAAAGATCGGGCTATTATTCACAAGGTAAAAATATCCATATTATTATAACACATTAACTTAGCAATTTTCCATGCATCAACACTGCATATTCACATCATTAGCACAATATATTCACTGTCACATGACATGAATAACATATCCACATATTTATTGTCACATGGCATGAATAACATAACTACATATTTACTATCACATGGCATAAATAACGTACCCACATATTTATTGTCTCAATAGTCATTACAACGTATGCATATAACACCACATCTTAGTTCTCTTTATCACAATTACTCAAGCACATTTATCACATATTAAGCATACGTATGAGAACACTTACACTCAGAATTTAGAGTAGGGATTTAGGCTACTTCTAAATTCCCAATTAACACAATGAATCATACAAGCAGCTATTTCAAAACACTCACAAAATATGTACTCTCTTTAAAAACCCGAAAGCTTAGACAAGTTTTCCTTTGCCTTTATCTTTGCTTGTTGAAGGTCCTACCAATTCCGACGCTTCAACCACACATATCATACAAATACACAAGCAAAAATCAGTCATCCACACATCTCATACAGTCATAAACAATAGCCTAAGCTATGTTCTTCTTAAAATTGAAACCTTTAACCTAGTAATCTTTAAACTCTAATAACTTGGTCTACACTTAACTTTTTCGCATAAATGAATTCCGCTCATTTACATACTTACCCAAGATTGATTTCCAACCTTTAAACCACCAAAAACTACATGTTTTAAGATACCGAATATTTTCGACATATAATGGCTTTAATAACGAAAATTCATTAAAACTCGAGAAATACTTAACGAAACTTCAAATTAACTTTAGAAACCTTCTAATCATGTTAAAACAAGATGAAAAACACTTAAATATCAAGTTTTCATACACAAACTTGGATTTCACCATTAAAGACCTTATTTTTTACTTTTATTCAAAACTTACGTTTTAATAGTTAAAAACTTAGCTTAAAGGACTAAATATCATTTAAATCTCATAAAAAGTTGATTGGTTACCTTTTCTTGATGAAAAACGAGCTTTGACACAGATCTAAAAAAACCCATGTTTGGAGAATATTATGAAGTTTTTGGGTTTTTTTTTTAATTTTAATGGGTATTTAAAATTAAAGGGTTATTAAAAATTAAAAATGATTAGGAATTTGTGATCAAAAGAATTTGGAAGGGATTGGGAGAGCAAAGGATTGCACAAAATATGGGGAGGAGGAGTTGACGTGAAATTCAATTGAAAAAGGGGATTTTAAGTTGATTTTTGACATTTGGTCAAATTCTTAATAAAAACGCTTAATTTTGATTCTTTTACAAATCAATCTTATTTTCAAAATTAAAGCTATTTAAAACTCATTTTCAAATATTGATTTAGTTTTCTAATAGTCATTGTCGAAAATATTGTCAGTTACCAAACTCATGAAATTCCGAACACATCTAGGTCCAAAATTCCTATTTAACAATCGAAACTTCTAAGCCTAATTTTGGGGTGTGACAAAATTAAATTTAATAGTATTCAAATTAACAAAATTTAAATTTTTCGTATTACCATTGATAATTGGGCAGCGAAAATATGCTCGTCGTTGCATTAGATTAGAGAAGCGACCATTTTTAAAAAAATCGAGTTAAAAATCGAGATATTTAATAAAAACATTTTTTTTAAAATTAAAATATTGAAAACAAATAAAATGAGAACGTTTAGAGGTTTTAGAGGATTTGAGAGAGTTGAGAGAAGGATTTGAGTGAAAAAATGAAAAACGGGGGGGTTTATAGGGTTTAGGGTTTTTTTTTACCGTTGGAGCAACGGTTCAAAAAGCCATTAGATTTTTTACCGTTGTTGGAAAGCACGTCCAGCTAGATAAAAAAGAGGCGGGTACTCATGAAGAGACCCAGGACATAACTGTTGATAAAATCCAGAATAGGTTCAAGTACTTGAAATTATGAATATGATAAGATATCTCAATTCGTTATGTCATAACTAAATATGTTGGAGTTGACAAAATGAAATTGTTGTTGACAATGGTAATATACGTAGAACACTTCAATATTAAGGAAAAGTGAGGATCTTGAATGAAAATATACTTGAAAGTGCTGAGATGAGAACAAATATCAAAATAAATAAAAGTTTCTATTATAACTTATGAAATGTATCTCAGACAAGAAGCCAGAACACTCTAAGGGAAGTACATGTTAGCATAATAGCGAAAAAAATAAGTCATAATATATAGAATTGATTTGTAACAAGAACGTTCACAAGACACTTTGTTTTGGTTATGAAAAATTATTAATTTCTAGTGGATGAAAACACCAAAAAAAAGTTATTTATTTACGTTTAGTGAATTTGTATTCAGCTGATATAAATTATTTGATTATATTGATGCCTGAAGCATAAAACTCGAGTTTCATGATAAAATCATTAAATGTAAATATGATTTTGTTCAGAAATTTTTATTAGTTAATGTATTTGTACATATAGGTTATTATCATCATTGTTTATATTAATGTATCAAATACCATTGGAGTTCATGATATCAAGTGCAATAATTATTCGGTAGACAAAAACTTTATAATAAAAGTGTATCTAAAAAATTAAATTTTATCTTGACCTAAAGATTGAGTGTTCGATAAGAACAAATGGTCATACAATAATGTTATAAAACGATTGTCCTAAAGTACAATTTTTTTATGTGCCCAATGCACTCATTGTATTGGTAATAGTGAGTAATACAATACATCATGCTTTATAAAATTGTTGGTGACATCGAAAGCATGAGAATGCAACTGAATTTTATTGCTATATTGATACGCATCAATAAAATTTATTGTATACATTGATGATTTATTATTGATAAATAATATTGAATGTCTCAATATTAAGTTATAAAATGATGTTTAAATAAGGGGGAGCAAAATATGGATTGTTGTAACACCCCTCACCAGATGCAAAGAATAATCGAGAATTCAATTAGACACTCCTTATTGTTACATTTTGAGAAGTTAATTTTCTACATTGGATTGCGTCATGTCAAAGATCTTAAGTGATGCTTACATGAGGGGGAGTAAATTAGCACTATATTTTTCTTTTAAAGTTGTGATATATTATGTATCAAAGGATTATGTACTCTTTTTTTCTTCACTAAGTTTTTGTCCCACAAGGTTTTTCTTAATAATATCTTTAATGAGGCATATCCTTTATACAATGAATATCCAAGGGAGAGAGTTATGAATGTTATTAAGTGGATGTTCAGCCTTTCACCTGTCATTTATTTTGACCTTTCACATTTCATCTTCTTTAACATTTAACCTTTCATCTTTCTTAAATCTTTCATCTCTTTATAACCCATTTTTCTTATTTATGCATTAGAATATAAAAAGTTTAATTTCTCTCTCTCTCTCTCTCTCTCTCTCTCTCTCTATATATATATATATAGTGAAGTATACTACTTGTTAGGATGATGAAAAAAATATAGAATACAATAGAAATCGTTATATTCTCATATCTATCTTTTATCTATTATTTTTATTTATAACAAATAAATAATTTATATCCATCTTTTAGATATCAAAACAATAAAAGATTTTATTATAGAAAGTATGGATATGCAACATATTACTATTTTAAATATTATACAAATATAATTAGATATTTTAGTTATCTTTTAATAATAATTACCTATATTAATTATGTAAATTTAAAATAATTATTAAAATAATTAAATAAATACTTCAAAATAATTTAAAGGCCAGGGCATCTAGATTTTAGATATAAATGAGGAAAGTTGCTCGGTCCATGTTAAATCCCCTTTCTTATATACTAATTACTAATTTTTGTTTTAATTTTTTTTATTGGCTTAAAAGAACTTCCCCTCGCAAACTCGAAATACCCCCTCTACCCCTTACTCTCCGGTCACTGTCCAAAAATTCCAAACCAAAAGAAATGGCCGAAACTGAATCCACCACCACTGCTCAAGACTCAGCCACCGCAGAAACGGAGTCCCACCAGACCCAGGCCCAATCGCAAATAGATGAAACCGCGGCCAGGCTCAATAACCTTACTTTCCGAATTTGGCCCCCCACTCAACGAACCCGCGATGCCGTTATCAACCGTCTAGTCGAGACGCTCTCTTCCCAATCTGTACTTTCCAAACGCTACGGCACCATCCCCGAGGACGAGGCCTCCTCCCTGGCCAAATCCATCGAGGAGGAGGCTTTCTCAGTCGCCGGGCCGGCCTTCTCCCCCAACGATGATGCCATCGAGATCCTTCAGATGTATTCCAAGGAGATCAGCAAGCGTATGCTCGATACTGTTAAATCTCGCGCTGCTGCTGCTGCTGCTGCTGCTGCCGCCGCCGATGCTCCATCAGCCACGGAAGCAGCGAATGGTGAGGAGGTTTCATCTTCGTCCGTGAAGGCGGAGGCTTGAGTTTGAGGATCCTCGTTTCTCTCTTTCATTCTCTTTAGGGCTTTTCTCTAGATTGATGATCGGTCTTGCTAGGGTTTTTAACGATCTGTTTGGTTGGCTCTGGATTTTTCGAGATGCTTAATTGCCTATATACGACGATAATAAAACCTGTAACTGTAATACCATTTCTTTATCTCTTCTCTTTTTGAGGGTTTTCTGTATTCTTGTGGAAATGTGCTTGATCTTTATGAGTTTCTTGGTTTTTGTTGCTTTATTCATTGATACAGTGCAAAATGCAGCTTAAAGGGTGCTAGAAATTTTCTTCATTAATGATTTTTCCCAGCCTACTCATCAGCATTCTGTACCTTTATTCATTTAGTGTTCCTCCTTGATCTGTTCAAGAAACCAGAGCAATCAAGTTGAAACTTGAAAGTCTTGTTCGAGTTGATGTGTAGATAGGGTTTTATGAAATAGAGGTTTCTGTATTTTATATAGATCTGATATATGATCTTAAATCTTAATATTTCTTCAATTTGCTTTTATTGTAATCCATTTTTAACCAAAAAAAAAAGTAATTGTTGATTCAAAATCTTAATGTGTTAGGAAAGATTCTTAGGTATACTAGAGCCATCAAGATGTGAAAGTTAAAAGAGATATCTGCTGTGAGCAAGAATCTAACTTCAAAGGGACAGTATAAGTGCTAAAGAACAACTATGAGTAGATCTTCACTGAAACTGCGTGTTCTTATGAACTGGTACATATAGTCTCTCGGTCATCTAAGCATACATTTGATATGAATTGAATGTAGAAACATGCTTTAGCAAAGCCTTCGTGCTTTTAGTTCTCAAGCTATTTTCAGGTTTCGTAATTATGTAACATATGTGTACACTTCACAATATGTTTCATTGGGTGATTTGAATGTCATTTTCTTTTACTGAATGATGAATTTCTTTTCTTGCTGCATTTCAATGTTGAGTTGCTTCATACTTTTCTTCTTATGGTTGCTACCAATCATCAATCTACCTTTTTTGCATTTATTGAACATGTAGAAAAGCATATCAATGTAAATGTGTAGGATCTTGTTGCCATCACAATGCAGTCAAATTTCTGTCAGGCTTTCTTGATCCAACACCTACAGCTACCATCTTGATTGAAGTAATATAAAGCCTCAATTTCTCTTTTCATGTCTGTAGTTTAGGTGGATGGCCGTTCCAATTGTTCATTTTTGTAGGTAAATGAGATAATCTATCTTTAAGTTTTTTATATCATGCGCCTCCTAGCTGGAGATTTCTTCACATTTGATACAGTACATCTTACCATATAAGCAAGGTTTTTGGCAATTAAGATTTCTGTAAGCTACTCTCCTCGAAAAGCCTATGTTACATTCGTATTCTTTCAGTCCTTTTCTTGTATTTGCATATATAGTTCTGTAGGAAAGGAGGAAATCTATATGATTCCTTTGAACCATGACTGCTTTGGACTGGTCATGACTTTCCACATTACTGTGTGTGATCCTTGGCATGCGGTACACATTGTTTGTATATCTATATAGATACTAAGAGTGTTTATACCAGGGCTGTGACACTTGCTCATGGATTCTTATGATTAATCATACACTACGAGTTCGTGGCTCAAGTTTGGTGCAGTGAATTTTTAATATGCATTATGTCTAGTGTTGATCATATTCTCAACACCAATTACATGTGTTTCTGCTACAACGTATATTCATGAATATATATGTATTCACTAAGAATCATGAAAGACAGCAGTTGAGTCTGGGGAGAGGTTAATTTTCAAATGTATGCCACTGTTTGCATGTCAACTCCTGGCTGTGATATTATATTTCCACTTCCGAATTTCTTTCATCAAGTTTATGGTGATTGTATAGTTCACCATTGCAAATTTAATCATTATAAATAATTTATATTTCAATTTTGATAATAAAAAGAAATTTCGAAAATTATATTTCAATTACAATAATATCTATAATATTATCATGAAATCATTGTTTTAGGAGTTATATTGCATTTTGCTCATTTAAAAAAAAAAAAAAAAACCAAATTGGTCTCTGTACACTAGATCAAAGAGCAAATTAGTTTTTTTTTTATTAAAATTTACATATATTTTTACTATAAAAAATTGATGTGATTGATAAAATAACCAAACAGATACATTTTATTAAACTTTACATCCATTTTTACTATTAAAAGTTGGTATGGTTGATAGAATAATCAAATAGTTACACGTGGTTCGTCACGTGTATCTCATGTTGACGTATAATGTCTAATTTTTAACAATACAAGTGAATAAAATATTTAACAAAAAGAGAATTTTGCTTTTTGATTTAACATACATTGATTAATTTACCCGTTTTTTGAATAAAAAAGGTAAAATATAATTTAACTCTTAATATAAAGTTCTCTATGATAATTTTATTGTAGATACATTGATTTGAATTCCATTTGCCCAAGTGGATGACTCTCTCTCTTATCGTTTAGTCCAAAAATGTCCAATTATATTTTTAAGACAACTGACAAACAATTTTGTTTCTCTACTTGCCCTGCTTGTTCAGTTTTACATTTTGGTCTTCTCTTGAATGATTACATTCCGTAATAGGATTATGAGAATATAATATCACGAGTAGAATGTGAGATTGCCTTATCTATTTCATTTGATTGGAATATAAGATTCAGGTATTCAGTTGACGAAATGTAAGATTATTTAGAAGCACATGTTACTCAAATGTAATTATTATAGAATTTGTTTTTTTAACAAGTTTAGTTCGTTTAATATTTTTTAGTCTAAATTTCCCTAAAGTTATGATAAATTATTACATTTTTTACTTTTTATTACAATTTATATATTAATAATTAACTATATGATGTTGAAATAAATTTATAAATCATAATTATAATAATTCATAAAAAGTGTTTGTAACACCAACCATAATTATAATTATGACCATAAATAATATATTCATATATAATTTATTAAATAAAATCTAATAATTATAAGGGTAAATTACACCAACAGTCACTCAACTTTCATTTTTCGAAACAAATAATCACCTGGTTTACATTTTAGTCCCTCAACTTTGAAAATGTGATAAAACAGTCCCTCAACTTTTGAAAATATGACAAAACAATCCTTTTTCGTCACAGACGTCACGAAACAGTGACGTGGCATGTGATGGTGTTGGAGGCGTGTGGGAGATGTCCAGCTGGCCGATTACGTTTAACAAAACAGTCACTTAACTTTGGAAATGTGACAAAATAGTCCTTTAGTTGTCGTCCACGTCAGCATCACCTTTCATCTAAATAATATATTTAGAGCCATCTCCTATTGATATACAATCATCACCTGAAGTAATGAACAAATATATGGAAAGTATAATGAAATGAAACCAGCAAAGAAAGAAAGAAGCAGACAAACCAATTTGAATGGTTGTATTATTGATAGAGACATTGGTGGAACGTTGGATGTGAATGCCATCAGTGTTGGGGCAGTTTCCCGGAGCTTCGATTCTAAGTTGAGTGGCATGAATCAAAGTAAAGTCTTCGAATGCAATGTGCATTTATGGATTGTCTTCAAAGCTTAAACATTTGATATCTACATTCTTGGAGTGTCCTATCATAAAACCCTACCAACACAACCAAGGGAAGTCTTATGCAATAAAACTGTGTGCATTTTACGTCAAAATATTTCTGCCATAGCAACTAAAAGCCTCAAACACTTATTGTTGGTTTTTGAAGTTGAGAGGCCTGTTGGCAAAGAGCAATCAACATTTATATATCAGTGAAGTTTTACCAGAAAATTATGTAAAAATCTTATGGGATTGTGATACAATATAAATAATTATCTTTTGGTTATCTTTGTAAGAAAGGTTCCACCAATTATCTCCCTGCCCATTGATGGTACCAAATCCTTGAATGTGGAGGCCATCGAAATTTTGAAAGCCAATCCAATGGTGGCAATCTGTATTGCATTCTCATGCAGAAGGTTTGGTTAGGGCTCTGATTCTCCCATCAATCTGCATCCCTAATAATGATCATAATTTTTTTATTGGCATTATTTTTGAATAATCAAATAATTTATATATGTTAATTATGTTATTAGTTGTTATTTCAAAAAATATTACTTAATATAATTAATTGAAGTAAAACTATGTTATATATTGAATATGAAAAAAGTTACTATAATTATTTTTTAAATTTCTTATTTATAATATTTGAATTGTTAAATAGGTTAGTATTTTTTAATTATGTTCAAAGGGCCAAATACAACGACAAACAAATTATAGTAAATAAAATTATATTATTTTAAAAAAAAATTAAACGTAAAAAATAATGTGTATCACATTAGACATTATAAACTAAATAATATCTACGATAGGTAGGGGATCAATATTTTTTGAACTTTAATACAAATCAAGTTTAAATATATTTTTTAAAATTTTAAAATTTAAATATAAATAAAAATACAAATAATTTGACAAAATTCTGAACAAAACGCATGGATTTGCATATAAAACTTAATATTCAGTAGTCCCAGAAAGGTGATGTGATGTGGACATAACAAGAGGACTATTTTGTCACTTTTCAATAACTTTAGTGATTGTTTTGTCACATTTTCAAAGTTGAGTGACTGTTTTGTTACACGTAACCGGCTAGCTGGACAGCTAACCCACACGCCTCTGACGCCGTCACATGCCACGTCACTGTTCCGTGATGTTTGTGACGAAAAACGTAAAAAAGGACCGTTTTGTCACACTTTCAAAGTTAAGGGACTGAAATGTAAACTAGGTGACTGTTTGTTCTGGAAAACGAAAGTTGGGTGACTATTGATGTAATTTGCCCTAATTATAATTGTAATGTATGACATCCACTAGTTTATTATTTAAGAAAAAAAAATCCCAAGTTGATTAAAATAATAAAAACAAAGGGCAAACAAAGGGTAAATTGGTCCAAAATTTAAGATTACACCTGTAATCTAAGATAACCTAAGGAATAAGCTATAATGAGATTAGACTTGATATTACGTCATCTTGACACTATTTCGTTGTGTGAGTTTACATGATGATTGGAATGTTGAGAATCTAAACATCATAATCTCATTTGAAAATGTAACATTACAGGTATGATCCAAACGCTCCATTACATATGAAGTAAATATATTGTTTCTTTAGTATAAGTAGGATATGTATTGTTTTGAAAATATCCTCATTTTAATAAGTAAATTGTATTACTTTTAGAGTATTTTTTTTTTCATTTTATATATTATATAGAAAACTAGAAAAATATACACACACAAAATTAAATATAAGCTATTGAATGCAATGTCTAAGAAGGGAGGAGAGTAAGGAGGAGATAAAGAGGATAAATGGGTGGTTCTGCAGAGGCCAATTCACTTAAAGAGGTGGAGAGCTAGAAAGGACCAAGAGGATAGGTTGATTGAGAGGGAGGAGAAATTTGCTCAAAGTAATTTTAGGGTTTTTCAGAACCGATCCTTTCTTCATCATTGGAAGGGTATTTATATGAGAGGTTTTTTGTCTATAAATATGGTGTGGTTGGATAAATATTCAATCCCACCAAATGCGTAGAGGATATTCACGGGCGTGAAGGACATGCATTGTGGGACCTATTATATTATGCATTCAATCAATACGAGGTTGTTACGCATAAATGGGCCCATTATTGTATTGAGAGCATGTTAACATTTGAGAAGTGTTTACACCTAAAAACGAGTGCCTTAGAAGCAGGTGGTCATCTCATTATTGAGGAGTGGGAGGACTTGCTTGGAGTGTTTGTCTTGCAAGTGGTCCTGATAATGGAAGGGTATTGTTCCTCTAGTCTGGTCGAGCGATCAATTAGGACATAACATCAGGTGGAGTCAAAGGGGAAGTCAACACCATCTATTCAGCTGACATGCGTCGAGGTAGCGGAGGGAAATAACATAAGCCATTTTAGTGTTTTACATTTGTACTTTATCATTGAAATAAAGCCTCTTTTGTTGTTAATATCAATTTTTATAAATATATTTCTGATTTTGTTTTTCACGTACATTGCGAGTTTGCCATAATCTAGTATTAAGTGATTGATTGAGTTGATGTTATCTATCAATCGAGTTTTAACTCAATGTCTTTCTATATTTTCATATAAAATGATGGAATTTGAACCCAAAATACTATTATCTTTGATATTTTAATTTTTTTCATTTCAACCAAAACCTCATTTGTTTTCAATGCAATTTTTTTATAAATATTTGTTATATAAAAATTTTCATGAACATAGTAAGTGTACCATAATCTATAACAAAAAAAAATACATACCCCACTTGAACATTTTTTTTTGTTCCCCAAACTTCCTTCTTGTGTCAAGGACTTCGTAATATCCCTCATTTATTTTTCTCCTCTAACATACTATCAAATCATCATCTTTCATCAAATTATCATTTACACCTCTTTTTATAAAGCGAAATCAATAAACTTAGACATTAATATTTAGAAAATGGTTATCTAATTGTAGAATCCCCTTGACCGAATTTGGAGAGACTTCAAACCGCTTCAAACCCAAAGAGTTGTCATGAACACATTTTGCCATTTGATTAGCGGTCATATTTTGAGCTCGGGATATGCCGAATTCTTATAATTCACACCCCTCTTTAATTTCATTCTATTAAAGATTAAAACCAAAACCATTTCATTACAAACTCGACCTTATTTTTAGATTCTCTTTCATTCTCCTCCCCAGGAAGCAACCTAACAAAATAAGGACACAATTTCTCATTTCCATCTTCCACCACAACCCCTTTAGCAAGACAACACCCTTACATCCTCATTCCCCCTTTTTTCCTCCATTTTCTACCCCAAAAATCTGTTCCCGCCTACTAACATGTTTTAATAATATTTTATAATTTTTGAAATTTTTAATATATATATTTTTTGTATTTTTACACAATTTTTAAATATTTTTAATAATTTTTTAAATAAAATAAAATAATTAATTACTAACGCGACATATACATATACTGTTATGTGGATTCCATGTCAACAAAGTTAACTACTATTAATTTTTTTCGTTCCTTTGAACTAATTTGACAAAAAAAAAAACACAAATTTAATGGTTAAAAAAGGTAAAATATTAAATTGAGGATTAAAATGATTTTTTTTAAGTTTGAGAGCACTGATTGGTGACATGTGGTAGAAAAGAACTTATCCAAAATTGAAATTTGCCCAGAATGCTTTTGTTCATTCTTTTATATCATACTAGTTTCTTTACCCGCACGATGCACGGATTTAATTGTATATAACAATTAAAATATATTAAAATCATTTTATACTTTTGTCTAAATTTTATAATTAATATATCAATTTACATCCCTTGCGATACACATATTTATTATATTTAATATAAAATATATATGTAACAAATTCATATTTTTTATATTAAATAAATTTATAGCTAATATAATTTTGAAATTTAAAAATAATTGATAACTATGATTTAAAAAATAAAGAAATTCATAAAAATGATATTTATTTTCTTTATCTGTACGTTAAACAATTGGTGAATGTATATGGGAAGTCATTGTATTTTATATCAAATCAGTCGCTCTAATATTAAATGGATCAATTTAGTCTCTATACTATTAAAAAGAATCAAATAAAGTTAAATTGGAATAGAGTTTATAAAATATGTCATTAACTGTTTAACAGAGTTAATAAAGTATTTATAGTTTTGTAAATGAAATTTTTTATTCAGAATTGAATTGCAAATGGAAAAAATAATTTTCAAGACATTTTTATATGGTAAATGTTAATTCCATTATAATTTGGACTTATTTGATTCTTTTTAATAGGATGAGAATTAAATTGTTCCATTTAATTATAGATGGACTAATTTAATACAGTTGTCATAATACAAAGACTTTCCAAGTACTTTAACCTTAAAAAAATTATAGCTAATATATTTGTAGTAATCACTACAAAGGATCAACCTAAAATCATGGAAATAGTTAGTAGAAATTGAGGAACAATTTCTAAATTTCTAAATTTGCTCATGGAACTTCCTATATATATATTAGAAGTAAATTACAATTCAGAAAAGAGGATTGGGGATCAATAATGTAAATACAATTGAGAAGTTATTTAGAATGTTTAATAATTTGGATTTTGTAATTAATGTAATAACAAATTATTAATGACAAAAAAATTATATTTAAGACTTAATTTTAAATACTGAACCCACTTCAAATAAAAATTAAAAAAAGAAATGTTTTAAAACTCAAAGAATTAATTTAGAACTCAAAATTTTCATATATACTTTCCTACCATCTTTTATATTATATATATGATATATAATAACGTAGTAAAATATGTTTATGTAAATATTATTTTTTAAAATTATTAATTATGTTAAATAAATTAATTTTATTGTTATATTTTATTTTATTATATATATATATATATATATATATATATAAAAGTACGAGCTCGATAATTTTTTTTGAATTGTTTTAAATATCTTCAATTTTTTTTATTATATTACGAAATTCACATTTAAAAATAATTATAATTTAATTTATAAATATTATTTAAAAATTATGTTGATTTTAAAATAGAGTTATTATTTGAATAGAACTATAAGCATAAAATATTTAAAAAAAATTGTGATATAATCACAATTATTAGTTAAAAATTTAGACGAAAAAAAGGTGCTAATTTAATGATGTAAAATAGATTTAATACTTGAATAGAATTCTAAACATATTAATTATCATTTAATTAATATTAGAGTGAACTATATTAATTAGTTATTATTTAAACTAATGTTATTTTGTATTAATTACCTAAAATAAAACTATATTGTATGTTAAATATGTTAAAAATATTTTAATTATAATATAAAAAATTTATATTATAATATTTGAATTGATAAATTAATATATTTTAATTATATTTAATAATTTAAATAAAAAATATTATTTTACGTTAATTACTACACAGTATTTAAAACAATTGATTGAGATACAAATATTAAAATTAATTTAAAATTTGGAAATTATATAAATCGAGATTGGTGCAGTAGCGAGCGCTGTTGGAAGGTAGAGGAGAGGAGTTTGGGGGGCTTCGGGCGCTGCGAAAGTGGATTTGTCGGTAGCTTTCACACACTTTCTCATTAATCAATGGAACTTTGAAAAATCAAGGTGTTAAAAAGAAAAAAACAAGTAGAGGATAAAATATTTTAGAAGATTTGACCCTTTTGTTGTTAGTTTGCTATGATCTTTTTGTGAATGTTTTTGGACTGAGAAAATTGTTAGTTCAACAACGTTTTCAACTTTCAACCTGTCCAGTTTTAGGTTTGGGAGGGTCAAAGTATTCTTAAAAATTCCATAATCGAGTATTCAATGTGGAGAAGAATCCTTTACAAGTGTATGCTTTCTGTTCTTTCATTTCATCATGAAAACGTACAAACATTATCCCATTTCTATTCAAAAGTATTTCACTAACATCTCTCTCAAATGAATAAAAAAAAATCCCCCAATTATCCTGGATGAAGAAGATTAAAGAGAGGGGAAAAAATGGCAAGCTTAATCTAAACAATGGAGTATTGAATGTTAATGTCCAGGACCTCTTCTGCTTGGTCCGGAGGCTAATCTAAAACCCAAGCTTCTAAACGATTTACGACTGTTGCTGGAATTATTTTCTGCTGATAATACACCAAATGATGATACCCCCACCCTTCCCCCTTGCTCTTCGCATCCTCCCACAACCACACTCTCCTCCATCGTTGTTGAGCGCAGGGTTCGGCCATGGACAGCGATGGCCAACTCTGTTGAAACCAACAATGCCAATACACCCATCATAAAAGCAAGACGCTGCATTGATGTCGAGCTGTTCTTAGTCATCCTCACAACAAAGGCTTTTGCCAAATGTTTTAAATTGGGTAGTCGTTGAAATATTGCTATGGATTTGCTAGCTATGGCTGTATAATTATATATATAAGCGTGGAGCTGGGTTGATGAGACGGTGGTAAGGTTTGTGAAAGTGGGACCTTTCACAGGATTGATTGACTCAGCCTCATCCTTTACAAGCATTGCTAAATACTATATTTTAGGCTTATTTTTCTATGGGTAGCTAAGGCAAATATTTACTTTAAGACTTGCTTTTTATTCTTTGAGTTGGACTTCAAACATATGTATACAGATTTATTAATAATATTTAGGGTAAATTGTAAAAATAATTATTTTTGTTTGTCTTAAATTACATTTTAGTCATTTATTTTTGAAATGTTACGCGTTAGTTACTTACATTATCGTTTTGTTACAAAGTGGTCACTCTACCGTTAAGTTCTGTTACTTCCATAACGGCAGTCCTATGTGGAAATCCAAATGGGATTTAAATGCCAATTTGGATGTTCAGCTGATATGTGAATACATTTTTAATTAAATAAATTTTGGAAAAAGGTAAAAAGAAGTAGACTTTCTCATCCCAATTGACATTTAAAACCCTTTTGGACTGCTATGTAAGATTGCCGTTAGGGAGGTAATGAAGCTTAACAGAAAAATGATCATTTCGTAACAAAACGATAACGTAAGTGACTAAAACATAACATTTCAAACCTAAATGACTAAAATATAATTTGAGGCAAATAAAAGTGATTATTTTTATAATTTATCCTAATATTTATTTACCATCTCACTAATAAAATTTAAAAATATACGATGATATAAGTGAATCATAAATTTAATTTTAATACATTTGATTGCTTGATTTATTAGTAATATATAAAATCATATGTATCAAAGTAAAATAATAGTATTGAATTTATTACATTCTGCGTATTAAAAACTGCACGAAATGTTAAATCTTTTAATTGTCTATTCATTTATTTTTGGTATAATAATTTATTTCACCTCCCAATTTTTTTTTAAAAAAATTATTTTAGTTTTTTATTTAATTTTTATTTTTTAGTCTTTAAATTTGTATTTTTTTGTCAAATCACTTCAAAATGAATGAAAAAAATTAACATTTTTTTTTAACTTTGTTAACGTTGCATACACATGGGTTGCCACGTAGATCATACGTCAATATTTTATTAAATTTTTAAAAATTTAAAACCATTAAAATATCCAAAACAAATAATTTTAATTTTTTTTAAATTAAAAAAAATAATGAAAATGATGATGTGTCCTTTACATGTCACATTGCTAAAATTAAAAAACATTAAAATTTTCATCCATTTTAGGGTGATTTGATAAAGATTCTAGTTCAAAAGTCAAAGGAGAGAAAACAAAATAAATGAAGGGTTAAAATGATTTTTGTTAAAGTCGGAGGGCCAAAAAAATTATTAATCCTTTATTGTCTGCATGGCCACGTTGAACCCATAATACTTGCATACACGTTTTTGCCAACATGAGACGCGTGTGGTACCATCTGGTACGCGGTCTTTAGACTTCCTTGTTGGTTAACACATTATTAAATCCATTTATGAAAAGGAAAGATTCAATACTAAAAATCAAAGGGGGTGGGAGTTTTGAGTGCATCCCTTTTCTTACTTTTGTGATGGGCTTCGTTGAACTGTCAGTTTCCTTTAGTACAGGGACGGTGCAGACAAACATGAACACAAGTTTACACAACTAGTTTTTCACAAGTCTCCATTTCCATTTCCATTTCCATCCATTTCCATCAATTTGTTTATTTACCTACTCCCCAAATTAAAGAATACCCCAATTTATGTTGTTCACTTAATAAAAAAAATAGAATTAATTCTTTTTCTAATTACAATAATTGAATAAAGCCGGAAAAACAAGCATGATTCTGATTCAGATCACATCTGAAACGGTGAACATTTTTAATCATCAAACCATCACATTAGTGGTGGTTCGGAGAATGAAATGTTTTGAGGGGATTCATTAGATTATTGGAGCAAAAGTGGTGTCTTGAAGTCTTTCCATGATGGAAACGACTTATATAGATGGAAAACTTGATGTGGGTTCCCTGCGCTTTCATTGGGTTGGTTATGGTGTTATTGATAAGTATCGAATTCACTAAAAATAAATTTTTATATTCAAATTGAAAATAAAATAAGTTTACAGTAAATAGAGTAGAGTCGATCTCATAAAGATTGGATTAATTAATTTTACAATTTCTAATAATTAAGATTAGACAAATCTATAAAAATAAAATAAAAGAGGGATTAAGTCTAATATAAAACAAATAATAGAAATTAAATCTAAATAAAACAAATGAATGAAAACTCTAGTCTCAGGCGTGATTTTGACTTTGGCTTCAATTTGATCCCGTACAATGAATTTTCTCCTCCAATCGATAAATTGATTATAGAGATCGAGGAACAACCTCAAACCTCAATTCAATCACCACAACCCCCAATTCAATCAAACATATAGATATTAGTAAAATTTAGATCCTACAATCATATTCCTCAAGCTAACATGTCGATTCGTAATTTGATTAAGTACAAAATTTTAAAATAATTTCATAATTAGACTCCATAGTATCAATTCATCCTAAATTGTCAAGACACCAAAATTAACAAAAAATTGCAACCATAAACAACAAATTGTCTCATCTATTGTGTTCATTTTTTTTCTTTCTCTTTTCTTTTTATTTCCAATTAAAAAGCTTATCTAGAGTGTCACTAAATCCTTTTATGCGAAGAAGGGTGAAATGTAATGACCTGGTTTTCAATGGTGTCGAAAAATGTAATTTCAAGATCTCATTTCCACAAATTGAGTCCGTAACTATTAAATAAAAATACTTACAAAATTATTATATAGATGAATTGAAATTTGGATAGTTAATTTAGCCGAAATTATGATTAATTAGGGCATAAGAACTAAATTGTAAAGTCCAAACGCTATAGATTTTTAATTGGTTAATAGCTTGGGGACTTAAATTGAAATTAACAAAAGGTTCAAAATAACAATTAGACCATGTTCAAGGGTGTGTTAGTGGATGCTAAGATGAAATGGGCAGTAACTTAAATAAATTAATATTTTTTTTATTAAATTAAGGTTAATTAACTTAATTTACAAAGTAATCCCGCTATATAAGTGGGATTTTCGTGGGAAGAGAGATAAACTCATCTTCTACAACTAAATAGAAGAAAACAAGAAGAAAAATTCCATTAAAGGGTTTCAAGCTTTTAGCTTCAATTTCAAGTAAGTCCCTAGCTATTTTTCTTTGATTTTTATAGATTTTCTTTTATCTTGGAAGCTTGATTAAGCTAATCCAAGGATCAATTTGATCAATTAGTGAAGTTTTGATGAGATTCCATTGTAGAGAATTGAATGTTTTAGGTGTTAAATTGATAGAAATTAAGTTTTGATTAAGAAAGCGATTAAATTGTAAAGCTTAATTGTTAGTTTCGTACATTACGGACCAAATTGAATAAAAGGTAAAATTGATATGAAATTTCAGTAGAAATAAGAAATATGAAGTCCCTAATGAGTAATTTTGCAATCGAATTTCAATCTGAAGCTCTGGATTGAAAGTTATGTTTGTATTGAGTTTAAGGACTAAATAGAATAAATTGTAAAATATGTTTGATATTGTGATTGGTTTTGATTTGAATGGAATTTGATAATATTATATATTTTATGATTTTATTTAGCTAACATTGACTCAAAATCGTCGAGAGGGAAAGAGAAATCAAAAGTGGACGACGAATGACTCGAAAATTTGATTTGTATTTCTTTGATTTGAATCACTAAAATTGTTGCATGATTATACTTTTTTGCATAGTATGATATTGAGGTAAGTTGAAATTGATATTTGAATTGAATTGTTATGATTGAAATTAGTTATTGGAATAGAGGACTAAATTGAATAGAATAAAAAAAGGAGTGCAAATTAATGAAAATATGAAATTGACTTTGAATTGAGCTTAAATATGTTATTGATGAATTGGATTATGAATTGGAAATGATGAAAAGTAAATTGTGTTATATAATGAATTGGAGGATCAGTAACCTTATTAAATGTTCGAGTAGAGTCGGATATAATTGGCATGTCATACGATAGATTAAGTGTGAGTTATTTCAGCTATATATTGATAAGTGTTAGGCGCATTTTCCTTCGAATGTTTCGATGAGCGTCGGGCAAAACTTTTATTTTGGGTGTTGGAGCCCAATTTCGTCCGAGCCCAACTCAAAACCCAAACCCAAAAATAAATAAATAATTTTAAATTAAATTTATTTAATTTAAAAGTCTCTTTTACAATCCATTTACACAAATTACCCAAACCAACCTTAGCCCAATGACCAAACACAAACCCAAATCTAACCTAAAACCCAAATTTAAACCAAGCCCAATAAGACCAACACTAAACACATTTTGAAAACCCTAGTTGCTAGGGTCTCCAACTGCCGCTCCTGCCATGTGCTGTCACCCACGCCTCCACGTCAGCCACGAGGCTTATGATCTCTCCTCTATCACCAGACTTGCACCAAAACAGCAAAGGGCACACCTCTCATCATCGGAGTTGACCTCAAACCTTGTCATTCCGATGACACTTATAAAAAAGAGGAGAAACAAGACAAAACAAAAAGAAATTTATTTATTTTTTATGTATTTTCATTTGGCTATAAAGCCATCAACAACTTATCTATAATTTTTATAGATTCAATCAAAAGAAAAACACAAAAAAATTACGGAGAAATCAAATGAACATCCACAATCAATATTCAAAATAGAGAGAAATCAAATAGAAAAAAGGCAAAATCAAATTCAAACAAAAGAAATTCAACAGTTCATGGTGCAAGGTATTGGCCTATACATATTTATTTTATTTTTTATTTCTACCTTAATTTCATAAATAATTTATGTGTAATATATATGTGTATACATTTCTTACATTTTTATAGTTTGAAAATAAGATAAAAAATAAACAAAAAAATTGAAAAACAAAAAAGGTTTAAAACCTTAAAAATATATATTTCAAAAATTAATTATTAAAAAAAGATTTTTTGGGGACTTTTTTGAAATTTAAGGGCTAGATCTATCAAGATCTAACCCCGATTTACATTTTGAAATCAAAAAAATAAAAAAAAGAATTTTTTTTTATCTTGGACCACTGTGTATGGCGACAGACGATGACGGACAATGATGATAGGCCACGATCGGAGACGATGAGTGGTCAGGTCGACGGCGATGCCCATTGAAGAAGATGACTGACCCCTTTTGGTCTTTGAGAAAAAAAAAAGGAAAAAGAGAGGATTTTTTTTAGAAATGGGGATAAAATGATTTTTTGGGCAAAAGGGGGTTTTTATAGGGTACCAAAACAGTGTCGTTTTGGCCTAGCTGTCGAAGTCCCAAATTGGCGTCGTTTTGGCCTTATCCGACCCGACTTGATCTGACCTACTCGGGATCTGCATTTTTTAAAGATGGGTAAATTGCCCTTTTGATCCTTTCGAATTTTTATTTGTTTTAATTTAGTTTTTTTGTGTTATTTTTAATTTATTTCAAATTTTCCCAAAAATTTTAAATGTTTTTCAATTTGGTCCTTCACTCAAAAATGATCTTGAGGCTATCACGTGTCAAATGTTTGGATTTATTCCCCACGAAGCCCCTATTTTATTTATAGATTCATATTTGATCCCTGAACTTTCCAAAAATTAAGTTTTGACCCCTAAATTTTTTAAAATTTTGAATTTGACCCCAAACTTCCCAACAAATTTGAATTTGACCCTCGAGCTTTTCAAAAATTTGAATTTGACCCCTAAACTTTCCAAAAAAATTTTAACCCTGAACTTTCTAAAATTTCATTTTTGACCCCATTTTTCCTCATTTCCATATTTTTACCCCAAAATTCATTTTTATTTTAAATTAGTCCTTTATTTCTTCTTTTTTTTTTCTAAAATTAATCCAATGTTTTTATTTTTTTGATATTTCGATTTGAATTTTCTTTTGCATTGCGTATTTTATTTATTTTATTTTTATATATTTGTTTTTTGTATTTATTACTCGTATAATTGCACTTTCTTCATATTGCTCAATTTTGTCATTAATTGCACACTCGTATTTAATTTATATGCTCATTTTTTTAAAAATAATAAAAAATATTTTAATCAATTTTTTTTTATATTTTCTTCAAAAAAGACATAAATATTTTCAAAATTGAGGCAATGTTTTTTTTTTTTTTTTATTTAGAGAACTCGAGAAATTGTGCTTAAACGTACTGGTTACAATTTTTTCTTCGAACCTAAATAATTGAATATCCTATTCAAAAATTGAGGCAATATTCTTTTATTTTAGGGAAGTCGAGGGATTGTGTCCTAACGTATTGGGTATGATTTTTCTTTGAACCTAAATAATTGGATATCCTATTCGAAACCAATTAATGCTCAATATTTTGTTATTTTAGGGGACTCAAAAAATTGTGCCCTAACTTGTTGGGTATGATTTTGCCTTGAACCTAAGTAATCAAATATTTCGTTTAAACATCTCATTCGTATATTTATGGATCGCATTTTAACTTTTATTCAAGTTTTTCAATTTTTTAACAAATATCACTTCTAAAAAATCGACTAGGTACCAATTTTGGGCGTGTAAGGGTGCTAATCCTTCCTCACACGTAACCGACTCCTGAACCCGTTTTTTGGATTTCGAAGACCAAAATGTTTGTTAAAACGGATTCAAAACATTTTACGATGATCGAATCACACCAAATAATAAAGATTGGTGGTGACTCCATATTTCGATTTTAAAAATATTTTCGAGCCTTTTAAAAAAAAAACGTTTCAACATTGGGTATATGGATAAGCGCTAAGCGCAATCTATTTTACTTAGGAATTTCGTTAAGGCACCAAGTGCCAAATTGGTGTGTCAGTTGGGATCTGTGTATCCGTTCGAGTTTGAGTTTGGTTAATAAGGTATATAATGCGTGAATTTGTTGATTAGTATTGGAAATGATTAAATGTTACAAAGTTGTAATACAAGTAGTATTTATGATATTTGAATATTGATAGCATGTGAAAGATCATGCAAACTGATTAAAAAAGCCTAGGGGCCGACACAGAACGATAATGGTTGAATAGTTTGATACGAAAATGATATGCAGACTTAAATGAACATAGTGTGTACATTAAAGATTTTGGTATGATATGTTCAATTAGCTTGTTAACTGAGTAAATTGTTTAGTTGATTTATTTGGTATAGTTAATGTATCTTGTGGCATATGCAAATAGTTATATGAATTGTATATAAATTGGTTAATATTTGAATTTGAAATTGATTTTATGCATTTGATTTGGAATTTGCATTATATTGATTTGAACTATAAAAATAGAGTTTTATCACTCAACGTATGATTTGTTTTCCGTGTGCATGTTAGGTTCATATCGAGGTCTTGAGCATCAACTTCAACATCCGGACAAAGGTTCTAGACTCAACAAAGTTTGTATAGTTTCTTTTGTTGGTTGTATGGCATGTACTTAGGTTGAGTCGGAATTAGTATTTTCATTTGGTTATTTGCTAAAGTACATGAAACTATGAATGTTAAAACTATAACTAGACATGATTTGTGGTATGATAATCGATTTTATGAAAGATTTGAATACATTTTTAGTATATTCAATTGAATTTTTGAAATGGATTATAGTAAGCTTGTATAATTGATTCATTAGAATAATCCTAGCTTTCCCTAATTCCGGGTCAATAATAGTAATCAAGTGTTACATGTTGAAATGTCATTTTGGGTCTTAAGACCAATTATGTCTTGTTATATGCTAAGTTGTAAGCAAAGGGAATTGGGATTGTTGTGTCCTGCCTATGGAGTCATGACCCTACCCTATGGATGTCGTGGCACCAGTCATTATTGTCGCAATGTCTCTTGTTGATGTCATGATGCCAACTTGAAGGAGTTTTAGAAACTTTACATTTTAGTCCTCAAAATTGTAAAGCTAGCCTACTGTCTTCAAGGTCTTAACACTGTACTAAGGGAGTCACGACTCTTGCCTGAAAGTTTTTAAACCTTTCAATTTAGTTCTTCATTGGTCTTGGGTTGTAAGAACAACTTCCATAAGCTTAAAAAAACCTGAAACCAAATTATGTAACATAACTTGAAGATGAAAGATAATGTTAGTGAATATATAGTATTGAACTGATAGAAATTGTAACTGTAGTTGCTTCGACACGAATGTGGTATCCTATAGCTCAGACCTGATGGTCGTGTTAGGTATAGGGTGTTACAAGTTTAAGGTAATTTGTTTGACGGAATCAAAACACAAGTACCAAATTGAAGAAAAAAACCATAGGTACCATATTGAGGAATGAGGTATAGTTCAAGGGGACAAATCACCATTTAATTCTTTTTTATTTTAAATCGCCACATATCACAAATGGTATAATAACAATAAAACAATGTTAAAAATATTTCTTCACTTAATAATAAGGCTTAAAGGGGTAACAAGGCCTTAAGCTTTGACAAAAAAATCAATCAAGCCCTTCTGTGAAACACATACTCAATTAAAGCCTCAACTGTTAAAAATTAACCAATTAAGCCACTCGATTGAAGGTTGTTGACCATTAATTTGTTGACGTGGTTGTTAACGACATGTCAGTAGCCGTTAATGTCATGTCAGTTCCACATGAGCAAAAATAAAAAAAAAACATTATAATTAAATTATTTAAAAATTAAAATAAAAAATTAACATGTACAACTTGTTAGGTCCTTTTTTTATGTACTTTTAAAATTATAAAAAATATTTTACAAAATAAATTTGTAAAACAATGTAAAAGATATAAAAATGTAAAGTAAAATTAAAAAAAAATAAAAAAAATAGTTAAAAATTTAATTTCAGAATGAATTTGGACATATGATTGTCTGTATTGTCTATATTTGGATAACCGTTTGTCCATATTCAATTTGGACTTAAATTTTTAATAATAAAAGTTTTAAAAATATTAAAATTTTGATAATTTTTAATTTATTCATTCTTCTATCTTATTTATTTTATATATCTTATATTTGGTATAAAATATAAAAAAATTATATTTGTTAAATGGGTGAGTACTTGGTACATTGGCAGCATACTTTTTTTATTCCACAAGTAACATTAAAAAATTGATGTGTCTTTTTTTTTTTAATATTTTAGTATACTCCTAAAAATTATTTGTTAATATTGATATGTGTCTTTTTTTTTTATTCCAAATAATTTCTCTTCTTAAAATTATTAAAAAAAGTAAACATTAAAATTTTTTTCTTGTTCTTGTTCTTTTTCATTTTTTTTTTCTTTTTATAATTGTTCTTTTCATTTTATTGTTAATGAGGGTCGTTGACGAGATGGACAATTATTTAGGCTTACCAGTGGTGGTTGGTAGATATAAGACAAAAGCTTTTAAATGTCTTGTTAATAAATTTACCAATCGCATTAACAGGTGGTCTAAAAGATTTATCCCCTCTTACACTTTCTCTGTTTTATTTGGTTCCTAGGGGTGTTGTTGAGGTCTTGACTGCAAGCATGCGAAGATTTTGGTGGGAAAACAAGCGGAGAGGTCGTGCATGGGCCATGCTTAGGTGGGATACGATTTGCTCTCCAAAAGGCATGGGTGGGCTCGGGTTTAAAGACCTTCACCTTTTCAATATTGCGTTACTTGGTCGACAAATTTAGAGGCTCGTTAATCACAAGGAAACTCTATGCTACAAGGTGTTGTCCTCGAAATATTTTTCGAGTGGTGATATCTTTCATCCAAAGAAGGTTGACAAGCCCTCGTATGCTTGGTCTAGTATTTGTAAGACAGTTAATACTCTTGGTGATGGTTTCGGATGGCAGATTGACGATGGGAAGGGGGTGGATATTAAAGAAGATCGGTGGGGTTTTGAAGGTCTTATCAACCCTCCTAATGATCGGAAATACTATGTGCGTGACTTATGGGTTGAAAACGATTGTCGTTGGGATAGAGAAAAAATTCTTGAAATGTATGGTGAATATTGGTGCGAGAGAACTTGTGAAATTCCTTTGTTAAGTAATGGTCCGACTGATAGAATTTCTTGGTTCCATGCGAACAACGATGCTTACTCGACCAAGTCAGGATATAATTGGCTTATTCTTAAAAAGGTGGGATTTGGTCCTCGTAGGCGTATTCCTCCAAAAGCCCGTGTCTTCGCCTGGCGTGTTGGGCATGAGCTTCTCCCTACAAAAAATAAGATTGCCACCATTGTCCAGTCCAGAGGGAGTTCTTGTTCAAGGTGTGGCAGGGATGATGAAACATTAATCCATGCTCTTAGAGACTGCTCGAAGGCAAGGGCGGTGTTGATGCATGGTGGAATTGACAATCGACTTCTGAATATGGACTGCCAGAGTGGAATTGACTGGCTGGAAGGGGCTATGCGAATGATGGATTGTAGAGCCTTTGACTGTATGGTCATGCTTCTATGGAACGTGTGGAACAGCAGGAATAATTAGGTGTTTAAAGGGTTGTACGATGATCCTAAGTTGGTGTGGGAGAAAGCTATGGTTTTTTGCAACGATTTTCGAATAAATAATTTTTCACCTGTGGCTATGTTACCTAAGCCAACTAGAAATGATAGATGGACAAAACCCTTCTCCTGGAGTTATTAAACTGAATGTGGATGCTGAATGGGAAAATAATGCGGTGGGCATTGGAATTGTGGCATGTGATAGTGATGGCTTTGTTGTGGGTGGCAGGCAGAACGTGTTATAAAATTGGTGTGCCATGCGTTGCTTGGGCTGAAACGGATGCTGTTAGTGAGGGCATTGATTGGGGGATCAATAATTCCGTGAATAATATTATTATAGAAAGTGATTGTGCAGCTGTCATCAATAGGAATAAAGTGCATGAAGATGTCATGATTATGGGTTTTATTCTTAGCAAGATTATGACTCAAACTGCTCATTTTTCCTACTGCAATTGTACATGGTGCCCTCGTAGTGCCAATAAGGTAGCTAATAGATTAAGTAAAATAGCTTATGTTGAGCAGTGTAGCATGTCTTTTGACATGGATTACCCTAGAAGTATCCATGAGGATGTAATTTTTTATTGTTGCTGAGTAATGAAGTTGTGACCCTCGGGTCCTTTCTTTTGTCAAAATAAATAAATAAATAAAATTAGACACTAGTATTAGTTAGTATAAAAAACTTGAAGCCGAGATATTCCAATATAATTTTATGTCTCATTAACAATTATGAATTTAAATTTAATCTTGTTATATTCTTAAATATATTTAAAATTTTTAATCAAATTACCTAGACGAATGAATAATTTTAGATTATTAAAATTTCTGTGTTTTAATTTTTAAATATTTTTATAATTTCGAAAGTCATTCAAAATAAATTTAGACACATAGTTGTCCAGATGCAAATGAATATGGACAGTAGTATGTCTAGAGTCATTGTAGACTTAAAATTTTAAATATTTGAAAATTTTCATATGATGTATATCATTAATCATTAAATGTGATGTTTATTTATTTTCATCATGTTTGTATTATATTCAATGATGTTATTTTTTTTGTGAATTATAAAGAGAAGACAAAATTTTAACAACAACGCGGTTGACGTGACTTGAACCTAGCTACACTTGGAATAATGAACATTTTTGACCAACACATAGGATTTTCAATGACGTTGTTTTAAATATCACTAAAAAAATTCATCAGTTTCTAGTAGTTTATGCAACAAACAAATAACTCATGATGTTATATAGAGTTAAACAGTTAGGGGAGAATTGAGTTGTCATTAATAATAAACTTTTAGTGACATAAGTGCTTGTCACTATATTTTCTTCATTGTAGTGACAAATCAAAAGTGTCATTGATAAAATCTATTTATGATAATGTTTCCCATGATTTTTTTATTTTATTTTTTTGCAATTCTTGGAGTCAAACATCAAGTGACATAATTCCATGATGTTTCTTAAAATGGTTATATAAAATATAAGAGACATAAAAAAGAGTGACAAATTACTATGTTCATCACGTTAAACCTATTTTTTATGAAAAAAAAAATAACATGTCTCCTTTTTTATGTCTTATAAATATGACGAACCAAATGATTACAAATAAAACTTATTAATAATTAGTAGCATAAAGATAAAAACATTTTCTAAAATAAAAATTATAATATTTTGTAATTAAAAATTACACTAGTGACAATGAAAAGCGTTACAATATATACCGGTGCGACAATTAATTATTTTCATCACACTTATAGTACATTCTATGATGTTATTTTAAGTGTCACATTAAAAAAATTATCACTAATTGATAAATTGGTTGTAATGAGAGAGAGTTTGTTTGGAATTTTTTCTTTATAAAGTTTAGGTTTAGTACTTGTGTTCCTGTTTGGAATGTTGCCAATAGTTGTTCGATCTGTGAGTTAGAGAACAGTGAAAAAGATTCGATCTATTAAAAGCAAGGATTGAAGTTACATGAAAATCCCAAGCTAATCTCAAGATTCCATCAGATCAACTTCAACCAAACTTTTTTTGGATGTTTCAACTAGCTTTTGCATGATATTTGTACCTAAACCGTAGAGCTTCGAGTTATTTTTGAAACAATTTTTGAGTCATCTGATTTCGAGGTATGTAGTCTGAAATATAATCATTTTCGTAAAGTACTAAATTTATTACGTGAAGATCAAGATTATTCACATGATTTCATAAGGTTATTTCAAAAAAAATTCTGAGACCGTTTGATCAACTTTTTGTTTAGCTATACATATAAAATTTTAATTTAATGTAAATTTTAGCATGGCCCTAGTGAGTAGTGATTGATTGATTTTGGAAGCAATATTTAATGATTTGGAGGCAGTAAACTGTGAACCCCTAATGGCTAATGCTTGAATTGGCTAAAAATCTAGCCATGTCCCTTTCATTCTGACTGTATAATGGGACAATTGTCATTTACATCTAGTTTGTATTTAATCATAAAGGTAAATCTCTTAACACCCTTTGCCCTACACAAGAAGAAGAACCCTATGCCTACTACCCCAAATTAAGACCATTGTAATTTGTAATCAGGGATGAAATCATAAATTTTTGGAGAGGGATCAAAATTAAATTATATATTCTTATGATAATAAAAATATAATTTTATCACTTAATAGTCTATATTTTTATAAGTTTAAAAGATTAAATCAAAATTTTATCATTTTTAAGGAGTCAAAATGTAATTTTATCATTAAAATTTTAAAAATTTAAAGAATCTAAATAAAAATATTTTTATTTTAGGGAACCGAATTTCCTGCCAACCCTTGAGTTCTCCACTGTTTGTACCCCAATGCCTTTACACTACTTGTCTTCCCTTTTGGCTTTTCACTTGATATTTTTCCCCATTCATTGATTCATTGCTCATTCATTTTCTCAACATCTCACCATGCCTTTAATATCTTAAATTTGTAGAATTTATATCCAAATTAGGAATGTGATCTTGCGTGATTGACATTTTATTATTTAATAAACAATTTATTTATAATTGACCACTAATTGTTATTTTTAATAAGGCTAAAATATGTTATTAGTCCCTGTATTTTGAAGAAATTTGAGATTTAATCATCATACTTTTTTTTATTTGAAAATCTCGATCCAATCAAAATTGTCAAAATTTATCAATTTAAAATTTTGATTAGGTTATCCTCATATGATGTGGCATATGATTGACAAAAAATAAATATGTTAAGTTGACAATTTTGTTACTATCAACAACCATAATGATTGAAGTAGGATTTTAAATTGAAAAAGTAAAAGAATTAAATTTTTTTAAAATTTTAAAGTACAAGACTAAATCTCAAATTTTGTCAAAGTACAGGGACTAACAAATATTTTAACCTTTTAATTAATTGTATTATTCATTAAACATATAAAAGTTTTAAACTAAATTATAAATTTTTAAATAAAAATAAAAATATGAATTAATCTTTTCTCCAAAGTTCAAATTATTTAAAGCAACAGTACAATTTTTTTCACATATTGATCATATTTGTCCTTCCATTGTAAATTTTTAATTTTTTGCACGACATATAAAAGTATAGAAAGGCATATCAATAACATAAAAAAGAAAATGCTTAATACATAATTTAGTATTTGAGTTTAACATTATTTTTAGTGTGATACCTATATATTTTTTGGTACAATGTGGTACCTGTATTTAACAAAAGTTATACATTTTGATACATGAAGTTAACAATGTTAACTTTTTAGTGTTTAGTTCAGGTTTTAGAGTTGATTTGATGAAAATTCATAGTTAGCTAATAATATTAGCAATTAAATTTTATCAAATAAATCTTAAAACCCAGATTAAATCAAATCCATTGAACTATATTTGACAAATTAAACACAAAATTAAAAAAAAAATTCACAATTAACATTAAATTTCTTCTATTAACAAAATCATGAAAATTTCGAACCTAATAACATTAGCAATTAACTTTCATCAAATCAACCTTTAAATCTGAATTAAACACTAAAAAGTTAACACGATTACCTTTGGATACCAAAATTTAACTTTTGCCAAATACAGGCAAAAAATAACACAAGTACAACTTTAGGAAAAAATGTCTAACTTAAATACCAAAATGATATATTAAGCCAAAAGAAAACTAAAAATCTTATAACTCCTTATGAGAAATTATTCCATGGACCCTTCCTGTTGGAAATAATTACTACTGTAAAACGAAACCGTTAGCACTAATTGGTAAAAATAATAAAAATAAGCAGAACAGAAATTGATCGTGCCGTGGAAGAACCACTGCCTTAGAAGCGAAATCGTCCTGATTGGTGTAATCCTCAAAATTGGACGTTGCCCCATGAGGTTAACACAATCCTTTAGAATTTTGTACACCCAAAAAATATGAAGTGGATATCGGCGGTACTGTTCTTCTTGGAACAAATTCGAAAGGGAAAAAGTATTTTCCGTTGAACGAAACAAGCTTTGTAAATAGAGAGAAGAGAAAAGCTAGAGAGAAAAGCTAAATGTTTTCGGTGTATTTTGCAAATGAGAAATCCCTCTCTATTTATAGGCTTGAGGTTGAGGCTAAACATGTCCAGAAAACAACCGAATTTATGACATTAAATTCTTTGTCTCCAATCAATCTTTAATAGGCTGCAAAATATGGAATAATGTAATTAATTTAAAATCAATCAGAATAATTTATTCAATCAATTAGAATAATTTTAGGGATTGATAGTCTTAATATTCTGGAAAGATCCAAGCATCAGCCTATAAATACTGTCACTTTTTGTTTCTTTGCATTTCTAACATTCCCCCACAAATGCACAAGATTTTTTATTGAAAATCAAGAAGTCTTTTGAAAATTTGAGAAGAGCAATAGTGAAGTTAGTCGCTTAAGTATTAATGAATGTATCTAGAACTAATACATAGTGAAATGAGAGATTCTTCTCTTAAACAAGTGAACGAATCTGGAACTTGTTTAAGATAGGAGTAAACTCATGACAAACAACTAACTCCATTCATCTACTAGAATCCACATAAATCAACAATATGACCAATATTTCTTAGGATGCTAGTAAGTGCTCTAGACAGACAACCCAATGTCCCCCCATAGAAGGTGGATAATTTCACACTTACATAGGTGACTTCATCAAGTCTATCTCAACATAGACCATCCTAATTAGGGATATGAAATCATTAAGAGCATTTCTATAAGCTAATCCTCTCATAAAAATTAAGGTGAATTTATCAAGTCCTTTGAAAGAACCACCCAACCTTTGGGATCTAAAGTCATTAAGAATAAAAAACTCAACCTTTAAGTTCATCAAGTCCTTCTCAAGTAGAACCACTCATACAATCTGGGATATGAACCTTTAAAAAAATTCGGTGAATTCATCAAGTCCTTCTCATTAGGACCACTCATACACTTTTGGGATATGAATTCATTAAGAGAAATTATTCATCCTTTTAAGTCGGTGAAATCATCAAGTCCTTCTCACTAGGACCACCAAAATTTGGGTTATGAATTCATTAAGAGTGTGGACTCAATCTTTGCATGTACATTATTCCCCGTAGAGATGGGTAGGGATGTACACTATGAGTCTTTCCAAAGCTTCAATGACCCATGGAACTTAGTAAACTAAGTTGAGTATCCACTATGAATTCCTCAACCAATGGGTATAAGACCCATCCCTCTTGACAAGTTTAGGACCAATTTCTTACTTAACCTCTTGGTAAGTGGATCAACTAGGTTCCTTTCTAACCTCAAATATTCCAATGAGAATACTCTATTCCTTATTAGATGTTTCATAAACTCATGCCTTATACACGTGTCTTTTCTTTCCATTATGTACTTGACTATAAGCTACACAAATAGTTGCTTGTTAGTCATATAATAATGACATCGGAGGAGTCGATTTTCCCTACAAAAGAATTTCTACAAGTAAATTCCTAAGCCACTCAGCTTCTTACCCAGCTAGGTCAAGAGCAATAAATTCTGACTCCATGGTGGAACGAGCAATACATATCTGCTTAGCAGGCTTCTATGAGATAGCTGTTTCGCCTAAAGTAAATACATACACACTAGTAAAGCTTACTTCATTATTGTTAGTTACCCAATTTGCATTGCAATATCCCTCAAGGACTACAGGGTATCCAACAAATTCTAAATTTCAATCAATATTACCTTTAAGTCATTTATGCCAGTTATGAAAGAAGTAATAAAATTTGGCCCAACACTAGTGGCAACTCTTTCTCTTTTACTCATTCTAGGTTTTAAGTCTTCATCTAGACTTTCTCTGACAGGTACACTAGAAGAAGTAGATCCATGATTATCAAGTTGTATATCAATTCTTGTGCTACATTTCTTTAATGGAAAGACATCTTCAAAGAAACATTATCTCTAGATTCATAGATACAATAATCATGCAAAGACATAAAATGATAAGCAACACTATTAACAACATATCCAATAAATACGACATCAACAGTTTTTGGTTCGATAGTAGTCTTCTTAAAAGAAGGCGAACCCACTTTTTCTAAACACCCCCACACTTTCAAGTATTTAAGATTAGGTGCATGACCTTTCCATAATTCATTAGGGCTACAGTCTAATTTCTTATGAGGTACTCTGTTTAAAATATGGTTTGCAGAAAGAATGACTTCACTCTCACATGTTATTAGCTAAACCAAAATTTATTAATAAAGCATTCATCATTTCTTTAAAGGTTCTATTTTTTCGTTCCGTAATATCATTTTATTGAGGAAAATAAGGAGCGGATGCTTTATTATGCCATTCTTTTCACATACCTCTTTAAGAATGTTAGAACCATACTCACCACCTCTATTAGATCTAAGCCGTTTTATTCTCCTAACGAGCTAATTTTCTACTTCTGCTGTATAAATTAAAAAGAAGTTTTCAGCTTCATCTTTAGTCTTTAGAAGATAAACCTTTTTGTATCTAGAGCAATCATCTACAAAGGTTATGTAATAGTGTTTCCCCCTTTATTCTTTAGGTTTTTGAAATCTGGATCAATATAAATTAACTCTAAGAATTCAGTTTTTCTATTAGTTAATGATTTTAAAGCAAGCCTAGAGTGTTTAGCTTCTACAAAACTCTCACATTTATTAAAGCTACGTCATCTAGATTAGAGAGTAAATTCATTTTAATAAGCTTTTTAAGAGAATGAATGTTCACGTGCCTTAGTTTTGCATGCCACATATCAAATGATTCAACAATGTAAGCAGAAGTAGTGACTGTATTTTCATTAAACATAATTTGAATCACAAATAAACCTCTGCTCAAGTAACCTTTCCCCACATATTCCCTATTTCGAGAAAGTACAAGTTTATTGGATTCAAATACTTGTTTAATGCCTGCCCTGTTCAACAAACTACCATTGATTAAATTCTACAAAAGGCATGTACATAAAGAACATTATTTAATGTTAAGGTATTGCCAAAAGTGAGTTTAAGAAAAACCTTTTGTTTACCTAGCACTTCTGAGCTACTTGAGTTCCCCATGTACACTTGATCACCTTTCTTAAGATTTTTAAATTCGATGAACATCTCTTGGTTTGCGCATAAATGCTTAGAGGCACCAGTGTCAACAATCCACTCGGTATGGTTCTCAACTAGATTCATCTTTGAAACCATAAAAATAATTACCTCATCAGCATTTCCAGTAACGTGGGCTTGGACTTGGGCTTGTGGTCTATTCTCGTTTTGGCGATTTGATCGTTGACAACACTAGTACGCCTTATGTCTAGCTTTGTTGCAGACATAGTAGTTGATCGGGCAAGCAAGCTTTCCTTGTTATCTATTCTTTCTAGGCTTTTTAAAGTTCGTCTTCTTGTTCTAGGGTTTAAGCTTCCTCTTTAGGCCACCACTATTTCTAAACCTATTATTTCCAGAACCAGAACAATAACAACCCGATTTTCAATGGTGTCAGAAATAGTGGTTTCGAGACCACAATTTTGATGAGTCAAGCTAAAAAATTAATTATTTTAATATTTATGATGTCATTAGCATTGCATTAAAATTTGGATAAAAATTTTTAATGTCTAGATAGTGAATTGTGTAGAAATGATTGAATTGTAAAGGGTACAAAAATAGAGTTGATAAGTTAGAAGGACTAAATAGTCAAATTACCCTAAATGATTTTAGTGGATGCTTTATCATTAGAAATATTAGAAATAAATATGATTAATTAAAGCTAAACAAGTGATTAACAAATTTAATTAAGAAAGTCTTAAAATTTACCATTTTACCATCAAGTATTTAAGTGAAAATTAAGAAGAAAAGATGAAATTCTCATATTTTTCATCTTCTTCCACGACAAGAACAAGAAAACTAGGGTTTGAAGTTCAAACCTTTGAGCCTTAATTTGGGTAAGCAAACGATGCCCGTTTTTAGTAATTTTTATGTTGTTGAGTCCGTGTTAGCTTAATCTATTTAATCTAAGGACTAATTTGTGAATCTGTCAAATGTTATAAAACTTGCCATTGATGAAAATGCTTGTTCTTAGAAGTTATGAAAAGATTTGTATGCTTGATGAATATATTCATTGATTTTGTAAAGTTATTTTTGATGAAATTAGGGTTTGAGGACTAGATTGTAAAAATGGTGAAAATACATATCATTGTTATGATATAGTTGAATGGAGATGTTGGGTGAACACCAATGGATATTCGGTTGGTATAGGATTGTACGAAAAATGGTTATTTTGCATGTTTGGACCTTAAAGACTAAATTGAATAGAAGTAAAAGATTAAGCGTAAAACTATAATTTTCCCAAAAGACTAAATTGTGTTGAAAAACCTGATTGTGTGATTTAATGTGAGAATTGGATGATTTGTGGATGTAGACTACGATCGTCCCTCAGATCGCGAAAAAGGGAAATTAGCAAAGTAATAATTGAAGTCTAATCGTAACTACAATTTAGTCTGGTAAGTTCGTAATGTAAATTTTTACTTACCATTTCTTGTTTGTACATTATCATTGTTTAACAATTGGAAGCACCTGGAATTGAAGAGATCGAAGAAAGAAATGAAAGAGATAGTAGCCTTTAAGCCGTTGAAAAGGTACCGACACGATGGTTGGGGTACCGCATATGTTGCGAGTCCTCGACAGCTTGTGTGAGCAGCATCATGATTCGGAAAAGAGATATGAATACTAAATGGATTATAAGCCCTCCAATGGTTGGGACTTATGTTTTATGCATACTCCCGACAACTCATGTAAGCAGCATTTTTAGGGAACAATTTATAAATAGACACTGTACAGATGGCTGAGGTACCGCATACATTGTGAGTCCTCAATAGCTCATGTGAGTAACATCGAGTACTGGTAATAGAAAATTTGTAGACAGGAAAGTGAAATATTACAATTGACTCGAGGAAGCAATGAAACTATCCTACCTCGGTTGAGTTATAACTGCTTTATACAAATGTTTGGTAATTTTTTAAAACTATCGAACTTACTAAGCTATGAAGCTTACCAAAGATGTTGTTGTTGTTTTGTAGATTGTTTGCTAATTGAAGATTGGATTATCACCTTTTAGAAGTCACACTATCGCGGAGCTCGTTGGTAGTTTTTACATCTGTTAGTCTTATGGCATGTAGTAGGGATGATGTTAGCTTTTGCTTTATGTAATTGAGATTGTGAAAAAACTTTTTATGTTGATGAAATGATTAATGTAGTAATGCATGTTGTGCAAGTTGGAGTATAGATTTAAAAGTACTATGTAATGACTTGGAATCTATGTATTTTGTGTTGACTTAATGCATATTGAGGTCATGAATGTTTTGTGTTAATAAACTTGTGTTTTGGCATGATCTTGTGATTCTGCATACTTGTTTTGATAGAACCCATGCATGTATCGGTAGAAATACAGGGTAAGAGAGAGGTTGTTCACTGACTTGGGTTGTATCCGTAGTTGAATAGAAAGTATCGATAGTTATTTGTTTAGAAGTATTGGTAGTTTGTATACTTGTATCGGTAGAAGTAGCAAGGTAAGACTTTTAGCTCTTTAGAGTTTTTAGTATCGGTAGAAGTAAAACTTGTTTCGGTAAAAGAGTCACTTATATCGGTAGAACTATCACTTGTATTGGTAGAAGTCTGCATTATTCTTGAACTGTTTACTGACTTCACAACTATCGATATTTGTCCAATAGGTACCGGTAGAAGTCTCCAAAAATGTCGAAAATGACCTTTTTGCCTTTGTTGAATTGTGTTTATAATCAAATAAAGATATATGACGTGTGGAGTGGAATTCTTTAATAAAATAAGACTGAATAACATGATGTTAAAGATGAACAATGATAAATGAATAGTAAGACTTCGAAACCCTAATCGATAACGATTTACGAGTTTTGGGTGTTATAAGAACCAAACTACACAAGGTTAGCTTTTAATGGGAATTGAAGAGAGGAAGTAAAATCCTTATCTTTAAGCCGGTTTGCTTCTTCTATCTTTATGTGGTCAATCAGTTCTTCAAACAGAATGTCCTTCTTTTTGTATTTGAGGGAGTTGTAATAATCCGACTAGGACTTGGACAGCTTTTCGATCAGTACATTAGCTTAGAGGATCTCACACATCTTCATTCCCTCGGCTAATATTTCAGAGACCAGTCTCTCCTAGTCGTGAACTTGGTCCATTATGGGCTGGTTGTTTGCCATTTGAAATTTCAACCACTCGCCAACAACATACTTCTTGACTCCGCCATTGTTGGCACCATACTTTTTCTCCAGTATGTCCTAGATAGTTTTGGCACTCTTTTCCTTGACAAGCAAGTTAAAGAGATTGTTAGCCATGTAGCTTAATAAATAACTTCTCACCGTCTTATTATCTTTCTCAAATTTCTCTTTGACGGCATCTGTAGCAAAGATGATGGCAGTCGAATCTGCGGTAGAGTTAGCAATCACATCAATGGTGGGTGGGTTGAAAAGGACATAGTCCAATTCAAGTTGCTTGAAGAAGATTAGAATCCTTTGAGACCATCGACAGTAATTCTTTCCATCGAGCTAGTCGAGCTTAGACATATCTGGGATTAACTTGTTCATTGGGATCGACATTGATAGTAGTATTTTAAATTTCGATTCTAAATTGTTGGAAATAAGTACTACTGCAAAACGGAACCATTAGCACTAACTGGTAAAAAATAATAAAAATAAGCAGAATAGAAATTGATTGTGCCGTGGAAGAACCACTGCCTTAGAAGCAAAATCGTTCTGATTGGTGTAATCCTCAAAATTGGATGTTGCCCCTTAAGGTTAACACGATCCTTCAGAATTTTGTACACAAAAAAAAATCTAAAGTGGATACCGACGGTACTGCTCTTCTCGAAACAAGTTCAAAAGGGAAAAAGTATTTTCCCTTAAACAGAACAAGCTTTGTAAATAGAGGTGAGAGAAAATCTAGAGAGAAAAGCTAAATGTTTTCGGTGTATTTTGCAAATGAGAAATCCCTCTCTTTTTATACACTTTAGGCTAAGGCTATACATGTAAAAAAAAAATCGAAATTATGACATTAAATTTGTTGTCTCCAACCAATCTTTAATAGGCTGCAAAATATGAAAAAATTTATTCAATTTAAAATCAATTAGAATAGTTTATTCAATTTAAAATCAATTAGCATAGTTTATTCAATTTAAAATCACTCATAATAATTTTAGGAATTGACAACCTTAATATTCTAGAAAGATTCAAGCATCAACCTATAAATACTGTCACTACTTGTTTCTTTGTATTTCTATCACTTCCTACCACCTCATATATGATCTTATCCAATTATATTATGCCACATTAAAAACTTTTTCCAACTCAAATTAAAAGAATTAAATTCAATTTTCACGTCATATTTAATTTTGTTCAATTCTTTATTTTCATTTGACATGATTTTCCCACCTTTTCATTATTTCTTCACTGTTAGAAAAAGAGGATTTAGGGTTTTAGTGATTTTCTTAATTTTTCCTTTCTTCTTCATCTCTTAATTGTTAGAAAAAAATGACTTAAGGTTTTGGACAATTCAAAATCAACAATAGAAAAATTACAGGCTGAGAAAAAAAATGGAGGGATTACGAATCAGGTTCTTTCCTATTTCTAGTGATTAAAATAAATAGTTTTTAATCTTTTCATTCCACTATAAAATAGTTATTGAATTTAGTTCATAACAATTTTTGAATTTTTTTATTTATTAAAAAAAATAACAAATTTGAAATAAAAATGTAAGGAGTAACCCTTTTGAAATTTCTGTCAATAAATATGCAGTGGGGAGTGATCCATTCTTGTATCTCAAGTCTTTTCTCTCTTTGTTAATTGGGGTTCTACATTTTATATAGTGGGTTGATTTCCATTATGGGTTTTTGTCTTTTGAAGTCGATACATCGACACAACCGTTGAATTTGTTGTTCATTGAAAGAAAAGAAAAACAAAAAGTGCCCGATGACACTCGGGTATAAACCAAAACCTGTACGTTCTGCATGATAGAGATAGATTGAAAGATAAGTGAACAATAAGACTAGTGGATGACAATGAACATAGAAAGGGAGAAGTGTTTTTTTTTGTCTCTTGGTTGTTGTTCTTGAAAGGTTAGGGGTGGGTTTTTTTTTTTTTTTACAGAAAACATATGTTTCTTCCATTATTTTGCACTAGAAAAAGGAACGAACATGGTGCTATAATCCCTTTACTTTTTGCTCAGCCTGTAATCCTTCCAATAATGATTTTGAATTGTCCAAAACCCTAAATCCTTTTTTTTCTAACAATGACGAGATGATGAACAAAAGAAAGAATCAAGAAAATCACCAAAACCTTAAATCCTCTTCTTCTAATAGTGAAGAGAGGAAAAAATCACGTCAAATGAAAAGAAAAAATTGAACAAAATTAAATGTGACGTGGAAATTGAATTTAATCCTTTTAATTTGATTTGGAAAAAGTTGTTAATGTGGCATAATATAATTGAGTAGGACCATATATGAGGTGGTGGGAAGGGTCTATGCAAGAAATAGGAACAAACCTAATTCTGTAATCCCTCCAATTTTTTACTCAACCTGTAATCATTCCATTGCTAATTTTAAATTACCCAAAACCCTAAGTCTTTTTATCTAACAATGAAAAGATGATGAAGAAAGGGAAAAATCAATAAAATCAATAAAACCCTAAATCATTTTCTTCTAACAGTGAAGAGACGGTGAGAAGGAGGGCAAAAATCACATCAAATGAAAAGAAAAAAAATTTAAAAAAAATTAAATATAACGTGGAAATTGAATTTAATCATTTTAATTTGAGTTGAAAAAAATTATTGATGTGAGCCAAAAAAATAAATGAAACAAATCATTTAGTAGCATTAAATTTCAAAAAGTAACCAAATATGTAAATCTATTTTAAGTTACTAAAAGAATTGAATATCTACTATTTATATTGATTTATTAAGAAATTGATAAAAAAGTAAACATGATTTCATTTAGGTTCTATTTGTTTGCCAGTGAAATAATTTCCGGAAAACATTTTCCTTTTTTTCCTATGTTTGTTTGCTGGAAAATCAATTCCTTATGTAAATGATTATTCAAAACATGAGAAAATCAGCCCTCTTTTAAGGAAAATGTCTTACACATTTTTTTTCGCTAAGACATTTTCGGGAAAATCCCTCTTTCCCTTCCCCCTTCATTGCCACCCCGACTCAGTGCTTGTCGTTGGCGTCTTCCCTTTTTTCGCCCCTCCTAAAGATAAGTCCTAAAGTAACTGATAGAGTGAAGAACAATAATGAAGAGTTTCGAGAAAGCTTTTCAAGATTTTCCTTTTTCCTTTTATTTTTTCCCTTTTGTTTCTTAAGAACCTAAAATCATTGTTTTGATGTTGTAGTTGTTGTTGGGAAATTGTTTAGGGTTTGGAATAGATGAGGATGCGATAATTGAGATATTGGGACACAGGGATGCAAATTAAAGGAAGAAGATTAGAGAAACTTATCACCAGCTTTACAATGAAACTCTAATTAATGCTCTTAAGTCTGAACTTTCTGGTGATTTTGGAGTATGTTCTCTTCTGTTCTTTCTTCCCCCCACCCTCCTTTTTTTAATTTTTTTTAAAAAATCATCTTGACCAATTCCTTACTCTGAATTATAACATTTTTATTTAGTTGATTTAATTAAGATCAATGTGAAATTCCTATCGAAGTTTCAATGATTGTTTGTTGAAATATTTGTAGCAAACCCATAAATTTTAACTTGTAGAAACAAGCTTGAATTTCACACTAACCTTAAAAATTGCTTACTATTTTCTATTAATTTTCTATATGTTGTTCTATCAACCTTTTTCTTATGTTATTTTCATGCATTTAGATATTATGGATGTCTTCCTAGAACTTTTTTGTTTCTTTGAATTTATTAGGTTATTCAAATTTTAATTTGTAAAGCTTTGATGAGATCCTAGAGAGATCACTGCTTAGTTTTGATGGTTCAAGTACTTGTGAGGACTTTGTCAGTCTTGTTCAGTCATGGTTAAGCAAAATACAGTGTTCTGCATTGGCCATTTACATTGTTGTCAACAATTAATGTGTGTTTGTCTAGAAATATACTTTTGTCCAAATACATTAAACTGAAACCCACTGGTGCAACTTGTGCATGTTCATCAAACTCTGGTATTAAAACTTGTATTTCTTCTCTTCCAAGAATCCCAATAGCCAAATGTTGCAATCTTAGATCCTAAAGATCACTATCACCCCATTTAAAAACAAAGGTTTACAATAGAAACTGTAGAAGGCCCAATTTGTCCGGGCCCGAAACCCAAACTCAAAATAAAACAAAAATGAACATTTTAAATTAAAATTTATTTTAATTTAAATGTTCATTTACATTCAAATTAAAAAAAAAACCCAAAATTACAAAATAAGCCCAATACCCATACAACCCCAATAAGCCCAATGCACTAAAAAATTTAAAACCCTAAAATATTTAGGTTCTTTAACGCCGCTCAGCTCCTCTCCACGTCAGCAACACGCCCCTTCATTTGCCACCACGCCTCTGACACAACCTCGCCAATGGTCATTATTCTGCCATCACCGTCCGACTTGCACCAAGGAGAGAGAAACAGAGACAAGCACGACGAAACAAACAGAAAAAATAAAATGCAATGATTGTAAATCTTGCTATAAAAAAGCTCAATAGTTTCTCTGTAATTTAGAGTTACTTACAGACGATTTGTACTAAAAAAACATTCAATATATATCAAGCAGATATTCGCAACAAACTTGAGTTCATACGAGAAAACAGATATACAATTAGCAAGATATTCGAAATCACAGCAAATCAAGAAATACTCACGTTTGCAAGGTATATGATTTGAACACGTATATCTATATATAATTGTCTATTCATTGCTGTTTCATTTTTATTTATAAACATATATTTTAAAAAATAAGGTACGATTTAAATAAAAAGGGTTTCAAAAGAGAATAAGAAAACATTTTGAAATTTCACAAGAATAAAACAAAAAAAATCAAAAAACCATTAAAAAAAGAAAGATTTTCGAAACATATATTTTTAAAAAATAAAGTACGATTTAAATAAAAAGGGTTTCGAAAGAGAATAAGAAATCATTTTGAAATTTCACAAGAATAAAACAAAAAAATCAAAAAACCATTAAAAAAGAGAAATTTTCGAAACATATATTTTTAAAAATAAGGTACGATTTAAATAAAAAGGGTTTCGAAAGAAAATAAAAAATTATTTTGAAATTTCACAAGAATAAAACAAAAAAGAAAAAAAAAAAAGTCTTTTTTCTTCTCTTAAGTTTAAGTAAAGTAAAAAAAGGTAAAAGCATTAAATTGAATTTTAATAAGATATCTTTGGCTTTTGTTATTACCTTTTGAATCAAGTAGTGGAGCGATTCAAAAAGTTCCTGAAAGCTTACAATAAGTTTTCTTATACTTATATATAATATATACGTCGTCCTGTGTTAGTATTTGTTAGGTCTAGCCTCTTTATTCAAATCAATTAGATGTTAATTTAATGTAAATGAACCATAACTATGTAAACCTATTCCTAATAGATTGACCCCAAAATAGCATATCCAAATTATAAGAAATCCCATAGAAGCCACAAGTGCGGAATTTGCACCTTCCAAATTTGTATTTGTTCGGGTATGGAAATAAATCGCGAATACGCTCCAAGTAATAAACGCCCAAGTTTCCTTTGGGTCCCAATTCCAATATGATCCCCACACCTCATTAGTCCATACGGCTCCCGAAAGAATTCCTATGGTTAAAAAGATAAACCCGAGACTAATAATACAATAACTCCAACGATCCAATTGTTGAGTCAATTGATATCTATAATAATTTTTAGAAGAAAGAAAATAAGTGTTTAGTAAAACATTGCTTCTTTCATTCATGTTTTGGATTTTCCCAAATGAAAATGAAAAATTATTGTTTTCACCAATAATCTTTATAGCCTTTCGAAATGTAATGACTAGAAGAGCGATTGATAATAATGATCCACATAAAAGAGCTGCATAGCCTAATACCATCATACTTACGTGCATCATTAACCACTGGGATTAGAGAGCAGGTGCTAATATTGCGGATTGATTCATTTTGGTTAAAAGATCCGAAGTGGCAAAGCCTTGGGTAAAAATAGCACTTGGTGCAATTATTGCACTTAAATTATTTTTGCGCTTTTTAAATTTTAAATAGGAAACCATATGAATAAGGGAGAAACCCCATGAAAGAAAGATTAATGATTCATATAATAAAAAATCATATAAATCACTTAATGGGAAATGTCCTGAATAAATCCAACAAGTAACTAATAATCCTGTTATAGAGAAAAAGGTGACTATCATGCCCTTTTCTGAATCATATAGTCCTACGACTTCATCTACTAGTAAGAATAAGGTTAAAAAATGAATTGTAATTACAATTGAAACGACTGAAAAAGATATATGAGTTAATATATGCTCTAAAGTTGAAAAAATCATAAAAATTATGAAAAAAGCGAGGGTTTCTAGATTTTATGGAATGGAAATCATGAATGAAATTCATTTTCATTATAGGACTTATTCTATCTCTTTTAGAAGATACAATAATACTGCCACTCGGACTCGAACCGAGATGCTCTAGAACTGCTTCCTAAGAGCAGCGTGTCTACCGATTTCACCATAGCGGCTTGCTCGAAATCATAATAATCCATTTTTTAATCAATCGTCGAGATTGAAAGTGAAGGGGTCAATTCAATATAAAATGTCAAATTTGTTAGGAAACATTTCTTTTTTTTTTTTGATAAATAAAAACTCGTTGAAATAACAATTTGAAAGTTCAAAAGGAATCTTTAGTATTTATTGTATCATTTTATTTATTTAATAATTATCCTTTCTATTTAATTAGGTCGTCAATTGAGATTTTTTAGTTTGTGTTTTCCTAAAAGAAAACTCCTTTATTGTAACTAAACTAACTAGTTGTAACTTCAATTCATAGATAAAATTCAACAAAACAAAAAAGGGTTCTTTATCATTTTTTAATGATTAATTTCTCATTCTTTTGTATGATTTTTATGAATCTATAAAAAATGCTTATTAATTGAATGAATAAATGAATTAAAAAATATGATTTTTAGTGATCACAATTTCGGCACCACATCCAACGATTTCAAAATATTTATGTAGTTTGTATATCTTTGTATTAATCGTTAGCATTTTGCGTTTGTTTTAAGGGTTTATCAAACCAACTAGATATTGGGTTGTACACGTTACGTTATATAAAAAGCATTTCGATTTCTGTCATAATTGTACCATACTTCAAAAAAGTATTTTGAATTCTAAAAATATGTCTTGATTTATTTTCTTACATTTTCTTATACAAACATAAGATTTCTTTATATCACTTCAAATTGATACATTATTTGTATATCCACTAAATTAAAAAAGGGGGTTTTTCCATTGGGTTGAAAACAAGGGAAGGAGATATAGTAATTCAGAGAAATAATGATTCATAAAGTTACAAAATTGAAACTTAATGGATTAGTTTTGACAACCCAGTTAAAGCTTTTATTTTATGTATATGTGCTCCGCGATCCGTTATAGTATACATATAAAAAAATTATTATTCTATTATTTATTCATATAAATTATAAATTGAATATTATAAAAATAACAAATTATTATAACACTAACATAACAAATACAAATGGGCGATGAGGAAAATAAGAACTCCCCCCCCTGGGAAATGAAAAAAAAAGATATTAAAAATTTCAAAAAAGCAAAACCTTTGTAGCTTATTCGAGTTAAACCAATTTAGATTACTCCAAATTTATTTGTCGTACAAAAAAACATTTTGAATTCCCCGTAGAAAGAGATTTGGCTAATGAAAATGCTTTCAAGGCCGCCCAATACCCTTTCTTTTTCCAAACATTTTTTCGAATACGCGTTTTTGCTGTAGAAGTACGTTTTTTTGGAACTGTCATTCAAAAAAAGTTATTCAGTGCTATAGTTGGATGTCAAAGACATCTATTTTTAAAACAAAACGATCGGTCTTTTGATGTCATTATTTATGTATTCCTATAGATTTTCTAAATGATAATTATATATATACTACGATACAAATTGCATAAAAAAAAGAATAGAGATGGGAAAATCGCATAAAATGCTTCTATTCTAGAACAAAAAAAACAATACGTTATGATATAACCCTTTTTTTATTTATATTTCATATGCTATCCAAAAAAAAAAGAAAGAAGAATTTGTATTTAATTTATTGGTACCTTTCTTTTTTATATCTCCATTCAAATCTATAGGATAGATTAGCATCTATATCTATTATGATATATAAATCGAATTGATGAAATTAAAAAAATGCAAAAAAAAAGTCTTTTTTTTTCTATCTTTGCCCAGTTTTTTTTTGTTGTCTTACATTTCTAATTTATACATCTCCATTTATACATGAAAACTACATCAAAATAAAAAGTGTAAAACCCATTTTATCTACCTATGCAAACTTGCATTTTATTTTTTTTCCATAAATTGGTAATTGGTCAAGCTCGAAGAGAGGGTATGCCCAATTTTCATTTTCAACCAAATTCAAATGAGACTCGTAGTTAATCTGTTAAAGGATACAGAATTTTGAAAAAAAAAAGAATATTTTATTATATTAATAGTCATTTTTCTTTTAATTATATGTAAATATAAAGAAAATCTCAGATAGTCTTTCCTACAAGAAAAGGTTCATTTATTGTAGTGGAAGACAATCAATAAATTCCGCGATGAAAATGAACTAGTTAATAAGTTCGAATAAACAAACTCAAATAATTCGTTTTTCTTTTAAGTTCTAGGACATCCTATGATTCATAGCATACTTTTTGTGGGGGAATTCTTTGTATTTTTTATCATGTATCTAACTTATTGTAAATATCAATTATTATTTATTAGTACATATTACAATAATTGATATTTTGAGAAAAATATTACTATAATGAAAAAAAAAGAATTCTTTTGTTTTTCATTATAGTAACTCGACGAGATCATTTGATTACTTTTAACTTCGAAATTTAAATATTTTTGAAATAGTTGCGAAAGATTAAAAAATTAATAGAAAATTCCAGTTAACTTTGTAATCTCTCAATTTTTTTATTGCCCCTTTTCAATCAAAAGAGATAAGAGCCGGTGAATCAGAAACCATTAATTAAGAAAGAATAACAAAAAAGTTTTTATGGAGCATACCTTTTGTTGCACTTCCCATTCCTATTTTAATAGGAGTGGGACTCCTACTTTTTCCGACGACAACAAAAAATCTTTGTCGTATGTGGGCTTTTCCCAATATTTTATTGTTAAGTATAGTTATGATTTTTTCGGTCGATCTGTCTATTCAGCAAATAAATGGAAGTTCTATCTATCAATATGTATGGTCTTGGACCATCAATAATGATTTTTCTTTCGAGTTTGGCTACTTTATTGATTCACTTACCTCTATTATGTCAATATTAATCACTACTGTTGGAATTTTTGTTCTTATTTATAGTGACAATTATATGTCTCATGATCAAAGATATTTGAGATTTTTTGCTTATATGAGTTTGTTCAATACTTCAATGTTGGGATTAGTTACTAGTTCGAATTTGATACAAATTTATATTTTTTGGGAATTAGTTGGAATGTGTTCTTATCTATTAATAGGTTTTTGGTTCACATGACCCGCTGCGGCAAACGCTTGTCAAAAAGCGTTTGTAACTAATCGGATAGGCGATTTTGGTTTATTATTAGGAATCTTAGGTTTTTATTGGATAACGGGAAGTTTTGAATTCCAAGATTTGTTCGAAATATTTAATAACTTGATTTATAATAATGAGGTTCATTTTTTTATTTGTTACTTTATGTGCCTCTTTACTATTTGCCGGTGCAGTTGCTAAATCTATGCAATTTCCTCTTCATGTATGGTTACCTGATACCATGGAGGGGCCAACTCCTATTTTGGCTCTTATACATGCTGCTACTATGGTAGCTGCGGGAATTTTTCTTGTAGCCCGCCTTATTCCTCTTTTTATAGTTATACCTTACATAATGAATCTAATATATTTGATAGGTATAATAACGGTATTATTAGGGGCCACTTTAGCCCTTGCTCAAAAAGATATTAAGAGGGGTTTAGCTTATTCTACAATGTCCCAACTGGTTATATGATGTTAGCTTTAGGTATGGGGTCTTATCGAGCTGCTCTATTTCATTTGATTACTCATGCTTATTCGAAAGCATTATTGTTTTTAGGTATGGGGTCTTATCGAGCCGCTCTATTTCATTTGATTACTCATGCTTATTCGAAAGCATTGTTGTTTTTAGCATTCGGATCGATTATTCATTCCATGGAAGCTATTGTTGGATATTCTCCAGAAAAAAGCCAGAATATGGTTTTTATGGGCGGTTTAAGAAAGCACGTGCCCATTACACAAATTGCTTTTTTAGTAGGTACACTTTCTCTTTGTGGTATTCCACCCCTTGCTTGTTTTTGGTCCAAAGATAAAATTCTTAGTGACAGTTAGTTGTATTCCCCGATTGTTGCAATAATAGCTTGGTCCACCGCCGGATTAACAGCATTTTATACGTTTCAGATCTATTTACTTACTTTTGAAGGACATTTAAACGTTCATTTTCAAAAATATAGTGGCAAAAAAAGTAGCTCTTTCTATTCAGTAAAACTATGGGGTAAAGAAGAGTAAAAAATAATTAACAGAGATTTTCGTTTATTTCCTTTATTAACATTAACAATGAATAACAACGAGCAACCATATACAATTGGCGTAAAAAAAGAAGCTCTTATTACTATTACTAATTTTGGCTACAAGAAGGCTTTTTCTTATCCTCATGAATCAGATAACACTATGCTATTTCCTATGCTTATATTGCTTCTATTTACTTTATTTGTTGGAGCTATAGCAATTCCTTTTAATCAATAACGAATGCATTTGGATATATTATCAAAATTATTAACTCCATCTATAAATCTTTTACATCAAAATTCAAATGATTTTGAGGGTACGTATCAATTTTCTAAAAATGCAACTTTTTCAGTGAGTATAGCTTGTTTCGGAATATTTACAGCATTCCTTTTATATAAACCTTTTTATTCATCTTTACAAAATTTGAACTTACTAAATTCATTTGTGAAAAGGGGTCCTAAAAGAATTTTATTGGATAAAATGATATAATTGATATATGATTGGTCATATAATCGTGGTTACATAGATACGTTTTATTCAATATCCTTAACAAAATGTATAAGAGGATTGGCAGAACTAACTCATTTTTTTGATAGGCGAGTAATCGATGGAATTACAAATGGAGTAGGCATTACAAGTTTTTTTGTGGGAGAAAGTGTAAAATATCTAGGGGGAAGTCGCATCTCGTTTTATCTATTATTGTATTTATTTTATGTATTAATTTTTTTAGTAATTTACTACTTTATTTTATTTTAATTTTATGCAATTTATATATTAATGTTATATTTCTATATTTTCATTTTTTATTTATTTTTTAGAATATTAAAAAATGATTATGATATAATTCCAATATTAATTAGAATAATAATAAAATTGAATATTAAAATTCAATATTAAATTAAATATTTTATCCGACCATAACGACCGAATTGATTATCGTCATGCATAAGGATATAAGATTCCCTGGTATAAAATATTTTAAAATTATCATTAACCTCCCTTTTTTCTTTTCTATTTCTGGATTATTATATGATGATTTTTGAACTTTCCAATACATATATAGAAATAGAAAAATATAGACTAGAACCGACATCTCTTATGTCATGTCAATGACAATATAAAAATGCATGTCAATGACAATATAAAAATGGAATTGGGATCTGAATGGAATATAATGAAATAGAGCCACTTTGAGGTTCCTTATGAAATGAGGCATGGAACAGAGCCATTATGAAGAAGTTCCGGGGGTCACAAAGGAAACTTCGAGTTCATATTGGTCATGGGTTGAGAACGGGAATTGAACTCTATGAGATCTAATCTCCCGTTGTTCCTCAGTAGCTCAGCGGTAGAGCGGCTGGCTGTTAACTGACTGGTCGTAGGTTCGAATCCTACTTGAGGAGATTTGATTCATTCCGAATTAAAGAATTCAGAATGTCAGAATGAAAGGGTTCGCTTTGACCGTTAAGAGCAGGTAACCTGTTCCCTATGGCTTTGTTTCTATTGCATTCTATCTCATCGTATCACATTCTATTCTGCAATATTTGAGAATCACCGTCAATACCTCGGTGTAGGTGTCCAGGATAATCCTTTGTTCCATAGTCCCGGGGCTATTTACAACCAGCCAATTAAGAATTCTCAAATGTACTAGTACTAGCAAATGCCTCAAAGATGCAGTCATCGATTCTCCCGAGAGGCCACAATTACCGCGTGCAAACATATTAATTTAATGACGAGGAGTGCAGTTTTTCTATGCTACTAATACTTGTACTTGCTCTGCTATTCTGCCCAAGCCTGGCTGAGGAAAAGTTATGGGTCGTAAAGCAAAAAAAATATGCTTATTTTATTTTGTTTTGGCCGGTAATACTATATATAAATATAAAATAGAAAAGTAAATATACAATAAATAATAAATAAAAGGCCACTCCATTTCGGCAAAAGACCCACGCCCAAGTTCCATAGCTTCAGGTCCGCTATCCCGATCATGATTTTCTTACCCCCAGAGGGAAAGGTCCTTCCCTTTTGGGCCGGTTGTGGGCGAGGAGGGATTCGAACCCCCGACACCGTGGTTTGCAGTGACGTGCTCTAATCCTCTGAGCTACAGGCCCCACCTCGTCTCCACTGGATCTGTTCCCAGGAGTACCTTAAAAAAAAGGAACCTTTCCTCTTCCCAGCCATTTCGAGTTAAGAAGATGTGAAAGTGTCTTTCTCTCTATAAGAACGGTGCGTTTCGAGGTGTGAAATGGGAGAGAAGGGATTTCATAATTGGGGTTTTGAATAAGACGACCTTTTTATTTTTCATTCTTATTACTTTTTCAATATGAAAAAGTAATAAGAATGAGAGGTGTTAAGCTTTTTATCATCCTGGCGACGAGCTATTTTGCCACAGAACCTCTCCTACAGCATCGTCACCGCAGTAGAGTTTAACCACCAAGTTCGAGATGGATTGGTGTTGTTCCTCTACGCCTAGGACTCCAGAATATCGAACCATGAACGAAGAAAGGCGTGCGAGAAAAGGAAAAGCATATTGGCTAGTGATTATGAGGCCCCAATTCTTACTAAAGGGGATACCAAAGGCCTCCGCCCTTCCATCCCATGGATAGATAGAGAGGGAGGGCAGAGCTTTTGGTTTTTTCATGTTGTCAAAGAGTTGAACAATGAAAATATATGGCGAGTACCTGATCAAATTGATCGGGTCATGTAGGAACAAGGTTCAAGTCTACATGTCTGTTAGGATGCCTCAATTGCATATATCATTGCACTTTCACTTGACACCTATCGTAATGATAAAAGGCTTGTCTCGCCGTGACCTTCTCTTGAATTCTTAAAACTTCTATCACTTGATCCCCGCAGGGACAGAGAACCCCTTGTCGTCTCGGTTATTCTACCAAAGGCTCTAAATAAGTAGGAATAGAAGAGCACTTATCTTGGGTGGGCTTACTATTTAAATGCTTTCAGCAGTTATCCGCTCCGCGCTTGGTTACCCAGCGTTTACCATGGGCACGATAACTGGTACACCAGAAGTGTGTCGTTCCCGGTCATCTCGTATTAGGGAAAGGTCCTCTCGATACTCTAACGCCCACACCGGATATGGGTCGAATTGTCTCACGACGTTCTGAACCCAGCTCACGTACCGCTTTAAGGGGCAAACAGCCTAACCCTTGGAACATACTACAGCCCTAGGTGGCGAAAAGCTGACATCGAGGTGCCAAACCTTCCCGTCGATGTGAGCTCTTGGGGAAGATCAGCCTATTATCCCTAGAGTAACTTTTATCCATTGAGTGACGACCCTTTCACTCGGCACCGTCGGATCACTAAGGCCAACTTTCATCCCTACTCGACGGATAGATCTTGAAGTCAAGCTCCCTTCTGCCTTTGCACTCGAGGGCCAATCTCCGTCTGCCCCGAGAAAACCTTTACATACCTCCTTTACCTTTTGGGAGGCTTACGCCCCATAGAAACTATCTACCTGGGACTGTCCTTTGACCCGTAGGTCCTGACACAAGGTCAGAATTCTAGCTCTTCCAGAGTGGTATCTCACTGATGGCTCGGGCCCTCCAAGAAGAAGGCCTTCTTCGCCTTCCACCTAAACTGCGCAAGAAAAGCCCAAAGTCAATCCCATGGAACAGTGAAGCTTCATAGGGTCTTTTTGTGCAGATGCGGGTAATTCGTATCTTAACAAACATGTCTATTTCATCAAGCCTCTATTCGAGACAGTGCCCAAATCGTTACGCCTTTCGTGCGGGTCGAAACTTACCCGACAAGGAATTTCGGTACTTTAGGATCATTATAGTTACGATCGCCGTTCACCGGGGCTTCAATCGTCGGCTCCCTTGTCATCAGGTCACCAAGTTCCTTGACCTTCCGGCCCTAAGCAGGCGTCAGCCCTCATACATGGTCTTACGACTTTACGGAGACCTGTGTTTTTGGTAAACAGTCGGCCGGGCCTGGTCACTACGACCCCCTTTGAGAGGAGGCACCCATTCTCCCGAAGTTACGGGGTTATTTTATCGAGTTCCTTAGAGAGAGTTGTCTCACGCCTCTAGGTATTCTTTACCTACCCACCTGTGTCGGTTTCGGGTACATGTACCATTTTGTTGAAGGTTGTTCGAGCTTTTCCTGGAAGTATAGCATGGGTTACTTCAGCGTCGTAGCACCTGGTACTCGAACATTGGCTGGGGGCATTTTCTCTACCCCTTTTTACCCTGAAAAAGTAGGGGCACCTTGCGTCCTTGAATCAATAACCATCTTTTGGCTAACCTAGCCTCCTCTGTCCCTCGGGACCAACAAGGGGTAGTACAGGAATATTCACCTGTTGTCATCGACTACGCCTTTCGGCCTGATCTTAGGCCTTGACTCACCTTCCGTGGACGAACCTTGCGGAGGAACCCTTGGGTTTTCAGGGCATTAAATTCTCACCAATGTTTGCGTTACTCAAGTCGACATTCTTGTTTTCGCTTCGTCTACTTCCGCTCACGCGGATGCTTCCTCTTAAGGCAAAACGCTCCCCTACCAATGCGTTTTTACATCCCACAGCTTCGGCAGATCGCTTAACCCCGTTCATCTTCGGCGCAAGAGCGCACGATCAGTGAGCTATTACGCACTCTTTCAAGGGTGGCTGTTTCTAGGCAAACCTCTCCGCTGTCTCTACACCCCTACCTCCTTTATCACTGAGCGGTCATTTAGGGGCCTTAGCTAGTGATCCGGGTTGTTTTCGTCTCGACAATGAAGCTTATCCCCCATTGTCTTACTGGCCGACCTCGACCCTTGTTATTTTGAGGTCATATCTAGTATTCAGAGTTTGCCTCAATTTGGTACCGCTCTCGCGGCCCACACCGAAACAGTGCTTTACCCCTTGATGTCCAGTCAGCTGCTGCGCCTCAACGCATTTCGAGGAGAACCAGCTAGCTCTGGGTTCGAGTGGCATTTCACCCCTAGATCTAGGATTATATTTAAAATATTTTTGTAGAAACAAAACCCTTTTTTTCAGATCTGGACTAGATCGGTTTCGATCTAAACTCAAATCTGTGTTTTAAAAATAGTAATCATAAAAAACGAGTTTTTTTACCTGCCACCGCGAATGACGTTTCTCGTCGACAGAGACCTATTAACTCGGAGGAGTTGCGGCATTTGAAGACAACTTGGCTGTCGAAACATTTTTAGAAACACGCCCCGACTTTTAAATTTTAAAATCGAAAATGATATTCGCCACCAATCTTTTTATTTGGTGTGATTAGGATACCTTTAAAACATTCTTTTTAAAATAGGTCTTCGAAATCCAGAAAATGAGCTCGGGAGTTGGTTACGTATGAGGAAGGATTAACACCCTCAACACGCCCAAAATTGGTACCAAATCGATTTTTTAGGGGTATCAATCGTTGAAAATTTTAAAACTCGAGTGAAAATTAAATTGCGATCCCGAAATGCATGATTAACAAATTAAATATTATTTTGGAAGTTGAATTTTTTTGAAGAAGGCTTGTTATTTTGAAAATGCCGAGAAAGGAAGTCGTGTCCAATAAGTTAGGGCACGACCCGTAAGATTTTCAAAAATTAACAAGCATTCCATGCTTTAAAATTTCATGTTTTATTATTTTTAAGAAGAAAAGTATTCGAATATTTCGAATTGAAGATAAACTGTGCCTAGTAAGTTAAGGCTCGATTTTTCAAATCTCAAAATAATGAACATGACTTTTATTTTAAAAAATCTTTAAAACATAAATATTTACATATTTTTTAAAAAAAAAAAAGATGGATGAATTATGCACATGTGATAATAAAAGATGACATGATACAAGTATAATGAGGACAGTGAAATAAAATGGTAATGCATTCGTACTTATCACATAAAACAGATGAAAACAATAGTAACAAATAAATATAAAGACTAATTTGCATTAAAAGAGAGCAGAGAAGAAAAAAAGGTAATAAAAGTATAAAATATTTGAAGGTTTTAAAATAAAAACATTAAAACAAATTCGAATGTACAATCAAAATAATATAATTTAAAATATCAAATAGGTAACAATTTTAAATAAAAGATTAAATAAATAAATAATTGAAGAAAAAGGTCAATTTCAAATAAATAAAAGGTAAAAAGGATTAAATTAAAACTAAAACCAAGTTCTGAAGCATAAAATATTAAAAAGAAAAAAATAGGATCAAATTCCTAAATTCAAAAAATCAAGAGGCCCTATATGAAATTTTCCCATAAATTATACACGTGTTAGCTTCAAAGAAGCCCACGTTTTAGGGATTGAATTGTAAATAAAATAAATTTTGTGGGAAAATTTAAAATAAATTACAAAATAAAAAAGGAAGTAATTGCTAACAAAAAATAGCGAGGGGATCAAAGGGATAAATATCTCAAAATTTGAAAACAGGCGGATCCTAAACGGGTCCGCAATCGGGTCGGGTCGGGGCAGGTATTTAAGTTAAATTTTTCTGAAAATTTTTATTTCTTTCATTCTTTTTTAAAAAATCCTCTCTTTTTCTCTCTTCTCCTCTCTCTGTCTCTCTCCTCTCATCTGCAGGTCGTTCTTCAGTTCGTCATGGCCTCGTCGTCCTCTACCGTACACCACGAGCCACTGTACACAGTGCTCAAGTACAAAAATAAACCCTTTTTTAATTTTCTTTTTTTTTTTAAATGGTAAATCTGAGTATGGATCAAATTAGATCCAAATCAGATCTAAAAACGAATGGTTTTTAAAACTAAAAAATATTGATTTATACCCCCTTTTATTGTTTTTTATTACTTATTTTTTTTAAAAAAAACTAGATTTAAAATGTTCTTCGAAACTAAAAAAATATTTTTGATGATTTTTTTTTGAGAACTATCATTATTTTTTAATTATTATTTTTTATTAAAATAGATTTGGATCTAAACTTAGATCCTCAAAAAAATTGAAAAGGATTTCAATGATTTTTTTTTTTTTGAAATCTTTCTTTTTTATTTATTTCTTTTTATTTAAGAAATGTTTAAAATAAATGAAGTAAACAATGAATAAATATTTTATAGAATAGATAAATAAAAATATGCTAGAATCGTATACCTTAGAAATAGATTTCTGAATGCTTTGTATTGGCAATTGTAATTGTGATTTCTATTTCTTTGTGTGAATACTTTTTTTGGTACAAATTGCAGGTAAGTCACTCCTTTTTTTGCATGTTTTTTTTTATTTCTATTTCTCGTAAATGTCTTTGTGAGAGCGTAAAAAAATTACAGATTATGATCTATGGCTTTATAGCCATTTTTACAATGATTGTTCCGTGTTCTTTTCTGCTTGTTTCTTTGCTTTTGCGTCTTTCTTTTTCTTTGCGTGTGCAGGTCCGAAACAGTGGCGTTGGTGGTGGCAGGCGTGGTGGTTTCGGCATCAGAGATGGTGGTTGGCGAAGGGCGAGCTGCTGATGTGGCAGAGGGCAGCAACGACACTGAAGACCCTTTGGCAGATTAAGGTTTCATATTCTTTTGGTATATTGGGCCTGTTGGGCTTGTGTTGATTTTGGGTTAGGGTTTAATTGGGTAATGATTTGTTTAGGGTTTAGGTTTGGATCTGTTTGTATTTTGGGTTTTTTTTAATTGGATATTTAAATTAAAATGAAATTTAATTTAAATGTTTGTTTATTTTTTTTATTTTGGATTTGGTTTGGGTCGGATCAAAATTGAGCTTCAACAGAAACCTCAATGCATTGTTGCAGGATTTTGTTCCATTTAGTTCTCAAAACCCATGTTAATCTAAATATATAGATTATGATATATAAGGAATTTGGAAGAGAGAGACCAATGCTTTTTCCATCTATTCTCTTCTCTGCAATATTGCTACTAGTCGATTACTGAATGCTTCATCTACTTTAACTTATTTAATTGGTGTATATTTTCTAGTGGTCAAAGTCACTTGGTAACACTGTTGGTGAGACCAATTAGAGTGAATTAGCAGCTTTCATCTCATATGCCTTGGTGTTTCCTAACAACTTCCTTGCTCTTGTAGATACATATGATGTAAGTATTTTTATTGCTTGTTTTATGCTGTAGTGGCCATGGTCTAGTGTAGCTGTTTCGGTGTCCAGCTCCTACTTATACAGAATGATTATGGTTAAAGGATACAGAGGGGGAAATATGGCTAATGTTTCATAAGTTGATGGTTCTGTCTTGAGTTATGGTGATTGGTAGCAGAGTAATTGAATACAGTTGTGAGGGTCGTTTCCTGCAGGAAGCTGTGTTTGTTTTTTCTGTCTAGTGTTTTGCTGTCTAGTATAGTAGATTTCAGGCTGAAGTAGACATTGTGAGATGCTGTTGTGGTCTTTTGTATGTTTTGATTTAGCGATTTGTTTGCTGATGTTAGTTTGAAAGGCTGCCTTTGGTAGCATTTTCTATTTTCTTGACAGAGCTTGGTTCTCCAATGCTCTTTCTAATGTTCTGATTGAGCTAAAAAAAAGTACAACTTCCTTGAGTGTTGGCTTTAAAATAAGTTTGGGGAAGCCTATTTTATCATAACATTTATCAGCACTAACATTGCAGTTGTGTCATCCATTTATTAGGTAATGAGGAGTGGAGTTCCCAACTTTTGTGCAGTTGCTTCGGCACTTAATGACTTGGGATATGTCTAAGGCTTATAGATATGACAATTCATTTTCTTATAAAAACAGTTTGTTGCATGCTCTAAACTGGGTTAAAAGACTTTTTGTTGTTCTCGTTTGGTATTTTGTATGTACTTGTATTCAGTTCAGTAATTTGTTATCATCTTTCCAGTGGTTTTTAAAGGCAAATTTATGTTCACAAGCTGATTAATTTCAAAATGGGGTTAATTTCCTTGTAAGCCCTTGTTATTTACTATTTTCTTTTATTCTCCTTCAACACAAAAAATAAAGAGACTTATTACCAATTAGTCCAAAAAAAATTTCTATCAAAAAATACTTTTGTAAAAAAATCAATTCTAACCGAATAGGTCTCTCTATTGTCGGTTGGAATTGAATTTTTTACAAAAATATTTTTTAATAGAAATTTTTTGACTAATTGATAATAAGTCTCTATTTTTTGTGTTGAGGGAGAATAAAAGAAAATAGTAAATAAAAAAAACTTACAAGGCAATTAACCACATTTTGAAATTTGGTGCCGCCACACTGTCAAGCGGCATCCTTTCACTTTTTTTCAACTGCCACTCAAAGTGAAAAATTTTCATATCAAGTCCCTCAATATTTTATTAAACAATAAAAAAAAAGTTATCAGAATTTTAAAGTGATGTCGCCTATCTAGAAGGTATCATCTCTTAAATGTACCATTTTGATAAATAATAGGGAGAGTGTATTATTTTTATAGATAATTATTTTTTTGTATTATTTATGTAAAAAAAGACTTAGTATAAAAATTAGAGTGCTTTAACATTAAATGTAAAATGATGAGTTATGGTTAAAAAGTTAAAAACATGATTTTACTATTAATTTCCAAGAGTTGGTTTTATATATTGTATAGATATGAAAAATACTTGTAAGAAAAAAAATTTATATATAAATTTTATGTATTGACTTGATGATTAAAGATGTTTATCGTATCAAATATAATCTAATTTTGAATCATGTTAATCGTTATTTATAATTCACCAAAAAATTTAATTTGTACATGAAGTTCACAAAGATGGTAAAAGAAATATATAAAAGGGTTGATGAAATTTGGACCATTGCAGATGGAAAAATAATAGATGTCCCGAATGGACCATATGTACGGGGCCTGGTTTAATGGATTCGCTAGAAATATTATAGATTTGTCTCACCATATATTTACATTTGTCCCCGCAAGAATAAAAGTATTACGGAGATTTTTATTTTAAAAAGTAGATTGTATTTTTTTTATTAAAAAAATGAGTTAATTGATCTTTGTACATTATATTAAAGTGTAAATTAGTTTTTCAATTAAAAATTTCACTCATTTTACGATTAAAAACTGATTCTATATGTCAATTTAAGATACATGTGGCATGTCACGTGTCACTGTTTAGTTATTCTATCAATCATGCCAGCTTTTAACGGTAAAAATGGATGAATTTTTTTAAAAAAAAAAGACCCGTTTACTTTTTAATTTAATATACAAAAACTAATTTACCTATTTTTTTAACAAAGAGATAAAATACAATCTAACAACTAGAGGTGTTAGGCCGGATCGGATCTAAGCATGATATTAACATATTTTATGCTTGCCCAAACCCGGTCCGACCCGAAATCTAGGTCTAAAATTTTGCTCAAACCCGTCCATATTTGCAAAAGATTAACCTAAACCCATTTTAGGCACGTCCATATTATTTTTTAAATTTTTTTAAAAAATATTTATATGGTTTTATTTTAATATTTAATAAATTTATATATTTTTATTTATTGAAAATTTTTATATATTTTTAATGTATTTTAAATTACATAATATATAAAAATAATATAATATAAAATATTATAAATTTAAAATGGGTTGGGTCGTGCTGGGCTCAAGCCTTTAATGTTCAAGCTTGAGTCCGACCCATATTTTAAACAGCTTAATTTTTTGCCCAAATCCTTCGAACATAATATTTTTGCCCAAACCATCTTAAATTTTAGGAGAACTTTCAAGTCTAAACGAATAAACCAACTCATAAACAGGTCTAGGGACTACAAGAGTAGTGTATTTTTACCGGGGTGTAGCAGCAGCACAGATAATTAATATACAATATAGAATAAAAAGACCCTAAATGCATTGCTGTCATTTAGTGATCAGAGAATGATGAATAATAAGTTTGGCATTACCTGAAGATGGTGACCCCTACAAACCAGACGCCCCCACACCACATTGGATACTCTTCTTGTGGTGTGCCCCATTGCCATTATCACCTTTCTTTCAGTATTTCTTGCCCTTGCCCTTGCCCCTTGCCCTTGCCCTGCCATTCCAGCTTCGCCATGCTACAAACTCTCATATCATCATATCTCATGCACCTTCCACAATTATACCACTCACGCATGGAATGTGTATCCCCTCAACCCCAACCCTCCTAAATTCTATTTATATTCCTTCTATAGTGGCCCCCCTCCCACTCTTCACCCTAGCCCTAGGGTCCCCTCATTTATATCTCTATATTTCCTTTTCTTTGTTGGGTTTCTAAATCAGGTTATAACTTGTACAAAAATATATACATACACTTGTATGTATATATATAGATTTCCATGACATTCAAACATTGCCTCATTATTGATACAAATTGTTGGTAAAATTATTATGGAGGTCTTTGTATTAGAAGTTAAATTGCATTTTGTCCTTCCACTAAAAAAAATGAGCCAATTAGTCTTTGTTCTTTAGTTCAAAGAGCATATTGGTTCTCTCTATTAAAAACCAGCATGGTTGACAGAACAACTAGACGGTGATACATGGCATGCCATGTATACATCATGCCGACGTACAATGACCAGTTTTTAACTATAGAAATGAATGAAATTTTGAACATAAAGACTAGTTTGCTCATATTTTTAATAGAAAGGGCAAAATATAATTCAACTCTTAGTACAGGACCCTCCGTGGTACTTTTACCCAAATTGTTTTATTATTTTAGAATCCTGTGTATAGCAGCTTCAGTATGGTAATGTTTTAACATTAAGCTTTGGCACCAGTGTGGTGAATGTGACCATTACTTTATCTTTTGTCCACTTTAGATTTTTTGGTCCAGGACTTTGGCTTGATTCTTCTATAGTTTTGGCTAAGATTTTGAGGTCCCCCAATCAAAACTTATGTGTAAAAGGGTCAAAATAATATGGCCTTCTTTTAAGGGACTGATAAGCAAGAAATATTCAAATAAATATAAGATATTAAACATGACTGTTTTAAATAAAAACAAAATTTCCTTAACATTCATCCTAACTTTGACAATCTTGACTTAAAATTCACAAAATATGTGAAGGTATGAAAATAGAAATTTTTTGGGGGACTGAAAAGAGAACAAATGAATGGGTGTGCAGGGTTAGCCCCACTGTTACTAACATGCATGGCCACAATATTTCAAAGCAAGGCCAGGCAATGGGCAAAAGAGAGAGGTGATGCTTGATGAAATGGGATGTTGTGTTTAGCTAACATGGAAGTGAAGCTTCTTTTGCAGTGAATTATCCCAAGCTGCGGTCCTTTTTTACCATAAACAACAAACTCATTAATGTTAATAGGTCAAAATGGATGAGATTGAACTTTGAGATATTTAGTAGTATCAACTTTTTTCATGTTCGTTTTACAGTATGATTTTTTCAATAATTTCATTTTTTAAATTCAAATATGTATTTTCTCTTACTATTTTTTTCCCAAAAATCCTTAAAATACAATCTAACTCCTACTTACCAAAAGCTAAAAACAAAGAAAAAAATAAATCAACAAAGACATAACAACCAAAATCAAAAGATATTGTCCCCCCAGCTTTCACCTTTCTGTCCCCATTTTATTTTATTGTGTATTTGGTGGAATTATGGGTATATTTAAAGTATTATAGAGACATGTAATAGGAGTTGAATTGCATTTTATTTTTTATTTTAAAAAAATGAGTAAATTAGTCATTATATGTTAGATTAAAGAGTAAATTGATCATTCTGTTAAAAATTTTATCTATTTTTACGGTTAAAAACCAATCTCTGTAGGTCAGCATGATGTACATGTGGAATGCCACATGTCACTATCTGGTTATTTCATCAACGATGCAAGCTTTTAATAGTACAAATGGATGAAAATTTCAACATAAATGACTAATTTGTTCTTTGATCTAATGTACAGAAACTAATTTGCCCATTTTTTGAGTAGCGAGATAAAATGTAATCTAACTCCTATTACAGAGGCAGTGGCGGAGCCAAAAAGTTTTTTTTGGGGCGGAATTAAACTATATATTTTTACGATAATAAAAATGTAATTCCATCATTTTAATAGTCCATATCTTTATCATTTTTAAATGATTAAATTAAGTTTTTATCATTTTTGGAAATTAAAGGACAATTTTGCTACTTTTAATTTAAAATTTTAAAAATTATAAAGAACCTAAATTAAAAATTTACAATTGTAGGGAGACCATAACCTCCTGAATCTCCATTACGCTTCGTCATTGTACGGAGTCCTTTATAGTATTTTTATGAATATATTAGTATAAGTAAATTTTAACACAAAAAGAAAATTTAGTACCAAAAATCTAGAATATTATATAATAATAAGTTCGAGAATAAAGTCAAGTCTTTATTCCCTGACTTTAGTTGAAAGTGGTAGAAAGCACATGGAAGATGTTGTTGCTGGTGTCCTATCTTCAACAAATCTGAACTTGGATCGATTTTGGTAGTAGCAGAAACAAGAGTTTGGGTGGGAAAACTCTTAAACTAATGGAAAGGCTCTAATTGTAGTATTTTACAAAGTTATATAGTTTTACTCCACAAAATTACAGTTTAATCTTTGGTAATGGGGGCATGGCTTTCATTGTCGACAATGGGGTAGCAGTCATTGACTTTGCATTGGAGGGTTTGGCGTCCCCAAAATTATAGTCACAAAATCTGCCAGTGGCCGACAGGACAAAAATGTTTCTTCCATGCCATGCAAACCAACAAATACGTACAAAAGTATAATATACACACTTCCATCTGTATTTTCACTCATCTGCACATTCTTAGCATTATTATGAAGATTAAAACATTAATGCAAAGGACTCTGCATTGCCTATATTCATATATTTCTTTGTTACCATTGTTCCCATTAAAATGCAAACCATCTCTGCTTGCCAGCCACACATTTCAGTTTCAGAAAATAAGCAGAGATGGGAAGCAATTTAACTTGCATCTTGTAATTAAAAAGAAGAAAGAAAGAGAAGCGGGAAATTTAGTGAAGGAGCTGAGTTTTGATCTTCTTGGAAACAGGGTCTGGTGATGAAACTCCCCATGAATCGTTGGATTCATCAGAAATGAATAACAAATCTATTACGCCATTTGGGCTTTCAGGAATCCACTTGAATCTGCGCTTCTTTGATTGGCTGCCTTCCTCTCTTGTTTTTGTCATTTCTATTATCAATTTACAGGATCCATCTACCTTGTCCTGTTTCAAACATGAACCCAGGATGAACATTGGGGAAAAAAATTGTGAAATTTAATACAAAACAGTACCTTATTAATTCCCACGTTGTCTAAAAGCTGGTTTTGGAATTCTACCCTAAGATTAGGTTCAAGCTCAACGCTATCCATAACTTGCAGCATTATAGCAGTGGCCATTACTGAAGGAAGGTAGCACAAAAACCTTGAATCTGTCAATGAATTTAACAGGATTTTAGATCCAATTTATAATTTTGATAAACAAAAGAAAGGGTTTCCTTTTCTTTTTTTTCTGGGGGAGGGGGGGTGAAAACCTGACATGACACAGAGCAAAATCTGGTCACATCTCCTGAGAAACTCCCAACAAACATGGCCCTTCAATCCAAGCCTCCTTGCAATGTAATCAAGAAATGAAATTGGGGTTATAGGGTTCATTTTCCATTGAAGTGTGGAGAGTACCAAAATCTCCATTCTTTGGATTGTTTTTGCCTCAAAATAATATCTGCTCTCCCCCACCTAAACAGATGAGCAAAAACCCAACATTGATAAGCTGAATGAAATGAGAAAAAGAAAATCAAAGGAAAACTTGAAGCACAAACTTGTAAGTCCAGTAGGAGAGGCACTTGGGTTTCTTCCACTTTGGCTGCTAGGGAAAGACAAGCAACAGCAACTAGTTGAGTCATCCATGGTTTGTCAGTTTGGAAAGGGAAGCTAAACAAGAACCTATCGAGATAATTGACAGCAAGAACAGCAGTGAGAGCAGAGAAGGAATGGTGAGCAGTGACTTTCAACAACCAATCCACAGCATTAAAGCGAGCCACAGCAAGATTCCCATCGGTTTGAAGGCTATTGTACATTTGACTTTGCTCTTCCTTCGAGAGTAGGGAGGAAAGTTCATCAACTTCCCACAACAAGTCCTGCTCTAACAAGATTGGAAATGGGTTTGATTTATTGAAACAACTTTCTTCAACAAAGTAATCTTCTCCTGTTACTTCTGAACAAAAAAGAGAATCAATAACAAATGGAGAGTTGAAAGCCATTTTTCATCCACCCAAGGAAGATGTTGGTTTCATTTATAAAACAAGAGAGAAGAAGATAAAAGAAAGAGTGAGGGAAGTCAGCAGTAAGGCGAAGGACATAGTTTTCTTCTTCAGTGGGTTGGCTCAACTCATTTAAATAAGGTATTCATGATCAGAATAATGAAGAAAATCCATGTTAAAATGCGTTTATTACCATGATTTAGACATTAACACCTGATTCATTTCTCATACCATGTCAAATTAACTTCAATATCACCACTCTCATTCTACTCTAATTCAGGAATAAATGTGTGTACGCTATTTAAATTTTTTAATATATTTATAAATTAATTATTTCTTTGTCAATTTAATATTAATATATTTAACAAATATCACTTAAATTTATATTCATTATTCATTTATTTAGTACATATATATTTTTAAAAAATCATTACATTTTAAGGATAGGAATTAGTAATAATTACAGTGCAGGCCGATAATGCTGCAATAGCATTTGATAAGTTGGTTTTTTCCTCCTAGTATAAAAAGAAATTTGCACTTACACACAAAAAAATTTGTTATTCAATCGAGTCGAGTTAACGAATGTTATTATTTATGTTTAATATTACGTTTATATAGATCGATTATTTAATTAATAAATGAAATACAATATTATTTAATTATATAAATAATATAATGATTTTGCCTTTAATTTAATGGATAAATATTTATCAAAACAATGTAATTTTATCTTTTTTATTCAAATTTTTAAATAAGTCGAATAGTGTAATTTATATTTTTAAAAAATACTCTAATAACTCATTTTTAATAAAAAGAGTTGTATGTTTTGAGTTTATTAATTTTTTTAAATGGAAAAGAAAAAAGCTAAAATTAGATCAAAGTTTTAAAGTTTATCAGGTTTTATCAAATTTTGTTAAAAACATTTCTTATAATTTTAAAGCATGTTCTAATAAATATATTGCTAGGATTGGTTAAAATTAATAAAATTATTATTTTAAATACATATAAATTTTTTGTAATAAAAATAGAAGTATTTTAAATAAATATAACCATGTTGTAATAAAAATTGAATAGATCCTTGATGAGTTGGCTCAACTTCGTAACTAGAGGTGATCATGGTTTGAGCTTTAATAGAAATATAGGCCCGGATTCGGTTTAGTTTGAAAAATAAGTTTAAAATTGTTTTCAAGTTCAACCCGAATAAAAATACTAAAACCCGAGTTTGATTCGGCCAGTCCGTATTAATTTTTTTATGACATTATTTTTATATAAAAATAAATTGAAAATATAATACATCAAATATACAAAAACTTTAAAATAAATGTTTCCCAACAAATTAAAAAATTAAAAAATATATTTATACTTAAATAACACTTAAATAGGTATAACTTAACAAGCAAAATGTCTCTAAAATAATAGCAACATTAACAATAAACTAATCATTATACAATATCCAAACAACAACAAAATAGTAATAATGTAATAGTGAAATGACAATAAAATAACCTTCTTTTTTTGCAAATTCGGACCCGGACGAAGCCAAAAAAGCTTATCCAATGCCCAGTCCGTTTAGAAAATGGACCTTAAATTTTGCTCAAACCCATTTTTGAGTTTATATTTTTTTCCAAACTCTCCCACTTTTTTTTAAACGGACCTAAATTTATCTGTAACTAACGAATCATTTAAATAACGTATTCATTATTTTAACTTATATGAAACAGTGATTAAACTTCTTATTAAATATCGATTTGACATGAATTTGAACCGTATTACTCTCATCTCCACTCCTAATATTATAAATTATGAGAATAATGAATAAAAATCATGTGAAAATACATTTATTACTATGATTTAAATATATGAAAATTAATAACACCTGAATTATGGGCCATACCAACACAATTACTTCAACACGTGACATTCATTAGCTTGAATATCACCACTCTTATTTTACTCTAATTCGGGTATAAATGTATTCCATATCTATATGTCTAGAGATGATATGCGTCCCTTAAAATATATTTAAAAAAATAAAATATTAATTAATTATTATTTTTTTTATCTCGTGAAATGAACGGATTTATTCTATTTTTAAATTTTTGTTTAATAGTAATATATTTGACATAGGGAAAAATAAAGATATATTAATAATAAAAGTTTAAAGATGTTTATTATTTTGATTTTATATTCACCTATTCAGTAAACATATTTCAAAAATAATTATAAATTTTAAGAATAGAAATTAGTAATAATTGCAGTGCAGACCGATGATGGTAGCAGGGCGAATTAGGGGGTTAGAAATTTTTTATTTAGGTTTTTAAAATTTTAAATTAATAAAAATAAAATTATTTTTTAATTCCTTAAAAATGATAAAATTTCAATTTAATTCTCTAAAAATTACATTTTTATTATAGTAAAAAAAATATAATTTAATTTCGATTCTCTTAAAAAAAATTTCTGACTTCAATCCTGATTGGTAATATAGCATGTGATAAGGTGATGTTTTGTCTAATCTGGATGATAAAATTAGTATGACTTGAATCCAGACAATATTTAAGATTATGAAAATATTAGATTATCAGGTCATCACATGAAATTTGACTCAATTAAATAGCGTATCCACTATTGTAATAATAAATAAACACCACGTCAAAACACGTTTATTACCGTGGTTTAAAAAAAAATCTTTCACAATTAATAACACCTTATTCATGACTCATACCCACATTAATTTATACTTATTAGTGCTTTAAAATTTATATTTATATAAATGATTAGACTAATTCTTTTTAAAAGAATTCACAAGAGAAATTAAAAAATTGATATGTAGAGTTAGATTGTATTTTTTTAAAATAAATAAATAAATGAGATGTGATAATATTTTAAAATGTTAATCAGTAAGTAGAAATCTTATCACATGTGTATATGTGTTGACTTAACAGTTAAGGTGTTTATCATCTTAAGTGTGATATGAGTTTGAGTCGTACTAATCGTGTTGCTGTTAGTATTTTGCTCTACTCTTATAATTCACAAAAAAAAAAAAAAAATTTGTGAGTCAAACTATAAACTGTGTTGATAACCTTGAACCTGTTCAACCGGTTAGCTAAGAGATAGTTACGTCTTCTCTTCCAATTTTCGCTGATTCTTTTTAGTAGATACAATGATTTTTTATCTACTTCAATCTGAAAATTTTTATTGGATTATAGTCAAACTATAAGTGTTCAAGACTTGTTCTGGTGCTTGAAAAACATGAGTGACAAATAGCCGAAGTTTCCTCCTACAAAAATAATGTTAACCACTTGCTAAATAAAAACCTCCATCTTCTTGCTCTCAGCAGTGTTCGTAACATCCTTCCTTTTTATTTTTCAATTTGCGGATTGTAAATCTCTCTCTCTCTCTCACTAGATGTGTTCAACGGGATTAGAAAATCCACCTAAGTATTGTAACATCTCAAGATTTTTTATTAGACACGTGACACTATCCTGATAACAAATATAGTGAATTTTCAAGAAAATAGAGAAAATTTGTTAGATAAAGAAATTCTTACGATGATAAAGCAATCTTGGATATAAAAATTGGTGCAAAGAATTTTAGAGGTGAAAAGGTGAGGAAAGGATCCAATCACAAATTTTAAAAAGTTTGAGGATTAAAAGTGCAGTTTGACCAAAAATGTGAAAAGTGAGATAACATTGATTAATGGAAATAAGGATAAATTGAAATAAGTGTCGTAGGATGAAAATAGCTTTTGAGACCAAATTAGAAAGATTTGATAATACAAAAATTAAATTGCAATTGTACCAATTTTATCAAGAAAAAGGGTAAAAGCATAATTCTTAGTACCCAAGGTTGTGAATTAAGTATAAAATGAGATTTATGGGGTTTGGGTTGATTAATAACTATTTTTTGTGAATAAATTGTGCGGTATATTTTTTACGTATTTTATGTTGAAAATATTAATTTAATGATATAATTAATTTATGGAAGTATTATGGATCATTGGGTCAATGAAATAAGAAATTGGATCATAAAATTTTTAAGACTTGGGCTTGTATGTGGACTTGGGCCTTCTGACCCACTTGGGTGTTTTTGAAAAAGAAGAGAGGGGAGAAAAGAAACCCCCCATTCAGCCATTACCAGCTGGTCAGCCCTCCCATGGAGGTTCCCTCCTCCCCTTTTCATTTTCCTTGCCTTTTTGTTAAAATTTCTTGAAGAATCTCACCAAAAGCTGCTAGAAAACTCTTCCATGAGCTGGATTTCATCTCCAATCTCCATTTTGTTCGCTGAAGTTGTGTTTTGGGATTTGAGGAATCAAATACAAGCAGGAATAGGATGGATTAATATACTTTTTGAAAGTCATTGCTAAATGATGACATGATATACAGAAATTGGAAATGTTCTATCTATTTCCCAAATACAACATGGGTAATATATAGGGATACTAAATACATAATTGTCACCATCCATCTACTGATATGAAAGCTATGAGAGATTTTCAGCATGATTAAACCCGAGGAGATTGTTAAGCACTGTCAAGCTTTCACCTTCTCCATTGTAAGCCTTCATCTACTGCATTACAATCCCAGGCTTCAATGTGCCCAGAACGGTTTTGCCGGAGTGCGCTTCAGTGCCTTCACTCCCAAAGGATTGCCCTTGCTCTGCCAAACAAACAACAACTGTTAAAACACTTCAATTGAAACAAATAGAATGAAAGGATTGATGAGTTTGAACTCAAGCGTACAATCAAGCAGGTGCCTTGATCTATGTTGCAGACAGGGTAGTCATGAGGGCAGCAGCTGTAGCGATCTTCGCAGCAAGTGGCAGCCTCGAGAGGGCAGCATCCCCAAGCAAAGCAGTAGTTATAGTACTCGTATATGCAGCAGCAGGTATTGCTCTCGGGACAGGAATAATAATTATCGCACACGGTCGGAGGCTTTATAGGAGATGGTGGAGACGGACCGGGATTGGGGGGATTTTCACCTGTTTTGATCGGATAAGAGGATTCCATTGCGATCCCACATTTTCCAGTTACGGTATTGGCCACATTCCTTGCCATCCTGATATAGCCTGCTTCTCCCCAGCTGCCTCCCCATGAGTTCTTCACAATCCAATAGTCTTGACCTTTCTCTGTGCCATATCCAACAGCAGTGACACCGTGGTCTAGTTGTGTTCCACATTTTCCATCAAATATACCCTGGAAAAAACCGTAAAAATGTCATTTATCGGATAGTGTTCGGACTTTGATAAGCCAGTTGTGGACTTGCAGAAACTAGTAATTTTGATGGATGCAGAATCTTACTGATTGATATAACTGGAAACTCCTTCCTCCTGCCTCAATGGCAACGCTCACCGGTTGATTCGCGACTGCCTTTTTCAATGCGTTCTCATCATTTACCGGAACATCCTCATAATCATTGATCGAAACAACTTTAGCATTTTTCTGCAAGGTGATTAAAAACACCAAGATTCAGCAAGGAAAATGAAATTCTATCTTTGTTCCTTTCCCAACTAGAAAAATATGAAACCTACCCGGTAAGGGTCACATGTACCGTCACGAGCGGTGTAAGGGTAATCTTCTTCGGTGTCAATGCCACCATTTTTTATGATGAATTCAAAGGCATAATCCATGAGACCCCCATTGCAACCTTCATTGTAAGATGTATCACAATCCACCAACTCCTGCTCAGATAGTGAAAGGAGTTCGCCTGTAACAATCTGGTTTATCCCTTCCACTGCAGCAATAGTTGAGAAAGCCCAGCAACTCCCTGTATTTAACATTAAATTCTCAGTAAAATCATCTTATTACAAACATGTACTATTTAATATATAATATAAAAACATTGGAATCTATCAATTCATTAAGCAGTCTATATCTTATATGGTTCAATTTTTACAGTGGAGTAAGCCCCTGAACTTTCGTGCAAGGAACCTTACTCTTTACCCCACCGAAAGCAGCCACCTCAAGCACCGACACTTCCACTAACTGCAGGGCTGCGTAAGCATCCTTATATCCGACACAATACTACTATATGTCATAGTTCATGGGTCGGGTCAAACTTTCTGCGAACCGTTGCATCTGTTCAAAATGCTCCCACTCTATAAATCCATCAAAATTTCGGACAAAATCGGATGATAAAATTGGACTTTCGCATAGAATAAATTGATCTTTTTTATTAAATATTTTATTCATTTGTATTGTTAAAAACTAATGTGGCTAGATGAATAATCCGAAGATGAATAACATGTCACCTCATGTTAAGGTATAAGGTCAGTTTTTAATTAAAGATATTGACGAAATTTTTAACAAATATATTGATTTACTCTTTGATTAAATGTTGAATAACTAATTTACATACTCTTACGTCCATACTTTTACCTTATATCGAATACTCCACCTCAAATCTGAATAACCAAACAGAACCCACACAAGTAAAGATTTATAAGATACGGACAGAGACAGGAACCTTCCCTGAAGCATCGGAACTAAGTTATTTGTTTAATTTTTTTTTTGTTCTTTCTCTCCAGTTTTTACAGTTGGCTCAAAATAATTAGTCCATCTGGCGACAGAAGACATAGATTCATTTGACAGAAACAAAACAAACAGAAAATCATCTGAAAATATGAGTTAAAATGCTAGTTTTCAGACAGACATGAGAAGCATCCATAAAAGGAAATTGAAAGAGAAACTTACCGCAACCTCCTTGATCTTTGACTTCAGCGACAGCCCCTTTTTCCCTCCAATCAACGGAATCGGGCAAATTTTCGCCGAGAAGTGGGGCGTATCGGTCACTGGCCTTGGAAACTTTCCGGTTGGGTTTCTTGATTCCCAAGTAGATGGCTCGGTACTCCTCGTTGTTAAGATCAGCAAAGCGGTTCAAACCAACCTTAAAACTCTGACTCTCATTGGCGTTATGTTCATCGATGAACCTAAGGTTATCCTTAAAAATCTGGAACCTCCTCTCTTTCTCACCCAAACCGTTGTATGTTTTGCCATGCTTTACAAGCCACTCCTCGTACATGGCCATCACTTCGTCGTCTGTTCTCCAACTAAGAGTTGACTTGTCGGGATGGGTTTCATCGTAGGATATAATGGACATGTCGGAAGCTGACGATAAAGTGAACATCATCAGCAAAAGCATCGCCGTAACCGATCCCTGAGAACGCATCTTGTCTGAGAAATAGAAAAGGAGAAAAGGAATAGTACTTTGAATGTGTGGGGGAGAAGAAAGGCGAGAGACAGTAGGTTTATAAAGAAAAAAAAGGAAGATCAATAGTAACCCAATGTGAAACTTGGTAAATTCAGTGTATTCGCCTAGTTGGAAAAATAAATTAATAAATAATCAAAAAACGATAAAAAGGGGGTGATAACAGGAGAGCGGAGAAGCACGTGGATGCGATGTGATAGGTAGAGGAAGGGGAAAGAGAAAGAGCAGCCCAGCCCACGAAGATAGGAGCTTTTGTAATAATTCAGACTGCAGCTCAACCATGTTTTCTACCCGTGTTTTTTGTATTTCTTTTTTAATAATTTAATAATATATTAATATTTTTATATTAAATTTTAGTATTTTTATTTTAAAAATTAAATTTAAATAAACATTCTGAAATTAAATATAAAATTATGGATCTAACATTAAATTATTAAAAATTGATAATATCACTATTTCGTATAATAAGATGCGAGTGAGTTGGCATGTTAAACTTGAAATTGATTGCCAAACTTCGGGTGATTTTGGATTGCCCACGTAGCTTGACTTTCAACCCTATAAACTCCAACCCTCATTTAAAATTTGATACCTCAATAAAATTTGTGATGAATTTTATGAGTCGAATTAATATTTTTCAGTGTGTTAGGTTTTTGGATAATTTATGGAAAATAGAGGGAAAAAAAGGGTTTCGTAGCCTTGAGAAAAACTTTGAATATTCAGAGTAAAAAATACAAAAGATATTTAACAATATATGGGAAAATACGAGTGATGGTTAAGAGAGTGGCGGGGTTCAATTTGCAAGTGTAGGGCCCAATTGAAGTTGGGGAATATACATTGCATCAATAATTTAGGTGCTGACCTCCCCACGTTTCACTTTCGATATTAGATGATAGGATGGGCGCCCCCATTTGTTGAGTTATTCACGGCTTCTCTTTTTCTTTATATACTAAACTACTTCCATCAAAATATCTTTACAAAATATTTGTTTACTTATATTTTGCTTGCTCGACTGTTATTCATAGGAATATTGAAATATTTATACATATTGTTGTTGGCATTATTACGGCTCATGATGGGGTATCATTATTTTGTCTTGATCTCGTTGCTTTTAATATTGATATTTTTTGCGAGCTCCAGGTTTGCTAGGCACGCGTCTATAGAACACGTTGTCTTTTCTGTTACAGGGATTGACATCTTGAACGGGTTTCATACCTGATAAACACGTCTTGGATGCCTGCGAAGCGCACGATCCTTCCTGTGAACTCCTTGGATGTATGCGAACTAAGGCCGTGACCTCTTTAAGATCCCTGCAAGCTAGATCCGTGATCTCGCCTTGCGAGCAAAACCCGTAAACTCGGCTTGCATCCAATTTTTTAGTGGGATTTATTCGAGTTATGGGTCGAAAACTCGGATCTTTTCTAAGACCCGAGTTGATGGTTTACTAATGTATAACAATATTGTTACTCTTTATCTTACTAATTAAATTTTTTTTAACATTTTCAGTAATAATCATGTTTATGTGTCATGTTTTAATATAAAATCTGATCTCTAATCAATTTTATTTTATATTTTTATGATGGTTAAGCCATCGAAGGCATGTTAGAAAAAAGGGTATTTAAAATGTAAAATAAAATGGTGACATTGACCCCAAAAGTGATATGGGCCACAGGATGTAATAATTTTATGAATGCTGTTGTACCCATATAATTGATTAGGATGGAGACAAGGAAGTTAAATTTGGACTCTGTTCCCTTCATAACTTTTTGACAATAAATATATTCATTTACGTTTCGTATCTTTCAATAGCCACATTATCAAATATGATAAAACCAAATACCAACATTATCAAAGAATCCAACCAATTTGCTTATTATCAGATCAACGATTTCCTTAAATTATGCTCCTTTATCCATATAATGTCTAATACATCCTAAAGTACAAAAATATTCATTAAATTATGGCTAAATTTTTTATTTTTCCCGTCCAACTATCAAATGTTATAATATAGTCATCCATTAATTTAATCATTAATTTGTACGTCAAATATTATTTTGAATAATTTCAAATCAAGTTTTTAAAGTAAAATTTGATGTTGTGAAATATTGATTACGAGGTTTTCGAAGCTTTTACAAAAGTTTTATCTTTCACTCTCTCTTTTTTTTAATCCAACGAGTGGCTCCAATGGAAAAGAAGATGATATTCATCTTAAGAGACCCGAGTTCAAGCACCTCTGTGTGCCTTATTGAAGGGTTATGAAAGTATGAACAGATACTACCTTATAATCACACCAGTATATTAAAAAAATAGTTTTTTTTTTATTTTTTACTTTTGAAAGTATTGAAAAATATTAAGAACCTAGAACCATTGGCCATAAATGAACTCATTGGTTCCTTACAAACCTTTGAGATGAACTTTGACTTAAGCAAAATGTAGCAAGGGAATGGCTGACAAAAGCATTGCTTTTCAAGTCAACGAGGAAATGCCCACTTCTTAGAATGCCACCATAGAAGACCTTTAGGAGCAAATAGCCTTACTCAAAATTTCAATAAGGCTTTTAAAAAAAACAAGCATGGAGATTTAAAAAGTTTAAAGCTAGTGCTAATGCTCCTAAGAACAACTCGAAGGGAATTGTGATTAAAGAGAAACCTAATAAGGACAAGAAGAAGGGTGCACAATGCTATGAATGTTAAAGTTATGGTCACATCAAATTAGAATGTGCCAATACACTGAAGAGAAAGAAAAAGCCACTTTGTGTAACTTGGAGTGATGAGGACTTTTCCAATAGATCTAACTCAAAAGAAGGTCATCAAAATTTAAAGGGATCGTCGGTGTCAATATTCGCTAAGAGAGGGGTTCGCCCAAAAGAAAACCATGATCTCGCCATAGGAGTGGTCACTTGTAGAGTGTTTGCCTAGTAGAGAAGTTTGCTAGATTGGTTTAGTTCGCCTCCATGTAATGTTTGCTACCAAGTTGTGTGAGCCGGAACCATGTGTTTGCTAAGGTAAGTTAGCACATTAAGGTTCATAAGTTTTTCGAGAGAGTAAGTTCGCCAATTAGAGGGGTTCATGAGTGTGTTATCCACTTGAGTAGTCCGTTAAAATTAAAAGGGAGATGTGAGTTTAGATCGCCTGTGACAGGGATTCTTAGGGCCAGAAGCGAGTTGGGTGTCGCGAATAGGTTGCAAGCTGGTGCTCGCCAGATGTTTACAAGCTGCTTGAGGTTTCTAGATAGGGGTCATCGTGAGGTGGGTTCGTAGGGATCTAAAGCTTGAAATTAATGTGCTTAGTTTTTTATTTTGTGTTTAGAAAAGCATGTTTCTAGGATTATTTTTATAATGATTTACATTGCAAATGTGTGGTGTGCATGGTTGGTCGGTGTGTTTCATGATGTTTTAACAAAGAGTCACTTTACTAGTTGATGTGACGTTCAAAATTGGGGTCGAACTGTCCCGGTCGGGTTTGAGGCACCACACTCATCATTCTTACCTTAATCACTTGTAATCAAACTCAAATTCTTGTTTTCTATCTATTCGAAGGTAACTATTGATGCTCTTTTCATGAAATCAATGTGACTAACAAGCTTCTCTAATGATTTTTCTAAAGATTCATGAAAGAAATTGGAGGAATTAAGTTTGGAAAGGCTTGAAATTGGTGGAAAGGACTAATTTGTAATAAAAGTAAAAGTTGAAAAGGTGGAGAAATGGGTGGTGGTGTGCGAGGTCGGGGGAAAGATGAATAAATTCTTCATCTTTCTCAACTTTTCTATTAAAATATCTAATTAATTTAATAATTAAAATGATAATTATCAAAATTGTCCACCAATCATATTTTTACACAATTTGGTCCTTAATTACATTTTCCATAATTATCTAATTTGAGTAATTACCCTTTAATCTTCATCTTTCTCTATAATGCCATCCATGAATCATACTTTATTTTGGTAAAATTTCACTTCTAACCTTTCCTCATTTTTCCTTCAATTCAATGCAATCGCTTTAAATTTTTAATTTTCTTATTTTTGCCCCAATGGTTTTTATTCTCTTACAATTTAGTCAATGACCCGAATTTATTTATCTTATTTTAAGAGTATTTTTAATTTCCTATCGGCTCTAACTACTTTCTATACCTATTTTATCTATTTATAAATTCTCAAGTATACTTGACTTGATTTTGAACCGCTCCTAACTCATTAGTAAATTAAGGATATTACATATGGCCCTCAATCCTTAAATAAGTCTTAACAAAACATTATCATTTTCATATCAATATGGGATATCTTTAGGGTTTTAAGGTTGTTTTAGTGTGGGTTTGGATGGACGGTAGGGTGTAATGCGTTTAGTTTATGTTTTATTTCACGTTACAGATCGTTACCAACATCTAATCTCATTATTACCGTTATTTTTATACTAACCGTCCATCCAAATCCACCGTTAATCTTTGAAGAAATAGTTGAAAAGGATATAATTTAAGCGTGTGAGAATGAAGCCACATGTGTTAAGGAGTTAGGTAGGCGGAATCCAAATAGTGATTGTATACGACAGGGAACCCCGATTTTAGTCATAACATGGAATCTCTTTCTTCACTTTATATAAATTGTCGTTGTTTATTAAGGAAATTAAAATATCATCTCTCATTCTCCCAATCAATCCATTTCCTTTACGTCCTTCGCATTCATTCCTCACCATTTATTTTATATAATTTCTCTCTTATCTTTTTCTTATTCCCAACACTCCTTTTTTCTAATTAATATATTTATATAATATTTTAAATATTTATATCATTTTGTATACTAATATTTAGTTAAATTTAATTTTTAATGTTTATTTATTTCATCACCATAATTCTCTTTTTTAAATTACTTTCATCTTCAATATTTTAGTTAAATTATTTTTTAATACAAAAATTGATTAAACTACTAAAATGTTAATGATAATAATGTAGTAACCCGTGTGATGATCTATGTGTATTTCATTATTGATATAAATAAATTTAAAAATATTTTATGAAAGTTTTTAATTTCATTTATTTTAAATATTTTTGAAGTTTTATAAAATATATAAGAATTGTTACACACATTGTCATGTCAATACTATTACAATTTTAATGATTCAATCAACTTTTCATTAAAAAAGTATTTTAACTAAAACTTAAAAGTTGAGAATAATAATAATAATAATAATAATAAAGATTTAGAGAGAAATTTATGTAGACGTTAATTATTATTTTTTTCAAATGAAAATAACAAGGATAGATTAGACCTGTTCATGGGTCGGGCTATTCGCTCAAGGTCGAAAGTCCATCCGAAATTTAGAAAGGTTTGGGTAAAACATTAGGTCCGAAAAATCGACATGGGCAAAATGTTCAAGCCTGAACCGACCCGACCCACTTTAATTTTATAATAATTTATATTATTTTATTTTTATTTATTATATAATTTAGAATACATTAAAAAAAATAAACATGTATTAAATATATAATACTATTTTAATGTAAACATTAAAATAATATTGAGATGACTATATAAAAAGTTTCGATAAATAAAATATATATAAAATTATTAAAAATTAAAATAAAATAAATTTTTTTTAAAAGAATTAAAAATAATTTGGGCGATCCCTTAAAATAGGCTTGGGTTAGTCTTTTGAAAATCTAGATGGATTTGAGCAAAATTTTACACTAAAATTTTAGGCTGGGTTGGACTTAAACAAACATAAAATATGTTAATATCATACTTAGACTCGAATCAAACCCAACCTGACTCGACCATGAACACCTCTAGGACAGAAGGATTCATTTGTCCAAAGGAGTTTAACAAAGCAAGTGCCTTTGTTTTTATGCTGAAATTTGTTGGATGTATATGTTAATAATAATCACAGCTACCACTTGACAATGAAGGATTGTTGTTTTTGTTATTTCTTGAAGCAATTTGGCAACTCGAATTGTTGAACCAAACCCACCAATTTATACTGAAAAAAAATCCAAACAAGCCATACAAGAAGACAATGAAGATTTGATTTGAATGCCACCACGCCCATTTGCCTTTTCTAATTTTTCCCAATACGTCAATTAGTTGGTGGTATGAATCCAGAAATTTCTATTTTGTTTACAGAAAATTTTGTGCTGTTTAGAGAAAAACTGGATGGTAAAGGATCACTTTGGTAGTCTCAAATTTGGGCTGCCTTGTTTGGTTTTAATGTTTTCCATTGATCATTTGGGGACCCAAAACTAAATGCCCAAACCAGTTTGTTTTCAACAGCCTTACGTCCTTTATCCTTTCTATATTCCAACGGGTTTCAAAAAGGTTAATCTATATTAACGTATCTGTTCTTGATAAATTGTAACTAATTCTTTTAACTTGAAAACCGTAAATTGTTATGATATTTTTTAAGTATGATTATCGTTAAAATACACTGACGTGACACTAATAATGAATAGATTGATGTCACATTACAATTTTACATTTTAACACATGACAAAAAGAAAAACATTTAAATTTTAGTACGCCTTGTGTTCAAATGTGGGGTTGCCTCATGTCATTAGTCTATTGACTTTTTCTTTTTTAGCTTAAATTAGATTGGGCTTATTCTTTATTTAAAAAGGAAAGAGAAGAACCGTACAAAGCTGTAATAGTCCGTTTTTCAGTGATGTCGAAAATAGTAGTTTTGGAAATTACAAACCCGACGGGAAAATTTTTATAATGAGTGTTTAAATTAAGTAAATCAATAATAATTTTATATGGAATTTTGAATTGATGAATTTTAATTATTGAATTAAAAGTTAGTAAATGGTTTGGTTCAAAAGTCAAGTGATTTTAGAAATGAGGTATCGGGACCTCATTTATGAAATTAAAGACCGTAAATAAAAATATTTACAAAGTCTTATTATATATGAATTGAAGTTTGGTTGGGTAATTTTGATGATTAATTGCTGAATTAAAGAAAAATGAGTAAATTATAAAAGAGGTAAAATTTAATTGCTATTGATTAAAAATAGTAAAGGGGCCAAAATGGCAATTAAACCATGATAAAAAAGTCTAAGCAGTGGTGGATATGATTGAGTCCATTAACTTTTGGGTTATTTATTCATTTAGTCCTAATTAGTTTAGGACTAAATTGAAAATAAGTTTGTTTAATCGAAATTTTATATAATTAAAGGACCAAATATGAAATTGGACTCTCTTTAAATGGCCTAATAATAGAAATGATATGAAACTCATTAGATTTTAGTAAATTGCAATTAAATCCTAACAAAATAAGGATATACTAATTAGTTTAATTTAGTATGTTCGGGAATGGTGATTTTGAGACCAAAAATTTGATGTGTTAGACCATAAATATTAATTATTTAATATTTACGAGGTCATTAGTATAGTATTAAAATTTGGTTAAGAAATTTTATTGTTTAGGTAGTTAATTAAGTAAAAAGGATTAAATCGTAAAAGGTACAAAAGTTGAATTCTATTAAATGAAAGGTAAGTCAAGGTACTTAAATGGTAAGTAACTTGAGTGGACAAACTTGGCTTAAATTTTGGTTGAAATTAGGTGTGAACAAAGGGTAAATTGGTTAATTTATAAACAAATGAATTTAAGCTAAAATTAAAAGAATGAAAAGTCGTCTTCTTCCTTTCTTTTGGCTTGTAAAGCCGAAATCCTAAGTTGGAGTAGAGAAAGCCATCGTCCAAACTTTTTGTCTTCGATTGAGTGAGTAAACTTTGTCTGTTTTTAGTAATTTTTATGTTTTTAAGTCTATATTAGCTTAATTTAGCTAACTCAAGAACTAATTTGTGATTCTGTCAAATGTTATAAATTTTTCCATTGATGAATAAGCTTGTTCTTGAAATATTATGGAAGATTTATAAGCTTGGTTGTTAGATTTGATTAATTTGTAAAGTAGTTTTTGATGATTTTAATGTTTAAGGACTAAAATGTTAATGTGATAAATTTGCAAGGACTTAAGGTGAAATAATTGAAAAAGTGGGCTGTATTGAAGTATTATAGTATTCGGCTGAACTTGGTTTTGTTTAAAAATGGTTAATTTGCAAGTTTTGAGCTAAGGGACTAAATTGAATAAAAGTGAAAAGTTAAGGGAAATTTTTTAAAATGTCAAAAAGGACTTAATTGCATAAAATAAGTTTATTTTACTGCTGAATTAGTTAATTGAATGAAATTATTATTATTGATCAAGAATGGGTTGAAAATCAAAGCAAGGAGAAAATTATGGAATAGTCGTTGTACTTTGACGATTATTGCAAATTAGTCCTGTAAGTTCATATTGTTAGTTTATATGTTGTTATAATCCCTTTTATTTTCGATTGTTATTGTAGCAAATTAAATATGCTGGATACTTTGAGAAATTTGAGACAGGAGAATGAAGAAATGAGACGTTAGACCTTGGGCTAGTGATCTGTATCAACACGATGGCTAAGATCTTGCATATGTTGCAGTTTCCTGACAGCTTGTGTGAGCAACATCATGAGTCAATAGATTCATGATGAATACTGAATACTGATTATATGGACCTCTACGATGGTTGAGTTTCTACATATGTTATGGATTCTCATCAGCTTATGTGAGCAACACCGTGAGTGGGTAATTCTGGACCGTATCGATGGTTGAGTTTCTGTATATGTTGCGGATTCTCATCAGCTTGTGTGAGCAGCATCGTATACTGGTTAAACTCTATCTGGACTCGAATGAGCTAACTTATCTAGGCTCGTAAGAGCTAACCTATCCGGGCTCATATGCGCTAATTTTGTCTGAGCTCGTATGAGCTAAATTTCTGGAAGACTCAGTAAGATCAACCTGATGCTAATGCCATGGGATAACGAAGATATTTTATTACTCTTTCCGTAACCGAATATGTTATTCTGTAAGTTAATTGTTCTTACAAACTTAATAAGCTTTGTAAGCTTACCTGTGTATTTGTTTACTATTTTGTAGATTCATCTGCTGTTGAAGATCGGATCCTCAAGAAAACTCACACTATCTCGAGAGCTCGTTCTGTAGTCTTTATATCACTTGCTTATATGGCATGTATTAGGATTGTGTTACTTGAGTTGTTTTGGTGTAATGGTTAAATAGCATGGTAACATTCTGATGAATGTTTTGATATTCTTTGTTGTTATGTGAAGAATTAAATACCAATATGAAATGTCTATGTAGGTATGATTTTAAGAAATTGGTAAATGCTGTAGACTATTGTGCAAACTTAAAAATTTATGTATATATTTGAAATCTGCATACTTGTTTCGGTAGTATTCTTGCTTGTATCGATAGACGTACAGAGGAAGTGAGATGTAGGTTACTGATTTGTGTTGTTTCGGTAGATGCAAGATAAGTATTGGTAGTTCTACTCATAGAGGTATCGGTAATCTGTAAACTTTTATTGGTAAAAGTTGTAGGGTAGAACTTTTTAACTCTCTGGAGTTTTTAGTATCGGTAGAAGCATGTTTTGTTTTGGTAGTTGTGTCACATATCAGTAGAACCATCTCGAGTATCGGTAGAACTCTACACTGTTTCTGAACTATTTTCTGACTTGACAACTACCGATACTTGTCCAACACGTACTTGTAGAAGTCTCAAAAAATCATGGAAATAACCTTTTTGCCCTTGTTGAGTTGTGATTATAATCGATTGATGATTTATGATATGTTGGGTGCACATCTTTATTAAAATAAAATTGAATGAAATGATAAAAAAAGATGAATAGTAAGACATCGAGATCCTAACCGACTACGGTTTCGAGTTTTAGGTATTACAAAAGCCCTATAACCTAAACTTTAAAACCCAAGATAAAGACCCAAAGGCCTTTCGGAGGGTCTTAAGAACAAATGAAAGCCTAATTCCTAAGCTGAAAAGAGAAGAAGAAGAAAAAAAACAGACTAAAAGGAACTAAATAAACCAATAAAAGCACCGCACTAAATGCCCAATCAGATATTTCATAAATCCGTCCCCCAAGAGAATAAAAGTGAAGCTAAAATAAAGGAAAGAGGTGGGGCACAAATATTTGAGAGAACCCATAAGAGAATAAAAGTGAATGAATGTTGAAGGTTGGAGCAATGATGTCATCTAAAATTGACAGTCTACTAACCCCATTTCTGAATCCAAAGTTGTGCTTCTTTTATGTAGTACTCTAATAATTTAATTACTAATTAGTTGATCTGGATTTGTTAATCCATCATTTAATAAACTATAGAAAAACTCAGAAATTTCGACCCTAATTTGATATATAAAATATAAACTCAGACAACAATGTTAATTAAATGAAGGTTTAGTTGAGTAGTAAATTTAAAATTTACTAATTTAATTAACGCGAATTTAAATATCATCTTTTTGTTGGTTTTTATTAAAAACGAAAGACTAAAATTAAAATATATTCAAATAATATAACTTACTTTAAATGCATAATGTTATTTTTTTGTAATTTCCGTAATCAATTGGTGTCCTATTGACTCATGACAACAATTCAATTAGGGATTTTATTAATAGTATATATATTTATATTATTTTAATTTAATATTTAATAATTATTTATATTTTTTATTTATTAAAATTTTATACATAGTTATCTCAACATTTTTATTGTTTACATTATAATAGTATTTAAAATTTAAATTTTATATGTTATAAATTACATAATAAATAAAAATTATATAGCATATATAAAATTTTAAAAAAATCCAAGTTAACCTCGAACATTGAATATTCAAATTTAAACCTGATTTATATTTTAAATAAATTTAATTTTTTATCTAAATTTATTTTTCAAACTTAATATTTTTACTTCAACTTTTTTAAATTTCGAACCAACTTTTAAACTTAAACGAAAACCAATGTAGAAGGTGATAATTTAAATGGTGTAGGTTGGTTTCACCACATGAAGGCTGTGGACCATGCGAATGAACCATGCCTGTAGAGAGGCTAATTGTGAAGCCCACTCTATATGCCCAATATGGTTGTGGAGGTAAAGTCTAGTCTAAAATGTTTTTATACATGTTGGAATTTATTTTCTTAAAAGGGATTCTTAGGCTAAGAATGTTGTCTTGTACTATTAAAATTAATTAATATGTTGTATTCATGCTTCACGCTAAGTTGATTATTTGTTAATATTAATTTAGAGAATAAAATTTTGAAAATTAAAATATACTCTAAGCAAGATTTTTAGAATCGAATCGATGATCGAATTGGTTAGATTATTGGTTCGCATTATTCAACTGAATAAATCATTGAAAAATATTTAATAATAAAAAATTAGTTTAATAATTTCTTTAGCTTAGTTCAACCGGTTCATACTGATTTGCAGGTTAATTGATCTAATGCATCTCTCCAGACCAATACCTTGACCGATTCAAGTTGCCATGACTCCAATTCTCTACACTTCGTACATTTAAAATTTAATCCTTTTACTTTTATTTTTAAGAATTTAATCCTTTTAATTTTTAGATTTATAAATTTACTTTCAAATTATATATAATCACGTAACATTTTAAATGAAAAATTAACGATATTAACTATTTAAACTAATTAATTACATAATAAAAAAAACCCTTATTTAAAAAAAAAATTTCTTTTCAACATTCATATTTTTTCTTCAAATTTCTCTTATTCTCTCACATATACTTTTCACAATTTTTACAAAATAAGTAATTAACCTTTTAATATTTTTAAATGGGTTTCATATATTGTATACAATAAAAAAAATTACTTTCATATATTGGGATTAGAATCGATACATGATTGTAAAAAATAAAAATTAACTATTTAAAAAACCAATTCTTAAAAAAATCAAACTTTATATCTTGCTTGGTATGTTTCATTATAAAAAAAAAAGGTATATTTGATTAGTTACTATATTTATTTATGAAAAAAAATATTGATTGTAAATAGATAATCACTTGATTGTAGGCATAGTATAAGATATTATATAAATAGTGATTTGCTATTAATGTCTGTAACAATACGAGAAGGTGTGGTGTAATGAGAGACAGTCGAGTTTTACATGGCAGATGTCAGTCACTTAGTGCAGGCTGGATGAAAATTAATACAAATGGATCGATTAGTAATAATGGTTCAACAGTCGGTGGTGTCGTTCAAGATTCATATGGGAATTGAGTACATGGTTTTAGAAGATTCATTGGAGGGGATTTGCAATTAATTCTGATTTGTGGGCTATTTTAAATGGGTTAGAAGTAGCACGATCCAAAAGATATAATAAAGTAATTATTGAGAATGATTGCTTGCATGTGTTGGAGATGATTAAGGAGAAATTAAAGAATATTTCATCACTGACACTTGTTTGAAAGATACAAGAAGTATGTGATTATTTTTAACTTGTGAAATTCCATCTTGCTTCAAGGGAAGGTAAAAAAATGGCCGATTGGTTGGCGCGATCTTACTCCTATTCAAATTCGAAATTAGATAACATTGAATTTCCTAATTTACAAGTTAAGAGATTGTTATTGAAAAATAAATTAAGTACTCCATATGTACGAATAAATTAAGGCATTTGCAACTTTCTTTTATTTATAAAAAAAATCACAATTACTCATTGATGGATGCAAAACTAGATGAATGATAAATTTACGTTTTAAATTTTGTTAAATTGTAATTTTTCATGTTAAAAGCATTTGACTTCTTGAAGTATTAAAATCACCACTATAAAAATAATGTATTATACATATAATAAATAATTATTTTGGAAATGTTTTATATGGTAAATTGAAAATATATTAACTTTAACAACTACAATTAATAACTTTCATATAATACAGACAGGGGCGAAATCGAAAAAATATTTTAGGTGAGAAAAATAAAATTATAATTTTTTTATAGTAAAAAATGTAATTTTAAATCATTTTTAAGAGGTCGAAGTTTAATTTTACTTTTACTAACTTAAAATTTATAACTTTTAAAGAATTCAAATAAAAATTTTCCTATTTTAAGAGAATCGAAACCCTTGTCAATCCTCAAATTCGCTTCTACATATAAAAATCATATGACTATAAATACCTAACTTGCAAGAAGAGGAAACCAAAAGTTAAGAATTGGTAAAAATAAAAATAAAAAAGGGTATGTTTACCCTATTTTTAATCTATCTTATGCTCTCTCTTTTCCAAGCTTCTAATATCATACCACCTTTTGTAATTCTAATATTTGAACATAATTGTTTTATAATAAGCTTTCATTAAAATAGATTTGAAGGACGCGTTTCTTTTTACTATTTTTACTTTTTGAATTTGCAGGTTGCTTTGCTTATAGGTTTTAGTCAAGAAGTACACAACTCTAGAAAAACAGAAAAGTCAAATGACAAACCAATCCAACAATGTTAATTATTTGTTTCTTTTAATAATTTAGTCTAAATTAATTATATATATTCTCCATCTATCACTTATTTATTTACATATTCCATGTATTATGTAATAACTTCGATCATAAATATTAAAGAATACATTCTCATATAATATTTCATTAAAATTAAACACTCAGTGAAATGTACGGAAATATAAACTAATTTAATTATCATTTTAATAGTTTTGTAATAATTTTATATTTCACTGATTTATCAAATGTTAATGTTATACATTGATTTATATGATTTTTCAAACATTTTAGTTTTTCAAATTTTCACTCTATACTCAAAATTTTCTGATTCCATGAATATTACAAACTTGTAAAATTAATGTATTAACTATGACGAATTTAATATACATGAAAGTTGGAATTTTTTGGGCTCATTAACTATATATATTTACTTTCCTACTTGAATTTTTTTTTTTGTCCAATATTACTCTCTTACTTATCTTTCATAGGTTTTAGTGTAAAAGTTCATGGTAGGTTAATTAACATATTCCATAAGTTTATCACTTTTTTATAAATTTATATTTTAGTTATTGTATTTTTATTTCCAAAAATTTATTTTTTTCTTTTTAAGATTTCAAAAATTTTAAATTAAAAAAATACTCGCTAATCATATAATTAAAATTAATAATATTGTAATAAATCTAAATTTAACAAAAAAAATTAATAGTATTAACAATTGATTTTTTTTTACATGTCATTGATGATGCTATTGAACCACAATATCGTTAAAGATAATGTAAAAAAAATTGTCAAGTAGCTCATGCTCTGGCTTATTTTATAAAACACAATTAACTTTTGGACTAAATTATGATGGAGAAATATTTTAAGTACTAAAATAATAAAAAAATAATATGAGCAATTTTCTTTTTCCTTTTTATCTTTTTTTTATACAACAATCTGACGTAACTGATGCTTCGTAATATAAAACATTGTCTAAAAATATTTTTTTTTTAAAAAAGGGAAAAACGAGGAAAACCAATAAAGTAAAGACATAGCTCTTTCCGACATAATATTCAGATTTCAGCACTGTGGATTTGGTTTTATTGTAATTTGGAAAAGTTTTCCGACACAGGGTGAAGAAGAAAAGGACCTGCCTATCTCAACTAAAGTTATTGCAATAATGACCTTTAAATAAATATTTGTTTTGGGAATTAATACATATTAAGATTTAGGATGAGTTTAAAGAAGTAATGTATTTATTTGTGATTAGTGTAAAAATAGTGGTGATAATAAAATTAAATATTATAACGTAAGATAAAAAATAAACTAAACACACAGTACCGCACTCCACGACCTTTCTAAATCCGGTGAAATTTTGATTGAAACCCATGAAGAAATTATTGATGACATTGTAGTTATCGAAGAAATAAGGATTAGGTGAAGGTTTTGGAGTCATTTTTTGCTTTATTATTATTCGACAACATCCAAATTACTAATACTACGTTTTGGTAAAAGTATTATTATTTTTAATAAATTATTATGTATGATGTACATGAAAATATGTTTATACGACTAATAAATATTGAAGTCCTTTATTGACCATAATAAATAGATGAAAGAGTCAAGAACCAGAAGACTTTTTTGTAATTTAAAAGAAAAGGGTGGAAGAATAAAGGGAATTAGCTAGAGTGGCTCCCGTTATCTCTTCCTTTCGTCCAAACAAGTGGCCCTTATTCCTCGATTGCGATGCCTCTTTTTGAGAAAGGACTTTATTGGTCTATTCATTGTTCCACTTCTTCTACTTTTTTAATGTATCTCTTAATATAGTACATTCGTCACAACTTAGACCATCTAGACGTTGGATGATTTAATATTTATATGGAATATGAAGTTGTTGGTCACCAATCATCACGTAAGCTCAATTGCTTCTTATTATTAAGTCAAAATAAATGATATGATTTATCTTTTTATAAATATCTTAGTCCACCGAAAACATCCTCCCACACTCCATAATTATGGCTAGTGGCAAGTCCAACTCGTTAATGCCATCTTACATGGAATTCCTGCCTATAATTACCTCTAAGAACAATAACTAGGTGATCATTTCTTTTAAGAATACGAAGCCTACACTTAGTAGATAGTTCTCAGTCTTTACATTCTCTTCACCTCCACTCTTCATAACCTCCAGCTCTCAGCCTCGATTGGGTGAACTAGCCTCCATAACAACCACCCTACTATCTTCTGTACTCCTCCTTATTGTACATTGCATCAACAGAACTATTGTAAAAAATAATTCTTCAAAATAAGTAAAAAAAAAAAAACATTCGCTTTGCTAAAAATAAGTTATGGAATGTATAAATATTACTAATTGAATTAATTTATTGCGCGTAAAAAAATAAGTCATGAAGACCTTTTGCTCTAATGTTATGTTTGATAGGAGTTTTCTAGTATTTTTTTACTTGACATGCATGATTTATATGAATGGAGCATGAAATATGAGAATTGGGTTGTCAAAATATTAATCCTATAAAAAATTACGAAAAAATATAAAGTCATTTAAGTTTTACATTGGTGTAAGTGAATGTCCCCCTATATATATCATAACCTTAACATCTCTTTTTCTTGGCTAAATAAGGCATATATGCCACATTTTATTTTTATTTAGGCCATTAGACCGATTTTAAAAATAATTAGAGAAATAGGTCTTTTTGAGGGAAAGCGCGGACGAGCTTTCCTTACACATTTCAAGAAAGCTCGTCTAGCTGGATTTGTTTTCTCTTTAATTTGTAATTTTTGACATTTTTAATATAATTAATTTCTTTGGTTGGATGGTTAAATGTTGATAGTTTTGTCTTTGAGTTCTAAATTCACTTCCTTTCCCACTCAAGTTAATATTTTTTTTAGTTCATGTTGTTTTATGCTTCTTTTTTTTATACAATCAATCATTTTAAAAAAAATTTCAAACCTAAATCACCATCATTTAACCATCCGACCAAAGAAATTAATTGTATTAAAAAAATAAAAAAATGTAACTTAAACGGAAAGCGCATCCAGCTAGACGAACTTTCTTTAAAATCGATCTATTTCTCTAAATATTCTTAAAACCGATGTAAAATGTTAAATAATTTTAAAAATAGACATATTTGACTTATTTAACCCTTTTTCTTATATTCAAAATGTCTATTATTACCATAAGAAACAAATCTATAATTTCTTTTTGGTCATTTCTTTAAATTGGAAGGGGGAATAACGATACATAATAAATTATGGAATTATCAATAAATATTGATTACAGTGATAATGTAAAAAAACAATCACGAATATGAAAGGATTAATCTTCGTAAATGATAAAACGAATATAAAAAAATACAATGATGATAAAAAAAATTATATAATTAAAATAGGTGAACAAAAGATTTGAGTAGTGTCGGTGGGAAGTTTTCTATTTCCTAAGGTTTGCTGACTACTTAGGGCCCAACTGCCCATGGCTCCACTAACCTTGGCCACAACGTTGTTCTCATTCTTTCGTTTCCTAAATAAATTAATCTTTGTGCTCTCTTTTCTCTTCTTGTTTTGTTCCCAATATTTGCTTTTCTCACCTTTTTTTCTGAAAAGTTATCTCTGCTTTTATGCATTATTTGTTCGTCAAGATTAATTAAAGTATCCAAAATGGTTTACTAAAATTAAATTATTTTTTATTTAATATTATTGAGTATTTTTCTCTGTCTTCTTTAAATGATAAGATTGTATATTTATATGATGTAGATACTGTTCATTGATTTGATGTATGTACGTCAACACGTATCTTATTTTAAATTTAATACTTATTTATGCGATTCCATGAACTATCCCACATATGACTTCGTAAAAAAATATAAGTATGTTTCTTACGAACACTTAATATCATGAAAGTTCATTATGAATTCGACCTAGACCAGGTTGTAAGTCGATAATAGCATATATCTTAACAAAAATAAATGCTATTTGAAAATATTTTTTCATCTCTTACCTTTGACGAAAGAGCAGGACTTAAAGAAAAAGAAAAAGAAAAAGGAAAAGCTATCACAAACAATAATTGTTGGATGAAGTTGGAATAATCATATTATAAGAACGAAAGCAAAATTGATCGATAGATAAACAAGTGTTACCTTCGTGGAACAAGCGCAAGAATCATGTGACGGAAATTGTGTAAATGAGGTTTTGGTATTTTTCGGATTCCAAATATTTTAGTTTTATTTGATATCATTCTATCAAATATTCGTTTTAAAAAATTATTAATGTTTTATCAATCAAGTCATTTTATTATTGAAACCGTTAATTTAACTATTAGGTGATATGTAACATATATAATTTAAAATGAAATTTAAAAAAAAAAAGTAAATTGTTATTTCATAACTTTCAAAATTAAAAACTAAATATAATGTCAAACTGAAAAAATAGAGAGATTGAATGATAATTGTGTAAAAGTTTCAAAAACTTCGAAACTAAAGGTTTTATAATATTTATTTTCTTTAATTTTTTTACATAAGACTTGAAGTTTTATTTAACAGTTAAATTAATAATTTTATTAATGAAAAGATTTTACTAGTATAACATCGATAATTTAAGGATGTAATTAGAATGTTTTAAAGTTTGATGACCAATTTAAAATGAAAATCATAGTTTAAGAATGTTTAGTGCTATTAACTCGATATATTTTGGTATTTAATTTGATTATGCTTTGTAATGCTTATATATATATTTTAAAATTTAATTATAACTAATTAAAATTATATTATTTATTTATAATTATACTCACACCTCCTTCAAGAAATGTTATGAAATTCTTCAATGTAGAAAAGGATTTAATTCTCACTAAATTTGGACATTTCCCCATAAAATTTTCAGAAAATCCAAAATGTACAGATTAAAAGTGTTTGCTTACATAAATTAATCCAAACAGGCAGAGATAACATTGCATACCGTATGGTTTCGTAATATTTAAATGGGTTAATATATTAAGCAATTTACTGCAAAATGTGTCTTATTGAATATAAAAAGAAAGGAAAAGGATCATGAAATTCAAATTTTATATTGGTCAAATATCACACTTTAACAAAAACAAAAAAAACAAAAAAAAAACCACAATTTAATACAACTACATTAGGTATTCAACGGTCGACTAATGTCAATTTTAGATCGGTTAAATATCACAAATCACAGGTCAACAAAAGTAAATTTTAGTGAGTAGTTTCCAGCTATTTTCTTTAAGATTTTATGTAAAATTATGAAATACCCATCTCTTTCAAAATTATAATTAATATCATTATGGTGTGTTTTTTTTTGTCTTTTCATATTTTTATATCATATTTAGAAATAATTAAAAATTACAAATCTAATCGATTGAGTCTTAGCCCGATTAACATGTGTATTATTATCAATACAGGAGAACGTGTGTTCAAATAAGTTGAAACATTTTATCTTTTTATTTATGAATTAGGGAGGGACTATAAATAATTCTAAATATTATATTTAAAAAAATAGATATGATCAATTTCTTATAAGGCAACAAATATAATTTGAGGATGTTTTCATGTATTTGAATGAACATTTTATATATATTTTTTACCATTTTAATATTAATTTAATAGATTTATTAGGATTATAATGTAATCTATTTTTTATTGAGTTAAAGGTGTGAGATAGTTATTTTTGTGAAACATGTTGTCTTGGATTCTGAAATTGACCCACAAGATCTGACCAAAGGTTGAAGATCAAAGGCTACAATATAAGTTGTGAGCAGCCCGGTTGGTTTCTTGCCACAATCCCAACACCATCCTCCTCATCTGCAACCAAATCATGGTTCCAAAGCTACTGTTTTCCACTTTCATTCTCCTAATTGCATGTTTTGGAAATGCCAAACCTTGCCCTCGCCGTCGACCATGCCCTTCAATCTCGCCCCCACCACGCCCTACGAGAACCGTCTCTTATGTTCGACCCCGTCCGCCACTCTACAATCCTTCCCTTCGTCTCTTACCTCACCAGCCAAACAACAATCCAGGTCCCTTAGCCAATAGAGCCAGGATTCTCGCCATTACCCAAGAACTCAAACGAAACATTACCTTTGACCCTCGAAACTACACCGCTACTTGGGTTGGCAACAACTACTGCCTCTTCAAAGGCTTCATTTGCGACACTGTACCAGACCTCAACATAACTGGACTCGCAGGCATTGATTTTAATGGCGCAAGGTTTGGTGGTAACTTGAATTTTTATCGTTTCATTAGAAACTTGCCTGATATTGCTATCTTCCATGCCAATTCAAACAACTTCAGTGGTGTTATCAACCAAGGTCTTAGTGGCTTGCGTTACTTTTATGAAATCGATTTGAGTAACAACAAGTTCGTCGGAGGGTTCCCCTCCAACGTTCTTGGTGCTGAGAACTTAACCTTCGTTGATCTTCGTTTCAACAATTATCTTGGAACAATCCCTCGTAGTTTGTTCAACTTCGACACGGATGTTCTTTTTATTAACAACAATGTGTTTGCTCAAGGAATCCCTAGAAACCTCGGCAACACACCAGCACTTTATGTAACCCTAGCTAACAACAACTTCAATGGTACTGTCCCACGAAGCATAGGGGCTGCTTGGGAAACCATGACTGAGGTTTTGTTCCTAGGTAACAAGCTGTCCGGTTGTCTGCCATTCGAAATCGGCTACTTAAACCGAACCACAGTGTTCGACGTCGGATCCAACAGGCTGACCGGTCCCATCCCTCAGTCGTTGGGTTGTATGACCAAGTTACAGCTGCTTAACATGGCTCACAACCGCTTCTACGGTGCAGTACCGGAGGTTCTATGCCGGCTTCCCAATGCATTCAATTTCACACTGTCCAACAATTATTTCACCCAAGTAGGCCCACAATGCCGGAGACTAATCAGGTTAAGAAGGCTCAACGTAAACAGAAACTGTATAATGGGTCTTCCATTTCAAAGACCGGCTACTGATTGTGCAAATTTCTTTTCAAAACCTCGGAGCTGTGCACGGGAAAGCACGTTCAGTATCATCCCATGTCGGCTGCCGGCGGCATCGTTGAGAACCCGAACTGTTTTCCAAGAAGATGAAGTGGCACCATCTCCGAAAACGTACAATGCGCTTGAAAAGCCCCCACATTAAACAATTGGGAAGGGTCAGTCACAGGGTGGACTGCATTGTGCATGATTCGAATAAGATATAATAATGCAGGTCTTTTTTATTTTTATTTGCAACATGTTTGTACCTTATATCTAGTTAATTAATTGCTGGTTTGTGCTTGTTTTTAGTGATGATTGGATAGAGTGATGAAATTAGATGGGATTCTATATGATTATAGGGGACCCATGTTCGCAGTCTTTTTTTCACTTTTCCCCTTTTTGTACAATTTTATCTTCTTAATATCCCATTTATGTGGTGGAAAGTAGTGTTCCAGAGCAGTGGCTTTCTTTTGAATTCTAATTAGGATATTAATCATTCTACTTCTATCCCACTTAAAAATGATTCAATATAAACTTTAACCAATTATATTAATTTATCCTATTAGTGATAATTCCAATTTTATTTTTAAAAATAATTTATGTTAGAATCGTAAAACAAAATCTCAATATAAAATTTAATAAAACCAAGATCTGTCATGTCAGATCATCAAGAATAAATCAATAACAAGACTATATGCGAAAACGTGCCTGAAACCATTGTTGGATATTGCCGCTGGTTTTAATCTTCCAAGAAAATAGTTTTTCTCCTAGTATAGCTCTCTGATGGGGATGAAAAAATATATACGAGATAACCCTATTTCTTGGAGACCATTACCTCTTTAAATAACTAATTATTGAATCAATTTTGGGTATTTATAATTTGACCCCTCATCAAATTATAAATACAACTTATGGTATCTACACATTATTTCCATAACACTTCAATAATACTTATATAAATACAACTTATGGTATCTACAAATTATTTTCATAACACTTCAATAATACTTATAACATAATTGATCACTTAATTTTGTATCACACTTTATAAAAGTATTATACATTATTATACATATGTGCCAATTGTAATACCCCCAATTTCGCCTGGCCCAATAAATAAAACCAAAAACAAACAAAACAAATGAAACCCAAAATATAAGTCCATTTCAAAATTCAAAGTCCATTTACAAAAATTAAAACTCAAACACCCTAAATAATTCCTAATACCCAAAACCCAAACCCACTAAGCCCAATTTACAAGGAGCCCACAAAGCTCAAAATGTTTGCAAAATCAAAAACCCTAGTTGCAAGGAAACCTCTTGGTACCGCCCACCCCATTGCCACGCCGACGCCACGTTAGCCACGTGACCTCTTCTCTCCCCTTTCATTGAAACAGTAATTTTTGGAATCCACCACTATAACAGTCTAGTTTTCAGTGGTATCGAAAACAGTGATTTCGAGATCACAACTCTAATGAGTCGAGTCGTAAATTAATTATTTAAATAGTTATGATGTCATCAGCATTGTATTAAGTTTTAGTTATGGAATTTTGACGTTTAGATGGTTAATCGAATAAGAAGGATTAAATCGTAAAAGGTGCAAAAATTGAGTTGTCCAACTAAAGGGACCAAATGAGTAAATTAACCAAAAGAGTTTTAGAGGGTGATTTTTCATGAGATGAATTAAATATAAGTAGGATTAATTAAAGTTAAACAAATGATTAATTAGATTAATTGAGAAAGTCTAATTATTTACAAAATTACCATTAGTATATATATTAAATTAAAAGGAAAATTAAGATGAAATTCACCATTTTCTTTCATCTTCTTCACCTAAACGGCTAAGAGAGGAGAAAGTTAGGGTTTTGCTTTTCCAACCTTTGAGCTTTGATTTGGGTAAGTAAATGATAACCGTTTTTAGAAATTTTTGTGTTTTTGAGTCCGTAGTAGCTTAATCTAGCTAATCCAAGGACTAATTTGTGAATCTGTCAAAAGTTATGAAACTTTCCATTGTTGAAAATGCTTGTTCTTGGAAGCTTGTGATGGTTTTGTATGTTTGATGATATTATTGAATCTTTTTGTAAAGTGATTCTTGTTGAAATTAGGGTTTAAGGACTAAAATGTGAAAATTACGAGAATACATGTATTGTTATGAAATGATTGTGTGTAGGGGTTGGGTAAACACTCTAAGGATTTCGGCTATGGTTAGTTGTGTAAGGGAAAGGTTATTTGCACGTTTTATGATTTAAAGGACTAGATTGAATAAAAGGAAAATATTAGGGGTAAAACTATAATTTTCCCAAAAGGACTAAATTGTGTTGAATAACTTGATTGTGTGTTTTAATGTGAGAATTGGATGATTTGTGGATGTAGACTACGATCGTGTCTCAGATCGTAGAAATGGAAAATTAATGGAGTAGTACCTAAAGTCTAATCGTAACTGCAATTTAGTCTGGTTAGTTCATAATGTAAAATTTACTTAATATTCTTGTATGTATATTGTAAATGTTTAGCAAACCGGAAGCACTTGGCATTGAAGAGATCGAGGAAATGAAACAAAAGAGATAGTAGGCTTTACGCTTTTGAAAAAGTACCGACGCGATGGTTGGGGTATCGCATATGTTGCGAGTCCTCGACAGCTCGTGTGAGCAGCATCGTGATCGAAAAGAGATATGAATCCTAAATGGATTATAGGCCCTTCGATGACTGGGACTTATGCTTTATGCATACTTTCAACAGCTCATGTGAGCAGCATCGTTAGGGGACAGTTTACAGACAGACACCGTACCGATGGCTGAGGTACCACATATGTTGCGAGTCCTCAACAACTCGTGTGAGCAGCATCGAGTACTAGTAACAGAAAGTTATAGACAGGAAAATGAAAGTTGTATTTAACTCAATAAACAATGAGATTATCTTGGCTCGGTTGAGCTATAGCTGCTTATTACAAATGTTTGGTAACTCCTTAAACTATCGAACTTACTAAGCTATGAAGCTTACCAAAGATGTTGTTGTTGTTTTGTCGATCATTTGCTGATTGAAGATCGGATCATTATCATCTCTTCGAAATCATACTATCGCAGAGCTCGTTGGTAGTTTTTGCATCACTCGGTCTAATGACATGTACTAGGATGATGTTTTCTTTTGCTTTATATACTTGGGATTGTGACAATCTTGTTATGTTGATGAATGTATCAAATGCATATTGATGTCATGAATGTTTTGAGTTGATAAACTTGTGTTTTGGGCATGATTCGTGTGATTTTGCATACTTGTTTCGGTAGAACCCATGCATGTTTCGGTAGACGTATAGGGTAAGGGAGAGGTTTCTCACTGACTTGGATTGTATCGGTAGTTGGATAACAAGTATTGATAGTTTGTATACTTGTATTGGTAGAAATAACAGGGTAAGATTCTTAGCTCTTTGGAGTTTTTAGTATCGGTAGAAGAGTCACTTGTATCGGTATAAGAGTCACTTGTATCGGTACAAATCTGCACTATTCTTGAACTGTTTACTGACTTGACAACTATCGATACTTGTCCAACAAGTACCGATAGAAGTCTTTAGAAATGTCGGAAGTGACCTTTTTTGCCCTTATTGATTTGTGCTTGTAATCAAATAATGATTTTTCACGTGTGGAATGCAATCCTTTAATAGAAATAAAGTCGGAATAATATTATGTAAAGATGAACAGTGATAAATGAATAGTAAGACACCGAAATCCTAATCGATAATGGTTTTCGGGATTTGGGTGTTACAACCACCGCCATTGACCCTGGAGTTTTGCCACCATTGTGATACCTGCAAAAAGAGGAAGAAAATGGACAAAACAGAAAAGAAAAATGAATAAAAATGTATTAAATGTGGTTATAAAAGCCCGCAACCACCACTTGTAATTTTTTACGGAGGAAATCGAAAAGAAATAACAAATCAAAAGCTTTAAGGTAGTTTAATTTTCTATTTATTTTGTATTTTGTTTTCGTTTTCGAATACAACAAAAAATAAGTAATAATAAAGAAGGGGAAAGAATTTTAGGGTTTACCCAAGCCACCACCTCTATTGAAAGGTGGTAGTTGTCCCTTCGAACAATCAATGTTCGTGGAAAGGGATCTCAAAGAAGAACAAAAAAGGATTTTTTTCTCTCAAAAAAACCCTAGAAGTCTAGTAGACATAAAAGGATTTTGGGGTTTTAAGTTAAGATTTGAGGAGATTTAAACCCAAATCTGACCTTGGGGCAAAAAACGAATGACGGAGGACCCTCCTTTTGTATTCTCGACCATCGTAGACGGCAATCACTGCCTTCGATGATGGTGGCACACGGTGGAGGTGCAATGAACCTTTAGGTTCGACCATAGAAGCTTGAGAGAGAAAAAGGGAAAGACTTTTAGGTTTTTTTTAGAAATGGAGGAAATGAGGTTTTGTTTTTTAAAATTGGTTTAAATAATATGGGCATACGACATTGTTTTGGAGGGGAAGCTTAATGTCCAAAATGGCGTCGTTTTGATGCTCAGCCCGCAAACCTGACCCGACCACAAGGGGATCCGCGTGTTTTCATTTAATGGGCTATTTATTCCCTTAGTCCCTTCACTTTTATAGTCTATTACAATTTTGTTCTCTAGTCCATTTTAAATCTATTTTAAATTTGACCCTGCAATTTTATTTCGTTTTCAGTTTGGTCCTCTGACTAGTGACTCTTGGAGGTTGACATGTGTCAGGATTTGGGAAAATTTCACAAGCGATCCCTGTTTTTTTTTAAATATTCGGGTTTGACCCCTTTTTTCTATTTTTTTTCCTTTTTGCTTTAAAATTTGTTTTGATTGGAATTTAATCCTTTTATTGTTTTTTCTCTTTTAAAATTTATCCATTTATTCATTTTTTAAGACTAAATCCTTTTATTTTTATTTTTGTTAAAATTTAACCCTTTTAATTTTATTTCTTTTAAAATTACCCTTTTATTCCTTTTTTATTTGTTTAATCCTTTTGTATCTTTTTTAATTAAATCCTTTTTAAATCTAATCCTTTTATCACTTTATTTGTTTTTACCTCGATTTGCATTTATTTATTCATTTTATGTTGTTTATGAATTTGTTTATTAATTTTGTCATTTTTTATTTATTTCAAATGCAGTTTTATCCATTTTTTGAAAAATATTTTAATAGATTATACGCCATTTTTATTATCTAAATTATTTTTAAAATCAAGGTAGTGTTCTTTTATTGTAGGGAATTCGAAAAATTGTGCCCTAACATGTTGGGTATGGTTTTTTCTTTGAACCTAAATAATTAAGTATCCTATTTAAAATCAATAAATGCTCAATGTTTTGTTATTTTAGGGGACTCGAAAAATTGTACCCTAACGTGCTAGGTATGGTTTTTTCTTTGAACCTTTGTATTTGAACATCCTATTTAAAATAGATGAATGTTCTTTGTTTCCGAAGAATCGATTTTTAAATTTTACTCGATAGAATTCGATTTTTTAAATGACATTTAAACATCTTAGTTGTGTATTTATGGATCGTATTTTAAATTTTACTCGAGTTCTCCAATTTTCAACAATTAAGACATTAAATAATCGACTAGGTATCAATTTTGAGCATGTGGAGGTGCTAATCCTTCATCATATGTAACCGACTCCCGGGCCTATTTTCTGGATTTCAAAGACCAAAATTTTTGTTCAAAATTTTTTAAATATTTTAAGGTGATCTAACTACACCTACTAAAAAGATTGGTGGCGACGCTATCTTCAGTTTTAAAATAAAATTCGGGACGTTTTCAAAAAAATTGTTTCGACACCCATAATTGGGGATTTTAATCCAACAATCTTCCACTTGGGTAATATATGTTTCCTGATAAATGTACAACCCTATGGGATCAAAAATTGCTATCATATAAAAGGCATTTTATAACAATCTCGTCCATCAACTATATCCATATAAGTTCAACGTAGGCTTTGTCATATCAATTATGACTAAACTCATCAATGGTCACATATTCAAATATAGTCAAATGACATACATCAATCATGGATGCGTAGCATGGAAATTACATGCAATGTGAACCAAAACATGTCTATTTTCAACTTAAACAATCCAAGAATACCTCAAGATTGATCTCGATGTATCTAAATTCCTTAAATAAAAGAGGAGTCCCTAAGATCTTTCATCTTAAAATGCTTAGATAAAAACTTCTTGGTTTCGTGCAATAAGCTTATATCATTAGCGACAAGCAAAATGTCATCTACATATAGAATCGAAAATATGTACTTACTCCCATTGAATTTGTGATACACATAATCGTCAACAATATTCATCTCAAAATCGGATAAAATAGTACTTGATGAAAATTATGGTACCATTGAGGGGAAACTTGTTTGAGTCCATAGATGGATATTGTCATTTTGCAAACCATATTCTTTGGGTCTACTGACTCAAAGTTTTTTTGTTTCACTATATAAATTATTTCTTAAATGTCGCCATTAAGAAAGGCAAGCTTAACATCCATTTGATGTAACCCAAGATCAAAATGAGCAACAAGCACCGTGATTATCCTGAAAGAGTCTTTCAATGAAAATGGAGAGAAAATCTCTATAAAATCAACGCCTTCTTCCTGAGTATATCCTTTAATTATAAGATACACCTTATACCTCTTTACATTACCATTTGTATCCCTCTTGGTTTTAAATATCCATTTACAACTAATTGATTTTGCACCTTCAGGTAATGGGACAAATTCCCAAACTTTATTGTCTTGCATAGACTTATACTCTTCATTCATGACATCAATCAACTTTTGAAAATTAGAACTTTTCATGGCTTGATGAAAGTTGATTAGATCATCTTCCATCATTCCATTATCATCCTCATGTTTTTGGAGAAATACAAGATAATCATTTGGAATAACATTTCTCCTTTCTCTTATGGACCTCCTTAATGACACTTATTCTTGAGGCAGTTGAGTTTGTTCTTCTAGAACAATTAACTCATCTTGAATACGGAGTTGTTAAACATTGTCTTGTTGAGGTTCCTAATTCACTTCTTGATCAATGATAGATATGAGAACCTAAAAATCGTCAAAAGTGATAGTAAGAACTAAGTTAGAATTCAATTCCCCCTCAAAAGCAATGTCTCTAACATTTTTTCTCCCCCAAACACAACATCCTCAAAAAATGTTGCAATTTCCATCTAAAAATTATTATTAATTGTGGGATCATAAAATTATAGCCCCTAGATTGCTCAAAATAACTAATAAAGTAGTTCCTCACTATTTTGGAGTCCAATTTCTTTTCATGTGGCCTATAAGGCCTTACCTCAGCTGGACATCCCCAAATGTGAAAGTGCTTTAGATTAACCTTTTTACTTGCCCAAAGCTCATATGGTATTTTTACAGCTGCTTTAGTGGGTACTCTATTCAAAATGTAAGCTGCTATCTTTAATGCTTCTTCCTAAATGGACTCAAGTAAGGTGGAATGAGCAATCATGCTCCTTCCCAAATGGACTCAGGTAAGGTGGAATGAGCAATCATGCTCCTTACCATATCCTTAAGAGTCCTATATGTTCTTTCAGCTACACCATTTATACTGGGTGATCTTGACATCGTGTACTGCGGGACAATACCGCATTCCTCTAGGAATTTCACAAATGGTCCTGAACGTTGTTCATTTGAGCCGTCATATCTACCATAGTACTCACCACCATGATCAGATCTGATGTTCTTAATCCTTTTGTTGAGTTGATTTTCAACTTCAGCTTTATAAGCTTTGAACACATCCAGAGACTGAGATTTCTCATGAATGAGATATAGGTACCCAAATCGTCTATGAATGTTACGAAATATTTTTGACCATTCTAGGATGTTATGGGGAATGGTCCACAAATATTAGTATGAATTAATTCTAAGATGTCTGAAGATTTTTTGGCACCCAATCTCTTGGTTTTCCTTAATGCAATGGACACAGACATCAAAGTCTGTGAAGTCAAGGGACTCTAAAATACCATCAGACACAAGGTGTTTAACTCTACCTTTTGAGATATGAGATAAGTGCTTACGCAATAATGATGCTGAATTTTCCTTATTTACTTTGCGTTTAATACCACGTGATTCCACATGCAAGGTTTAATTATAAGCTGCAACTATTTCTTGCAAATAAAGGTTGTCATAAATATTTAAATAACTAGTTCCAACAACATTCGAATTTAGAGACAAACTAAATTGATTGTTTCCTAATGAACAATAATATCCAAAATTTTCCAATGAAGAAACAAAAACTAAATTTCGTCTAAACTACGGTACAATAAAAATGTCTTTTAAATCCAAATAAAAAACAATTCCTAATAACAACCTAAAATGCCCAATTGCTTCCACTTCTACCAATTTTCCATCGCCCATGAATATGTGTCTTTCACCATCACTTGTCTTTCGGTAGCTCAGGCAACCCTGCATAGAAACACTTATGTCAGTAGTAGCACAAAATCTATCCACTAAGTTTTTCTAGGTATTGAAGCCAAATTAGTCTCAGAACAGACCAAATTAAGAATTATACCTTTCTTTGCACGCCAGGTATGATATTTGACACATTCTTTCTTCAAGTGTCCAAACTTGTTACAAAAGAAACAACTCCTTATGGCTTGATGTTGTTTCTTTTGAGCTAGACCCTTAGCAGTTTCATTTTGATATTTTTTTCCTTGCCTTATCTTTACAAGCATTGGCCAAATGAGCACTTTCAGACTTATCACGCTTCAACCTTTGTTCCTCTTGCACACAATTTGAAATGAGTTTATTTAGAGTCCATTTCTCTTTTTGACAGATATAACTAATTTTAAATTGATTGAACCGTGCAGGAAGTGATACCAAAATCACAAGAACAAACAATTCCTTAAAAGCTCGATTTTAAGTGCTTTAAGTCTTGAAGCAACATAGAACATCTCGATAATGTACTCTCTCAAGTTCCTTAACCCTTATACTTCATAGACATCAAAGAAGTCAAAAGCGATGTCATTTAATCTTATCGTTTTTAGTAAAACATTTTTCAATTTTATCAAGGAAACCTTGACTTGAGTAATCTCTTCAAATTTTGTGCCCTTAAAGGCTTCTGAAATATTGTGTTTCATGATCATTAGACTTATGTGATTTGAATGATCTCACGTCTTAAAATCCCTTTTAACATCAGGGGTGCTTTCTGCAATGGGAGGTGCAGGTTGATCTTCCTTTAGTGCAAGGTTTATGTCCATATAACCAAACACTATAAGTATCTTTTTCATTCCTTAAAATTAGTCCCATTAAGCATGGATATAGAATTTATATTAGCATATATTGTGGCAGCAAAAGATGAACTAGCTGAATATAGAACAAAAATAAATAAATGAAAAGCTCACATTAATATTCATAAGTAAACAATAAATTTAAGATAATGGCTAATCCAATCTCAAGATACCACACACAACATTAATATAAAGTCTTTAGACAATAATATTAACAGTAAGCGATACTCTTATTATAGTAATCAAACATTGATAATAAATTATGTCAAACAATTAATCAATTTTTGGATTAACTTATTACTCACATAAAATACCTTATAATTGTCACACATTTATCACCACATATGTCGTCAAAATTTTGTCAAATATTAACTTCCTTTTGGGTAAATTAATAAACGCGTGGATCACAAAAACATATAATCATCTTGATATTTTAAATAAATTAATTTACACAAAAAAGGTCACTTTGACGGTATTTTTTTTCAACTAATCTATTTAAAATATTAGACATCCTCAATTAAAACCCAAAGTTAAAATCTAAATTTATTTATTTTAAAATATATTTATTAATCTAATCTTTCAATCAAATTAAAAGATAATAGTATATATATGAATTAAACATGCATCTCAGACATTGAATCAATCAAAACATGCATATATTATATACTTATACTTAAACGGATAATGGAAACATATATATGAATTAAGCACTCATCTTATACATTGAATCAATCATTATACTGTCAAGTCCTTTTTTTTTTTTAATTAAACTGCAGTATAGAAATTGAAACACAGGATGGATGTACGACGAACCAATTTCAACCTAAAATTCTTGAAATCAATTTGGTCCTTCCGTAACAAATATAATACAAATATTCTAAACCCTAAAATTTTAATATATATACAAGATAATCAAGTTTAAAAAAAACTTTAATCTAAACCTTCAAATATCAATATATATATATATATATATATTCAAAATATTAAACCCATGAAATTTCATTAATCAATCATTAAAAAAAAAAACCTTCATCAATTCTCAATGATTCGACATGACGAGACTCGGATACCACTTGTTAGAACCGTAAAATAAAATCTTGATACAAAACTTAATAAAACCAAGATCTGTCATGTTAGATCATAAAAAACAAATCAAGAACAATACTATATGCAGAAGCGTATTTGAACCTATTGTTGAAGATTGCCCAAAAGGTTTTGATCTTTCAAGAAAATAGTTTTTCTCCTAGTATAACTCTCTCATAGGAATGGAAAAGATATACAAGATAATCTTATTTCTTGGGGACCACTACTCTTTAAATAACTGACTATTGAATCAGTTTTGGGTATTTATAATTTGACCTCTCATCAAATTATAAATACAATTTATGGTATCTACACACTATTTTCATAACACTTTAATACCTATGATACTTATAACTTAATTTTGTATCACACTACATTATACACATGCGTCCATAATTGAAGATTTTAATCCAACAATTTATTGAATATGTTCTTTTTCTTCTTCCTTTCCCTTTTATTCCTTTTATGAATTACATAATCATTTAAAAATTAAATTATACTGTCAATGTATTTTTATTTTAAAATTTTTAATTAAATTAGTGCAAGTAAAATTATATCGAGTATGCAATGTAATCATTCCTGTTTTTGCTCATGCCATGGTTCATTATTGTTGTACATTATGATGTTAACTCGAATGGAAACAATGAATTCATATTGATTGTAGATATTTGAAGTATTTTTTTCTATTAGAGTAAATCACCTTCACATAATTTGCTTGATGATAATCTCTAATAAGCATTTAACCCAATCTCCACTCCGCTAACATGTCATAGGTGGCTGGTTGTGCTAAACAGAAAGTGGTGATGGATTATAAAAGTGATAATGTTAATAAGGAGGGAGGAAATGAACCAAAAGAAATGGCTTGCAATGAAAATCCTCTCCACCATACCACAACTTGTAGTCGAAATGGACGACCATGCACAAGTTGGACATGTCTTGTGTTTTGATCTCAAAGAGATGTTATGAATCTCACCTTCTTCAACTTTCAAAATGGTTTTATGAACAATATCGCAAAGTCCAACGAATCAAAGTCAACAATTCATTGCATGTTGGTGTTAATGTGGATGTTATAGGTACATCTGAAAAAATTGAGAACTTGATAAATGAGTGACCTATTATAACAGGTTTCTAGTTTCATGTCTTAAAAAAGATAGTGCTAGTTGAGGCAATTTACCCAATTGCCCACTAAAATATATATGATTATCAGTTTCTCATATCGTTAATCCACTTAAATACTCTCCCTTAAGAAACGAAGGAGGAGGAAATGGATTATGATTTTATTTCACTAGGTGTTGATAACACATAAGCTTTGCTTTCTATATGTGGAATAGAAGTGAGAAAAAGTTGGGATTTCTAGTGGGAGCAAACAAAAGTATACCCATACCAATGGCTACAAAAGCTTTGTTCAAATTGCCAGGGAAAATGTATGCTTTTTGTATTTAATAATGAATATTTACTTTTCCTGAAATGATATGTTTGAGTTTGGTTACTTGAACATGGTGTTAATGAATCAATTTACTTTTAAGATAGGTTTACTATTAACAATATTTTACAAGAGATTTGGAGCTTGTATTTGGATATTGATTACTCAGGATTGTCGTTGGAGATGGTATTTAAATATGAATTGCTTATAATTGATCTAAGAATTTGTGATAAGTGTCAAAAGTAATATGTTTTAGTCTCATTTTTAATGCATTTTTTTTTTATGATTATTCGACTTAAAATGGTGAATTTTATGTTCCCAATCCATTAAATTCATGTTTCTATACTTAGGAGAGCATTTGGAAGCAAAAGGAGCGAAACTCGGAGCAAGTTTCAAGAGCCATATAGGCTAGACCATTCCACATGGATTGGACACACGGTTGTGCGAGCCACATGGGAAAACACGTTTTTTTACGTTTTTTTAGGTTTTTCGAGCATTTTATGACCTATATATGACACAAATAAGAAGATGGAGTGAATCGTCATAGAATACTTAATAAAACAACTAGGAAAACACCATTGGAGCCGATTTTCATCAAAATTGAATATCTCCTTTTGATTTCTTTGAAGTTTATTATGAGTTTATTTGCATCTTATGGTTATACTGCCTTTGGGATGTTTTTATTTGCTATCATGAACTAATTTTCCAAATACCTAAAGAGATGAACCCTAGGATAGATTCTGTATTTGATTTATATTTTTACGCAATAAATATTTGCATATTGTTCTCAATTATATGTGCTTAATTCTTGGTTTAATATTTCCAAGCTATTAATCCATGTTTGATGTGCTTAAATCACAAGAGAAATATGCCTTGTTTAAGAGTAGATCTAGCATAATTGAATGGAGTTGCATGCAATCCTAGAAATAGGATGACATAAATCTATCGGATTAGAGTCAAATCTAATAGTGGGATCCATAGATCGAGTTAATGTGATAATATGTGTTTTAATTAGAAAGAAATTTCAATTAATCAACCTAGAGCTAGTTGCTCTTATTCTTGAAGAGAGATATTAACATAATTTAGGGATTTCTACGGATCAAGATACTAAGTGAAGAAATTTCGTAATTTAGATTGATAATGACAGATGAAATCTAGGTGAATTCTTTCTTGGGTATTGTTTTGCTTCTTGGTTGTTTACTCGATTATTTTCCTGATTTTTTTGTTGTGTTCTTTAGTTAATTAATTTAGTTAATTTTAGTTTTAATCAATCACTCCAATTTATCAGTTAAATAATAGAAAGATGATAATTACTAGTACTTTTAGTCCTCGTGGGAACGATATCTTTGCTTACCGTGGCTATACTATTAATTGATAGGTGCACTTGCCTTTGTCAAATTTTTAGTTAGTTTACGATTGATCAAATTTTTAGAGCCATTGCTGGGAGGATAAAATATCAGGAAAACTTTATTTCTATTACTTTAGCCATTTTTATTTTTATTTTAATATTTTTATTTTTAATTTAATTGTTACATTTTAATTTTTCGTTTGTTTGATTCTTACAGGGCCCTTGAAACAATGTCATAGTGTGCATTTAAAGATGACGAACTAATTCAAAGTTGGAGACAAAGTGTTGCTGGACAATTTAGATCCATGAATATTCTCTGCAGAGCTTGAGTTAAGATGGTCGAATCCATTTGTGGTACAAAACATATTCCCATACGGAACCATTGAGGTAACACACTCTGATTACGACACATTCAAGGTAAGCGGTCATCGACTCAAACTTTATCATCTCCTTTAAAGCCAGATTTTTTTTTTTTGTTATCTTCCTACCCCAACCAAAGCGATTTCATTTAGGTTTATGTTTTATTTTTATTGTTAGTTGTTTTTATTTTGATTTTATTTTCTTATGCACTTTACTTTTATTGTTTTATCGATTGTTTTTTTTTAAATTTTATCATCTCCTTATCTTATTTATTTTTGTCTATATTTTTACTAGTGTGCTTGAAAATATGTACTACATTTAGAATCATCTACGCTTTTGGTTTTCATTATTTCGGCGAATTAATCCAAATTAAGGGTAGTTTCAGTCCTCTTCCTCCTTTAGGATATTGTGCTTATTTTTTTTATATCTGTTTGTAAATTGAGGGCAATGTACATCTTAAGTGTGGGGAGAATTTTATATGCTTATGCGATATAGTCTTTGAATTGTTGTTTGTGTTTAAGTAATTTTCTCAAACCTATCATTATAGTTAATTTTTTTTAATTTGGAGTTTTTAGTGATTCTATTTGGAATTAATTTGCGGATTTTATGTATTGTGTGATTTATACTTTAAAACACGAGAGAGTCAAGCATGATAAGTTATTTTTCAAAAATTAATATTTTTGGTTGTCTCCCTAGATTGAAGAATTATTTTGAAATTTTAAATTTGCATGTTTGACATCAAAACCATAATTTTTTGAGCTTTTGAGCCTATAGAGCATATATTTTTTCGTGCTCATTTATTTTTAGTTGTGAGTATGTTAACTTGATCTGTTATTCTAGGACTTACTTCGATTATGCATGGCAAGACCACACTATTGATTTGATATACTGAGATGATAGAGACACTTAGGATAATTATTCTTGAACATATTGCATAATATCAATCAAATATAAACAAATAAATTTCATCCAACCATTTACAAGCTTTTCAATAAGTTAAGGAATTAAATTGAGATTACGGAACATTTAAAATAAACCGAGATCAATTTCGGGTTAAAATGAAATTTCTATGAAATTTTGAATAAAAAGTGTAAACAGGAGTGATGGTATTACAAATGATATATATTTTCTCCCTAATTTAGTGCTTTTATTGTCTCTTTTGTATCTCATTTAGCATGCATCATAAGTATTTTATAATTAGTTTTTATATTTTCTAGTACATTGCTAGTTAGTTTAAACTCTCATTATTTCTATATATTTTGTACTAATGTCGTTGCAAGCAGATGATATATTGCATATTAAGATTGTTAATACAAGAACTCAGTTCAGAATATCAACATTGACAAAATGCAGCCACAAAACTAGCTTGGAATTGCGACCAAAGATGTCGCTGCATTGAAGTTGAACCTCAAATGAGTAGAGTTAAGCTGAGTTTACACTAGAAGCACCAGCGCAGGAATATCACAGATGTCGATGTAATTACAACATGTAATCTGTTGTAATCTGCGTGATTGCACAACTGTACTTTAACTAACTTTGACAGCTGCAAAAAAATCCAAATTTAAATTCGAGAATAAAGGATGAAATTTGCAAATATTTAGGGGTTAAAAATAGACGAAAAAAAGAGGAAAAACATCACCAAGAATAAGGGGATTAAAATTTGAAAATTTTTCGTGAATCAAAGATTTGAGCTGGAATCAGGGAGCTGATGAACCATGTCTGCAATTGCTTATGACGAGAGGTGCTTGATGCCGAGCAAGAGGAACAAGTAAAAAGTAGGCCTAGTAGTCTAGAGATAGTAAGCTTCGTTGTACTCTTTATTTCTTCTAAAATGATGATGGATTCTGTTGATGTTAAATGAATATGAGAGTATCTTTTAATATTATATCAATTCGATTTTTATTTTACATTACTTGTCTGCTTATTCTTGGATTTAACCGCTCTAAACACAAAAGTGAAATTACAGTACATCGACATCGAGAGATACGATGACAGGTTAGATTAACAAGTGGGTTAATCGAGAGCTGCTCGGGACTAGGATAAACTCCAGTTACTATTCTTGGATACACATTATTGCTTGCATCGAGAGGTGGAGTAGTGTATCTGAGTCAGGATTAAGTAGGGAGGTATTGTGAATAAGAACTCGAAAGGATTTCATTGCTGCAACAATTCGTCTACATTTTACTCTGTTAATGCATCCAACGTTGCAACCTGTAGAATCAGTGAACCATTTCCACCCTTTACACTTGATCACTTTTATATTTCTTGCATTTAAATTTCTACCCTTTACACTTGAACAATACGAGCATTGGAAGCACAACTTGGACAGTTGGGCTATACTCTCAACACTAGATCACCAGGTACTCTACCTAGTGATACTAAAGATTCAACGCAACGAGGGAAGGAGCATTGCAAAGCAATCACATTAAGAAGTGGAAAATAGATGGTAGAAATAAGTAATTCTAGTTAAGACAATGTCGAAGCATCTACTTCATAGCAGGAAGAAGAGGTTATAATTGAAGAAATTCAAGCACAAAAGAATGTGGAAAAACCAACGGTAGTACCATCTCTGCTCTGTCCAGATAAACTGTCGACACAACTATCACTTTTTAAGCAATAGAATCATCCACACCAACCTATTGCAACCATACCTTTTCCATTTCCACAACATTTCAAAAAAAAAGTCCATGATGAAGAATATCATAAGTTTGTTTCTACTTTGAAACAATTGCATATTAATCTACCTCTAATAGATGCTCTTGTTCAGATACCAGTTATGGGAAATACATGAAGGAGCTATAATCAAAGAAAAAGAAACTATCCGACATCGAGATGGTTACGCTCACAGAGGGGTGCAACGCTGTACTCACAAATAAATTGGCAACAAAGATGAAAGATCCCAAAAGTTTCACAATTCCATACTCCATTGGAGATCATTACTTAGGTAAAGCATTATGTGATTTAGGAGCTAGCATTAACTTAATCCTTTATCTACTTTCAGGAAACTAGGAATTGGATCAATGAAGCCCACTATGGTGAAATTGCAATTAGCGGATAGATCTTTAGCACAACCAGAGGGATAAATCAAAGACGTTCTTGTTCAAGTTGATAAGTTGGTGTTTTCTTGCTGATTTTATTATCCTAGATTGCGAAGCTGATAAGAAAGTACCTATTATTTTGGGAAGGCCATTTTTGGCAACGAGATGAACACTTATCGATGTGATTAAGGGAGAATTAGTGATGCGTCATAATAATGACCAAGTAACCTTCAGTGTGTTTGAAGCAGTACCGACAGGGCCCAAAGAACAATGTCACCATGTTGATATTTTGGACGAAATTATTTCTGATAAGTTTCGTATCAGGAATTTAACATTGGTTGATACTAATGCAAAGACATCTACTGATGACATCTTAGGAGACTGTATTGACAAAGAGGAAGTCAACAACTGTGAGTTGTGAAGATATTGACAATTGAAATCGTTGGATTTATCCAACAGGACAATTCCAGTTTTTAAACCATCTGTAAAGTAAGCTCCTACCTTGGAGTTAAAACAATTTCCAACACATTTGAAATATGTATTCCTTAGTGACAATGATACACTGCCTGTCATTGTCAATGCAACCCTCAACGCCGCACAAGAAGAGAAGCTTATCACAATCCTAAAAGAGCACAAGAAAGCCATAGCTTGGAGCATAACAGACATCAAAGGCATCAGTCCTTCTTTCTGCATGCATAAGATAAGGTTAGAAGAAGAGGGGAAGCAATCAATTGAGCAACAAAGAGGACTCAATGAGAAAATGAAAGAAGTGGTAAAGAAGGAAATCATCAAATGGTTGGATGCAGGCATAATATATCCTATTTCTAACAGTAATTGGGTAAGCCCTGTTCAATATGTTTCAAAAAAAAGTGGTTTTACTGTTGTGACCAATGATAAAAATGAGTTAATCCCTACTCGCATCGCAACTGGATAGCGTGTGTGCATATATTATCGACGATTGAATGTGGCCACAAAGAAGGACCATTTTCCACTCCCTTTCATCAATCAAATGTTAGATAGACTAGCTGGTAAAGCCTATTATTGCTTCTTGGATGACTACTCTAGATACAACCAAATAGCTATTGCACCGAAAGATCAATCGAAAACCACATTTACATGTCCTTATGGAACTTTTGCTTTTCGATGGATGCCGTTTGGTTTGTGTTATGCGCCAGCAACATTCCAAATATGTGATGACGATATTCTCGGATATGATTGATATGATTGAAGACTCACTCAAGGTATTTATGGATGATTTTTCAGTCTATGGACAGAGTTTCGATCAATGTGCCGATAACTTGCCAAATATTTAGAGAAGATGCGAAGAAACAAACTTGGTTCTGAATTGGGAAAAATGCCATTTCATGGCAATAGGGGGAATTGTCCTTGCCCATCTAATCTTGTGTCAAGGCATTGAGGTCGATAAAGCAAAGGTAGAAATCATCAAAAAACTACCACCACCTATCACTGTCAAAGCAATAATAAGCTTTCTTGGACATGCAAGTTTTTATAGGAGATTTATCAAAGATTTCTCCAAGATAGCTAAACCTTTATGTTCTTTATTAGAGCAAAATAAAAAGTTTGTATTTAATGACATCTGTCTGGATGCATTCACAACAATAAAGACAAAGTTGCTGCAAGCTCCGATTGTCATAGCACCGGACTGGACTCAACCATTCGAATTAATGTGTGATGCTAGCGACTTCGCTGTAGGAGCTGTTCTCAGACAAAAGAAAGAGAAGGTATTTCATGCTATTTATTATGCTAGTAAAACACTAACTGAAACGCAAGTTCATTACACTACAACTGAAAAAGAGTTACTAGTAATGGTCTTCGCATTTGACAAGTTCCGTTATTACCTTGTCGGCGCAAAGTCTATAGTATATACGGATCACTCAGCTTTGAGACAACTTCTCAACAAAAAAGACACTAAACCTAGACTTATTAGATAGATCTTACTCCTTCAAGAATTTGATGTTGAAATCAAGGATAGGAAGGGATCTAAGAATCAGGTAGCTGACCATTTATCTTGGCTAGAAAGTAGAAGTGAAGATGGACAAAAGACTCAAATTGTCGAAGTATTTCTTGATGAGCAATTATTCACTATTGACACATCACCATGGTATGCTGATATAGTCAATTATCTTGTATGTGGAAAGCTACACATGAGTGCAACTGGTCATAAAAAAATCAGGTTCATACGCGATGCTACTAAATATTATTGGAATGAGCTATACTTATTCAAGGTATGCACTGACAATATGATTCGCCGATGTGTTCCTGAAGAATAAATGATGTCAATACTGCAACATAGCCATGACGCTCCTTATGGAGGTCATTTTGGTGGAACAAGGACTACTGTAAAGGTCCTACAATCCGAATTCTATTGGCCCAATTTATTTCGAGATGCCCATAATTTCGCGCAACAGTATGATCGTTATCAATGTACTGGTTCTATTTCTAGACATAATGAGATGCTCCAACAACCTATCATAGAAGTGAAACTCTTTGAGGTTTGGGGTATTGATTTTATAGGACCATTTCCAAACTCTTTTGGAAACATGTATATCCTAGTAGCAGTTGATTACGTATCCAAGTGGATCGAAGCTATTGCGGGACCAAAAGATGACGCTCAGACAGTGATGAAATTCTTTCATACATGCATCCTCACAAGCTTTGGAACCCCAAGAAGCGACCAAGGCACTCATTTCTACAACAATCAAGTGGCGACTGCATTGAAACGATATGGTGTGAAGCATCGTATGACTACCACGTATCACCTGCAAACTAATGGTCAAGCTGAAGTATCCAATCGTCAAATTAAAGATATACTGGAAAAGGTGGTTAATCCATCTAGAAAGGATTGGTCAATGCGATTACATGATGCATTGTGGGCGCTTCGCACGGCCTACAAAACACCTCTAGGAATGTCACCGTATCAGTTGGTATTTGGAAAATCCTATCACCTACCTGTCGAACTTGAACATAAAGCTATGTGGGCAATTAAACAGGTAAACTTGGATTATGATACAGCTGGTAAGAAAAGAATGTTGGACATCATCAAATTAGAAGAAATTCAACGCCATGCTTATGAGAATGGAGCGATATACAAGGAAAAGACAAAGAGATGGCATGACAACATCATTTTGCATCGACAATTTCATTCTGGTTAGTTGGTACTTTTATTTAATTCACGTTTAAAATTACATCCAGGGAAATTTCAATCAAGGTGGTCAGGTCCTTTTAAGGTTGTCGAAGCATTTCAAAGCGGTGCGGTAACAATTGAAAAATTACAAGATGGACAATAATTCAGAGTGAACGGCCAACGTCTTAAGCACTATGTAAACCCAAACATTAGAGATCCAGACGAAGTCATCAACCTGGTAAAATTTAATTAATGTCGACGCATTTTATTTTAATTCTTTTATTTTATTTACTTTTCAATTATTTCACTTTTCGTCATGTTGTTTCATATTCTTAGCAAAAATAAAGGTCGTATTTTTTTCGACGCATTAGAGAATATATTGTCGACACATTCAACGATGAGTCATCATTAACTTTTCAGCAAAAATCGCGTCGATTGATTCTTTCTTATCCCAGCCGTTGGATCAAAACAAACTTAGTATGATTTGCAGCCTGGCAATTAATGGCTGCAGGCGCATCGTTTCCCCATACGTTTTCACTATTACACCTAGGTTATAAAACCCTCATTACAGTTTTCTTTTTCTTCACAATCGCCATTGTTACTGAGAATCAACCTTCTCTGTCAATTTTCTTTTCTCACTTCAGAGCAATATTTTTCTTTATTCTCTGATAGTTGCATCATGGCAAAAAATCGTGCATCCAAAAACACTCCCAAAAAACACTTCAAAGCCTTCATCTCGAAATACCCCGAACAACCCTATTAATATTCCACCCACAACACCACAATCCTCCTCCACAGGCTCGATTTTGTTTTTAACGACTGCGGCCAAAGACAAATATCACAACATAATGACAAAACACAATATACATCCTAAGTAGGGCATCCAACTTTCACCAAACTTAACCCTAGGAAAATAGGTCCACCACACCATCAGTCGCATGGGGTAGGAATTTTTCTGCGACCATCCATCTGGTTATTCCCTTACTTTGGTTCGGGAGTTTTATGCACTTGGCAGACAAGGAACAAGAGTTTGTTTTTGTTTGAGAAGGGCTGATACCGTGAAGTGCGATACATATCAATGTTTTGCTGCATATACCAGAAAGGGTAAACAGTTACTCACCCTTCATGCACAGCATGACTGAAGATACTCTGTTTGCGATGATTAAAGATCTTTGCATCGACAATGCTGCATGGATAGGCAGCGATTTTCACAATTTTACAATGCATCGGTGTTATCTGATGACTTTCTGTAAGGTATGATTTCACTTTAGTAATCATCGTGTGATGCCTTCTACACATAGTACTATAACCACTCTGGACCATATGTGCTTGTTGCATTCAATATCACACCATCGTCACATCGACATTGAGGAAATCATACATGCTTAGATTGTGGAAGCTGCTGGCAAACAAAATGGTATTCTCTCTTTTCCATCTCTTATTATGTTAATGTGTCAACATAAGGGCATTATGCTAAAAGAGGATGAAGAGGTTGTGGAAAATAAGGGTCCGATCAATGATATATCTATTGAAAGAATGACCAGAGGCTAAGATACACCTCTGGCTAAAGAAGCTTAGACAAAAAAAACAAAAAAAAAAGGAAAGAGAAAGAAGAACAGACTCATGTACCCTCTGATCCAAAAATATTACGACGATTGGCTAGTTTGGAAATTCTTCTTGACCGTGTTGATGTGAGAACAATCCATCTTTTAAGTGTGTTAGAAGATTTGGATTACAGGCAACATATTTTTTATGCCTATACAAAGGATGAACATCATATGGAACAGGAAGCTAATCAAGTAGATGAGTAAGCGACGGAGAAAGAAAATGAGACAGAGAAGGAAGTAATAGAGCCTGCAAAAATGCAGGAAAGAAGGAATCTAATAATGCTACAACATTAATCGTGGAGGATGATGTGCGAGCATCTAGCCCAGAAGTGACTTGACCTGCTGCGAGTCAGGTTGAAATTGGCATAGGCGAAGAAAAGGAATTGAATCCTCTAGCTATTGTACCATACATATCACCACTCACCAAAATCCATCCATTTGATATGACAATTGATGAGGCCGTCACCCAACCTGTCAAGGGAGAGCAATCTACCGAGCCGGTTGGTTCGAGGGACAAGAAAAGAAAGAGGTGCAAGGGAAAGAAAGTGAAGAAGAACCACGACGATGGGGAGCGCCCAAAGAAGAAAAAGAAGAAAGCAAAGATAACCGTTACATCAGCCGTTGATGAATGACTTGGTACAAAATTTTTAGTTTTAATGCATTTTTATTATCATTGCATTTTATTTTGTCATTGCATCATTTTGTTAACTTAGTTTCATTGTAGTTGCATTTCCATTATTTCTATATAATATTGTCAGTGCATTGGGGACAATGCAAACATTAAGTTTGGGGGGAGATAATGTGAAATGGAAATGCAATTACACCCACATATTTAAATTCTATTTGTTTCTTTGGTCAATGAAAATTCACAAAATTTCAACTTGAATGTGCCTACAATTTTTATCTTAATGTGTAATTCTTGAATTATTTGGATGCTGATGTACACATTGGATGAATGTGAATGAATGATGAATCTACTATTTTCAAATGAATAATTGGAATTGTTTTAGCAATGAATGGTTAGTATTTATGTTTGAATCTTGAACTAATTGACCAGCAGCAGCTACATTTTATAAAAGACACTCCAATGTGAGTGCATTATGACTTTTCAAGGGAGAACACTCCGCTGCAGGATTAAAAAAAATCATCTAGCAAAAGACTATCAGTGCAAGAGTGTGTGTCGGTGAAATTACATACCTCCTAAGGGTTTGTTGCACCCCATCGTTACTGCCCAGAAACAAAGGTAGAGTAACGCAATGACATCTCTCAGTCATTAAAAAAAATAAAAACAAATGTTGTAATGGTTTAAGGAAAATTAAGATTCAATGCATATCACTAACATTTATGAAGTTGAAATTTTTGAACATTCATTTCTATAAATTGTCGGTACATTCTTATTTCATATGAATACAGTTTGTACATTAGGAATTTAAAGAGTTTAAGTTGCATGGATAACAATTGTGGTAACATTTTTTGCTTGTGAAATTTCTATGAAATTTTGAATAAAAAGTGTAAATAGGGGTGATGGTATTACAAATGACATATATTTTCTCCCTAATTTATTGCTTTTATTGTCTCTTTTGTATCTCATTTAGCATGCATCATAAGCATTTTATAATTAGTTTTTATATTTTCTAATACATTGCTAGTTAGTTTAAACTCTCGTTATTTCTATATATTTTGTACTAATGTCGACGCAAGCAAATGGTATATTGCATATTAAGATTGTTAGTACAGGAACTCAGTTAAGAAGATCAACATTGACAAAATGCAACCACAAAACTAGCTTGGAATTACGACCAGAGATGTCGCTGCATTGAAGTTGAACCTCAAATGAGTAGAGTTAAGCTGAGTTTACACTAGAAGCACCAGTGCAGGAATATCATAGATGTCGCTGTAATTACAACATCAAATGTGTCTAATAGTACCGCGACAATCTGCAAATCTTTAAAGAAAACTTGTAATCTACGTGAGTGCACAGCTATACTCTAACTAATTTTGACAGCAGTAGAAAAATCCAAATCTGAATCTGAGAATGAAGGATGAAATCTACAAATATTTAGGGGTTATAAATAGACGAAAAAAGGAGGAAAAACATCATCAAGAACAAGGGGATTAAATTCTGAAAATTCTTCGTGAATCAAAGATTTGAGCTAGAATTAGGGAGCTGATGAATCACGTCTGCAACTGCTTCTGACGAGAGGTGCTTGATGCCGAGCAAGAGGAACAAGTAAAGAGTAGGCCTAGTAGTCTAGAGATAGTAAACTTCGTTGTACTCTTTATTTCTTCTAAAACGATGATGGATTCTGTTGATGTTAAATGAATACGAGAGTATCTTTTAATATTATATCATTTCGATTTTTATTTTACATTACTTGTCCGCTTATTCTTAGATTTAACCGCTCTAAACACAAAAGTGAAATTGCAGTACATCGACATCGAGAGATACGTTGACAGGTTAGATTAACAAGTAGGTCAGGCGAGAGCTGCTCGGGACTGGGACAGACTCCAGTTACTTGTTATTGGATACACATCATTGCTCGCATCGAGAGGTGGAGTAGTGTATCTGAGTCAGGATTAAGTAGGGAGTTATTATGAATAAGAACTTGAAAGGACTTCATTACTGCGATAATTCGTCTACATTTTACCTTGTTGAAGCATCCAGCGTTGCAACCTGTAGAATCAGTGAACCATTTCCACCCTTTACACTTGATCAGTTTTATATTTCTTGCATTTAAATTTCCACACTTTACACTTGATCACTTTTATATTTCACGCATTTAAATTTCCATTACTCACACTCAACACTTTTGGATTTATTTTCAGTAAATTGACATCTATCTTCTGAAATTTGACTTTAATGCAATGACAGTAATGATTAATTTAGTGTGCACTGATAAAACTGTGCTGACAACCCTATTCACATTATACTAATTTTTCTTCTATTAATTGTTTTAACATTAAAACATTGGAAACCATTTCCTCGTGGGATCAATATCCGATAGCTCTGTCTATCAACTATACTTTCATCAATGTGTGTACGCTTGCACAATCGTGTGTCGTAAAAGCACAAATCAAGGGGTCACATGACCGTATGAAAGAGGCCAGCTCATATGGCCCTAAACATGGCCGTGTGGCTACCCCACATGTCCGCATTCTTAGATCGTGTAACTAACTGTGCTAGTGTAAAAGAGGGTCGTGTCATTGACCATGTGCCAGAATGTGTTCAGCTCGAAGTAGGGTCACATGGTCGTGTCTCTAGGCCATGTAACTCTTTGTGACCATGTGAACAATCCTGCACCTAAAATCAACTTGACACACTGTCGTGTGAGGAAGCTATGTGTGGCACAATATCGTGTGACAGCCCGTGTCTCAAGCCGTCTACAGCCAATTGACTTCATTTTCAAGCCAAAACAATCACCATTGCTTATAGACCAAGCCATACTATTAACAACAAAATATACCTATACAAAACACTTAAAAACACACCTAAAAACAACTAAATCATACAACCAATGTGCCCTCATTAGCACACAATTTATACATAAACAACAAGCAATTCAATTAAAACATTAACCTTTCAAACATTCAAGACATTCATTTAAATTTCAACAAGTTCCACATTCTTTAGCATACACATACTAAATCATTCAAACTTAACCAACATCATCACATTAATAGACGTCAACTAAGTGTTAAGCATATATTACGTTCAAAAGTCTTCTAGTTTCATTCATTGCCTAAGATCAAAACCTATACTTTAACTAGCAACAAAAGAACCTATGTACATGCCACAATTACCCAACTAACAAACTTCAAAATTCTATTGAGCCAAATAATGATAGATGTGAACTCCTTGTTGATCCGATCGACATGTCCCAAACGTTCAAAATCTATAACAAAAATAAATATAAGAATAAGTATATCAAATACTTAATAAGTTCATACTAATAACATTTCACTTACCAAAAATTCTTAACATATACGAAAGATACTTGAAATATAGCTTAACCTATCAGTAATATAACCAACATTGTTAGTATAAATGGTATGCTTGGCTCAACCATCAAACATCCATATGTACTTTCATTTTCAAATGAAATAAATATAGTCTCAAGTACCAAATTTATGAAAGTTATAAATTCCATTCCACAAGAATGTCTCCAAACTTCAATACAATTATTTTCTATGAAAATTCATAAATTATCCCACTATACAGATAGAAACAATAGTATATGGTTTTCCAACAAGGTCAACCTACACGATAAATTGTCTGGCTAGGGCTTATTATTCCGTATTCTCCAGTCCGTAACATATGCAGGAGCTGGGAACTTGAACAAAAATCACTAATCTGTATACGATCATTTACTAATTTCATCATATCATACTAAGATATAATATAAATACATACTAACTATAATAATTATTAACAATCTAGTTACAACAATAAAATAAAGAATAACTTCATTACATACGAACTTACCTATCAAGATTTGACTACATGGACTAATTGATGATTTTCCTTTTTCTACGTACATCCTCCACACATTCAGATTTTTTTATCCAGAGTACAAATTAGTTTAATTAAATTCACTTAAACCTTATAAATAATCAATTTACACACTTAAGTCCTTTTAACCACTTTTACACTTTTACCCTTAAACTTCATCCTTTATACGGTTTAGTCCTTAATTTGAAAAATATAGAATTGAACATAATTATGCATAAATCAAGCTAGTCGAATTTCCTATAATCCTATAGCAGCCAACAATTTTCTCAATTTCATAATAATTCCATGAACTTTTACTAATTTAATATTTAAATCCTCAATCATCAAAATCATCAAAACTACTTAACAAAATAACATTATTTAAATATCAAGCTTACAAACCCATCACAAAACTTCAAAAAATCATAAATTCAACAATGGCACAAGTTAAAACATTCAACAGTTTTGCGAAATAAAACTCGAATTAGCTGGACCTAGTTGCAACGATTTCAAAAACATAAAAATCATGAAAAATCAAATGAGAAAAATGCTTACATGCAAAAGATTCACAATGGTCGAACCTCCAAAGCCTTTCAATGGTGTTTTCTTTCTATTTTCGATGGAAGAAAAATATTGAGGAAGATGATGACTTCTTTATTTGCTTTAATTTATGATTTTATTAACCTAATTACAAATTTACCCTCAATGTTTTCATTCAAATAAAAAAAATTTCTAACTTTTAACCGTCCACTACAATTTAAAAAGGTCAAATAATCACATAAGGCCTTCCAACCATGGGTTGACAATTATTAAGAAATTAAAAACTAATAATGTTTAACTTTTACAGCTTTCATAATTTAGTCCTTTTTCTTCAGTTAACTATCTAAACGGTAAAATTACCTAACCAAATTTTAATACGACATTATACAAACTTTATAAATATTAAATAAATAACAAAATACTTAATTACTAGTTAGGATTGTGGCTCTTAAACAACCCACTCACATACTAAGTACCACTGAATACCTTCTAGTGATTTATAATGGTGAACCCTTATGCGGTCCTCGGATAAGTTTCTTTTGTTGGCTTAGATACCAAGTACTATTGGCACTACTTTTTCCTTTATATGGATAGTGTTGGGTTACCTCTCAAGAGTCCTGCAACTTTTTTGACTACTGATTTGGTGGACCATCCCCATTTCAACTCCTTTTACCTTGTTTGACGGATTCCTCAGAATCTAATTTTTAATTATATTTCGTCGACACTTGGTTTTTTCCCTCTACTCTTTTTTCCATATTTTTGAATCTTCCATACTTACTGCCTTAACAATTTATCTCATTTTAACGTTCTGACGGGCTATCTTATATCTATAGTTTCGATAGATATCATGTATCACCTTAGCCGAGTTTTGGTCTCACTCAACACATCTTCATATTTATCATCTTGACAGGTTTTTTGCTTCGTCGTGGCTGAGCTAGGGTCTTACATATTTTGAATCCATGTTTCACGTCCTAATGGACTCCCTCGTATTTATTGTCCTGGCGAATTGCACAGGCTGCCATAACCGAACTATTGTATTACACCATATAACCCCATGTTTATTGTCTTAGCGAGCATTACCGTGAATATGAAGTCATGGCTCTTCGAAGCGATATGTGGATCAAAAGCTAACTTAAGGAAGTGATCCATGAGCAGTCCGTGCAAAGCATGCAAGGGTTACGTAAAGTTAATACACGTGAATAATGCTTAAATGAATGAGTATCCGCGTGATATGTGCTTAACAGTAGAGTGTGTCCGCATGTGAACTAACTTTGATTGGGGTGAAATTATCTGTGTTGTGATTAGGTATAACAAATACTTGCATGAAAATTGAAGTTAATGGTGATTGCGTTTAGCGGCGAATAGTATCTGTAATACCCATATCTCGTTTCTATCACCAGAATAGGCATACGATGAGTTATTGTACATATCAGAATATTTTCATAACATACAGTATTTAAATATCAATTTAATTTTCTTTAATTCAGATATAATTCGAAATAATATTAATCATATATTTACGAGCTTTAAATTGGGTCTTAGAGGCCCTAAAAATAGCTTACGAACAACCATTAGACAAAATTAAAAATTTTGCCTTATAAGGGTTACACAACCGTGTGGCTCTTCCACACGCCCTTGTGTCTCACACGTTCATGTCTCAACATGTGTGCCAGACCGTGTAACTCACTAACTTGGGCTACACGCCCTTGTCTCAGTACATGTGAAACCTGCCTCTAACACACTCAGGGCACACACCCGTGTGAAGGCCTTGTGTGCCCAAAAGTGACCAAAATCATGCTCAATCTTCACATATTAGTTTAGGGACCTAAACCAATCCTTACAACAACTTTACCATACTTTAAAACACACTCAGAAACATCCAAAACATGACACATTTAACCATTTAAGTCCATAGTCAATCACCTATATGAAGCCACATTATAATAGACATACCAAACAAACAAGATTTACTCAATTCAAGGCTTCATAACTACAATTGCAAAAGATCATCTTAGGATATTAATGCATACACTTGATTAGAGTACAAATAGTATACAAAACAATAGCATAACATAATTACACTTCCACAAATAAATAACCTAGATACATGCTAAAATTAACCAAAAGTCAAGACATCAAAATCAACTGAATAGGGACGTAGGATGATGTGTATACTCTGATGATCCAAGCCACGTGATTTCAAAAGTTCAAAATCTACAAAAGAAAATAACATCAAAAGTAAGTATAAGAAATACTTAGTAAGCTTCCATGTAAATGGAATGCTACTTATGCATAAGTCCAATACGTGTGAAGCTTGTAAGAGCTAATCAGATTCAAAAAGATTACGTTAGGTTATCCCTTCAGATTAAACTAATGATCGTAAATATGAGCTAGCTTGGCCAAATCTAGGTAAACGTATGAAGCAACAACGAATAGCTTCTCATTGCTAAATTCGAGTCACATGTTAACTCGAGTTCGCAACACATGTAGGAGCTTGGCCAGAACAGATGTTTGGCAATAACTCTCATGTTTGAAAACTTCTATTCGATTCTTCAAAAGAAATCGACTCATATGATTCATCTCCAATATCTCGTAATTCAATTACTTATTATATACATGTTCAATATAAAAATATATGAAGGCATAAATTAACATCATAAATATCATTATAAAACAACTTATAGCTAGAAACTTACATGTTGCATGATTTAACCAGTTGAGACTATTCATCGACTTTCCCTTTGCCTCATATGTCCTCCCCACATTGCGATTCTTGATCTAACGTATAATTTAATTCAATTAATTGTAACTCAAATACCATAATTATCAAATTAAACATATTAACTCAACTTATGCTGGTTGAATTTCATAGATTCCCAAAAACAACCCATATAAGCATCTAATTACAATAAAATTTCCTTGAATAATATCATCTAACCATTTAGTCCTTAACATTTAAGATCATCAAAATTCACTTAACAAAATACATATATCTAACTATAAACTTCCATAATCCACCCATTTAAACCAAAAACATCTCTAAATCATTAATGGCAAAACCCTAAACTTTTAACAGTTTTACAAATAAACTCTAGATTAGTTAGATCAAGCTAAAATAAACTTAGAAACATGAAAATCATTAAAAACAAATATATTCACATTGGAGAAGAAAGAATAGCTTGGTCGAACTCTAGGGCTTCAAAGAACCCCCGAGTTAGTTAGACCAAGCTAAAATAAATTTAAAAACATGAGAATCATTAAAAACATATATATTCACATTTGATATATTTAATCAAAGAAAAATAGCTTGGCCAAACTCTAGAGCTTCTAAGAACAACTCTCACGTTGGAGAAGAAAGAAAGTGATGAAAATCTATTTTTTCTTCTTTCTTTTTTATTTTATTTCTTTTACTTTTATTTTAAATACTAATTTTCACATAAAATATCTGAATTTGGTCACCTAACCCACCACTCAAATTCTAAATAGGGTATAATTTCCATTTAGGTTCCTTTAACTCTTCTCCCATGACAACTTCATATATTCCACTAATAGCACCTAACTTTGAAAATTTTGCGATTTAATCCTCTTTTCAAAATTTAACAAATATATCATCCAAATTTCATAATTAAAAAATTAATATGACCCCACTCATCACTTGTAAATATTAAAATAATAATATTTACTGACTCGTTTATCGAGATGTGTCGTGTCAAATCACTATTCCCGACACCACTGAAATTGGGTTGTTATAATATCCGCTAGCGAACCCTAAGAGTTTGGTGTTATGAATCTGTTAATAGATCATACACAACCATACTGGTGTATCTTTGTGTAAACTGTTGGTATTATTAAGTGTTGTAAAAGCTTACTATTTATCCTTGGAACTCACTAAGTTCTCTATGAACTTACATAGTTTTCCCCTACCATTTGTTGAGGAAGTGGATTTTGAAGGGACTCAGTTAGACAATAAACTCTTATGTGAGTCATTCTTGTAATTGAATATTGTAAAAGTGAATTTTGAGTTTGTTTGTTATAATCATTTGTATATATAATGAAGAGAAAGGATTTGGATGAAACAGTTACGCCACATCATCCATATACCTTTTCAATCATTTAATGACACGTGGATTAATTTTTACATGTCATCCACACATCACTTAAATTATTTTTTAATCATAAATCCTTAAATTCCCTAAAATTCCCCTTCCCCTTTCCCTTTTCCCCTATCGTCCTTCCCCTGCTGTCTCCTCTCCTTTTTTTTCAGTCTCAAAGAAACTTCGTTCCCTTTGTATTCTTCGCTCATACCCCAAATCCCCATACCCCTTCTGTAAGCTCTCTATCCCTTTTTCCTTCATCTTTGCTTATATGATCTGTTTTTCTACTTTTGAAATATGGTTTTCTTCTTCTTTTTTCCTTGTTTGATCTTTTACAAACTTTGGGTGCAGAAGGAAATAAAAGAACAAACATTTTTTTTATCTTTGGGGTTTGATTAATTGATCAATTTTCATCATTATCAGTCAATATATTTATTGTTTTATGTTAGTGAAGGGTGCATAAGTTTTTGTATTGATTCACTAATCATTCATTTTGTATTTATTTTGTCTGTGACTTGTTTGCCTATGGGGGTTGATGAAATTATAGCCTTTTTTATGAGTTTAAGGTCTGTTTTAACATGGATTTCGACTAAGTGTTGGACACAAGTACATGTTCATGTCAGATAGATATTAAGAAACCTCTACTTTGGTTTGCTTATGATGCATTTCAGCTTCTTAATTAGTTTTAATTGTTCTATTATGTTGTTCGGGCTCGAGTATAAAACACATGATTCACACCTCTTGATATCTTAGAGTGTTTATAGTTCTTAGAGATTTCGAAACCCAATCTTATACATAGCTTCATTGCTTTATCTAAAATAAAGCTACAATCCCAAGTTCCCTTGGAAGTTGAATTAAAAAATAAAAGTAAAACAAAAGTGTCTGTATATGCCCACTTTTTTCACTCAAAAGCATAATCTCAATTATATTATAATGCGTCATCTATCCTATAAATTAAAAATATTTTTTAAGAATTATTACAATAATAATTTTATTTTTTTCACTATTTTTATATAAAATATTTGAATCCGTAATATTTTTAAAAAATTAATTACATATATCTAAGTTTTTACTATTTATTGTATGAAATTTGATTGGTACATAGTTGACAATTTGGGCTTTAGTAGCAACACGATTTTATTACTTATCTTTCTTTCGAATCTAGTTTGAGTGTTGTTGTTGGTACTGTAGGAAGAGCTGCAGAAGCTAATTTCGTATCAATTGGATCATGAATATAGATTTAGGGAATGGATCATGAATATAGATATAGGGAATGGAACCATCAATGGTGAGGAAGCCAAGGATCATGAAAATTCAAGTAATTGATTAATCACTTTCTTGGTTGACCTTTTTTTCGTTGTTGATTCTCATATTAAGCTTTTGTTAATTGATTTTTTATATAAATAAATATCTTCTTTTTATATATTACAAAAGATTGAATGAGGTTTTAGTAGTAATCATAGTTCAATTTCAAATTTCAGTTTCTATTCTACGGGAGTGGACCGTGTGAGGCTAAAACTTTTGTTATGATCTTGTTTGATTAAATAGTTTGATAATTGGTGTTTGTTGTATTGTCTATAAATCCATTCATGAGTTAGATTAATTACTTAAACTTGTAGGTCCGTCCAAATTAAAATATAAAAAATTTTGGATAAAAATACAAAATCCAAAAAATAAACTTAAGTAAAACCCGATTTAGACTTCAACTTTCTCAAACATAGCCCAACCCATTTTAGACTTTTGTACATTTTTATTTTATTTTTATATATTATTTAAACATAAAAAAATATTGTCTAAATATAAATTTTAATAAAAAAAAATTATTAGAAATATTAAATATTAAATTAAAAATATATATATTTAAAAATTGCAAGCTTAAAATAGACTTACATAAGTCATTTATAAAAATAAGTGCACATTGAAAAATATGTTCACCTAAATTTTAAGCTCATTTTGAACCAATTAAACAAACATAAATATGTACTATTATCCTACATAAACTCACTTAGAACCCAAATGTGCCATAAACACTATAAACGGGAAAGGAAAGGGAAGACCATATGTGATAAACTAAAAGAGGAACCAACACGGATCCATATGTGATAAACTCTACATCGTCCCTACAACAGTAAATTATTAATTTTATACCTTAACTTCCTTTAACATTTACTCTGTTAATTAATTTAACACATGTTCAGCTTTTCTTGGTGCAGAACAGAAATTACTTGAAGAAAAAAAAGATAATTCCGTTGAAGAAATAAAAGTGGGATTAAAAGTGCATTCCGAAGAAGAGGCTTATAATCTTTATAATCAGTTTGCTTTAAGTAAGGGGTTTAGTATTCGAAGAGGAAATAAAATACGAAGTATGACTGAACCTATAAGATAACGTGAATTTTTATGCTCGAAGTCTGGGTATCATGAACACGAAGATGTTGGCAAAGTGAAGATATTTAATAGTCTAGAGACAAGGATAGGATGTAAAGCTAAAATTCGTTTTATAGTAGAACAAGGTGTTTGAGTTGTTTCTTACTTTAATGATTATCATATTCACCACTTAGCAACTTCAGAAGAAAGAATTAATTTGAGATTAGGAAGAAAAATTTTGGAAGGACATGGAGATGTTATTCGTTTAATGGTTGCTGCAGCAATCAAACAAACAAGTTCATATTCGTTTTTGAGGAAGGAGATTGGATTTGAAAATATTACATTTACCAAACGAGATTGTCATAATTTCTTGTGAATTGAAAGAGAGAAAATGATTGAAGAAGTGGATGCACAAAGCATTATCAATATTTTCAAATATAAGCAAGCTAAAGACCCTATGTTTTTCTATTCAATGCAAGTGGACCAGAATAGTCGACTAGCTAATTTTTTTGAAGAGATGGAAGATCAAAATTGGATTGCTATTGTTTTGGAGATGTTCTTGTGTTCGATACCACGTATAGAACCAATAAGTATAATTCGATTGTGCTTTTTTATCAGATGAAACCAGTGAGTCATTTACTTGGTTATTTGAAACATTTTTAGAAGCCATGGGCCACCGGCAACCGAAGAGTATTTTTATTGATCAAGATCAAGCGATGATGAAAGCAATAGAGATTGTCCTCCCAAAATCTTCTCATAGATTATGCATGTGGCACATATCAAATAATGCTAAACAACATCTTGCTAGTCGTTTTGCCAATGCTGAGTTCAAAGCACAATTTAATAAATGTTTTATGGATGTGAAAGTGAAACAGAGTTTGAATTAAGTTGGGCTACCATGATTGAAAATTTTGAACTGCAAGATCATGCTTGACTTAAGAGACTATATGAGCTTTGCGTAAAATGGTGTCCTGCCTTTAGCAAAGATATTTTTTTCGGCTCGGATTAGATCCACTCAAAGAAGTGAGAGTATGAACAACATATTACATCAGATTATGAGTTGCTCTTTATCTCTTATTCAAGTTACACAACATTTTGAGGAAAAGGCAAAATAATTTCGCCAGATGGAGTTAAATCAAGATTTTCGATGTAAAAATGGAGCACCAAACAAAGTTAATGAACGTGGGATTTTGAAGCATGCATCCAATGTTTACACTCTTGCTATGTTTAAAAAGTTCGAAGAGAAGTTAATGGATTGCATAGGCTTGAATTGTGTTGAAGCTAGTAACATCGAAAATCTTTGTTTATATCATGTGACTGGAGATGGACGTGAAATAATTTATTGTGTGGAGCTTGGCGTTTCAAATAGTATTGTCTCATGTAGTTGTAATAAGTTTGAAAGTCTTGGATTACTTTGTCGTCATGCTTTACGTGTTCTTCTTATGAATAACATTAAAGAGATACCCGAAAAGTATATACTAAGGAGATGGACAAAAAAAGCAAAATCGTTGTTTGCAAGAAAAATCTAGCTGTTTATTGCGCCTTAGTGAGTTGAATCATATCGGTTACAACCTTTTTGACAAAGGTTCATTGATTCCTAAGTGTACTCAAATTTTCAAAGAGAAACTATTAGAGGCATTGCAGTTAGTTGAAAAGGAGATGACAACTATGCAAGAAGCTAAAGATTCGGAAATTTCAAAGCATATATCTTTTGAAGATGCTATCAATGATGACAATGGAAGATCAAGTGAAAAAATAATGTTTGATCCTGTATGTGTCAAAACAAAGGGTTCAAGAAATTCTTAAATGAAAAGCCAATTTGAGAAAAATCAAAAGAAACAAACAAAGAAGGCAATGAACTCTCAAGTTTCAAAAGATAAGGAAAAAAATCAAGTGAGTATGTTTTCCTTTAGTATTATATTTGCATCTATTTGTTATGTTATTTAATTAATTTATGTTTTGAATTTGACAAATAATTGTTATTTTGATCAAGGGAAACAAAACAAATCACTTACGCATGAAGGTTCTCCACTAGTGTCTCTCCCAATGGAGTCTCAAACTCATGTTTATCCTTCCTATCATCAAATTCCAATGTTAATGACTCCAAACTACCAAAATCACTTTTTTCATCCTTTACAGGTATTGATTGAAAGCATTATTCTTTTTAAATGTCAAAATTCTTAAATATTTAAATACATGTATTGTGAAAATATTTTTATGTAGGATTTTTCTTCAAATTGGAGGTTCAGTTCTTCATCTAACATGAGTTATATGAAATTGCTGGAAGAGAATGATCCATCACTATTCAAGACTCAAGTAATATATTTTTACTTATATTGTCACAAATTATTATATTTATAATTCAAAGGGTTATCTAACAGTATAATACTTTTAATGCAGGAACATTTCTCAAATGGTTTAGAATCTCAAAAAGACTAATTATAGTTCATGAGAAAGATTTCAATTTTATTATTATTTGTAATTATATAATATTTTGAGAATAATATTATTATATGATTTTTATAGTGTTATCTTGTATTTTATTTTAGTTATTATTTAATATGAAATAAGTTCAATCAATATTGATGTAAGTATATGATTTAATATTGTTATTTAATATGAAATAAGTTCAATCAATATTATTTTTATAATGTTATTTTGTATTTTGTTTTGAGATCATGAGTTTAGCATTTGGTTTATGGTCTACTATATAAGTTGCCATTAAAGTTTTGTGATTGGAGGAACATTTCAAGCCAAAAGATTTAGAGATGTTCTTTAAAGATCCAAGAGATGTCGGGGCCATGACAATGGCACTCGTGAATCGTTTCGGGATTGAAGCTTGAACGATACTAGAGTAGGTAACCTGCACAGTTGCCATCTTAGCTGTTGAACATTAATAACAATGGTCAGTTTGTCAAGTGGTTGACATATACAAGCATATAACACATACAAACATATATGCACATATACATATGTATATATACAAACATCCATGCACGCATGCGTACCTACTTACATACAAATGCATATATACATATAAGGCAAGCAAACTATGAGACAATTGCTAATGAACTAAGATCACTTACTAGCAATTTTGATATGTTGTTACTTTAAAATATCACAAGCAACATAATGGCATATAGACTTATACGATATCGAGTTTCAAAATTTCGAAGAAGCATAACTATTCCAAGATGTCAAAAGGTGTGAATAGTGTGTTCTATACTTGAGCCCGAGCAACATAATAAGCTAATACTCAGGCTCCAAGTTGTGAAACAATAACTAATGAATTAAGATCATTTATTAGCAACTGTGATATGTTGTTAAGTCTTAAAACTAGTAACATAATGGCATTTAGCATATGGTTAAGAAGCTATGTATAAGATTGGGTTTCGAAATCTCTAAGAATTATAAACATTCCAAGATGCATAGAGGTGTGAATAATGTGTTTTATACCCGAGCTCGAGCAACATAATAGAACAATTACAACTAGTTAAGTAGCTGAAATGCATCATAAGCAAACCAAAGTAGAGGTTTCTTAATATCTATCCAACATGAACATGTACTTGTATCCAACACTTAGCCGAACTTTGTGTTAAAACTGATAAGTGCCATAAGTAACATGTTTTAGCCTCATTCTTAATGCGTTTTTGGATGATTAATCTATTTAAAATAATGAATTTTATGTTCATAATCCTTTAAATTCATGTTTCTATACTTAAGAAAACATTTGAGAGCAAAAGGAGCGAAAAACAAGCGAAAACCGAACAAAAAGAGCAGATTTTAGGAACCACACAAGCTGGACACATGGCCACGGACTAAATTGAAGATAAAAAGGAAAATTTGGGGCAAAAGTGTGAATGTGGAAGAGTTAGGAAGAGATTTATTGGACATAAGACTTTATTTAAATTTAAACTTTATTTTTTAGGATTAAAATTTAGGATTATTATTATTATATTTTTTATATTTATCTTTTAGGCTTTATAATTTAGAGTTTAATTTGATCCAACTAGAGTTTTTTTCATGTATTATAAATAGAGGATAGAGTGATATGAGAAGACGCTTCTAATTTTCTATAAAATCCTTTATTTCCTAAACCCTAACCGTCAGAGATTATTGAAGGAAACAACTGAAGAAACACCATAGAAGCCGTCTTTGAATCAGATCTCTACAAAGATTGAAGACCTCTTTCTAAATTCTTTTGATTTTACTATGAGTTTTTTCTCATCTTGTGATTATATTGTTTCTGAGATGTTTCCATTTATTAGAATGGGCTAAATTCCTAAATACCTAGGGGAGATGAATCTTAGGATGAATTCTGTCATTTGATTTCTGATTTTACACAATAAATACTTAGATTTTGCTCTCAATTATGTGTGTTGAATTCTTGATTTAGTATTCTTGAGATATTAATTCTTGTTTGATGTGCTTAAATCAGAGGAGGAATATACCCTGTTTAAGAGTAGATCTAACATAATTGAGTGGAGTTGCATGCAATCCTAGAAATAGGACGACATAAATCTACCAGATTAGAGTCAAATCTAATAGGGAATCCATATATCAAATTAATGCGACAATAGAGGTTTTAATTAGAAAGAAATTTCAATTAATCAACCTAGAGTCAGTTGCTTTTATGCTTGAATAGAGGTATTAGCATAATTTAGGGATTTCTACGAAACAAAATATTAAGTGAATAAATTGCTTAATTCAAAATGATAATGGCAGAGGAAATCTAGGTGAAATCTTTCCTGGGTATTGTTTGCTTCTTGGTATAAAAACACTTATTATTTCTCGCTTTAATCTTTGACGCACTTTTTATTAATTTAGTTAAATTAGTTTAGAACAATCACTTTATTCGACCGGTTAGATAATAGGAAGACGGTTATTACTAGTACTTTTGGTCCTCGTGGGAACGATATCTGTGCTTACCATAACTATACTATTAATTTATAGGTGCACTTGCCTTAATCATATTTTTTAGTTAAGTTTCGACTGCATCAAAAACAGACCTTAAACTCATCAAACAAGGCTACATCAACCCCCATAGGCAAACAAGTCACAGACAAAATAAATACAAAATGAATGATTAGTGAATCAATACAAAAACTTATGCACCCTTCACTAACATAAAACAATAAATAAATTGACTGATAATGATGAAAATTGATCAATTAATCAAACCCCAAAGATAAAAAAATATTTGTTCTTTTATTTCCTTCTGCACCCAAAGTTTGTCAAAGATCAAACAAGGAAAAAAAAAAGAAGAAAACCAGATTTCAAAAGCAAAAAAATAGATCATATAAGCAAAGATGAAGGAAAAGGGGATAGAGAGCTTACAGAAGGGGTATGGGGATTTGGGGTATGAGAGGAGAATACAAAGGGATTGAAGTTTCTTTGAGACTGTAAAAAAAAGGAGAGAAGGAGACGGCAGGGGAAAGGGGAAAAGGAAAAGGGGAAATTTTAGGTAATTTAGAGGGGATAGAGAGCTTACAGAAGGGTATGGGGATTTGGGCTATGAGAGGAGAATACAAAGGGATTGAAGTTTCTTTGAGATTGAAAAAAAAAAAAGAGAAGGAGACGACAGGGGAAAGGGAAAAGGGAAAAGGGAAAAGGGGAAATTTTAGGGAATTTAGAGATTTATGATTAAAAAATAATTTAAATGATGTGTAGATGACATGTAAAAATTAATCCACATATCATTAAATGATTGGAAGGTATATGAATTACGTGACGTAACTGTTTCATTCAATCCTTTCTCATATAATGAATGATGGGACTTGCTAATTTTTTAACTTCTATTTTATGCGAATTTAGGTTTACTATTATTTTCCCTTGATTTATGCCTTAATTCTTTTAAACCGTCAAGTGACATTTTGGAAGTTATACCTTTATTTTCTTTGGGTTTTGTTTAAAAACACTACTTCTCCAAATGCCATCTTAAGACTATTTTATTAAAATTGTATTGATTGACTTAACCACCAAAATAAACATTTTTGTCTTTACAAAATGATTTTCCAATAACATCGATGTTCACCAATCAGATAATCGAATTGGGGTGTTATATATTCACTCTGATTTAAATAAGATTTGATCTTATTAAGTTTAAGGAGGATCAATTGAAAATAAATATGTTTAAATCACTTTAGATGTAATTTTCATACTACACATCTATACTTTATTTATGTAATTTGATTGTGTTAATATATTTGATTATAGATGAATTTAAATATGATCATAATGAAAATAATTTTATGTTATAATTAATGAACGAGATTATTCAAAATATTTTTTGATTATGTTAATAATTTTTTGTGCTCATAAAATTACAATGACCTACAATTAAAGGTGATAAGCGCGCGCATATATATATATATATATATTACAAAGGGAGATTGTAAGAATTATGGATGCCACAATATATATTAAGTAATAATTTTGTGTTATTCACTGTCTTTGTTAAAATGAAATAGTTTAATAAGATTAAGGTTAATTGGGTTCAATTTAAATAATTTATAGATTAAATATGTATAGATATTTAATTAATTAATTTATAATTGATAATTAGCTAATTAAAGTTAAATTTATCCTATAAAAATTACATATTAACTTATAATTCAAATAAATTCACACTTAAAACAATAAATATTTTTTATCATCATGAAATTACATAAATTCTCATCGCAATGCGTTTTAAAAATACTACAATGAGCACCAAGCATACTGTAAAAGAAATCTACTGAGTGATGAAGCTAGCTGGAGTCAATATTATGGCAGCTGTCAAAACAAAGATTTCCATTGGAATCCACTACTTGCCTAAGCAGCTTTGAATAATATTTGTTAACACCATGGCCAATGATAAAAATACTTCTATCATTTTCAAGGGGCATGAAGTTCAATTTTAATACACGAATTGAGAATTTAAGATTAATGATTTCACAATTCAACGAGTGATTTAAGTGGAAAAAAAAATGATATTGATTCTAAGAAATTTGGATTCGAAAATTTATGTTACGCGTTGTCAAAAGATTAAAAAATATAAACAAATATTATTATATAATCACACTAATATATTAAAAAAAATAACGATTTCACTAGATTTTCGACACCATTCACTTCCTATAATAAACACTTTTGTTGTTAATCTTGTTTATTTTTCTAGGTAAAATTTTCTTTCAAAGAAATCTAGGCCATTTTTACTGGGGAAACCGAAACAAACAAGGTCAAAGATATAGTAGAAAGCTTTTCTTCTTACAAAAAAAAAAGCAGGAAAAAAAAATTTTCCACTTTGTGGTTGGTATCAAGAAATGCACTTCAAGTGGATGGAAAAGAGCACTAGCTAGAAAATAAAAAGAGTCTTTAGAATAGTTCCAGATGATTCTTAATGCTGCAATCTCTTATTCTGTACTATAGTTTCTCATTCCTCTCTTGTTATTTTCAGCAATTTCAAATTAGTTCCCCACTTTCTTTCTCTCATTGTTTCATTTCCATCACATAACAAGTAACATATAGGTTTAAACATAGTAAAACAATGAGCATCATTATTTCTTACATGCTCTTGGTTTGTCTCATTTCCTGCACTACAGCTCGAGATTCCAGCAGAGAAGCTCTGCAAGTTACAATTGGTATTGGCAATGGCAACAAAGATGGCAATTTAAGCAAGGGCTGTAATGATAAGCACCATAATCTTCCATTCAAACTCAATTGTAAGCTGCCAACAACCCACTTAGTGAATGAAGTATTGAAGTTTGCTGATCAAAGACTGGCTTTAGTGCATCCCATAATCCAAAAGTTTAAGTCTTTAATCACTTCAGATCCTCTTGGAATCACCCAAACTTGGGTGGGTTCAGATATTTGTAGCTACAAGGGATTCTACTGTGATAATCCACCAGATAACAAGTCAGCCATTGCTGTTGCTTCAATTGATTTCAATGGATTTCAGTTGTCAGCCCCTTCACTCGATGGTTTCTTGGATCAGCTTCCAGATATTGCGCTCTTCCATGCCAACTCCAACAATTTTAGTGGCTCTCTTTCGCCAAACATCGCTAAGCTTCGGTATCTGTATGAGCTTGATATAAGCAACAATCGATTTTCAGGGCCATTTCCAGATGCTGTTCTAAACATGCCTAGTTTAACATTCTTGGATATTCGTTTCAACTTCTTCACTGGGTCAGTTCCTTCTCAAATCTTTACTCAAAATCTCGACGCCCTTTTTATCAACAACAACGAGTTCATGATCCATCTGCCTGATAATATTGCCAACACCCATATTTTTTATCTCACTTTGGCCAACAACAAATTCAATGGTCCACTTCCAAGAACCATTTTCAAAGCTTTCTCTTCATTAGCTGAGGTTCTTCTTTTAAACGACCAGCTTACCGGTTGTATACCCTATGAGATTGGTTTGCTTAAGGAAGCTGTCGTTTTTGATGCCGGTAACAACCAGTTGACTGGTCATTTACCTTTCTCATTAGCTTGTATGGAGAATTTGGAACAGCTGAACTTCGCTGGCAATCTTCTGTTTGGAGCAGTCCCTGAGGTGGTTTGCGAGCTTGGGAAACTGATGAATTTATCATTGTCTGACAACTATTTCATACATGTTGGCCCCATGTGTCGGATTTTGATTGAGAGAGGAGTGTTGGATGTTAGAAACAACTGCATTCCCGATCTTCCATTTCAGAGATCTGTAGAGGAGTGTGCAAAATTCTTTGCTCATCCAAGATTCTGCCCTCGCATATGGTCTTACAATTACATCCCATGCTACCATTTTCTTTATACTTCTTCAATCCGTGAAATGGCTCCTTCACCTTAATTTTCTTAATGGGGTTTTGTTCTTGTTTTTGATAAACTATTCTTTCACTTCTATGTAATCATAATATAACTTTGTCTACCATGAAAACCTGAAGAACGCTATTATCGTTTGTGTTTGACAGGTTCTTCATTTTTCTCTTCTAAATGAACGAATGATTATATCAATAAATTTAAGCTAAATGCTAAAATTGCCTTGAGTAAAATGTTTTCGAAAGTGCTGAAATAAAAGTTTTTCAAATGCTGAATATCAACTATCAAATTATATTTTTATTATTTTCTCTTCTTTTCAAGTAATATTTGATTCATTTATCATTTATTTTTTTCTAAAAATATTAACATTTACCTCTTTTTTACTTAAATCAATTCGAAGCGTATGAAAAGTCTTATTTGAACATTTTTGTAAAGGTTAGACTTTTACATGATAAATTTTGAAAGTTTGATCCTTACGTGAATAACCCTTAAAAAGTTAAGTTTAATTTAAACATTGAATCCTAAATTTACTTGGAAATTATGTAATCTTTATTTGTATGATTTAAGACTTAGAACTCTAAAACCTTTTTACATTTTAATCTTTTAACCACGAGAAATATTACATTAAATCTGAAATCGAATCCTGGTAGGAATCAATTTTTTTACCATTTCACTTACAAACTAGAAAAGACGTAAAGAGAAAAGTTTTAAGTATTTCTATGCAATTACTAAGAAACCAGCTACTCTGCAAAAATACACTGGTAATAGTGTTACATTATCCCTCCAAATTAGTGTGTACTATGACTCTGCAGAAATACACTAGTAATAGTATTACATTATCTCTGCCAACTCGATAGCTTGCCACCGTAAACTCACTTTTGTCTTCTCAAAGTGGCTCACCTACACACCCAAGGTTTTTCAAGTCTCAACTAACCCACAAATCACAAGCTCCTAACTCAAACTATGTGGTCCAGCTCAAAAAGATACCCCATTAGAGACTAGAACATGATTAAAAAAAGATGCATCATGAAGAGCAAGCAGCTTTCTCACTGGTCGCCGCCTTTGATTTTTTTATTTAAATGTTTTTCAAGTTGTTATAATGGAGAACTACTGACACTTGGGTGGGAGTTTTCTTTGGTATTTCATGATTATAATTAAGAATCTTTCTTTGGGGAACCACTTCTTTTTTAAGCTCATGTGTTTCATAGGCTTATATCCTTTATCATACGTTATGGGTGACATATATCCAGATCATTGCCCACTTTGCATCCACTTTTATTGGACTTGCATCAAATTACATTATCTTCATTAGGTTCTTCTTTAAAATGTGATCAAATTACATTGTTTTTGAAAAAGAGAAGTTGCTTAATATAACTCTTATGATTCGAGTAAAAGTTACATAAGTTTCACCATAACATTTAATACTGGCAAAAACATTGAGGGTTTTTTGGTGGTTGAGTTGAGTAAATGATTGAATTGACAAAGTTAAAAATAATATGATCAGAGGACTTTAAAATGATTTCAAAGTGTCATGTGATACTTAAATCAGTATCCAGGTGTTCTGGGGACTTAATTTAAAAAAATATTTTGAGCTTTTTATCTATGATTCATTGTAATCATAGTGCTGTTTTTGTTTACCAAAAAAGGTAAGGAAATAGCATGGGATTGCAATCTTTAGACTTTGCTTCTTTTGAATTAAATTTTATTTTAGCTATTTATATGAGATTATAGGCTTTGTTGTAGGAATGATAGTGGGTGTTGTCAAAACTACTATCATTTTGTAGTTGATACGTTTTGCTTTAGTGTTCGATTTTTTTTATGTATTTATAATTTTAAAAATCAATATCACTTTCTGCCTCGTTATAGCATTTAATTTTTATTAATTATTTCTAATATTTTAAAATTTTTAAATATAATACTCCAAAAAATTTAAAACAAAATCTTGATAACTTAGGATAAAACACTCAAGTAAAAATAATGGATTTACGTTTCAAAGTAAAAATTTCCAATTTCTCTTAACTTTTTTTATGTTAAAAACTAAAGAACAGAAATAAAAACCAATAAATTGATGTTAAATCTTAATTTAGTGATTTTGTTAAGGATAGAATGATAACTTTATATATTGGAGTGAGATGGAGGGACAAGCTATTACGCTAATTACTTCATATTCCATATAAAAGAAATTTGCTTGTCATGCATTTCATCCACTTTTCAAAAAAAAAAAAAAAAAACTCTATTCGAAGTGGAATGGTTAAAAGTCCATTAGGTGATTTGGATTTTGTTGTCCCTAGTTTGTTGGGAGCTTTGGGCTTGATAGGTTTAGACTAAGGTTAAGTCTAAAATGATTGGACCAGAGATGATGATAGAGAGGGATAGACAAGTACTTTTGACTTGCATCAAACACATTGGGGGTGTATAGTGCTTTATGATGTTTGAATTCTAATGAAATATTGTTGAAAAATATGAAATTGACTTTTAGATGTAAGAGGAGTGCCTATTTCCTTAGCATTTGAGCTGTTGAGTGATAGTTTTCATATTTGAGTATTGTCAATTTATTGAACGACTTGAAAGGATTGTACTGATTATTTGGAGGAATAACTTGAATGGGTTGTATGATTATTTGGAGTATATTTAGCCCAACAATGAAGGTTATGTTATTTGAGAAACTCATATTGACGATCAGATCGAATTAAATCACCCGAGGCAATCTCTTGCAACATAGACATTTGAATTGGATTGAAACACTATGAGATTAACTGCCAAAAATCCATGTTTAGTTTATTCACTATTATTATATTATAAATAGGTTATTCTATGTTTGAAAGTCTCGAACATTAATCTATTTAAGGGAGAGAATTATATAGATTTTTATACCGAGAGTTTTTAGCACTTATCTTGTTCAAGTTAAGGAACATTTCTTAGAGTGCAAATTGTTAGTAAAATCATTTGTGTTATGGTTTTACTTGCTAAGTTCACAATGGTGAACTTAGTGGTGAGAGTATTGTTTTTCAAGGTTCGAAAGTGAGGAGAATCACGAGGTGTGTAATAAGTTGAGTTCACTTATTGTAAATGTTGAAGGGAGTTAATATTTCTCATTGAGCTAGGCTCTACAGACGTAGGAAAACTAAACTGCATAAACAATTCCTTTGTGTTCTTTGGGTTTTCAATTTCATGATTCAATCTCAAAAAAAATGCTCACTTTCCTACCACTCCTTTCAAGCAGTTAGTTTATTCACTAGCAATTGTTTAATAATTTAAATTGGTATCAAAGCTTGCCACTTAATGTAACTAGTGGAGATCCTAAAGGTTCCTAGGTTTAAGTCATGGAAGGTTCTTCTATATCTCATCCTCCTATGCTCGAAGTTGGAAACTATGCTTATTGGTAAGCACAAATGAAGATATAAAATGGGTCCATTGATAAAAAGGCATGGCGTGTTGTCGACAAGTTAGGAACCCCCTAAGATAGACATTGAACATGGGGGAGTAGTCAAGCCTAAAGTTCATTGGAGCACTTAGGAAGAAAAACTAGGCAATGCAAATAACAAAGCGTGATATGCTATTTTTTTGTGGAATTGACCTTCAAGAATTTGAAAGAATATTCAAATGTTTTGTGGAAAAATTAGGATGAGATATTGATATAGTCGAAACTAACTAAAAAATATTACTAAGGCAAGTGCACTTATCAATTAATAGTATAGTTACAGAGAGCACAGATAACGTTCCCACGAGGACTAAAAGTACTAGTAATAGTTGTCTTCCTATTATTTAACTGATCGAATAAAGTGATTGTTTAAAACTAAATTTAACTAAATTAATAAACTAAAAGTGCGACAAATAATAAATCAAGAGATAACAAATATTTTAATACCAAGAAGCGAGACAATACTCAGGAAAGAAGTCACCTAGATTTCATTTGTCATTATCATTCTGAATTAAGCAATTTATTCACTTAGTATTTTGATCCGTAGAAATCCTTAAATTATGTTAATACCTCTATTCAAGTATAAAAGCAATTGACTCTAGGTTGATTAATTGAAATTTATTTTTAATTAAAACCCCTATTGTCGCATTAATTCGATTTATGGATTCCCCTATTAGATTTGACCCTAATCCAAATGATTTATGTCATCCTATTTCTATGCAACTCCACTCAATTATGCTAGATGTACTCTTAAACATGATTTATTCCTCCTTTGATCTAAGCACATCAAACAAGAATTAATATCCCAGAAATACTAAATCAATAATTAAGCCCACACAATTGAGAACAAAATCTAAATATTTATTGCGTAAAAACAGAAATCAAATAACAGAATTCATCATAGGGTTCATCTCCTTTAGGTATTTAGAAAATTAGTTCATGCTAACGAATAAAAACATCTCAACGACAATATAACCGCAAGATGAAGAAAAACTCATAATAAAATCAAAAGAAATTAACAAGAAGTCTTCAATTTTCGTGAAAATCTGTTTTAAAGACTGCTTTAACGGTGTTTCTTCAGTTGTTTTCTTGAATAATCTCTGACGGCTAGGGTTTGGAGAATGGAGAATTCTACAAAAAATTGAAAGTGCCTAATTCATATCACTTCATCCCCTATTTATAATACATGAAAATCTGTAGTTGGATCCAAATTAAATTCTAAAAAGATAATTAGAATTAAATCTAAACAATAATTCTCTAATTGGATCCAAATTAAACTCTAAATTATAAAGCCTAAAAGATAAATTAAAATTAAATATAAATAATATAATAATAAAAAGCCTAAATATTAATCTTAAAAAACAGAGTTTAAATTTAAATAAAGTCTTATATCCAATAAATCTCTTCCTAACTCTTCCACATTCACTATTTTTGCCTCAAGCTTTCCTTTTTATTTTCAATTTAGTCCATGACCATGTATTCAACCCGTGTGGCTCCTAAAATTTGCTCTTTTTGTCCGGTTTTCGCTCGTTTTTCGCTCCTTTCGCTCTCAAATACTTTCCTAAGTATAGAAACATGAATAATCTTTTTGACCAATTGGGCAGTTTCAATGGTAGTCGACAAATGCAACTCTATCTTATAATTCAGAACCAACATGAGAAGATTGTAAAAAGAAAAAGAAACCATTATTTGATGTACCGTGATAGTGTTGTAGCTCTCAAAATAAAGCAAAGTAGTGGGTTTGAAATTTGAGAGCCAAGAGTGGAACAGTGGGTGGCCACCATACAAGCTTTTCACTGGGTATTGATGAATAATCTCTTTTTTTTTTCTCTCTAAAATTTACCTTTTAAGTTATTATTCGGAGTAATTTTATATTTATATGAAAATTAATTTGAATCAAACTTAATATTATTATTATATTAATAATAAATTTTATTTTATTTTTTTTAATTTTAGTTTTAATTTTTTAAATTATTAAAATTAAATATTACAATTTCAATATTATAAAATAAAGATATTTAATTATTTGTATTTAATAGTATAAATACATCAATATCATTAATATAATTTATTATTTTAACAAATTATTTACTATTAAAAATTTATTTTAATAATAAATTTTACAAATTATAATTTTAAATTTTAAATAATATTCTTTATAAATTATTGAAAAATATTTATACTAATGTTTTAATAATAAATATATTAATAATAAATGTTTTATAGTATAAAGGTTAAAATATGTCATAAGTCCATAAACTCTTCGCAAATTTTAAATTTAGTCCCTTTACATTTTCGATTTCAAAATTCAAATCTAATTGTTAACATTATTTTATTATTTTTAAGTATTTCCTTAAATCATGCTTAGCTTCATTTATTCCATCCAACACTCAAGTGTCTGTGACACCCTACAACCGACTCAATCATCAGATCCGAATGCATAACGTCACATTCCATTGTCGAAGCAACTCGAACTAATTCAATGTAAATACATTAAGTTTACTATATAAGTATCATATATTCCAAGTCAATCATCATTCATAATCATATATGATCATTATAAATGTTTATTGATCAACTTTAACAAGTCTCGAGGTAAAAAACGGAGTTAGGACACAAATTCAAACTCAATTTATCAAAGTAACACTATGTGTCTCAAGAGGTTAGGGTCCATGTCCTGAGATGTACTTCCCCTATTTCAAACCCCTAACTTCGATATTTGGTGTCTCGAGACATTGATGTATATGTCTTGAGACGTTGAGCTATATATCTCAAGATTGGTCTTTGAGACATTGTTCCCTTTTTTTTGCACCTTTACATTCAATATTTACCTCTCTTCAGACCAAGGGGTACTTGTCTCAAGACAATTAATTGTCAAGTAAAATGCAATATTTGTTCATTTTTGTGTCTCGAGACAAGTAAAAACACACCTAGAATTACCTGAAATGGTCATTTTTGTTCATAGTACCTTGAGACATGACCATTGTGTCTTGAGACCAACATACCAAATGGTCCAAAATGCAATATTTCAAGCAAAGAAATGGTGTCTAAATGCCACCTAATTCAAACCAATGTTGTACCATGCCAATGCACTCATTTGACATGTAAAAACACATTCAAACATCTTAAAATCATGGCATTCAATGCATCACATCTTAATATAAATAAATAGATAATAAGATAAGCTAAAACATACCTTTATCTATCTAAACCAAGCATCAAAATCACCAAAATACCCACACATGCACCATTATAATATTTACAATTCAAAATAGAATAAGGACTTCAAAATACTTCCTAATGACCTAGGTATATGTCATATATAACTTAACATTATAAGAATATTACAACTATTAGCTTAGCTAAGAGTTGATCTAAAAGATGTTGTTGGATTCACTATCACTTTGAGTACCTAATTAAGACCTATGCATGAAAACAAATAAATCTATACACTGAATATAGTATATTCAATGGTTCAAATCATAATTTGAAATCAAAACAATAAACATTAAACATGTAAAAAGGAACTTATTCCTTAACTTTGTATACACATACATATATGCATACATGTTCTTTATTACCATTGTATCAAGATCCAACATGAATATCAATGAATGTAATTCATCATATCAGAATGCCAATCTGTCCATGAGTAATTTATTCAATATAATCCATGATCTCGTATATAAGCAACATGTTTCTTTCTCAATTGACATTTTAATATATATATCAATGTGATTCTCATGAATCATAATATCAATTCTTTTTATTTTATAAAGATTAGTCTTTATTAACTGAATGTGGACTAAAGAACGGAAACTCGGGTTAAACCCCAAACCCTCCAAAATACACATATTAGTGTTGAACGGACCTAAAAATTCCGTTATCCCTTAACATTCCACAGAATGTAATGCATCAAATTGCCAGAATGTTCCTCCAACAATAACCAATCTTATGCCATGCCAATTATACTCAAACTCTATTCGACAATGTTTAATAGGGCTTTTACATTAATAATCAATATTATAACATAATGATATAAGTATCATAACATGATTTCAATGTCACTACTAGTATCCAATAATTTCCACATGTAATCACATAGTAATCATCAAAGTTCATTACTTGAAAATGACTAGCAATATTACAGAATTATCATCAAAGGTCATTACTTAACAATGACTAGCAATTCAATCAACAACTTACCTTAATTCGTTTAATACTTACCCTTTTAGACATATTGCATCACAACGTACATAACTAGTCAATTCAAGCCACCCTTTTTATTTAATAATAAAATGTAGAGAAGACAAATTATGTTTGCACAAATCAATATTGCTATTCCTCGATGACTTTCACCGTCCCCTTATCTTTCAATGGATCAATTTCGTCTTTAACTACATTCAATAAACTCAATTATAAAAAAACTCATTAATTTCGTATATTAAATATAGAAGCATATAGATTAAACATGAAATAAAATCTATTCAATTTGGTCCTTCAAAAACCTAAAGCCCGAAAACATAGTATCTCTTGGTTTTTCTGATCAAATCTAAATTTGACTTTGTAAATATACTCTCCAGAACTTCCAACTATCAATATTCATATTTTTTTTACTCAAAGGTCTTAACTTTTTTCTCTCTAACCCTAACTTTTATCCATGATACATAACTAGAGTTGATCATGGGCTGGGTCAGGTCGAGTTCAGGCAGAGCTTCAACAAAATTTTAGGCCCAATTCTTAGGTTCGGGCTCGGCCCGATCCGAAAAATAGGCTTAAAATTTTGTCCAAGCTCGACCCGAATTATAGAAGCCAAACCCGAGTCCGATCCGGCCCGACCCATATTAATTTTTTAAGATTATTTTATTATATACAACAAATTTAAAAAATATATAATATATCAAATACACTTAAAAACATTAAAAAATTAAAATACATTTAAAATTCTTTATATTAAGATAGTTGCAAATAAAATAGTAGAAAAATTAACAATAAAATATAAGTTTTACAATATTCAAATAATATTAAAAAAGACAGCAAAACAATAGTAAAAAGGCATAAAAATAATATCCAAACAACAAAAATAACAGCAAAATTAGCACCCAAATAGTAAAAACAACATCAAAACAACAACCAATACAGCAAAAAAAATAGAAACAATAAAAAAACAGTAATATAATATTTTATTAAAAATGATTAATTTATTCGGGTTGGGCTGGGCTCGGACCAAAAAATCTTATCCGACGTCCTACCCATTTAGAAAATGGACCTCATTTTTTTGTTCAAATCCATTTTTCGAGCCTATATTTTTGTTCAATCCCTCTCATTTTCGGTTGGGCGGGCCTTCGGGTCGGGTAATCGTTATGTTGGATATATAATTATTTTCTTCTGAAATTTATATATATCATTATATATTTGAAGGGTAAATTACATTAATTGTCTCTAATTTTGTTTAAAATTACATTTCGATCACCCAACTTTTAAAAGTTACATAATAGTCACTAACTTTATCAAATTGTTACATTTTTATCACTTGACTGCTAACTTCCATTAAAAAAAGTAATGTTGCACCTTAATTCAAAGGGTTAATAACTAATTTGGTCCTTGAGCCATGGAAAAAAATTATTTGATATTTTTAAAAGTTTCTTAAAAATAATTGTAAAAAGGTAAAAATAAATAAAAATTTCATATAAAAAATAATTGCAACAAGGAAAAGCCAATAATTTTGCAATTAATTTTTCCATATCCAATCTCATAAAAAATCTTAGTCTTTGGACTTCCACAAAAAAAAAAATTTAAATACTCGTTCACTTTGATCCTACTCATTTTTTTCATTTGCTTTGTTGTTTTAGGCTCTCTTCATTTTCTTTTTTTTTTCTTTTTTCTTGCAAATCGACATCAGTTCCACTCTTTCCATATCATTAAAAATTTGATTGTCTCGAAGCTGTTAGCGCAATTCAAGAATGATCCTCTGATAATTCTAATTCCACCCTAATTAGAAGAATCCATCAGCTTCTGCTAAGATTAGATCAATAGAAGATTCAACACATCCCTCGAGTGGAAAATATTATTGCGAATAGTCTTGTCAAGTTGGTACGCGACAAAAGAACAAGTCTTAAACTGTTTGAAGACCCTCCTTTGGAGGAATTAACCTAATATAGTTTCTTGTATTTTTTTCACAAAAAATATTTTTTTTTTATATTTGTATAAATATATTATTTTTATAGATTTTCTCACTATATTTAGTCAATTGATAAGGAAATTGGAATTTGGATTGCAAAATTTTAGCTTTGAAATTTATTATTTATGATTTCATTATTTCTAAATCTTTTGTTTGGGAATTAATATTTGAAATTCAAGATTTTGAATTATTCCAAATTCATTGTTAGGATAATTAAAATTTCAATTTGGATTTCAACTAATTCTAAATCTTAAAAACAACAATTTTAATTTAATTATTTAGGAGGATTTTGAATATTGTTGTTTTAACCAAATTAGACCGGTCAGTTGGACAGGGAACCGATCTGGAGAAAGGTCTTAGACCGATTGACGTGGGAATTGATACGAACCGGTTGATTGGGTGGTTGAACTATTTTTTTTTTTTTTATGATTTATTTAATAGAATTGGATAAAACTGTCAAATCGATTGTACCAATCAAATCTATCGATTCAATTGGACCAACCAACCAATGGCATAATCAATTTGGCCAACAATTCGGTTCTGAAACCCAAATCAGACCAGTTGGTTAGACCAATTGCACTTGGCATAAGCAAACTTGTTTAGGTATAAATTAAAAGTCAAGGTTTTAATATTAAAATTGTGGAAATTATGATATAAATGAATTTTTTGAATATTTATATTGCATTATATTAAATGTATGAAGTTTTGTCACTGTTTTCAAACCGATTGGATCGTGATTCGATCAAGGTACAAGTTCGGAATAAAGGATCAGATTGGTTGACTTGTTAATCGATTCAATCAGTCATGTCAATTGAATCGACGATCGAACTGGTTGAATTGATTTTATCTATTTTTAAATATCTTTTTATTTTTAATAATTTATTCAATCAAACTGATTGGATCAATCAAACTAGGAACCGGTGTTTGATCGGTTCGCCTATTAGTCCAATTCTGAAAACCTTAAATTTTGTTGATGATATATTATAAGTAAATTAATTATTTATTGTTTGAGTTTTGAGGGAAGTGTGAAAGAATAGTCTTTTAATCAATTAGGATTTTGAAAATTTCAAGTTTTAAAATGTATTTTGAAACTCAAATTTTAACTCTTATGAAATTGGACTTGGGTTTGCCCAAGTTCAAATACAACTTCTTATTTGTTTTCCAAACAAAGACTTTGGATTTTCAAATCCAAATCCAAATTTTTTGACCCAAATCATGGTTTCCAAATAAGTCATTAAAAAAATTTTAAAAATATCAAATGATTTGTTAACTATAGCTCAGGGATCAAATTAGCTATTACCCCTTTGAATTAAGGTGTAACGTCAAATTTTTTATCGGGAGTTAACAGCCGAATAATAAAAATGTAAGAATTTAATAACGTTGATAATTATTTTATAATTGTTGAAAGTTAAAGAAACCAAAATTTAGGGACAGTTAATATAATTTACCCAAATATATATTTAAAAATTACTACATCGAAATTTTTTATAATTAAAAATTCAAAGTTAGAAGTAATTAATTATTTTTAATCACTCGCATCATCTACCACTGCCAATCATTCTTATTTCATTTACTATGAACATGAAGGAAACCTAAGAGATTGAAAGAAACAAAAAAAGTGAGGAAACCTACGAGAAGAAAGATGAAACTAAAAATTCACGCAAGCCGCACACTACATTCAACCGAGACTATAAATTCTTTAAAAAAATATATGATAAATTTTATCAAAAAATATTATAAATAAAAAAGATAAATCTCAAAATTATTTATTAACTTTGATCAAAAGCCAAAATGCTTTATATTATTTTGATTTTGTTTAATTTTGTAATGAATTTTTTTTATTCAGATTTCACATTTGCATGGATGTTATGAAATTGGATTCCTATAGGTTCTACCAACACTTATGGATCTGATTGAGTGTCAATTAGTTAAGGAGAAAATCAACCAAGCTGAGTTCAAAATACGATGATTAGGTTATGAATGTAGCCTCTTCTTAATTAAAATGATCAATTCATGCCTGCACATTATGCCCACAAAATCAACCATATGTTTGGAACAAGTTGTAGCCGTTGACGATCTAACAAATGACATGAATTGGACCTATATTCTGTGCACATAAAACAAACCGTACGCTGAGCAAGTTACCAATCATTTCATAACATGAACTCAATCAAGTGTCATGTTTTACACATTAATATAAGCTCAATCTCCTGTATCATTTTAACCATTTCTGAATTTGTAAACACGGTCTTATTCAAGTAGCCCTTGGGCTCGTTTTCAACTTAATTCATATGGCATCATATTCCATATTTAGATTTCATTTTGTTTCAATAACCATTTAACCAATTCATTTATTTTTAACCCTAGTAACCATTTCAGATCATCTTGGTGAATACATTTATCATCTTGCGACTACACGATTCTTTTTGATAACTTATTCGATTAATTCACAGATCTTACTCAACCCTTGACCTTGAGCATAGTAATACTTTACCTCAGCTATAGTTATTACAAAAACTATTTGACTTATTTATAACTTACTAGAAATACAGGTATGTAAATCTTATCAGACATTCATGGCAGATCACACCATTCAGACCAAACAGAACATATCATCATTTCATATACTGCCATGGGTTATGACCTCATGGTCTGATGTATACATTCATGTAACATGATCTTCCATTTCGATTCTCATGTCGAAGGTTATGCCATGAATCATTCCTATCATATCATTTCATTTTCTTTACTGCTATGGGACTCAGCCTCATGGACTTGCACACACATCATGTATGGAGATCGGCCAATTTAGTCATTAATTTACTGAAGGCTACACCATGAATGTTTTCTTGTCATAAAATGCCATGGGTCAAACCACATGGTCTTCCGTTTCATTCATGTTGTGACTTCCCAGTCTAGTTAGCAATAACTGCCCTACCAGAGGCTCCACATGGAGAACTTAACCATAGTGTTCACTTACCCAAACTCGTTCATATGCCAGATCACACCATTAATATGAACAATATGCATGCAAGAGTCATAGTAAATACTCACCTAAGAACTCACTTTCAGTAGCTTGAGCGTCATATCCAAACATCTGACTTGCAATCAACATCAATCACTGCTCAAAGAAAACAAAAACATCATTAAAACTTGATAAAATTAAATGTCGACAATGAATAAATATCACAAAGAAAACGGAAAAAAATAACACAGATTTTACGTGGAAACCCTTTCGGGAAAAAAACTACGGGTAAAGGAGAAGAAGATTCACTAATGTCAAAAAATTGAATGATTACAAGAGGAGATGACTATGCCTATTTATAGATTGAAAAACCTTATTCCAATCAACAACTAATAGAAGTAACGTAGTAAGGTTGAAACACCTTATTCTAATTAAAATAAAATAAAAGAAGTCTAGTTTATTTGGACTTTACTTTTATTTTATTTTACCACTGAATTTTATTTTAACAAGAATTCTAGTCACTCAATTCTAACAATCTCCACCTTAACAAGAATTCTAGTCACCCAATTCTAACAATCTCCACCTTGACAAGAATTTTTTACTAACAAAAACTCTCAACGAACAAGTTCTCTACCTCTTCCACAAAACCTCTTGAGAGGTATTCTTCAACAATGAACACCAACCAAGTCCAAGCAATACTCAAACTTGGTTATGGGAAGTGACTTAGTCATCATATCTGCAGGATTTTCATGAGTACTAACTTTTCTCACAACAATATCTCCACGAGCAATAATAACACACACAAAATGATATCGAACATCAATGTGCTTTGTTCTTTCATGAAACATTTGATCTTTTGTAAGAAAAATGGCACTTTGACTGTCACAAAATATTGTACCAATCTGAAGATCTTTATTGAGTTCACCAAAAAGTCCTTTTAACCAAATAGCTTCTTTACAAGCCTTGGTAATCGCCATGTACTCAGCTTCAGTGGTAGACAAAGCAACTATAGTTTGCAAAGTAGCTTTCTAACTAATTGCACAACCCCTAATTGTAAAGACATACCCTGTAAGAGATCTTCTTCTATCTAGGTCTCCAGTAAAATTAGCATCAACATACCCAATGATTTCATCTCTAGTTCTTCCAAACTGTAAGCAAACATCAGTAGTACCTTGTAAATATCTCAAAATTCACTGAACTGCTTTCTAGTGTTCTTTACCGGGATTCACCATGTATCTACTAACTGCACTGACTGCATATGATAAATCTAGACGTGAGCAAACCATAGCATACATTAGAGAACGCACTGCACTAGAATATGGAACACGTGACATGTAATCAATCTAATTATCTGATTGTGGAGACAAAGCCGGTGAAAGTCTAAAGTGGGCTGCTAATGGAGTACTAACAGGTTTGGCACTCTACATATTGAACCTGCAAAGAACTTACTCAATGTACCATTTCTGACTTAGGTACAACTTACATGCCTTTTTATCTCTAAGAATATCCATCCCTAGCCTCTTCTTTGCTACTCCCAAATCTTTCATCTCAAATTAATCACTAAGTTGGGCTTTAACCTTTCTTATCTCTTATTTATCTTTCGCTGCTATCAATATGTCATCAACATAAAGGAGTAGATACACAAAAGAACCATCACCTTTTTTCTTAAAATAAACAAAACTATCAAAACTACTTCTTTTGAAATCATGGGTAGTCATAAAAGAATCAAACCTCTTGTACCACTGCCTTGGTGACTGTTTCAAACCATAAAGGGACTTTTTCAACAAGCAAACATAGTCCTCCTTTTTTGAGACTATAAAGCCCTCTGGTTGTTGCATGTAAATATCTTCCTCAATTTCTCCATGCAAGAACACTATTTTTACATCTAACTGATCAAGCTCCAAATCATACATGGCCACAATACCAAGTAAGGCTCGAATCGAACTGTGTTTCACAACTGGAGAAAACACGTCTGTGAAGTCTACACTAAGAATCTGACTGTAACCTTTTACAACAAGTCTTGCTTTATATCTGGGTTCTTCAATTCCTGGAATCTTTTCTTTCCTCTTAAATACCCATTTACAACAAACAGACTTTTTACCATTTGGAAGCTTCACTAAGTCCCACGTTTTATTCTTATGGAGTGATTTCATCTCTTCTTGCATGACAATCATCCACTTTTCTAAGTCTTCATAACTAACTGCCTTGGAATAAGTAGATGACTCTTGATTTGCATCAATATCTTTAGCCACGTTTAAAGCATAAGCTACTAGATCAATCTCGGCGTACCTCTTTGGAGGTTTAATTTCTCTTCTAGGTTTATTTTTTGCTATAAAATATTGTAGTGATGAAGTGACTCTATTTTGAACTTCTGTACTAACTTGAGAAGTTGACTTTATTGTAGATACTGGATCAATCTGAAACTCCACCTGCTTTTGTTGTTCTTTACTGGAAGAGTCTTTAGGAGATAAGTTAGGTAACATAACAATTTCATCAAAAACAACATCTTTGCTAATTACAACTTTTCTATTTTCAGGACACCATAACTTATACCCTTTTACTCCAGCTTTAAAACCAAGAAAAACACATTTAATATATTTTGGTTCATTTTCCATTATCAACATGAGCATAAGCACGACACCCAAAAATCTTTATATCAGAATAATCAGTAGGCTTACCAGACCATATCTCTTGTGGAGTCTTTTTCTCAATGGTAACGGATGGAGATCGGTTGATCAAAAAACATGTAGTAGAGGCTGCTTTAGCCCAAAACGAATTCGGTAAATTAGCATTCGACAACATACATCGAACCTTCTCCATGATTGTTATGTTCATTCGTTCTACAACACCGTTTTGCTGTGGAGTATGACGAACTATCGAATGTTTCACGATCTCTTCTGATTTGCACAATTCGTTAAACTCATCAGAATAAAACGCCAAGCCATTATCTGTACGGAGGTGTTTTATCTATTTTACTGTTTGTTTTTCAACCATAGTTTTCCAAGACTTGAATGCGAAAAACATATCACTTTTCTGCTTCAGAAAGAATGCCCAAACTTTTCTGGAAAAATCATCAATAAGAGTTAGCATATAATTAGCTTCACCTCTCGAAGGCACTTTAGATGGTCCCCAAAGATCAGAATGAATATAATCCAATGTTCCCTTCGTGTTATGGATTCCTCTGGTGAATCAAACTCTCTTTTGTTTCCCAAAAATGCAATGCTCATAGAACTTCAGTTTGCTAATGCCTTGCCCACCAAGAAGTCCTCTTTTACTCAATTTTGTCATGTCGTTTTCACTCATATGCCCTAGACGCATATGTCAAAGTCTAGTAATATCATCATCTGAGAAGAAAGAGGAAGCGACTGCAGCATCACCAGTAATAGTTGAACCTTGCAAAACATATAATTTGGCAGTCTTTCTCTGCCCTTTCATCACAACGAGGGAACCCTTGCTAATCTTTAGAACCCCACTTTCAACTGTGTACCTGTGTCCTTTTGAATCAAAAGTACTCAACGAAATCAAATTCCTTTTCAATTCTGATACATGTCGCACGCCACTAAGAGTTCTAACGACCCTATCAAACATCTTTATTTTGATTGTGCCAACACCTGCGATTTTACATGAATCATTATTTCCTATAAAAACAACACCTTCAGACACAACTTCATATGTTGTAAACCAATCCCGATTGGGACTCATATGGAAGGTGTAACCAAAATCGAGGATCCACTCCTCGCTCACTTTAGAATTATCGACAGAAGCAATTAGGAGTTCACCATCACTGTAGTCTTCTATTATATCAGCTTCACCGGATTGTTCTAGTTGTTTTCTCTTTTGATTCTCTACCTCCCTTTTGATCTTATTTTGTAACTTGTAGCACTCTTTCTTAATGTGACCTTTCTTCTTACAGAAGTTACAAGTTTTACCTCTATTTGAAGATCTCGATCTACTTTTAGATTTACTGCAGGGATTTCGTTTCTATGTCCTCCCACGATTATCATCATTGTTTCAATCTTATCTTCCACGAACAATGAGACCCTCTCTTCTGAGATTCAGATCCAGCCACAAGATGCTTCATCTTGTCATACGAGGTTAGGGAAGCATAGACTTCATCAACTGTGAGAGATTCACGACTATACAAAATTGTATCTCTGAAGGTTGAATACGACAGTGGTAACGAACAAGGGATAATTAACCCTAAATCCTCTTTATCAAACTGAACCTTCATGGCCTCCAAATCCGACACATTTCTTTAAACACATTCAAGTGTTCATGCACAGACGTGCCCATAATGCAATAGCAATCTTCTCCTTTAACACATCTTGTAGAATTTCATTCGACAGATACAACTGTAATTGCGTCAAAGCCTTCCGATCTTTACGCTTCTTCTCTTCATTTGTCAAATTCGAAGGCATCTTATCTAACCCCAACAAGGCATCCTCCAAATCTATCTGCGTAAGAACTGCTTGCATCTTTACCTGCCACAATGTGAATCTAGTGTTGCATCTAACAGCGAAATATCATACTTCAATGTCACCATTATCGTGATCGAGACTAGTAACTCGAAAAGTTTTGATACTAATTTGATAAAATTAAATGTCGATAATGAAGAAATATCACAAAGAAAATGGAAAAAATAACACAGATTTTACGTGGAAACCCTTTCGGGAAAAAAACCACAGGCAAAGGAGAAGAAAATTCACTAATGTCAAAAAATTAAATGATTACAAGAGGAGATGACTATACCTATTTATAGATTGAAAAACCTTATTCCAATCAACAACTAATAGAAGTAACGGAGTAAGGTTGAAGCATCTTATTCTAATTAAAATAAAATAGATGACCTATTCTAATTAAAATAAAATAAAATAAGTCTAGTTTATTTGGACTTTACGTTTATTTTATTTTACCACTGAATTTTATTTTAACAAGAACTCTAGTCACCCAATTCTAACAATCTCCACCTTAACAAGAATTCTAGTCACTCAATTCTAACAAAACTCATTCACATACATTTTACCATCTTCTTCTCAAACATTGACAACCTCATACAAAACCCTCATTTCCTTTAATCTTATTGTTCACCAAAGTTAACAAACTTACTCCTCAGGATTCCTTATGCATAACTGTAATACTCACCCAGGATATCATGAAATATCCTACTTCAAATCTGATCTTCAGTTGAGAAAGCCTACAGCAACATCTACTTGAGAGGAAGACGGAAAAACTCCCTCAAACCCATTTAACTAATATATATATATATATAGAGAGAGAGAGAGATGACCCATGTTCTCTTAGTGAAACTTGACATGTGTCACACTCTTTCAAAATATCTTCATTAATGGTCTACAGTTGTAAATATAAATATAAATAAGAATCCAATATAAACAATATCCAATTACCCTAACTAGAGGGTCCCTAATTATCACTTACAATGCAACTAGCACAGCCACCCTAATAACATGTTGCACTACGCCTTTGATAAGTACTCCTTTCATAGTCATCTCTCTACTTGAATGTTGTCTCATTTCAACCTACATAATGATTTATCATTAAACCACCCTCAACTTAAACACTGTTAAGAATACGCTCATTTTGTATGCTTAAAGAAAACTCTTAGGCAGATATTACTCAGTCAAATAGACTATTTTAGGTTTACACCCAAAACCTTTCACACACCAGAACTGGGAAAAATAAAAGATTTTTTTTAAGGCAAGGAAGGGTGGTTCTTTTTATGGGATGAAAGGGAGGTTTTATGAAGTTCAAAGGTTTTTATATAGTGGTTGGGGAAGGGGGTGGAGGAAGGGTTTTGGCCAATCAAAAGGGAACCACTGGTATGTCTAATAGACAACAAATAGGATTGACCTCTAAACCTAACACTTGCAAAACAAAACAACACTACCAAAAATGATGATTTAGTGTTAAATTCAGGAAAGACTATTTCTTTCGTTATATTTTGGTAGATAATTCGAAAACATACTATTTTGGTGATTTCTTTATTTTTATATTATTTATCAAAAAATACTATTTAAATATTAAAAAATACAATACTAATTATGCATTGTCAGATGAAGGCTTTAGATCCTTAAATATTTATGTTCAAGTTCTATTATTTGCTATTACAATCTTTAATATAAAACTTAAAAAACAAGAAGAGTTGTGAATAGATTTGTTCACGCATCAGGTTATTCGTTCAAGTTTTTTGAAGGTCCATTCGAAATTTGGAGGGTAGGTAAAAATTTTAGGCCGAAAGTGGATTTAGGCAAAAAAAAATTATGCCCGTTTAAAATATGGGTTAAACTTGGGCTTGAACATTCAAGGCTCGAGCTCGGCTTGACCCGACCCATTTTAAATTTATAATATTTTATATTATGTTATTTTTATATATTATGTAATTTAAAACATATAAAAGATAAACTTATACTAAATATATAATACTAATCTAATGTAAACATTAAAATAATGTTAAGATCACTATATAAAAAATTCAATAAATAAAAAATGTATAAAATTATTAAAAATTAAAATAAAATAAAATAAATATTTTTAAAAAAAAATTAAAAAAATAATGTGGACGAGCTTAAAATAAGTTTGGATTAGTATTTTGTAAATATAAAAGAATTTAAACAAAATTTTAAACTCAAATTTTGGATTAAATCAAATTTAAAAAAATATAAAATATGTTGATATCATATTTAGACCCGAACCTAATCCAATTGAGCCGGATTCATAAGCAACTCTAATTGTGAATGTGACCCCATGGGTACTTAAAAAGGTGAAACCAATTAATGAATACGGGTTTATCATTAAATTAGGCTCTCAAAATTCAGGATTGGGCCACCAAGACGGTGCTAAACATGACGTGGTTTGGTCAAAAGAAACTTCTAAATTCTAAAACCAGAGCGGATTTTGAATCGAAGTATGAGCCATCTTTATTTTAAAAAATAAATTCAAAGGGCTTCGGGAACAAGCTAATAAAATAAAAGACACTAGTTTACTATAAATCCTACAGAAATAGATTTCTACGACCCACAAATTATTGTCGCCCTAGCTAACCTTTTTCAGCTCATTATCCACTGTTATTTCCCTTGCCTTCACGTGATTCTCAGCTTTCAGTCCGACACCCTGCTCCCCCGCAGCTATTACATGCTTTTGTCACCTACTGCCCCTGCTTTCTTCCACAAGCGTATTGCTTTTCTTCAATTCAAAGACAAATAGCTTAGAAGTAGTTCTCCAAGCAATATTGTCCATGCTGAACAGAAGACAACAACCATCCCCTCTTCTTCAAACCTTCTCCATTTTCTTTCTCTTATCATGTAGTTTACTTGTTTATCCTGAAGCTTCCAAACTGCATTTGGCTTCCCCTGAAGCTAAAGCTCTTCTGGGTTTTCAGTCTAAAGCTGATTTGAGAAACCACCTTGGGTTCTCTCAAAATGCAACCCTTCACTTTTGTGAATGGAAAGGAGTTACTTGTTACCAGCAAACAGTGGTGCGTCTCATTATAGAAGATCTCCATCTCGGTGGCATTTTTGCTCCCGATACATTGTCTCACCTTGACCAGCTCCGAGTCTTGAGTCTTCAAAACAACTCCCTCTCTGGTCCAATCCCTGATCTCTCTTCTCTCATCAACCTTAAAGCCCTCTTCCTTGATCATAACTTCTTCACAGGTTCTTTTCCTTCTTCAATCCTTTCCTTTCACAGAATTAGAACCCTTGATTTATCTTATAACAATCTCACTGGCTCTATACCAACCTCTTTAGCTTCTCTAGATCGGTTATACTATCTACGACTGGATTGGAACCGCTTTAATGGAACCATTCCTCAATTCAACCAGTCTTCCCTTAAAACCTTTAACATTTCAGGCAACAATCTTACTGGTGCCATCCCAGCGACCCCAACCTTGTTACGATTTGGTTTCTCTTCTTTTTCATGGAACCCTGGTCTCTGTGGAGAGATTATTCACAAAGAATGTCATCCAAGGCCCCCCTTATTTGCGCCGCCGCCTACTGTGACTCTTGGTCAAAGTGCACAAGTTCATGGGATGGAGTTGGCTGAAAAAAGTTCAAAGAAGCACAAGAGAACTGCGGTGATAATAGGGTTTTCTACTGGGTTCTTTGTTCTCGTCGGTTCACTACTCTGTTTTGTGATGGCAGTACGGAAGCAGAAAGATGAAAAGCAATCAACGGCGGTGATTGAGTGTGATGATGCGGCGGCTGCGGCGGCGATTCAAATGGAGCAAGAGAATGAGTTAGAAGAGAAAGTGAAGAGAGTGCAAGGAATGCAAGTTGGGAAGAGCGGGAACTTGGCATTCTGTGCGGGTGAGGCGCAGTTGTATACACTGGACCAGCTGATGAGAGCGTCGGCGGAGTTGCTTGGGAGGGGAACCATGGGGTCAACGTATAAAGCAGTGCTTGAGAATCGTCTGATCGTGACGGTCAAGCGGCTTGATTATGTGAAATTAGCAGGCGCAACCAACGAAGAAGCATTTGAGCAACACATGGAATCAGTTGGAGGGTTAAGGCATCCCAATTTGGTGCCTTTGAGGGCTTATTTCCAGGCCAGAGAAGAAAGACTTCTTATCTATGATTATCAACCCAATGGCAGTCTTTTCTCCCTCATTCACGGTAATCCCTCCTGTTACAAACTGAGTTAAGCTGCAATTTGAACTCGGTGGTAACTCGGGTTGCACATTGATTCCTTGGGTTTGCAGCAAAGCATATGATATATTATTTAGTGTTAATATAGTTTAATTACAAAGCACTTTCTTTAATGCATTTGCATGTGCAGGATCGAAATCAACAAGGGCTAAGCCACTCCACTGGACCTCGTGCTTGAAAATAGCAGAGGACGTTGCACAAGGTCTCGCCTACATCCACCAAGCATGGAGACTGGTCCATGGCAATCTGAAGTCCTCTAACGTTCTACTCGGCCCTGATTTCGAGGCCTGTTTAACCGACTACTCTCTGGCAGCCCTAGTCACATCCACACACGATGAAGACCCTGACTCAATGGCGTGTAAGCCGCCCGAAACACGGCATTCAACTCACCAGGCGACATCAAAATCCGATGTGTATGCATTTGGGGTATTGTTGTTAGAGCTTCTGACAGGGAAACCTCCTTCAAAGCACCCCGTAGTGGCACCCAATGAGATGATGCAATGGCTTAGATCTTGTAGGGAAGGCGATGGAGGGGAGGGTGAGAGACTAGGGATGCTTCTTGAAGTGGCCATGGCTTGTTGTTCGAGCTGTAGTGAACAAAGGCCCACAATGTGGCAAGTTCTGAAGATGTTACAGGAGATTAAAGAAGCTGTAGTTAAGGAGGATGGTGAATTGGACCCACATTCTGGGATGTCTTAATTATTTCATGATCGTACCATTACCATTTGATCGTAGAACGTTAGTTTGAGTAATATCTCGTGTATAGGAAAAAATAAATTTATACTTAAGATGTGACAATGCAATGGCTGCTGTTTACGTACCTTCTGCCTTTATTTCCCGACATTATTATTCTGTTGTTTCATGTACTTGGCCCTACAAATACTTTCTGTGCGTCCATATATCTATTTACAACGCGTCCCTATTTATAATATTTATTAAACCTAAAGAAATTCATAAGTCTGTCAAGTCCACTTCGGGTTAGATTTAAGTATCACATTAATATTTTTTATGTTTTTCAAGTTTAATTAGATTCGATATCTAAACTTAAATTTTTGGTTAAACTCATTCATTTTTACAAAAAACTAACCTAAACTTATTAGACCCGTTCGTATTATTTTTAATTTTTCTAAAAAAAATTATATTGTTTTATTTTAATATTTAATAATTTCATATATTTTATTTATTGAAAATTTTTATAGTCATCTTAATTTTTTTAAGCTTAATATAATATTTGGTGCCTAAACATTTTTTTTTTAATTTAGTATTTAAACTTTTTTTTTGTCTAATTTGGTACTCAAACTTAACACTTTTTCCTAATTTGATACCTAAACTTGACATTTTTTTAAAATTAGTCCTTAAACTTTTTAAGATCCAATTTGGTACCTGAACTTCACTCTTTTTCCTAATTTGGTATTTAATATGTTTTTAATATCAATTAGTTAAGCATAGCTTAATACCTATTTTTAACATGAATTTTTTCTAAAACTAATAATATTTTTGTAACGTAACAAAAAAAATTTAACACCATTATTGTTTTACGTAATTGTTATAATATTTAATAAATTTAAGTACCAATTTGAATCTAAAAAAAAAAACTTAGGTACCAAATTAGGAAAAAAAAAATGTCAAGTTCAGTATCAAATTGGATCCGAAAAAAGTTTAGGTATCAAATTAAAAAATATCAAATTTAGGTATCAAATTGGGTAAAAAAAAGTTTTAAGTACCAAATTAGAAAAAAAGTGTCAAGTTCAAGTACCAAATGTTATATTAAGTCTTTTTTCTAATGTTTACATTAGAATAGTATTATATATTTAATTATATATTTAGTATAAGTTAATCTTTTTAATGTATTCTAAAATTACATAATATATAAAAATAACATAATATAAAATATTATAAACTTAAAACGGGTCGAAATCGGGTTTTGAATGTTCAAGCCCAAGCCCGATTCATATTTTTAAATGGGCCTAATTTTTTGCCCAGACCCATTTTTTGGGCTTAAGATTTTTACCCAAAGCCTCCCGAATTTCAAGCGAGAATTCGAGCTTGGATAGATAGTTCGACCCATGAGCATATCTAAATTCGAACACATCAATAGGGTTTCGATTTTTTTAGAGAATTATTGAAGAACTATTTTATTTGTTAAGCAAATTATATAACTATGTGAGTGTTTTTATTTTTTTACATTTTTATAAATGAAAAAAATTGTCCACAAGATTTACTCTAAAATATCATTAATATAATTTTTTTTTCATTTACCATTTGAACTAAAACAATTCCTTGTTTTTATATGAAGCTTTAATAAATACATATGTTATATACATTTTTTATATTTATGTGTGTCTTGAGTCAAACGGATATCAGTTTAATTAAAAAAATTATAAAAATAACTTTTCATGCTTAAAATAAGATATATTGTTACACTTTAATCTTTTAAAAAATATATAAAGATAAATTTAAATTCATGTCAATTGCGTTGGTAAAGCATTAAATTTAGCACTTAACTAAAGCTTTATTTTAAAAATTGTTAATACATTTTATTACCTCCCCTCTCTCTCTCTCTCATTATATATATATATATACATGTCAATTGCGTTGGTAAAGCATTAAATTTATCACTTAACCAAAGCTTTATTTTAAAAATTATTAATACATTTTATGTACATTTTATTACCCCCCTCTCTCTCTCTCTCTTTATATATATATATATATATACATGTCAATTACGTTGGTAAAGCATTAAATTTATCACTTAACTAAAGTTTTATTTTAAAAATTGTTAATACATTTTATGCACATTTTATTACCCCTCTCTCTCTCTCTCTCTCTCTCTCTCTTTATATATATATATTAATAATGTTGTTGATTGAGATAGTGTTAAAAATTAACTCGACATCAATTTATGATTGATAACAAACCCATGATAAATAATGGTATTTATTTCGTATTCTTAATATGATGTATTCATGTATTTGAATTTCATTTTACTTATAATTTAATTTAATTTTTTATTTTAATATCGTACATATATCATGTGTTTTTATTAATCAATTTTAAACCATACATTTCTTTATTTATTATATATTATTTTAAATACATAATTTTTATACCCATGTACCTGTGATGATGAAGTATACCAAAGCCTACGATTAGGTACTTTTTTCTACTAATTAAAGAAGGAAGACTCAAATATCAATCAGGGTCGAGAAGTAGTGGCGAAGCAAAAAAAAAATTTGGGGGCCAGAATTAAATTGAATATTTTTACGATAGTACAAATATAATTTTATCATTTAATAACCTATATCTTTATTATTTTTAAAGGTTTAAATTAATTTTTTATCATTTTTGAGGGGGCCAAAGTGTAATTTTACCATTACTAATTTAAAATTTTATAAATTATAAAAGGCTTAAATTAAAAATTTACTATTTTAAGGGGGTTATAATATATATATATATAAAAGAAAAAATTACAAAAATCTTCAATTTTGGGGGGCTTATTAATATTTTTGAGAGGGTCATAGTGTAAATTTATAAAAGACTAAATTGAAAAAAAAAACTTGGGGGGTCATGACCCTCTTGGGCTTTAACGTGGCCTCACCATTGTCGAGAAGTGAACTAATGCCAATCATCGAACAAGCAATCCGTTGATGATCACTACTAGTATTCAAACTGAAATAGATCCCCGACTTATGAACATGAACAGTTTGACCTGAAGGATTTTCATAAGTAGTGAGTACATCACTTCCATGCAACCCTAACAGTCCATCGGTGGCATCAGATGCACGTGGGCCTTCTATACTTGCTGAAACCAATAGAATGCAAATCGTCTTGGATGCATTCTCCGATGGAAGTAGAGCACTGCGGATACCAGTGTGGCTATATGTGATTTCGATACAAAACACTACGAATGCATGATCATGAGACCCTTACTTCCTCACATCACTCTTTGCCTGAACTATTTATATGTTACTGGTCAACTTGTTAGGATCGACCTGATTAAGCAACGAACAAGTTAAAAATAGCGGAAGAAATTGAGAAATTGAACACACAAATTTAACGTGGAAAAACCCCTCCGAAGAGGATAAAAAACCACAGGTAAAGATAATTTTACTATAATGGCAAAGAACGAAGAGTACAAAAGATGGAGATAAAAACTAAACTTCAAAAACCCGAAAATAAAGAACCCTCAAAACGTAAACACTAAATTCTCCAAAAGTGTTAGGAGTTCTAAACTATGATGGGTAAGTCTAAATGGATGTTTTTTCTAAAGTTGTAAAAGATCCTATTTATAGGATAAATTCTTAAGTCAAATAATAATAAAATAATCTAGACTAATAAGAATTTGACCCAAATAATTAAACAGAGTTTAATTGAAACAAATAAACAGAGTTTAACTAAAAGATTATTTCTCAAAATAGACTTGAAATAGGAGTCATAATTCAACAAATCTCCACCTTGACTCATATTTCCACAATGACATCTTTGCCAAAGCCCGTCACAGGCCTATCTTGAACTATGCAGAGAATTAACTGAGTCGAATCTGTACTTAGGAGCTGGAAATCTTCTAGCCTTCGACTTGTGCACTATCGAATCAAAACTAACCCAGGTCTGATTTTCACGAACATAGTGCCTTAACTTTTCAAAACCTGCATCCAAAAGAGAACCTCTCTTCAACGAAACAGTCATACACTTTTCCCTCCTATGACCAAGTTGCCTCCGCTCCAAATGAGTTGACTTCAACTCCGTAAAGGACGAGGGACGTTCGATTTCACCAGTCACTGTAGAACCTTCCAGAATATAAAGACTTCCAGTCTTTTTACCTTTTAGCAAAACGAGAGCCCCACAATATACCTTAATGCCGCTCTACTCAATGTTGATTCTGCAACCTTTTGAGTCTAAAATACTTAAGGTGATGGGATTCTTTCGTAAATCAGGTACATATCTGACATTTGATAGTGTCCTAATCATACCATCGTGCATCCTAATTTAACAATACTAATACCGATTACCTTACTGAATGAATCGTTTCTTACGTGCACAACTCCACCTTCAATTGAACTATATGTAAAAAACCATTCTCTGTTGGGACACATGTGAAAAGAACATCCTGAATCTAGGATCCATTCGGACGTAACCTCGGAGCTTTCGCTCGTTGACACTAACAAGAAATCATCATCACTTTCATCAGTCAAGTTAGCACCAGCTAAATCTTCCTCGTTACTCTTAGCAACTCTTTCATTTCGCAGTTTGTAACAATCTGCTTTGACGTGACCTAATTTCTTACAATAGCCACACTTTTTGTCTCGCTTCTTTTATGCAACCAAAACAGAAGCTTGCTTATCTACCTTGCTACCTGAACCAAACTCATTGTCGAGTTTATATTTGCTCAATAAATGACCCTTCACATCCTCAAACAAGAGTTTATCTCTACCATAAATCAAGATCTTCTTAAAACACTTGTATAAAAAGGGGTAAAGAGCACAACAATAGCATCGTCATCGTCAATCTGAACCTCTACATTATTTAAATCATTCAAAAGACTAATAAATTCACTAATGTGATCTCTAAGAAACTCACCTTCGTTCATGCGAAACGTAAATAAACGTTGTTTCAGTACTAAACGATTAGCTAGAGACTTAGTCGCATAAAGAGTTTTTAGCCTTTTCCACAAGGCGAATCCTGCAATACCCTATTCGCAAAGCACAACTGGATTGCAGACAAGTTCTTTTCATCAAGCTCTTTCCATTCTGACTGATCTAGATTATCGGATTTTTTTCCGATAACTACCTTTTTCAAACCGATCTGAACTAGAATTATCATCATCCAAACTTGCCACAAATTAAAATTTGTGTCACCATCAAACTTCTCAATATCGAACATTATTGCTACCATCTCTGAACGGATTGATTTGCGAAAAATAAATTAACTTTGATACCACTTATTAGAGATCGACCCGATTAAGCAACGAACAAGTTAAAAATAGCAGAAGAAATTAAAAAATTGAACACAAATTTAACGTGAAAAAACCCCTCCGAAAAAGATAAAAAATCACGGACAAAAATAATTTTACTATAATAACAAAGAACGAAAAGTACAAAAAATAAAGATAAAAACTAAACCCCAAAAACTTGAAAATAAAAAACTCTTAAAACGTAAACACTAAATTTTCCAAAAATATTAAGAATTCTAAACTATGATGGGTAAATCTAAATAAATGTTTTTTCTAATATTGTAAAAAATCTTATTTATAGGTTAAATTTTCAAGTCAAATAATAATAAAATAATCTAGACTAATAAAAATTTGACTCAAACAATTAAACAGAATTTAATTGAAACAAATAAACAAAATTTAACTGAAATATTATTTCTCAAATTTGACTTGAAATAGGACTCATAATTCAACACAACCGCTGAAAATAGATGGAAACACACCTGTATTTGACAGTTATATGACACTTATCATATCTGAGTAACTTTAATCTTAAGAGTTCAGGCTTTGATACACTGAACCACAATCCAGAAAGAGGAAGAGCTTAAAAATTTCCTTGCATAATGACTGAAAATGTTACAATGTCCAACAATAACAAGCTTACACACTGTGAAACGTACGTATGAACTAAGAAAAAACAAATTTCGGTGAAAAATGAAATGCAGAAACAGAAGAAATACAATTAGATTGCACCTTTAATAAAATTTATGTGACGGGAACAATTTCTTCCCTCAAAGTGTGTTATTGATGGAAATTACAGCACAACCTTGGAGACACCTCGTGCTAAGACCCGAACATACTTTTGCTAAAGCATCACCACTGAAACCATCTCATGCTAATGTCTTCAATGAATTGGCATGCCATCCACGACATTGCCACTTCTTTACAAGATGCTCTCCAACACAGTAATCAGAGAAAATATTTGAAGATTAAAAACCTATACTTTCTGATATTTTCGATATCAAACTAATCCTACGCAGAATAGGAAGGTTCCAACAGCCAGTTCCAGAAGACTGCATCAACTAAGAAAAAGGATAATATAAGGTTCATTGATGTAGGTCAAAGAAAGATTAGCCTAGTCAATTTCATTGCAAAAAAAAATATGGCAGGACCAAGTCCATGAAGGGCATTGTGTCAGAATAGCCAACTCGGTAGGCAAGCAGTTAATTCTGAGTTCATGTCCTTTTACAATTTTTCCGAGACGAGATTTACAAATCTAAAATGCAGTCATTGTTTCTAAAATAATTAATGTCCTCAACCATTAAGAAATCATGCTAATATAAGGAAAACAAAATAGGTGATGTCAACATGAAATACTAGGGCAGAAAAAATTACCTGCACTCCTGTCTAGGCTCAACCGCACACCTTTGGCTAGGAACATGCATATAATCAAAGATTAACATGGTCAACGTAATCCAGTGACCATCAAATATCAGACTCTATGTGTCAGAACTTGTGAACGAGGCCTTGCCCTTATTTTCGTTTCATCACTGTGTCTAATCGATTCCGAAAGTCTCCATGGCTTCTGCCATTTCCATTTGAACTGTACGAGCCATTGGTGATGGCTTCTTTTCCATCTCCACAGTTTGCCATTGCCAGCTTGTCCAATAGCTACTAACTTTTTCATTGGTAATTGTCTGAGCGGTATCATCTACACATGCAGCGAATCGAACTCTCTTAGCCAAGCATGAAAGCAGATTGAAACATTATGATTGAAGTTGGACAGTGAATTCACCTTCCGTGTTTGACCTATGAATGCTGCTGACTCTCTGGCTGGACCATTAACAATACCTGGGCTATATTTCAGCTGTTTCTGCGCTGGCACAGACATTGGAGATAATGAACCTTTCACATCATCAGCTATGTGTTTCAATGAAATAAGCGAGCTCCCCTGCTCATTGACACTTTTGTCAAAACCGATGATAGGAGCAGCAATGATGTTGATAAGGAAAATTCACTTGACGGCCAAAAGAATTATAACAGTGGCTACAACTAGATGATCCTATACAAATGACCATACAATTCTATTTATCTTGCCAAAGAAAAACCTATTTTAGATGGAATTCTTTTCTAGAGATTCCTCGATAAATTACAGGTTGCATCACTCAGCTGAAAACAGGTTTGAAAGGTTACGAGGATAAGCGTGAATTCAACTGCAACCAAGGTAAGTGAGATCACTAAGAGAAGACTAGAAGAGAAAAGTTTTGTCATTCAGCAAACAGTAAGAGATTCTATATCCAGCTGTTGGACTTTAGGTCAAACAAGAAAAAGGCTGATGTAGCCAATGCAAAAACAGCTTTAGAATCATGAGTTGATTACTCGAATACTCAATAAGTTTAAACTAATATAGTATGTCTTAGATGAAAACCTAAATAAAGCCACATATGTTTAAGGCCTTAATAAAGTCTACATAAAACTAACCGTAGCTGATGTAGCCAATGCAATGGCTACAGCTTGTTCTCTTAATTTTAGCTCATTCTCCACTTCTTTCCTTTGTAACTCGCTCTGCCGCAACAGAGCTACAAGTTCTTTAAGTTGTTCTTTCATTTCCCTGATTTCCATGTCTTTTTCCAATAACCGGCACCTGTTGATAACATATAAGCATCATTTAAAGAACCTTTGAACCATAATTATTTGAGCTTGCTTTTTTTTTTTCTAGTTAAACTTCAGCACCAGGCTGTGTTATATTTTGACACAAGTATCAGTACATATATCACTAGCTGAGAGAAAACACCTTGAGTCTCCAAGAGAATTGAACATATATTGAAGCAAGTTCTTTGCATCTCCCATGGAGCGCAACTGATTCCAACGTCCACAGTTAGTGAAGGCACGCTCCCGCTCTTCTGCCTCTGAAAGTTGTGAAGCCATTGCTACAAGTGAATTAGATGATATGCCAAGCATATGCTCAAGTGAAGATATTCGAGACACTCTTGCATTTGGTGACAAGGAGGATCCCCTGTAGAGTAGTAAATACAGCAACGGATGTTAGAGATGTTGGAGCACTTCTAAGGAGGAAAAAAGTACCATATCTACAGCAGCATGCTATGTTACTCAGACTCAGGTGCAAGTGTCAAATAAAGGTATATATCCGACACAGGTATGGTTAGACTTTTCTAAAGTTTTCAATGTAATTGGAAAATCTTTGGAGATCATATCCCCATATCCATATGTCGGACACGAGCATCAGACACCAATACTTCAAGAAAAATGAAGAGTCCTAGCAAACATAGGCAACATGTAACTAATCTCTCAAACTAATTTTGGATCTGACCATGGATGATCCATCTCATGTAGGAGAGGAAAAAGGCTACAAACATGCACACAAATATTGGCTACTTGCTAAATTTGCTTTCTTATATCTACTTCACCGATTCTGGAGCATAGAAACCGTATAATGGAAGGGTAAGAAAGTAAAATGCTTTCAGAAAATTGATACCTAGCACATCCATTCTTTCCTCTTGAAGGGCTTAGCCCCTTTGAATCTAACTCATCTACTTGTTTCAAGACGGCCAACTCTTCAGCCAATGCAGCTCTCCTGGAGATTTTGCATATTTAGCGAACTGGATATTAGAATAGTTTATATTATCCAGCATCTGTTTTATTATACAAAGAAGATTTGTTACATACACTTGGCTTTGCTTCTCATATTCAAAGCGAACTTCATGCACATTCACCATGACTTCTAACTCATGATCTAGCCAACGTTGTAATCCTTTCTCATTGGTCTACATAAGGACTTAATTAATATTAAAATATACCATCTGGATATTGAAATGACAAAGAAATTAAAAACAGAGATCATTACCTGCCCATTTATTCCATTCCCATTGGCAACAGCTGGAATATACCAAAACATTAGAAAATTGGACAAACAAAAGGGCACAGACATGGATTGTCTGGAAACAGCAACCTAAAAAGAATAGTATACCCAAGTTATCACGAGCAGCAGATTTACGAGCTTCAAGCAACTCTTTTAGCCTCTTGGTGGCCATTGCAGCCTCCTCTGTTTTTCTTTGGAGAACCTGAAATCAAGAATAACTCCAAATTATTTCCCTACAAACAAAGCAGTTGTAAGCCCTCATCTCCAATGAGAAAGAAAAATCTGCTTACCAGTTTCTGGCGTTGATTTAACGCTTGCAACTTATGCCTTTCGTACTCATTTCTCCGACCCTCTTTCCGTAACTGATTGTGCACACAGAACATGCGATAGATCAATGCAAGTGATTAGCTTTGTTCCCATGTAATATGTAATACAAGAGCATAATAGTTAATAATATGACAAGCTATCATAAAAAGCTCAAGGCACCTGCAACAGTTCCTTTTCTCGAGAGGCTTTCCACTGACGGAACTGCTCTGCCTCTTGTTTTATCTGATGTTGCAACTGAACCTACAACCATGGAATAGGCAAGGGAAGAGAAGATAGCAGGGGGGTATTGAAGTGAGAAGTTTTAGCAGAGAATGCAATAGAATTGATACGAAAGAAATGAAAGATATAAAGATCAAAATAAGATTTAACCTTTTGTGCCTTCATGTATTGAATTTCATCTTGTAATCGTTTTGCCGCTTCGTCACTCTTCTGTTTCTGTTTTAAAAGTTGAACCTGGTTCTCTTGTTTTTTCTTAAGATCAATAATCTAGTTCAAAAAAGTTTTTTTTTTTTAATATATTAACCAAAATCATCAACTCATCAGCCATTTTCTTCAATCTAATGATAAATGCAATTTCAGGTAAAACTTTTTGTCACCTGTGCTTCAAGGGATTTTAGTTTCTGAGAATGAATGTCGTGCACTTTCAGTGCTTGTCCTTCAGAACCGGCAGAAAGATTTTCAATTTCAGCCAATAACCGATCCCTCTCTTGCTGCACCGAAAAAAGAAAAGGCTAAAAGATGTTAACAGGCACAACTTTTCCTCGAGAAAAACTGAGAGAATTTCAAAAAAATAAAAGGGGAGGGGGGGGGGGAGTGTTTTTACACCTGCACAGCTCTTTTCTCTTCCTCTAATTCCTGAATTTTCTTCCCAAAATGTTGCTTGAGTGCAACTGTGTGGCCCCGAAAAACTTTCATCTTGGACTGATCATACGTAAAATATGAACATACACATCAAATATAAGAATTAGCTAGTGTCAGAAACTCTGTGATGGCCATACTATTTAATTACAAGGAAATAGACCCGTATGAATACAGATTCTGAATAAACAACTAATGAATAATATTGCAAAGCATTGAAGACAAAAAACTATACCTCTTTCTCCTCTAACTGTCTATTTAACTCATGCAACTCTTTGTCCATAGTATTTTGTAGAAGCATGTGCTCCCACTCTTTAGCTGCTCCTTCATCAATTTCTCTGGAATCACCTTCTAAAATGACCATTATATTCAAGCAGAGAAAACACCATGAGAAGAACATAAATATAGAATGGATATTACTAATAAAGAAGAATGTCAAGCATCTTGCAAACATCAGGTATGTTGGTACCTATCATGGTTTCAACCATTTGATAGTCCCCTGATTCTCTGCTGCGCAAGTTCCTTTTCAGCCCATCACTTTTGACAGAACACGGACTGCCATCCTGAAATAATAAGAGTGTTGCACTCATATACATTTGAAACCACAATATCCATGATAAAAACTTGGATGTAAATCAACTGAGAAATTTCAAAGTTCAGATGAACTCAATAAGGGTTTCCTTAACATACTTGAGCATCCATTTCACGTTGCTCGACAATGGTGCATCTGCTACGGTACTCGTAAAGTTCTCGGCACAGATCTTCATTGGCAGCTTCAAGCCAAGCAATCCTTTCTTTGAGAACCTACAAAATAAGTCTATTAAAAAACTTGTGGGACACTAATCCGGTATAATAAGTTATCTCCAAGAAAAAGTCCAGGAATAAATGAGATATTAAAGAGTTAAGGCATGTATAACACGTGTTACAAACTTAAGATCTCAATATTCCCGACAGTTATAAAGTTTAGTAAAGTGGTTAAGAGTACCATGATACCTGTACTTCACCAGAACCTCCCCGGGCACAAAGTTCTGCTTGCAGATACTCTAATTGTTGGCGCATCTTTAGCATCTCATTGGACATAGGATCTCGGTTAACCTATATGAAAGTCGAAGCAAGAATAAAATAATGTATAGAAACAATATTGAATTTTGCCTATATCTGACTAAGCAAAGGGCTTTTGAAGCAAGAAAAGAAAGAGGAAACTTTTGAAGTAAGGAAAATTATTCTCTCGAACTTACAACTGGCTTGTTCCGAATATTGCGAGCACGATTTGCGTACTTTAAAGTATTCAGGGTTTCCTCAGCATTGATGTCAGCAGGACTAATGCAGGCTGCTTGAAAGGAAATGATCAAAGCAAATTCAAAATTGACATTTAAAGAGCAAGGTAGGGACTAGGACATGAATGTATCAAATTATAAAAATGAAACAGCTTATTTAGAAATGGCATTACCTATCATGACAGTTCTACTGTTGCCACCAAGTGAATCCTGCCAAAAGAAATGGTCATGTTTCCATCACTTTATAAACAACAAAGTTAGAGAAAATAAAGATATTGAAATTCGAAAAAAGATGATTTAGAATTTCTGAAGCCATTTATAATCTTCTTAACAAACCTCCTAAACTAGTCATACCTGCAAAAGCCGAGTAAGTTTACTATCTCGATATGGAACATGGACACCTTCTTTGCGTTTTTTTTCATCACCAAGTGCACTGATGACATTACCAAGTGCAAGTAGGCCCTTATTGATATGAACTCCTGTTTAGATGATGAATACAACAATTATTATGTTTGGGTGGGGAAGATGACTTTAATGAAACAAAATAAAATGATAACTAACCTTCTTTAAAACGCATCCCATCGGAACCTGTTCTTTTTGCTCGCTCTGATCCAGCAAGATCTACTAAATGTAACTTGGCACAAAGATATTCTTCACTCATAGCATCATTAGGATTTCCATCTCCAGAAATAGGGTTGAGTTTACGCATTTGCGCTAAGGTGATGGTGAAGATTGCATGTGAGCGACTATATAACCACATAAGGAAAGCCAAAAAAAATTGTCATTATAGAAAATTATTACTGTGGCATATGACCTGAAATTTTGATATATAAAAAAGTTATCAAAATTTGCATTTAGCATATCATATAAAACCAAGAAAAAAGTAAAACTAAAAGAAGTAATTACTAAATAATACTTAATTTAACAAGAACCGAGAATGAATTAACCTTGACTGATTGTTCATGTTTGTACTCCCTGTAGCTCTACTCAACGATCCCTGTTCTAAGCACGCACCCATTTCTTTTAACGTACTGACACCAACTTCAGTAGATCCTGCCAGTGTAATAACACCATTTGATGATTCACGAATCTGTATTGGCGGTTTTCCAGGGACATTTACTTTCCCAGTATTCGCACTTGCAGTATCTGATTTGTTCACAAATGTAGGATCCAACAAATCTCGCACTTCTTCTTTCAAGATCTTTACGTCAAAATTAGATAAAAATTATGCATGTCAGGTCTACAAAGTAGGAAAAGCCAGTCAAGCCAGGTTTGATACTTATAATGATGCAAACGAGAGTTCTAGATCACATAATCCAGAAGATATATTCATAAAATGGATATCTGATAAACAAAGGGCGAAGCATTTACAACAACAGGTATTACAGCAAAGTAGAACAACAAAATGAAATGCTTGGTTCTTTAACAAACCTCAATGAAGGACACATGCAATTGAAATTCGATTTGATGTTTTAGATTTTCAATATTGCAGAACAAAGCATTCATTACTTGAGGAATGATTCCTGTATGAGAGCCATCTTTGAAGCCTGTGCCCATAGTATATGTTTTACCTGATCCAGTCTGAAATATTTTTCAAACTTCAATTGGAAGGAAAATAAAAACAGCAATATTTAGGTGTGTGTGGTGAGAGATTCAGCTGTACCTGACCATAAGCAAGAACAGTAGCATTATATCCTTGGAATAAGCCATCAACAAGTGGCACAATGCATTCCTCAAACATCCAAGAAAGAGAACTGGTGCTCCCATACACATGATCAAATGTAAAGGAATGTGTCCCAATTTGTACCTGCAGCATAGCAAAATATTCATTAGTTAATTCTGATTGATCAATCATTCAAGCATCCAAAAGATCCAGATCTTCAAATACTTCAAATTAACCCAAAAATCATCCATTTGAAAACACTCAAAAGAGTTAAGTCCTGCATTCTAATAAGTGACAGTACCTGAGGCTTTACTGGGATGACAGTAACGCAGTCTTTACAACCCTGAACCTTCTCATCCCCGATAAGTGGTCTTACATGAACCGCAACCTTAACACAACATTCCTCTGAACCTCCACCAACTTCCATACGAAGCAGCTAAAAGAAAATTCCACAAAGAGAGAGAAGAATAAAACCCCAAAAAGTCAAATATTTTATCTTCTTCTTTTCCTTGTAAAAAAAAAAAAAAAAACCCTTCTCCTGGACAATGGGTTGCTGCTGTTGTTCTTGGGAAATGTAAGAAAAAATAAAGAAGAAACTGTAAAAGAGGGAAGGGTAGTTGAGGAATTAGAGGGAGTGTGATAGCATAACCATAGAAGAATACAAAGCAGTAAGTTTAACTACTGTGATAACAACAACTACTGTCATTTTCCTTAGCCTTCACATAAAAAAATCGTCATGTAAAAGAAAGAGGAAAAGAACTTTCGTAACACTCTTTCCCTTTTTACCCTACTTTTTTGCTGACTGCAAATCTCAGTTTCCCATGTTCCTCTGTTTCTTATTATCACCTTCATGGAGTTTCGTTTTTGTCCTCATCTTTACAGTTCTACCCTTTTTAGCTCCATTTTTTCTGGATTTTCGTTAAAAATTAAAATTAAAAAAGAAAAGGTGATAGATAAGTGCTCCTAAAACCACGTATTATGAGGTTGAAATTTTCATGATCGTGCTCAGGATATGGTCGACAAAAGGGGATGACCACGCCGTCATCCTCTGTGGTAAGACTATTATTTTATAAAGTAATTCCACTCCCCCACCACCGTTTATCAAGAAGAAAAACCCACAGAACATAAGCCGCGTGATTTGGAATCATATACCATTTCTAAAAGTAAAAATCATGTTATTCTCTGTACATATTCAATTTTTATATTTTTTTATTCCATTATTTTTAAATTTTAAAAGTTCAGTTCTCGAAATTTATTAAGTAAAATTATGTTATTTTCAAATTATGATACACTAAATATATTATTATATATAATATCATATCAATTTATTATTTTTACATATTACTTATTAAATATTTAATTAATGGATTATCGACTATCATCTACTTTAAAACTGAAATTTTAAAATTCAAAAAATATAAAAACTTAAAATGATCTAATTGCAAAAAAAATGGATTAAATCTACACATTTACGCATAATATAGGATTAATAAACAAATTCAATTGCTATTGTTTGATTCAAGATCAAAATTTTAAATTTTAAAAAGTATAACCTACCTTTTTCTTACTAATTTTTTTTGCTTTTTTCGTTCAACCTCACTAAATAAATTATATAGTGCTTGTTTTCCCATAATTTTAAATTTTAAAAGATCATGTTCTAATATTACTTCTCCAATAGTTTATAAACTGTATATCAAATCAAACAAGTTGTGAACAAAAACAAAATCAATAAAAAAAACAAGCAATATATATTCATTTGTCACCACAGACCTCTATTATATGTTGTAATAAATTAAAGAAATAAAATTGACCATGAAAAAATAAAACCAAAACCTAACCCAGGAAAGAAAAATAAATGGCAAAAATGAAGAAAAAGAACTCAGAAAATAGACATAGCCAGCTGGGGGTTTCCCACTCTCACATGGCCCTTTCTGTATAATAACCCATTTGAGACCCCACTTTTATGTTGGTCAGACTTATTTTCGTCCCATTTTTCAGTAAAACCAGTTAATTAAATTCGCTAAATTAGTCATATGTGTTGTTTTTTAAATTGATTAAATAGGTTCTGTTTTTAAGATTTAAGAAAATAGATCGATTTTATAGGGAGAGCTTAAAAAGTGCGTCTAGTTAGACGAATTTTTTATACGATTGATAAAAAAGCTCGTCCAATTGAGTGAGCTTTCCACACAATTGTCAGGAAAATTTGTTCAGCCGGACAAGCTTTTGTTGACATATCAGGAAAAATACGTCTAATTGAACGCGTATTCTTTGGAATTTTCAAAAAACACTTTCAATTGAATGCATTTTCTTGACATGTCAACAAAATCTCGTCCAATTAAACACACTTTCACATTTGCCTTCCAAAATCATCATATTTCCTTAAATCTTAAAAAAAAAAAAAATTAGTCGATTAAAAAAAGGACATAAGACTAAATTAGCCTAAATTCCTCTTTTTGGGGTTTCCTTTTAAAAGGATTTAAATTTTGTTGTGATGTGTCGTTCACTTTGAGATTAGATGAGTTTTAAAGTATTTTTTTTTTTCGCCCTACCAATCCTCCTAGTTTCCTCCTGACATGGAGTAACGAATGATTTGTTTTCAAACCTCCGATTATTATTAGTGTTAGGTTGGATCGTAGTCAGTATTGTGTTGATGAATATTTTTAATTGATATTGATATATATATATTTTTTTTTAAATTATTTTTTGGGTAGAAATTATTTTAGATTTATTATTTTTTAATATTTAATATATGTTTATTTAATAATATATTTAGACATATATGTACTTTTGTTTAGAATTTTATTTTTAATTATTTGATTAAATTTAAAAAAGATGTCATAAAGATATATTTTATTCATTTTAATTGTGACACTCCAAACTTGGCAGGTTCTGAGTTGGGGCATATAGATCAAGGAAATTAATTTGGCGTGATCCTACTCGCCCAATTGGCATTTTGGCACATTAGTAGGGCGCAAAAGTCATGGTAGAATTCAAAGTCTAGTCCACGCCCAATGTGTGTGGCATGGAAGGAATTGGCGATCATTTCAAGGGATTCTCGGGTTGTAAGGGTTGTCGCCTAATTAGGATATGCTCAGCTTGTTTAGATGAGATATAAGTTAGTGCTAACCAGATAATTAAGTCTAAACGGTGAGTCAAATCACTGATATGAAAGGATATTGGCTTCTGGTATATGTTCCCTACAACTGTAAGTCATTAGCAAAAGTAGCCTTAAAATACTTGACACGTGTCAAACACTTATGGTTTAAGCAAAGATTTTTATCAAAGGATACTTTCGATGGAAGGAAAGTCATCCTTCCTCTTTTATTTAAAGACACTCTTTTTATCCTCATATAAAGGTTGATTAGGGATTCTTTACTACGTTAAGGCTAAGAATCGAGTTTACATACAGGGTTGTTTCTCACTAGGGTAATTATTTTGATTTTTCATGTGAATTTTGGAAAGGAATAAGTTTGTTTGCTTGCATGAAGCTAGGACCCTGCATGATGTTATCTAGGCTTGAAATACAGGTAAAAAGGGGTAATCGAATAGATTGTTAATAGTTGTATTCTATTTTATATAAGCAGTGGTCGTTGCGATATTTGGGAAGATCCTACATCCAAAGCATATGTTGTTGTTTGAAGGTTTCAGGTGAGTCTCTAACTAACTCTTACTTGTATATTTGTATGTTCATCTTTTCTATGCTAAATGGCTATATATGTTACGAAACGTGAACCATACAAGTGTGATATGTTAATTTTGTGACGAATGTATGTTTGATAAGCTTGCATGTGTTGATTGATCTATGTCTCTGATATGAAATAAGTATATGCATGATGAATGCATAAAGAAAGCATATGTTTGATGAATGTGTGCAAAACCATGATATGTATGTGTTTGACATGAGTAAGTCTCTGCATGAAAAGAGTCTACGTGCGATGGTAAAAGTGTGTCACATGTTTGAAGGTGTGAATGCATTTGGTGTGAACTCTAAAAGAGTAAGCTTGTCAAGCATGAGTCTGCATGATGAGTCTATGTCTATTTAAAGGTTCCATCGGGATAATAAACACAAACTTTGATATGGAAAGCCCATGGCCATGGCAATCGAAGACCATATAGTTTAAGACCTAGTCTAGTGGCTATGGCATCATGTAGAAGAAGATGAAAAGGACGGTTGGGTGAGTATAAGGAAATGAGGGGCAAACCTCACGACGTTAATTTTAGGCAAATTCCTATCGCTGAAAACACCATTAACTCAAAAAGAGCTTTTGTGACTGATTTTATTAAAAAGCCTTTGTGATTGATTTTATTAAAGAGCCTTTGTGGTTGATTCCGTAATATGTGAGCCTTTGTTGCTAACTCTGTTATAATAGCCTTTGTGACTAACTCTGATATATGTGAACCTTCGTGGCTGAATCTGTTATGAAAGAACATTTATGGTTACTTCTGTAACAATACGCCTTTGTGGTGGAACAAAAAGGAAATGCCTTTGTGTTAAATCTGTAAAGTACGCATTTGTGGTGTAGTTATTGGATGCCTTTATGGCTATCTTATGAATGGACGCCTTCATGATTATCTTCTAAATGGATGCCTCCGTGATTATCTTTGATGGAGAACACTTTCTTGGCGAAATCTAAAGAATTACATGGAAACAATCTCCGAAGGAAAGTACGCCTTTGTGGCGCAGTCTGTGATATAACTTTTATGGCAACCATCAATAGATGACGCCTTTGGACATATTATGAAGAAATGTGTTCACAAAGGAGATACCAATCATGAATGATATGGCGAAGCCCTCGTAACTACCAAGTCAGGGAAAATGAGCAACGGTACCAAGAAAAAAACTCTGAAAAGTGGAATCAGATAATAAGGTAATTTCTCTCACTAAGTTCTATCGAACTTACCACTCTGTGTTTTATGTTTCAGGTGTAAATGCATATACGGAGGGATGACGTCAGGGCTATGCCGTGGAAATGGTGAATGGGCACTTACGCATACAGAGCTAGTCTGTTCAGACATGTTTGAGTCTTAAAGTCATGCAAATAATTTAGGAGAATTTATTTTGTAAGCCCACGTAACATATATAGAACGGGTAGGTCATGCAATGATAACAAACACCAAGCATTTATGGCAAATTTAAGTAGAGTTATGATGGTAAGCTTTCTAACCATTTATAAGACCTCGTCGTCTATAAGGGCGTGTCGAATGATTATAAATACATGAGGTTTTATTTGGACTTAAGTTATTAGTATAAACAAAAAGATGTATTATTCAGTTAAAATAAGTTTAAGTATGAATATGTTTCAAGTTTGAATTTAAATAGTAACCCCGGGATTCAAATTCGATCAAGCGGGTCGGGTCAAGGGTCTCGAGCCAACAGGCTTTTATGTCGGTGTACTATATTGAGCCTTGCGCGTAGCATGCTTTATGCCAATGTATTTATCGAGCTTAATGCTTAGTAGGTCTCATGCCGATGTAACATTTCGTAATGGTTACTGGTGACTTAAAGTCTTACTAGACGATGAATTAAAATATGAATTGAACTAATATATTGTACAATACTCACTTGTTATGAGCTGTGTGTGACAGGAACTTAGTTACTTAATCGTATCATTTGATCTGTTGTGTTTAGATTTGGTAAGATTATCGTTTGGTTTAACAAACTTATTAAGCTTCATATAAGCTTACTCATATTTTGTCCTCTGTTTTGTAGATTACGTTTTGTGGGTGGGAGATTGGATCAAACTCGAAGAATCACACTATCTCGAGGACTATTGGTAGATTTTGTCAACATTTTGGCTTATATGACATGTAATAGGGCAATGGTTATTATGTTATATTTCTTGGTTATGTATGATGGTTGGGAACTTGGTGATAAAATGGTAGTCTTTGAGGTATGGTATTTGGGTTGATGTTTTGAATGTAAATTTTAATTGGTGTGCTTGATCGGAATTAAGCTAAACTTGTGTGAATGATCATGGAATGGTATTTGTCATAATAACTTGGTATGAAAGGTTGAAATGACTTGTTATGTTCATGTTGGGACTTGTCAATGATAGTTTGCTTGATGATTTGGTATGAGTATTACAAGGCGTCTTTATATAGGTACTTGCATGTGATATTAATGGTTAAATGTAGCATGTTTTGGATGCTTTTGAATGTGATATTAAGTGGTTGATGATTTGGTTTGAGCATTACAAGGTGTCTTTATATAGGGACCGTTAATAGAAAATGCTATCTTCTTTCTCCCCTTTTGTCATCCACCATAAATGAGGTTGAAGAAAACTTCAGAACCCTCCTAGCGTTCGACCATAATTTAGTAAGTAAATTCAAGCCTTTTTCTATTTTTTTTTTTGGCCATGAGAGCTTGATTTAGGTAGCCCATGTACCAAATTGATAATTTATTAAAGTTTTAGAAAGTTTTTGTTGTTGATTTCTTGAAGAATTAGGCTTGAATTGATAGATTTTAAACTTAGATTATGAAAAGGACTAGATTGTAAAGTTAATTTAGGTTGTTTGTTAACTTAGTTACGTTAGGGATCATTTTGAATCAGTGTAAAACTTGTCCTAAAATTATATTAGAAATGGAAAATATAAGGTTCCTAATGAGAATATATTAAATCAAATTTTAAACCAAATCTAAGAATTGAAAGTTATGCATATCTCGAGTTTAGGGACTAAATTGAATAAAATATAAAATATGGGGAAATTTTAAAAATAGAATTATATAGGATCATGCATATCATTTTTTGATCCAGTTCCCTAAGTGTAGTATTTTCATCCAAGTACACTTGTAATTTTTCAAACAAATTGGCTAATGAAACAATTCATTAATTACATTAATACTTTGTATATTGTCCTCACATGATTTTTGCACACAAAACAAAATGGAAGCAAACGTTGCTCACTGGTTGTTCTATTGTTTAACTAATATTTAGTGGTATTATGTGGTAAAATCGTAATACAAAAAGACAACTTGTATTAGCAGACGAACTTAAACATGTCCTTATTCTAATCGAAAATGAGCAAACCGATTAAAAAACTAATATGTCATCTATCAATTGTAGTTTGGGTTCGACTTATATTAATTAAATCTATTATTCGAACTTTATCTTATTATTATAATCCAAAAAAAAAATTAAAAATAATAAAGAAATAAACAATCAATTTTCTATTTCCACTACAAGAGAAGGGAAGGGTTTGTTACTATAATCCACCAAAAAAAATATTAAAAATAATAAAGAAATAAATAATCAATTTTCTATTTCCACTACATGAGAAGGGAAGGGATTGATGTTCATTGCGTGGATGAAATGTCACATTCTCAATCCCATTCCCCACCGACATCCCTTCTAACTATACAAACATAATTATATTAATATTAATAGATAATGCAAGCAGGGGCGAACCCAACTGCTGGTAGGGGTTCACCCTTAAAATAAATTTTTTTTTTATTTAGATTCTTAAAAATATTTTAAAATTTTAAATTAATAAAAGTAAAATTATATTTTGATTTCCTTAAAAATATAAAATTTTAATATAATTTTTTAAAAATTATAATTTTATTATTGTAAAAATTATAATTTAATTTTGGCTCTCTAAAAAAATTTGTTCTATTTGATTTTTCATCTATTTTATCACATCATTCAAAATCGATAAAAAAAATTAATGTTTTTTATTTTATTGACGTGACACATGATTGACACGTCAGCTTTTAATTATTTTTTAAAAATTTTAAAATGTCAACAAATTTATAAAAATTATTAAAGGATTATAAAAATTATAAAAAATTTTTATTTTTTTAAAATTTCTTAAATTTTATAAAGTTAGTTAAATATGTGAATCTGAAGGGGGCATGTTGGGTCTTGGCCACAAGGGCAAAGTCATAAATTTTTTTAGGGGGTGAAATTAAATTGTAATTTTTACAATAGTAAAAATGCAATTTCACAATTTGAATAGCTTATATTTTTATAACTTTTAAAAGATTAAATCAAATTTTTATCATTTTTATGAGGCCAAAGTGCAATTTTATCTTTATTAATTTAAAACTTTAAAAATTTTAAGGGACTTACATGAAAATTTTTTCATTTTAGGGGGAGCTAGGGCCCTTCCAACCCCTTAGATACACCCCTGCTTGGTCGCCCAAAAAAATAAAAAATTTTCAATTCAATCCTCTTATAAATAAAGAAACTATAAATTAACATATATAGTAAAATTGCATTTTAGCCATGTGAAAATGAAATATTTTTTATTTAGTCCCTTTACAAAAAGATGAAATAATAAATTAATATATAATAAACTTATATTTTGATATATGAAAGAACTATAATTAAATTTGGCCCCAATTAAAAATTTTTTTGGATTTGCCCTTGCTAACATGTCATCCACGTGGTAATCTATGTGCATGACATGTCAGTAAAATTAATAAATGTTAGCTTTTTCTTTCATGTTGGAGTGATTTGACAAAAGATGCAAATTTAAGGACTAAAGAAGCCAACACTTTATGGAAGGCTAGAATGACTTTTTTATAAAGTTGAAGAACCAAAATGTAATTATCCCTATTAATTAAAAGTTTATCAAAATAACATATTGAATATTTAGCTTTAGTGTTAAATTGAAAGTTTAAATTATGTACTCAAGTTCAATTTTTATTAATTTAATATAAAAATCTAAAAAATAGAAATATCATCATAATAAATTCATTTAACTTTATAAAATACGTGATTTTTTAATCATTTTACAGCTGAATTGGGATCTAGTTAATGGTAATATTAATTCAGTTAAATGCTTAAATATAGTATTAAATTATGATACAACTACGATATTTGTGAAAGTTTTATGTAACAAATTAAAAAGAAAAAAAATCAATAGAATAATCAAATATGACTTCGATTGAAATGATAAAATTGAGTTAATAAAATTCATCCCATCATGTGTAAATATTTCTTTTAAAATTCATGTGTAAATATTAATTTTAGATTTTATGTGAAAAGAACATTTTTTTGAGTGATCAAAATGAAAGTAACTTAGAAGTTGGATGACCAAAAAGATTATAAATTAAAATTATTTGTATATTACAAAGATTTAAATTGGGATGATTTTCGAATTATTTTTATCATCATAAATTAAATATTAAATTTAAATTATAAAACATCTTTTTGATATATTTCTTAAATTTAAGTATGAAATATAATTAAAATGTTTAATAAATGTAATTTTTAGAAATTTGAAGTTAAAACATTAAATGGTAATACTATAAAATAAAATAAATTGAAAAAAAAATCTATATAAATAGATAGATTTTTATCTGCTTATCATTTCATACTTTTTTATTGAATTTTTTTATAATTTAATTTTTTATAGAATTATCAAATGTGTTGAAAATTATTTCCAATTAATTTAATTGTTCCATACATCATCAAACAAAAAGTTTTATACATTAAGACTCCATACTTAAAATTCCATAATCTCAAACTTGTCAAACACAAACAAGAACTCGTGGTCTGATCATAGTATGCTACTACTTTTCCTACAATATTTTTATTTAACTTTCGTTTTTAGTGTAGGCTTTAGAGAAAAAGGACAAGGAGGTGATGGATTTTGTCGGCCAAATTTGGATTTATCTTTAAGGAAGATCAACGTGGCGGCGGTCCCTCTGCAGCCTAGTGGGAAACTGATGCTTCTTGCTTCTGCAGTCTCCCCTCTCCCTCCCTCTTAATTATATATGTATCGTTTTCCATTATTGCTTTTGAAGCGAAGGGTACTCTTTGACTGAACCAAACTAGTCTCCTGCTTCTTTTGTTCTTTTTAAATTGTTATGGCTTTCAAGTTATAATCTTTAGAAACAAAATTGAGAACCCATAATAAAAAGAAGGGTTTATTTTAGTTTAGGGTTTAGGGTATTTCAATGAAAGGTGATTATTGTTCAAGTTCAACAAGCGGAGAGAAGCGAAAGATGCAACACCGCCAACAACCGTTCAGAGGGATAAGGATGAGAAAGTGGGGGAAATGGGTGGCTGAAATCCGAGAGCCAAACAAGAGGTCTAGGATTTGGTTGGGGTCTTACTCCACACCCATAGCCACTGCTCGTGCCTACAAAGCCGCTGTCTTCTACTTGCGTTGACCTTCCGCTAGGCTCAACTTCCCTGACCTTATATTACAAGAGGACGATGAACTTAGAGGCATCTCACCCGCTTCCATACGAAAGAAAGCCATCGAGGTCGGTGATAAAGTCGACGCTCTACACACCACCTCCCTTCATCATCATCATGCTTCTAATTCATCGGAATTATCAAACCCTCCTCGAGTTTTCTCCAAACCCGATTTGAACAAGTACCCTGAAACTTCTGATGAAGATTGAAAACAACGTGTATAAAGGAAAAAAAATCTACAACTTGATTCTGTTTGATAAGTTTAGGTTTTAATTTGGATTGCAACTTGTGAGATGAATAATATAGAATGACTACTGGCTTAGCTATTCGTTCAAATAGGACGTGGCTCGCATCTTCTTGCATCAGGTTACACCACGAGCACAAGCATTTTCTTTCCAAAAGCGGAACCCCATCTCCACAGAGTTGAAATCACCTGCAATGCACCAACTACAAGAGTTGTTGTCCATATAATTTAGAATCTCGCACCACAATTACTTCCTTTTAGAAGCACCGCACTAGGCGTAGACATTGCAAATGGCAGTATTGAACTTCTGTTCCTTCCAACATCCTTCAACAACCAGATAGTTTTGAAGCTAAATTAATCTCTATTCCACAAATCAATAAGCCCCTAACTTGCCTATCGAATCAACCCGTCTTCCTTCACAATGAGAAATTCTCCAAATCGACATCATTAACCTCCTCCAGTTTTGTTTCTTGTAGGAGTACCTTATCCAATTTGCACTGATTCACAATTCTTCTCAGCATACCTTTTTTTTTTTTTTTTGTGAATTAAGGAAGTAAAACTTAGCTAAACCCTAAAGGTTGTCTAAACCTCCATTGTGATGGCTTCCTGGAAGACCACTGGAACTTGTGGAGTTGATCACCCTCCGTTCTCGTGCTTGTGTACTACAAAACTGATTCGCCCATACTACAGATATTTTAGTTTTTTCCATGAAGTCCCAGGAGATGCCTTGAAACACAAAAGTGTTACGATTCTTCCACAATCCCCAGACAAGGATTCCAAACAGTGTAGACCATGGGGTGTTGCTACTTTCTAAGTGTCCATTACTAGACAGGTTAGATTAGAGCAACTGTTCCAGCGAGCTTGAGAAGAAAGCTAACCATTTACCCCTTGGGATGAAGAACTCTTAAGACATGCAGCGTATCCTCAATGGCTTGATGACAGATCGAGCATGACGGGTCTTGTGCAATGGATCGTCGGACTCTTTCTCGGTTTGTTAGTAACTTCTGCTTGAGTGTTAACCAGAGGAAGAAACGTGCTCGGTGGGGACCAAAATACTTCCAAACTAACTTCCATTTCCCATCTCGATCATGCCAAGAGCTTTCCTTAAGCATACGATAGGCGGATTTGAGCGAGAAGTTGCCATCTTTTGATGATGCCCAGCGCACTCTGTCCATGCCAGCTGTAGTATGTGGCGGAGGGATATTAAGAATTTTGTGAATAATGCTTTTAGGAAGATGCTCCTGAAGAATCGACAAATCCCAGGCTCTGTTTTCGTCCACCATATTTTTTAAAGAACAATCCGGAAGAGGTTGATCAGGAGAAGTGACTTAGGTGCTTTAGAGGGCCAATATTTGGGACCCAGGGATCATTCCAACATTGGATAGCTTCCCCTGATCCAATTGCCCAAAATAGATTCTTTTTAAGCTAGGGCCATACCTTCGCAAGCCCTCGCCAAATGGGCGAGCAATTCCTCCGATCAATACTATCCGGGATTTTAATATCCATCTTATGTTTTGAGCGCAGAACTTGCACCCATAATGCGTCATCTTTCGTTATGAGATTGCACCCATACCTTTTTTCACATTTGTTCCCAAACCACCAACGTTCCATGACAATATGTTTAACCCATACGCCTAGAAAGTTACCTTTATCTCTTTAAGGACCCATCCTCTGTAGGCCCATAAAAAATAAAGTTTGTGCCTTTATCTTCTTCATAATCTGCACCAACTTTTATGGGCTCATTTTTCTCAAGTATGCCCATTTCATCGCTCCTTCATTAACCAAATCCACTGTCTGCCTTTTCTTTAATCCTCCCACCATTATTCCATCTGAATTATTCCCCCAATCCACAGCTTTATCGTCCCTATTAATGCTATGGGTCACGTCGTGTTGAAACTCTTTTGCCAACACATTCTTCATATTCGACAGTCATCATTTGATTTGGTTGTCAACTCATCGTTATCATGATGGAAAATATAGACCTCATAAATATAATAATACCCTTAAAAAAATTCAAAATTTGCCCCAAACTTAAGAGTGAGTATTCAATCGAGTCGAGTCGAGTCAAATCGAGTCAAAAAATTTCGAGTTAGTCGAGTTGACAAATCCTAATTTTGCAACCAAGTTCAATTTGAAATTTTTTCAAATCGAATCGAATCAAGGAGTCGAGTTAACGAATTCTATTATTTATACTCAATGTTGCGTTTATATGAATCGATTATTTAATTAGTAAACGAAATACAAGATTATTTAACTACATAAACAATATAATGATTTTGCTTTTTAACTTAATGGGTAAACATTTATCAAAATGATAAAATTTTACCTTTTAATTTAATGGTTTTGACTTTTAACTTCAGAAAGGGTAAACATTTATCAAAATGACGTAGTTTTGTTTTTTCTTATTCGGATTTTCGAATAACTCGAATTGTGTAATTTATATCCGAGTTAAACCGAAAAACTTAATTTTTTATTCAAGTTTATTCGAATAACTCGATTAACTCAAATAACTCGAACTATTTAATTCAAATTTTGATTTTTTTATCGAGTTTTTCGAATCGAATCGGATTTTGCTCACCCTTACTCAAACTATCCAAACAGAGATATCTTCAAACTTACCCAAATCTCTACCATATAGTCAGCTACCAACGCAATCTCAAAGCTTACCCAAATCTCGCCACAAAGGTTTAACAAAATACGTCACAAAAGCATCACAACAAAAGTTTTTCAGAAAATTTCGTGTTTACTATCCTGACGAATCTTTTCTCAAAGTGCCATGAGGTTTCTCTCACATGGTCTTATATATATCTTCATATTATGTTCTGCTAGTTCAGTTTACATCTCACAGGAGGCTACACCATGAGTATTCTCATTATCAGGTCTGACCTTTGGGGTCGTCTGGAGGTGCAGCCGTCCAGAACCCAAAGCTGAAAGGAATCCAAAATATTGTTTTCCAGTTTTTATGGAGCCAATTTTTTTTTTCAATTTTTAATGGTCCAATTATTTTTTTAGCTTTTAAGGGCTCAAAAATATTTTTTTACCAACTTTTAAGGGACATAAAAATTTTTTCTCCAACTTTTAAGGAACCTAAAACCCCATTTATTATTTTGCCTAATACCCCAAAAATATCCAAAACAGGTCCGCTCATTATCATACAATGTCATAGGTCTCTACTACATTGCCTTACACATATCTTCATGTTGTGATCTACCAGTCCGATTAGCATTATAACTGCCCTGCCGGAGGGAACACAAATAGATCACTTTCTCACCTTTTTACATATCTTAAATTTGTCAAGTATTGGAATCATTTAACGAGATTGTATTAGGCAATGACTACATACAAGACAACAACAACATCTTATTCATGCAATACATTATATACCTCATTTGTAAAAATGAAGAAACCTTACAATACTTCACACACACATACACTCATCAGTTATTCGAGAAGACGCCAACATACGAATAACCATTGTAAATTAACATCCATAAGTTAGGTTAAAGACTCATCTAAAACTCACCTTCACTTCAACTCAGAGTTTTTGTTCCAATGATCCTACCCGAACCACTAGCAACAATTGCTCAAAAGATTATGGAACTTCCATTAAATTCTCATTTTTAAACAGTTTACTAACATCTCAATTACAGATGACCCCCATGCAGGTTCTCCTATTTACACCCTACTGTTTTTATGCCTCTTAACATCCTTACTCTTTCAAAATCATAACATGCAAAGCCATCAGACTTACCAAGAGGTTGAAACATCCACCAATTAACCCAAAAAACTTAGCTTTCAGTTCAACAAAGAAGAAGTGAATATTTAGGTTTAAGAAGAAGAACCAAAGCGTAGAACAAAAGAAAAATTATCTGAATGTTCCCTTTTTACCATACTTATACTCAGTTCTCTTTTAGTGGATCTTAACAAGTGTCAAATGTTTTCAGAAATTATCTCTTAAATACCCTACCAAAACAAAATATATATATAAAAAGGAAATTCGGATGCAGATACTATTTGAGTAGTCAAGTCCATTCAGTTGACACTTAACCAATCCCATTCAAGACCCACTTGCACAGTGTTCGAGCAAACCAGGTGTACCATACCGATTTTTAAAATTCCATATTAATAATATTATAATTCTAAATTAAAGTCGGTTTAAATTAATGAAAGTTTTTCTTATAACAAACCAACGCAAGAAAGGAAGGGCTTTACAAGATTACTTCAATGATCGAGTGTAATGCCTTTGACTTAACCGAAACTCCTAAGTCGGGTCGGAGGATGTTACACATGTGTGATAGAATTTCTAGTTATATATAAAATGTTGATTGAATTGGTGTCACGAATAAACTCGACACCAACTCAACGGGGAATTTACTAAAAATACCTTTAATTTAAAGGGTAATTAATATTATTATAAATATATTTTTATCTTTCCATATTTTTATTTTGTCTTGAAAAAATTTATTTGAAGATCGAATATAAAATCAACAAGTACACATAAAAAAATTATTATCACTCCATTAATAATCATTTTTTAATATAATTTTATAGATATATTTTTTAATAACAAAATATTTTCGTTCACTCATATAATGAGTGTAATAAAAATCCAACATGTATAAAGTAACTAATATTATTTTGAGAATAGTATTATCTTTTAACATTTTTATATAAAACAAAACATATGGATAATCTATATATTTAAGTATTTTGTTGAGTTATTATCACCTACTAAGGGGTTTTAACTTAATTGTTGGGTATCTGTTCATCATTACATTGTATGTACCAGTCTATCACTAAGGGCTAACGCTTTCTGGGTTTTTTTTTTTTCATTCTCCCCCACAACCTTTTGATGATGAACTAAATATGTCCACTTCTTTAAATTGATTTATAGCTTTCCTTTTTAATGTTATTGACTTCCATCGTCAACTGAACTTCAGAGCTTTACATTTTCAAAGAACAGAAAACAAAACCTTTTTTTTTTTTTTTTTTAAAAATGGATCACAAACTCCCAATCTCCACCAGCAGACAAAGAAATCCAATATCCACAAAGAGCAAAAAAGGAAAAAAGGTTGACAAATTGTGACTTGAAAAATGGAGTCTCTCTTTTTGGAGGGAAAATGGGATCAATGGCTGTGAATGCGAAGTTCATGGGGCCATTCTCAGGTAGGTTTCAGACAAGAAATGAGTCGTGGGACATGGATTTTTGTCTTTTGGCACTTAAACCAATGGTAATAGCGGTGGTAGAGAATGGCTTTAAAGTTTAAAGTTTAAACACTACAGAAAGAATAATGCAATAAGTTAGAAGAATGAAGGTAGACATGGGAAACAGACATTTAAACTTTTAAGGAGTGTGAGAGGTCAAGATTTTTAACTTTTTCTTTTGAGTTTGTGGGAACTCCACAAAGAGGTTAAAACAAATATACAGTAGAAGAAGAAAAAAGGGGTTTGGGATGGGAAGGAAAAGCAAAGAAAGAGTGAAAGGGGGAAAGTTTGTATAGTGAGGATGTTTCAGTGCCATCAATTCCAACTCTGCTTCGACTGTCATCCATTTGATATTCACTTCGGAATTCAATCCCTCTTTTCCCTGCACATTTGCACCTCCTTTCCTTTAAGCGACATGACCATTTTCTCACCCATGCCATCATGTTCTTCATTTCCCTACTATCTTTCTCGATACCAAGAACGGATTTTGAATAGTTAATTGCATGACCTAATCACCCATCTAAATCTCTAGTTGGTGATATATTTCAACCTGAACAATGGCTGCATGCCCACATTTTTGCTTTTATTTTATCATGGTTTAAAGCAGTAAAACAAACGGTTTCTCTCTCCATCCTCTTCTATCAACTTTCCAAGCTGAAAAGATTTCCAAGCAAGACGATATTCTAGGAGCTTCGAAATGAGAAGTCTTTTGGCTAAAGTGGGAGGGGATGACCCTTTTTATTATTATAATATTTTGAATATCAAACTAATATATTATCTACGAATTATTATAGTTATATTTATATTAAAATATAAAAATTGATGAGTAGGGTAGCGAGTATAAATTTACAATATGTCAAAAAATCTTGTACAATGAAAATACATTAAAATGATTAAGAAATATTTTATTATTTATAATATTTTGAATATCAAACTAATTGATATGTTTTAATTATGCATATTAATTATTATTTTGAAAAATGTTATTTTTCATTAGTTTCTTAAAATTAAAATTATTTTGTTTAAATTATAAAATTTAAATATATAAAATCACATGCAATATATGTGTCAAAGTGATCATAAATTAGGTTAGACTATTTTAAGATTCGATTCTAAAAGAAATTTTAAGATTGGGCTCGAGCTCAGCCTAACCAACCCACCTAATAATCTATTTTATTATTTAAGTAATATGTTTTAAATATCTTCCAACTCACTTTTGTGGGATCAAGTCATGAGATTAATTGAATGGGAAGTGAATGGTATGAATTGAGTTTTTTTTTTGAAAAATATGTTGGTTGAATTTATTAGAAATTAAAATAGAGAAACATTACAAACGAAATTAAAATGTAGTGGAAATATAATAAAATAAATGGAAATTAAAAAAAAATAGAAAACGAAACATCAAACCAGCAAAACAGATCCAGTCGGCTGCAACAACAGGGATGAAATGAAACACTGGAAAAAGGAAGCAAGAAACAAAACTTCTTGTCTCTGTCCACCTACACGCTTAAGGATCAAAGTAGGAGTGGTGAGCGAAACCAATAATCTTGCAGGCTGCTTCACAAAACAGATCTTATTGCATCGGTAAACGAATCACAAAAAGGGATTAAACTATTTAAAGATCACCGATAACCGTAAATCAACTTGAAAAATAATTATTGGAATGGGCCAATTTTACAAAAACGTGCGTACGTGGCGTCGTTTTCAGGGGTTTTTTCATAAAAGCGCTTCCACGTGGAAGTTTTTTTCCTTGTGTCAACAAAAAACACGCTGACGTAGAAGCGTTTTACAATAAAGCTTTCACGTGGGCACGCTTTTGCCCGTATTTTCCCCAGTTGATTATTTGCAACTTAGGGCCGACGTTACAAAAAAGCTTCCACGTGGACGCTTCTTTGAAAAACGCTTTCATGTTAGCACATTTTTTACTGACATAAAAAAAAAAAACTTACACGTGAAAATATTTTTCTGAAAAATCCTTAAAACAACGCCACATAAACACGTTTTTGTAAAAGCATATTCTAATAATTATTTTCAAGTTGACCTATTTTCATAAATAATTTTGAAATAAATTTTTAATGGTACAGGACCCGGTAGTTAGGGTTTGGAAAGCTAACAGTATGTTTTACTTTTAGTTAAATAAAGTAAAATGAGTGATGATATAACTTTACTTTTTTTATTTATGATGATGGAATGTGGTCCATAGACACGTGCAAATGATGCCTTTCTCTCTCTAATCATGCCTTCCCACCGTTTCTTCCACTCTCTGGGATCCGCTCCTCTTCTCATCAACATACACATTCGTTATTCATTTTTAATTATAATATCTCAATTATTCAATATATATATATATATAATATCTTAATAAATGATTTTTTAAATTCAAAATGTTTTTTTTTATAATAATCACAATTTTCCTTATCCAGTGTAAAGTTTAAATCAATTCTATTCACATCGAAAGTAATATTCGAGTAAATAGTATATATTGTTGTTGTTTGTGATATCAAAAATCTCATTTTATGAATTTCTAGAACGAAAACAAAACAAAACAAAATTGATACAAACCCTTATTTTTCATTAGATAAGGAAGAAAGAAGTTTGTAATTATGAGAAACATTCCACCCATTTGATTAAATTTTGACTGTCCATTCATAGGACAGCAAGTGTCCTAAAATGATAAGTATTTGCATAAAATTTTATTTTTTAAAAAAAATATTCATGAACATACATGCATGTAATTTAATGATTGGGTCAATCCAGCACTTATTCTCTGAAAGTGGAATAAGACAATGGGATTTTAAGTTCAGTTTTGATGAGCTGCAATTTTTCTGCTCTTTGTTCGGTGGTTTTTGGTCCAATTCTAGGACACCTCATTCGTTGCTGCTTTTGTTGAATCATTGCTCAGCTTTTGTTTTTCTCACCATTTCAGTAAAAAAAGTATTAAGAATAAAAAAATATAAGTAATTTAATTCATGTAGATTAAGGTAAGGAGCAAATGGATTCTTTTGTTAATTTATTATTATTATTATTATAAATTGATATGGTTGAAAAAGTAATAAAATAATAATGTTTTGTGTGTCGTGTGTTAATATATTCCATTTTCATCATATTTCATGATCGGAGATCAAATTCTCAATTTTATAATTAAGAAATAAGGCGAATAACAGTCTCATAATACCTCGTAGTTTAAAAATAAATATTCAATATTTAGTTTATTAATAATTAATTACAGTGCAACACTTCATTAATTAAACAAATAAGAACTTTTCATGGGTAAATTAAAATGTTTAATAGGCTTAAACATAAATACAAATAATTCATTTAAGATTAAAGATAAAATTTTAAAAATTAATATTTTAGTTATAAATGTATAAATTGTGAGGTAATAAATATTAACACCTCAAAGAAAGAAACATAAAGAATTCAAAGTGAATCTCATGTAATTATCTTATAGTCAAAAGTGTTCATCGTCTTAGGTGTGGTTTAGGTTCAAGTAGCGTTAATTGCGTTGATTGTTTGGGCTTTACTCTATTATTGCAATTCATAAAAAAAAAAAAAAAAAAAAAGCTCACTCAAGTTACCAGTTGGTATGTGCTTCCAATAGTACTTAGAAGAAAATCTGGATCTGCCCATAAAGAAAGAAAGAAGAAACTAAAAGCAAAGTAATAATCAGCCTTACAGGTGATATGTATTGCAAAGGAAAATAAAATTAGGAGCATAATCATGTCTGCCTATGTAAAGATTGGGGGAGGATTTAACGTGGGAAAATGCTATTTCTTTTTAGTTTTTGTCGTGATTGGAGGGGATTTTATTTTTTATTTTTATCCTAAATTATCATATAATCACGAGGAATTTATCTCATGATTTTGAGAATATGATAAATATCTTTGATCATAAGTTAAATGTTAAAATTTCGAGGGAAATTCGATAATATCCAATACAATCCGAAAATTTTGGTATTTGTATAATGTCTAATTAATTTTGTTTATAAGATTGTTGAGTTTAGTATTATAAATAAATTCAACGTTGAAAAGAAAAAGTTATTACTACGTAGTACTGCACTGGCATTGTAGGTGAAAATTAGTATTATATATAAAATTTATTTTAAAAAGTAATGATATTTAATAAAAGAGTGGATCATTTTCTAATGATGAGATGTTAAATGAATAATAATGGATAATTTAATTAACAACTTATTTTTAGTGAAAGAACTATTAAATTTAAAAATAAAAGATTTAGAATGAAAAGAAAAAGAAAAAAATAATAATTTTTTTTTAGCTTCCATATTGTTGATTAAAGATGTGATAAGGGAGGTTAGAGGTGATTCACATAAGGTATGATCATAGCGTCCATATTAATGAAGTAACATGCAGTCTATCACACTTCAAAATTGGTGAATCCGAGAGAAAGGAGAATAGATGTGATGGTTACTTGTGTCAGCACACTATTGGAATATAGTCTGCCACTTTTCAAAATTTTGGCAAGTTAAACCCTGGTGCATAATGTATCCGCTCACATAGAAGAAGGTTTTCATCTTGAGATGTTTCCTAATTGAAGAAGAGTGCACCTTAGGATATGATCGAGAATGACGCTCATATCAAATATATGAGAAAATGTTGGGAGATTAGATCGTCTTGAAGAGATTAGAGTTACCGCCAAAGGTGTCGTACGTCTGGTTTGCTCGAACTCTGTACAAGGTGGGTTCTGTAACGTGACTGGTTAGGAGTCAAGCAAATGGATTGACTGGTCATACAACATCTAGACCAGATTCTCTTTTATATTTTTACTGGTTTTTGTAGGTCATTTAAGGGACAATTTCTATATGAATTTGATACTTATCAAGATCCACTGAGAGAGAACTGAGTATATATATGGTAAGAAGAGAACATTTAGATAGTTTTCTTTTGTTCTACGCTTTGGTTCTTGTAACACCTCGAACTCAGTCAAATTGGTTTGACCCGAATCTGGTGAGCTACATTAGCCACTAGAGTGACTCTCCATTAACTCTCAAGCTAACCTCCAACACACCACGTATATAAATCATATATTGTGCTAAGTTATAACACAACAGCGGAATAAAATCATACATAGAATGTAAAACATTCGAGCTTATCGAACAAATAGAGGAAAGGGTTTGAATGTCACCTAAACAGTAAAATTTAAAGGTTCGCATATCAAACAGGCTTCGCAACAAAAGGCGTTCATGCAAGGGTTCTCACACTTTTAGAGGGTTCGCTAAATAGTAAGGTTATCACTACTAAGGGTTCGCATGCATATTAGGAGTTGCAAACATACAAGGGTCGCATGAAATGGTTTCTTTTCGTAGTATAACTGACTCACATGTGGGATTAAGACGTTCTTTGACAAGATTAAAAGAATACAACATGACACGCATGCAAAGAGGAGTAAGGAAACATCAAACTTTATTTATACCGAGAAGAAAAGGTTAGCAACAAGAGTTTATTCCCAAGGTTTTGCAGAATAAATAAATTAAATTTAAGGAAATTGTTTTAATAACAATAGTAAACTTTAATAAAACTAAACCCACACAAATAACCCCATTGCCTTTTTGCCAAATTCACAGATATTTGTTCAAGGATTAGCCTTGCCCAAGTCATCTACCTCATCAATGCCATTCGCGACCTACTTTCCTACGAGGTAAAAGAGGAGTGAGTGAGTGAGTTGAGAACTCAGTGAATATACAAGAGACATCAAAGCATGCCTTAAGAAAATACAGAGTTTAAAACATAAGCTTTATTCCAAAAACTATTTTGCGAGCAAGGCTCGCCATAAGGGTGCGAGACCTAGTTCGCAGTTACCTGCTTGTCAAAAAAACATATAAGTTTGAAAACGGATTCGCATGTACTTTGCTGAAATCATACTTAAAACCTTGGTTTGTTCTTGAAAAGAAAGCTTAAAAAACATAAACATGTAATTGTGCTTGTTCTTGTTCTTATTCTTATACTTGTATTGTTAATAACAGTTTCATATTAAAAACTTGTTCATAATCACTTGCCATTGTCTTTTGTTAGATAAGAGAATTTCCTTATAGCGCCTCACTTATGACTCAGAGAGTCCTTAACATGTCCCATATGTGTAGCAATAAGCTAAACACTCTCCTATACGCCAACATGTCCTTGTGAATGGAGTATAGCTTGACATTCCCTTATCCCTCCACATGTCCGAGGGCCTTAACGCCCAAATCACAAAGCTTATAGGTGAGACTCACAATTTTATGGCATGCCATTATATCCAACATATAAGCTCACATAAAAGCACTTATTCATATAGAACTCGCACAAAAAGCACTTAAAACACAGTTTATAAAATCATATTTTAAAACATAGGCTCACATAGGAGCATGCATAAAACATAACTTGAAAACAGATTCTTAGAACTTAAAAATAGAGTTTTATAGAAAAACCTCCTCTTGGAAATTAGTTTAAAAACCCAAAGTTCTTGGAAAGCAAAACAGTTCGCACATATTAATGAACCCTAAACACTTACCGAAAAGTTCAAAATTTTAAACGAGTTTTTCTTTGCCTTTATCCTTGTTGGTTGATAGTCTGGTTGGTTCACAACATATATACATGAATATACACAAATTACTAAACAAACAGAGCATACACAAACATATGTGCGAACCTAGCTTTTTGGACAATCAAACCTAACAGGATAGAAACTTACCCTAGTTGCTAGGAACTTGATTCTGAATAGAGACTTGACAACAAAATAATCGATAAGAGAATTTTCACGGAATAAGAGTTGTATTTATAATCATTGAGTGTCTTAGTAATATTAAGATACCTTAATCGACTTAGGAAAGGAGTTACATCTACGAAAAGTATCCTAGATACACAATATCATATTTTCATAATTTAAGTCTAGCTCAACTTTTAACTGGCGAACCCCTTATTACATATTTTGGCGTACATTGCTTCGTCGTATCTCTGGCGAACTCCTTACTGATATACTTTTGGCAAACCCCCAAATTGCTGAAACATTGGCGAACCACCTCACTTGTGAGGCCAAAACTTCTAAGTCGTATATCGGGATGTTACAGTTCTTCTAAAAACTAAATATTATCTTCTTCTTTTTTAACCTGGAAGCTAAGGTCTTTGGGTTAGTCAGTAGATGTTTCAACCTCCTGGTAAGTCTGATAGCTCTACATGTTATGATTTTGGAAGAGTAAGTATGTTAAGAGGCATAAAAACAGTAGGTTGTGAATAGGAGGCCCTGCATGGGGGTCGTCTATAATTGAGATGTTAGTAAATTGCCTGTAAACTGGATCTTAATGGAAGTTCCATAATATTTTAAGTAGTTGCTACTGGTTTGGGTAAGATCATTGCAACAAGAACTCTGAGTTAAAGTGAATGTGAGTTTCAGGTAAGTCTTTTAAGCAGTTATGGGGCATATGGGATGATTTACTTTTACTACAAAAAAAGGCATGATGGGTTTTGATTCAAACAGATTGCTTAGAGGTGGTCAAAGCTATCCAGGAAGGTTACTCTGCGTCCTCGAATTCGGCTTTGCTTCAACGAATTCAATAGTTGCTACAAAGCAGAAACCATTGGGTTATAAGGCATGTGCCTAAAGAGTGTAATCAAGTTGCTGATCTTATAACCAAAATATCTTCAGTAGGGAAAGTAGGCATGCAAGTGGTCGAAAATTTACCTAGGGAGCTAATTGACACTCTTGAACAAGACATCGCTTCAGGTGTTTTTGTTACTTTAATTTGATATAGTATTATTATGTTATTATCCAAAAAAAAAAACCAACTCTTGTAACAACTTACCTTACTAGGCTTTTTCACATAGAATTAAGAGATAATATTAGAACTATTAATAAATTTTGGTCTAACATACAATGTGATATAAAATTTACATTTTATATAATTATACAAATACAACTATATAAAATTAATTTTTTTATTGGCCAACAATCTAAAAGAGCAAACTCTTAAAAGTTTTGTATTGGAACATCAATGGCTATGATTCGAGTCCCGAACATTACATCACTCCCCCAATTTATAAGGTTGTAATAAAAAAAATTCCTATTGCATCATATTTGATTTTATATAATTAATAGAAAAAGGTAAGAAAAAGAGAAAGAGTTATGATAAAGTAAAGGTGAAGAGGGAAAAAGAAGAAATTGGAGATAAACTCATAATTAATCTTAACATGTCAACACTGATATGATGATTATATTTGTCGTGAAGCAAATGAATGAGGAGTTGGGCACTTTAAATATTGAGTTTAACCTCGAAATTAATCAACTTTTCCAAGTAATCTTTCTCTTTCAAGAAATCGGCACAGATACAAAGGTTGGTTTTTCACCATCCATCATTTCATTTCACACCTTATAATATCCTTTAATGACCATGAATTTTTTTCTGAATGCCAAAACAAAGCATTTCTTTAGTATTTTATCTAATCAAAAGTTGTTGAAAATTATAAAAGATAATTTTCTTTCATGGATTCCAAATTAATATTGGTTTTGTTCCATAGTTTATCAAAGCATTTTGATTAAAAATTTAGTTTAGTATAAACCGGCGATCTGAATATACAATCATTGAAAAGCTAACAGTTACTAAATATACTCACTGGTACGGATTGAAAAAAAATTAGAAATGGACTTATTTCTTAAATATTTGATGAAATTTAAAATTTAAAATTATTATTACGAGAATTTTACTTGAATTTCGTTCCGGTTTAAATAAAAATTATTTTCATCTCATAGGATTTTAAAATTTTCATCGTATTCTTTTTTTTTTTTTTAATTAAACTCCCTTAAAATTTTTGAAAATTTTTATTAATCTTATAAAAATTTTAAAAATTTTAACTAAATCCTCAAATTCACACTGAACTCTTAACATGTTTGAAATTTTTATTAACTCCAAAAATTTGGTCTCAAGGTATCAATATGTATTCCAACTTTTGATATTCTTATATATGTAAAAGTGAAAAACCCATTCGAAGAGCTTAGAATTGGCTGTTTTGCAAAGAAACCGAACATATTGAGAAACAGGTGGTAGGTAAATTTGTCAATTTTAGATTCTTGTTGAGAGTGCATGGCAACACGACCTCGTTTAAACATGAGAGGAAAAAGAGAGAAGGTCACATTAGCTGCCCGCAACGAAATTTTGATTACTTATATATTTTTATTGGGTTCTATTAAAATTAACGTCGATAATAATGATAGAACGATCGTAAAGTAATAAAAATACATAAATTTTACACTGAAAATCATTTTAGGAAAAATCACGAGTAGAAGAAAAAAAATTTACTAATGTTGAAAATTGAATAATACCAAAAAGGTTTTGACTACATCTATTTAAAGGTTGAACAATATTATTTTAATCAATGTCAAACAAAAAAAGTGTAGTTCTATATGGATTCAACTTGTGTGACCATCTAGTTTTGTGCTTAATTGGGATCTGTCGTGGGCTATGGTGTCAAGCCTTCGAACCTTCGCTCCACGGGTCTCCTTATTTTGTCACTATATTTTTTTTTTGACAAATGATGAAATTCGAGTCATACAACTCCAACAAATCATGAATTTTTTAATGATTCATATAATTAATATTTACTTTTGCATTTTATTCGGGAATAAAATTGGATCTCAAAAGTATAATTAGCTACAAACATAAATTACTCAATTTAAATAATTATTGTATTTTTTTTCTAATGGAAAGACTATAATTGATTATCTCTTTAATGATGCCTTTATTAATTACATAAAATTTAAATATAAAATAATTAACAAGTCTGCATTCCCAGATATTCACAATGATTTAGGCGAAAACTTTGCAAAAATAAGCAATTTTTCATATGGCGTTGAATGATAAATTTGAAACAAAATGAAAGCAGAGAAGCGGACCAAGGAAATTTAAGTATATTGACAACTGACTTTGCATAATTGGCCTTAATTGAGCACGAAATTACAAGCAAAATTTATTGTGAAAAGCATGCATGACAATGACTACCAACTATTATTTAAGTAAATGTTTAAAATATAGAGAAAAATCTCAAAATAATATATAAATTTCGATATACTGATATTAATTTTAATTTTGTGTGAAATTTTGATTTTAATTTCTGCAATCTACTAATATTATTATCAACGTAATATTATATATATATAATAATTGAATTTATTTACTTGTAAAATATTTATAATTAATTATATATAATGATATTAAATCACGTTGCATATTAAATTAAATTTTATGTATAATCTTAAAATTTATCCTAAGAATATTTGTAAACCATTTGGGAAATTAAGAAAAAGCTACACCATTATAATAAAATGGAAATGAAATTTAATGTGTGGGTATATAATTGAATGGCACACGTGATGTTGAGAGTCACACGTGCGGCATCCAATCAATTGGTTCCGAAGTATCATGCGATAGTGGTCATAAAATCAAGTTCTATATTCAAACCTCATCATACAAAGTGAAACATGCAATCATGATTTACCCACACTCATATCTTCATTTTGAATTATTTCATTTATATATGCTTGCATTGCATGGCAAATCCTATTAAATAAAATATTGCCCAAATTCAGACCCCAAAAAGCGGTGACTATTGTTGGTGTTTCAACATTAGAATATAAATCTGGGAAACTCAAGTAGAGGTGGAGACACCGTATGTTTATCACGCGATAAACAGAGAAAGCTGCGTAACGTTGATTTTAATAGTCAAGTAATTTAAATAAAAATTTATTCATAATTTAATGATTGATGATATAGTTTATTATTTTATATATTATATAATGAAAATGATTAACGAATAAAAAGAATATCTATAAATGAAAATAAAAAATGAATAGACATAATCAGTAGGTGTAAGCTCTCTTTTATTGAGTGTCTGCTTCATCATTTTCCGTATCTTGGATGGCAGAGGAAGGAGTTCCATTTTCAAGGATTGGGATTGGAGGAATCCTTCTCAATTCCTATCCCACATCGACTTTATGGGAGAGAGAAAGTGGTGTAAAGGAGCAAAAACAGAGGCCACCGAAAAGCAATTACACCTTATCATCATAGCTGTGAAATTGGAACACCCAACCCACACGGATTTAATAATAAAACCAATTGTTTCTGCATGTATGCAATTATTTAATTAATATGTGTATAATTATTTTGATTTTTAAGGCATAATTAAATCGAATCTCTTCTCTTATTTCAACACTTGTGTTTTTGTATTGTTGGTTTTTAAAATATGGGAAATCACAAGTCAACCTCACCTCATCATTTGGTCTCCGTTCTTCAAAGCACCACCTCACATCCCACTTTCATTCTTTTGTTTTTTCTTTAAAGTTTGCTTTCTTTCCCCCTCAATCTGCTATATATTTCACTACTCTCCATCGTTCACACCTTCACCCTGGGAAACATGAAGATGCACCAGCTGGCTTGTGGATTTTGGGAGCAAGAACCATTGCTCTCTCTTGGCTGTAAGCGTTTACGCCCTCTTGCTCCAAAGCTACACTCCAACTTTACTGATACTACTGTCTCCTCTTTCGACCTTAAGAGCTTCATTAGGCCCGATAGCGGCCCTCGGAAAATCGGCAATGGCCCCTCTGAAGACAACAACCGACATTCTCCTCCGGTACACTCCACCATTCCACCACCCCCCATTCCCTCTATTACTTGCCTATACTTGCATACAATTATGTCTATCATTTCATGTACCCCCCTAGTAGTTTGGTTTCAGTTGGAAGATCTACAGCATAAACATAAGATTTAAGGCTTTAAATTAATGAAGTAAAGATGATTAATAGTGTTTGAAGAAGTCTAACGAGAAAGTTGACGACATGTAGGTGGAAACGCACCCAGGAGGTACGCGGTGGAATCCAACGCAAGAGCAGATAGGGATTTTGGAGACGTTGTATCGGGGTGGGATGCGAACTCCAAACGCACAACAAATAGAACAAATCACCGAGCAGCTAGGGAAGTACGGCAAGATCGAAGGCAAAAACGTGTTCTACTGGTTCCAAAACCACAAAGCACGGGAGAGACAAAAGCAGAAGCGAAACAGCCTTGGACTCACCCATTGTCCCAGAACCTCTGCTCTCATAACTCCAATAACTTTGGATACTAGGGTACGTAAAAGTTAAAGCTAAAACCTCCCTCCCTTTGATTTAATTATATTAGCTTTATGAAGCGTATCAACTTATCATGCACGTAGTATAGGTGGAAACAATGGGAAGCGAGGAGGATAGTCCATGTAAGAGGAAGTGCAGAAGCTGGTCATTTGAGGAAGAAGATAGCAGATCGTCAAGAAAAGAAGATGAAAACAGAACTCTGGAGCTCTTCCCATTGCACCCGGAAAGCAGATGAATGATGATGACGGTGGTGATAGTGTACCTTTTTTCTTTTCTATCCCTATCTTCTTTTGTTGCAGGGAAGAAGAAAGATACAAAGTTGTCTCCATGTACTCTAATGCCTTATTTATTCCTGACTTGAGAACCAAATCTATTACTCTCTTTATTATTTCTCTGATCATCAGCTGGTGAAATGAGTTGTTTTGGGTGAGTCATCCATCCTTGCTGATTATGGGATGAACATAATAAACTTGTTGAAAGCAATGTTGTGATCCTTGGACAATGACGTCACGCTCCTACTTCTTCCCTTGCCATTGACTATTGCCTAGGCTCCTTTGAATCTGGATGGGATAGTAATTTTTTTTACCAAAATTGAAAAAGATCCCTCGATGGCAGCCACCAACAAAAGTAGGTGGGTCGGGGTGTTCCTCAAAATAATTAAAGTTAAATGCATGATCTATCTTTGTTATGATTCTCATTCCATTGCTTAGAAGACTTGTATAAAGTTGCATTTATATCTATTTTTATTTACATACATTAACTTATTAATAATTTTTATTAACATGTCAATTATATCTCGAATTATCCTGATCACATTTACTAGAATTAGTACACATTTTCTTATCAACTTATATTAATTACTCGTTCATATTCACAATGCCTTCAAAACATCTTAATGCATGTATGCAAGCTCAATTTCATGTCAATTCACTTTATAAGCACGCAAGCTTTCTCAATTCATGCATATATCACATCTCTAACAATTTATTCTGTATTAACAAATATAAGACCACATTTTATTTAAATCATGCCTTTTTCCTTCCCTTTTAATCAAACCATGCCAATAGGCATTCCCAAGCAATTTATTTAACCCAATTAGCCATTATCAATTCTTTTAGCATTACAAAACCTTTATACATCCATTTTAATTTATACAACTTCCCCAGATAAGGATGTTCGGAAAATATTGCTCGATGGGAAGGATTGTCTTGATTGGTTCAAGTTGGGATAAAAACCGCGACCCGAAACACTTGAATGTTTTAAGGAACTGAAGTTATATTCGAAATCGAACCGCTTAAATTTGATAAATACTTGAACTTTGGTATAATGAAGTCGTCACACTCCGGATTTATATATATATATACAAGTATCATGCAATAAAACACAAGACTGTAAAATGAACAGCACACCACACACATTCGCACATATGCTGATATTTGTCAACTTAACAATTTAGACGCAAAAGACATAAAACATGAATGATGAAATCTATGAAGTTAACTTAAAAATGCAAACTTATTAAAACAAACTTAAGATAATAAAAGTATTTAAAATTTGTATGATTAAATCAATCCAACCCTTTAAAGAAGTTGTTGAAAATTGAAATGATTTGGCGCCCAACTTTGGCATAACTAGTTTGGGCATTGATCAGTTTGAGCTTGATTCCAACGTTTTTGCATAAGCCCACCAAAACCTTCCACGCAACTTGAAATTGGGATCACATCATTAACCATTTAACATTTTCATACTACCCAAACATATTTATTTATTATGCTACACTTACAAAAATCAAAGCTTGACAAAAATGGAGCTTTTCTTTTTCTTCCTTACTCTATAGCATTTTCCTTTTCTTTGTTGCACTCACCTTTCTAACATTTTCTTTTCAAATAACACACTTAATAGCATAATCAAATATATATTCACAATAACTCAAATATAACAATATATACTTTAATGAAATATAAAATGCAAAATAACCCCCAAAATTCCTCACATTTCACCTTTAATCTTCTTATACGTTCTAAACTTTCTCTACACCTCCTCCTCCTCCTTAAAATCCATGGATTTTAAGGTTGGAAATAAGTTCATACAAATCTAGAATGTAAGATTTCTCATGAGATGAAAAATAGTGAAAAAAAAAAAAGATTTTTCTTCTTGTTGTAGTGCTCTTGAATATTTCAAGAGAAATGAGTGAAATATTCAATATTTTTTCAACCATTTTTCATTTAAAACACAACATCCCAAATTTTTTATAAGACATGTGATATTATTTAGAATCTGATATAGTAAATTATGAAAAGGTTGGGATGATTCAGATAAAGAATTTCTTTATGAAATAAAAATTTGTGTTGGAGATGAGAATCAAAGAAAAGAATTTTAGAAATGACAGTATAGCATAAAGGATTCAATTATAAATTTTAGAAAGTTGGAGGATTAAAAAGAAAATTAACAAAAAAGAGAATTAATAATTTTTTTTTTACTATTTGGCATGTGAATAAATTGGATTATGTACTGGGATGATGAAAATCACTTTTGGGGATCCAAGTTGAAAGATTTGAAAGTATAGAGACAAAATTGTAAATTTTTATTTTTCCAAAATAGGGTAAAAGTATAATTTTTATTACCCAAGGATGTAATTTTTATTACCCAAGGATGTAATCAAGTATGAGATATGAATTATGGAATTTTGAGTTGATTTATAACTATTTATTGCGAAGAAATTGTGTTTAGAGGCATAAAAGGGCAAAAAGGTGAGTTGATCCTATAAGGGTATTTTGGTTATTTACTGAGAATTTTTTGATTGAAATATTATTTGGATACTACTTTTGATATGTGGAATTTATTTTTTTAATATATACTGGTGCGATTACATGGTAGTATCTGTTTATAATTTCTTAACATTTTCACAATGCACACACAGGTGCTCGAACTCGAATCTCCTAGGGATGAACATCATCCTCTTAACCACTGGAGCCACTGGATCATAAATTAGGGAAGTGAACCACAAATTTTAAAACTTTTGACTTAGATGGGGACTTCGACCTTTGGTCCACTTGAATAATTTTTAAGAGAAAATTTAACGAGGATTCAGCTCCCATCGACCTTGTTGCACTCGGACATTTCTTCCAATGGAGTCTGCTTCTTCTTCTTTTTCTCTCATTTCCCCTTCTTTTTATTGAAATTTCTTAAAAACCAAACACCCGAACTTTGAGATTTTGGTAAACTCACTTGGAAAACAACCTCTTAAACCAATTTCCACATTTAATCACTCAAATTTAAGCCTATGGATTCTTTAGAAAGAAAATGAAGCTAGAGAGAGAAAGCTTTATAAATGTAAGAAATGGTGATTTCCACCTCCCCTAACTTAATATTTGAGTTTAGTTGTTTTGAGAAAGCTTGAGAAGCTTGGATGTTGAGTGATGGATTTCCAAGCTTATTAGAGGTTGAATTCAAGTATTAGGAAGCTTAGAATTGAGTAAAAGTGCATCCAAAAGGTAAGTACCTTAGATACTCGTGCTTCTCTTATGTTAATTTATTTAGGAAATTGATAAAATTTTGTGATAAAATGTGAAATTGGTTATATTTAAAAAAAATATTATGATATGATAATGTGTGAAGTTCCATGGCTTATAAATGTGAAAATAAGTAATTGGGTAAACATTGACTATAAAGTCAACTATCAAATGGTAATGTACTATAGAAATTAGTTGCCATGTAACAATTAATGAATATGTTTTGTAATATGTGAATAAATATGAAAATGATTATGTAAAGGAATGTGTGTAAGTTTTCATGCATTGAAGTGTTGAAAATAAGAGATTAATTGTGTAGTTTATATGAAAACTTGATAATATGTCACCGTGGTAAAATTTGGATTAATATTTCATTATAGGTCATTTCGTTTAATAAAACAAATTAGTTTTTGATAATATGTGCATGTAGCTATAAATGAAGTTTTCGTTTAAGTATACATTTGAGGTCATAATGACCCCTCTTTAATTTGGTAAAAGTATGATGTTAATAAATAAATGAACATGTCATAAGACCTAAATTTGAATATGGATTTGAACATGTATGTGAAAGCACTTAATGTGCCTTCATATGTGATTAGACAATGTGTTATCTAATAAATCTTCAATCCTCAAAAATCTGAATATTTCTCTATTTGATTAATAAATGTGCTAATGACCTTGATTGATATATGCTATTTGTGACCTTAAGTACCTTAATAAACCTAGTGAAATAGTTAGGATACAATTGGCATGCCAATAGGGATTGATGTGAACCTAGAGTTTTGTATCTGGAGTTTTGTTGCCTTTAGGCTTTGTGTAACACCCCTAACCCGTCTTCGTCACCGGATGAAGGTTACGGAGTATTAAAATACAATTCAAGACATTTAACATCAAGTAAAATCAATTATACCAATTACATAGTAACATTTATAATTCATTTTTAAATCAACGTAAAATATGCACTTACGAGCCTTAAATCGAGTTTATGAGGCCTTCAAAATAGTTTAGAAACAATCAAGGACCAATTCGAAACAAATCAAAAAGTTTGGTGAAAATCTAAAACTTTTTAAAACAGGGGTCACACGTTCGTGTGTCCAGGCCGTGTGACTCAAAACATGGTCAGGTGGCTATTCCACATGCCCGTGCTCTTAGGTTGTGTAGCTCACTGACTTGGATCACACAGGCGTGTCCCAACCCGTGTGTTCGCCCGTGTAACTCATTGACTTGGGTCATACGATCATGTCGCAGGCCGTGTGTACCCTGCACCTAAACGTATAAGGACACACAGTGTTAGAGCATGCCCAAAGACCAATCATAAGATGATTGTAATAACATACTTGTTTTACCTCGTTTGTTAATATAAAGCATTGCCATTATTATTTCAGTTTCTTTTCTGTGTATATAAACAAACTGTTTTATAATAATATCTTGAGAATAATATGAGTATTCTTAAAAGGTCCTTAGTCGAGTATTATTGTGGGCTTAGACAACAATAATGAATTAAGACTAACATGTAGTTTATTGATGACAAAATATTATCATTGACAAAGAATGTTAAAATCAGTATGTAACAGCCCGTTTTTTAATGGTGTCGAAAACAGTAATTTTGAGACCACAAACCCGATGAGAAAACTTTTATAATGAGTGTTTAAATTAAATAAGTCAATAATAATTTTATATGAAATTTTGAATTGAAGAATTTTAGTTATTGAATTAAAAGTTAGTATAAGTGATTTGGTTCAAAAGTCAAGTGGTTTTAGAAAATGAGGCATTGGAACCTCGTTTTTGAAATTAAGAGTTGTAAGCATTTTTATTAAATATTTACAGTCTTATTATATGTGAATTGAAGTTTGGTTGGGTAATTTTGATGATTAATTGCTTAATTGAGGAAAAAGAAGTAAATTGTAAAAGGGGTAAAAGTTAATTACTATTGATTAAAAATAAAAGGGACCAAAGTTGTAATTACACCATGGTTAAAAAGTCCAAGCGGTGGAGGATATGATTACCTTCTACTAACTTTTGGAATATTTATTAATTTAGTCCTAAGTAGTTTAAGGTTAAATTGAAATAAAGTTTATTTAGTTGGAATTTAAAATAATTGAAGGACCAATTATGTAATTGAACCCTCCTTAAATGGCTTAATAAAAGAAATGAAGTGGAATTGTTTACATTTAGATAAATTACAATTAAATCCTAATTAAATGAGAATTTACTTATTAGTCTATTTTTCAGTATGGTCGGAATTGGTGACTTTGAGGCCACAACTTTGATGTGTTAGATCGTAAATATTAACTATTTAATATTTACAAGGCCATTTTGAAATTTGGTTATGAAATTTTACTGTTTAGATAGTTAATTAAGTAAAAAGGACTAAATTGTAAAAGGTGCCAAAGTTGAATGCTATTGATTTAAATGTATAGATTGATAATTGAAAGTTTAGTTAGGGAACCTAAATGGAAAATAGATCATTTAAAGAATAAATGGATGCTTATGAATAATATAAAATAGAAATTTATGAGATATTATAAAGGGTGAAAGAGTAAATTATAAAATCTAAGTAATTAAACTAAAGAAAGGTGAGAAAATCCTTATTTTTCTTCTTCTTCAATATTTGGCCGAAAGAAAACCTAGGAGAAAACCAAGCACGTTCGGCTAGCTTTGAGCTCTAATTTGGTGAGTGAAATCTCGCCCATTTTTAGTGATTTTTATGTTTTTGAGTCCGTATTAACTTAATCTAGCTAACCCAAGGACCAATTTGTGATTTTGTCAAATGTTATAAATTTTGAAATTTTTGAATAAGCTTATTCTTGAAAGTTTATGGAAGATTTATAAGCTTTGTTGTTAGATTTGATGATTTTGTAAAGTAACTTTTAAAAATTTTTATGTTAAAGGACTAAAATGTTAAAGGAATAAATTTGTAAGGACTTGAGGTGAAATATTACAAACAGTGTGCTGTAGAAATGCTCTTAAACATTTGGAAAAGCTGGAATTTAAAATAAACTAGTTAAGTTGCAAGTTTGAGCTAAAGGATTAAATTGAATAAAAGTGAAAAGTTAAAGACAATTTTGTAAAAATACCAAAAAGGCTTATTTGCATAAAATGATTAAAAATTCACGTTGATTTAAATAACTGAATGAAATTATTCTAATATATCAAGATCGTGTCCCGATTGTGGAAAAAGAGAAAATTACGGATTTGCCACTAAAGTTCACTTTAATTGTAATTTCGTCTGGTAAGTTCGTAACGTTAAATTTTCATTTTAATAGTACATTATTGTGTTCTTTATAATTGTTGCGGAACATGTTATGGTACATGAAATTGAGAAAGTTGAAAAAGGAATGAATGAAAGAGATATCAAGTTTGAGTCGGTGTTTTAAAATCGACGCGATGGCTGAGGTATCGCATATGTTACAAGTCCTCGACAGCTCGTGTGAGCAGCATCGTGAGTCAGAATAGAGATATGAATCCTAAATGGATTATAGGCCCTACGATGGTTGAGATTTATGCTTAAATGCATATTCTCGACAACTCATGTGAGCAGCATTATTAGGGGATAGTTTACAGACAGACACCGTACCGATGACTGGGGTACCGCATACGTTGCAAGTCCTCGATAGCTCGTGTGAGCAGTATCGGGTACTGGTAACAGAAAAGTTATAGACAGGAGAGTTGGAATACCGAATATGGCTCGAGGAAATAATAGTTCATCCTAGCTCGGTTGAGTTATAACTGCTTAAAGCATATGTTTGGTAACTCTTTAAACTCATCGAACTTACTAAGCTATGAAGCTTACCAAAGATGTTATTGTTGTTTTGTAGATTTTTTTGCTGCTTGAAGATCGAATCATCTCCACAAAGTCACATATCACGGAGCCAGTTTGGTAGTCCTTCATCACTTGGTTATATGGCATGAACTAGGATGATGTTAACTTTTGTTTACTTGTTCGAGATTTTGATGATCTTGTTATACTTTAGTAAAATATTGAATGTAGTAATGTTTGCATTTTCAAGATAGAATATAGTCTTGGAAGTACAATGCAATAACTTGGGAAATTATGAATTATGTAATGGTCTAATGCATTTTGATGTTATGAATGATATGTGTTGATAAACTTATGTTTTGGTATGATTCTAGAGATTATGCATGCTTGTTTCGATAGAACTCATGCATGTATCGGTAGAAGTATAGGGTAGGAGAGAGGTTGTTCAATGGCTTGAGTTGTATTGGTAGTTGCATCATAGGTATCGGTAGTTCTACTCATAGAAGTATTGGTAGCTCGTATACTTGTACCGGTAGAAGTTGCAGGGTAAGATTTCTTAACTCTATGGAGTTTTTAGTATTGATAGAAGCATGACATGTTTCGGTAGAAGTTATACTTGTATCGGTAATATTGTTTCAAGTATCGGTAGAAGTTTGCACTGTTCTTGAACTGTTTACTGACTTGACAACTACCGATACTTGTCCAACAAGTACCGGTAGAAGTCTCCAAAAATCATGTAAATGACCTTTTTACCCTGTTGAGTTGTGATTATAATCAATTGATGATTTATGATGTGTTGGGTACACATATTTATGAAAATATGATTAAATGAGATGAAAATAAAAGATGAACAGTGATAGATGAACAGTAAGACACCAGGACTCTAACCGGCGACGGTTTTAGGATTTTGGGTGTTACACAGTACATGAGTGTTTGTGTTAGAGAATAACATACTGGAATGACCCGCTGTGAGTATGTTTCTTGGATTATTATGTAATAGTCACAACATTACTCATAGTGATTACTATGTATACGATCCTCAGACTTGAGATTATCATTATCCAAACATCGTGAGTCGTATATTTTGATCTAGTCAAACGTCTACCGTAATTGGTTGTTCTATAAAGGTTGATGTTGGATATACCACAATCTATATAGTGTGATGTGGTTGATCAATATAAGATGTCCCTCCTGCATAATAGGATAAATATCTTAGGCCATTTGATTGAGTGAGACTAGAAATGCATGATCATGCTCGAATAAGTTGATATGAGATTTCATGCTTATTTGTTTATCATAGTCTACTCAATATATCAAGAAATATTAGATGCACTATGCAAGTGTGACTATTTCATGACTTGTTTCCATTCTAGATATGAAGGACAAAAGGATTTGATATATGAAGGGTTAATCACAGAGAGCTTATGTCGAATCATGACTTCTTGTAACTTAGGTAGCAAATACGCATTGCTAGATGTCACTCATTGTTTGTAATATTAGAATCATTCTAGTATTGCTGCTAACGTTACAAGAACCTACATGGGTCACATCCTATGGTTGAAACAAATGGAATCCAAATACAATTGATGTTATGTTTAACTATTAAATGATTTAATAATTGGTGTTATGTGTACAAACTTGTTGTACATGAATAGAAAATATAGTTAATATTAATATATGAATTTGATTCATATAAAAGTTTAATATTAATTAAATATAATTTAACGTAATTATAATTATTTATTTTAATAATTTCATTAAATATTAAAACATGGAAGTTAATATCTTTTTGAAAAGGATATAATATTTTAATAACTTTCCATATATTTCTGTAAAGGAATTTCGTTTTAATATCAGATATTAATAGAAGGAATACATAGCAGAATTGTGTTAGAGTTTAATATCAGAAAAAAGGGTCTAGCAGTCGTCTATTAAATATTCATTGAAAAGTTAAAGGGTAATTGCCGTTCGTTGTCAAACGGGGTGAATTACGTAGGGGCCGAAACATTATGTAGTGGCTTGGATCGACATACAATTGTGCAATCCAGTTCACAACAGTCAATTTTCAGACAATTAAAGGTAATCATTCCTACCCTTCTCATCTTGATTCGTTCCTTGCACATGGATCCCTAGATGTGATCGTCGGATTAATTTTTTCGCTACACCATGGGGTGTATCGGTGATCTAACACACGGTTGTGTGGTGTGACCGTGTGTAGCACACGACCATGTGACATCTTGTGTCCCAGGCCATGTGCACCAAAATTTACCCTCAAAACAAGTCATTTTCAACCCAATTGCCTAGGTTCCAAAACATACCCACAAACACATGTTTACAAGCCTTTAAAGTAAATTCAAATAGACTCAAATCATGCCAAAACAGTCAACATATGTGCTTAACCAATGTGCCATCATTGACACCACAATTCAAGCATTTAAACCATCCATCACCATAGCTAGATTCTTACGTCACAAGTAAATAACCTAGTGATTAGCAATCAATCCCAAAGTACCATACTTTACCTCATGCCAAAACTTACCATTTCTCTTCTCATTCAAACACACTTGAATATACCATAACACCACACAATGTAAACCCAAAATCAAGTGATCATTCACACCACAAGACTACATGCACACCAAATTGCATAACACGAACACTTATACTATCACAATCATAATTAAGTTCTCTTATTTCATGTCATATAAGAAAAAGTATGGATTCAAAAACTACCAAGAGATTCCCGGATAGTGTGTTTTCTTCAAGTTAATACGATCATTCGATTTTCCACAAAAATGCTATCTACAAGGAAACAAGACAAATAACACGAGTAAGCTTTTATTTAAGCTTAGTAAGTTCAATGATTAAAATGATAAAGCTTACCAAACTAAACATGTTAATTCAAATAAAAAGATTAATAAACAAAGTTGGCCAAAGCGTATGTTGGCAACTTTATCCCAACACTTAGGAAAGTGTCGGCATAGTGTTGGACAAAGTCAACTCTTATTTAAGTGTTGCTTTAGGCATGCATATCCCAACCCTTATACGAAGAGTTAGCCAAAACGTATGTTGGCAAGTCTATCCCAACACTTAGAAAGTGTTGCCCCAAAAGTGTCGTCTTAGGACTATTTTATTGTAATGAGAGTTTCTTGTCAACCACAATTCACAATAGGTGGGTTGATACTCTAATAACATTGAGATAATCCATTATTCAATCACTATGTTATCTAGAATTCATGGACAAGCTTTCCATATTTCAATAACAAATCATTTTTCATTAAAAACATTGCCTGATGAACGGTATACGGATATGAGTACACGGTTAACCATCCGAAAACATTCCAAATGCTCATATGAGCCAATCCAACTAATAACACGCCTCGACACCGAGTGCCTAGCCTGTAGACTAACATTTGCCCCCGATAACATTCTAGAAACATTGTAAAGATAACACGATAGTCCGCAACAAATGCTGGACTTCGATATATTCAGTGAATAGGTAATATACAAGAATCATCATCTCATCTCGTACTAATCCCATATAGCACATTATAACCTATTGGCATGCCAATCGTACTCTATTCTACGTTCATCCGACATAGGAGTTAAGATTACCAATTAGTGTTATGTATAGTTCATTTGCTCAATTCTCATCACTTTAGCATTAACTATGTTAAATTAACATTAGCAATCAAATTTTCATACAATGTGCATCACACAACATATTAAATGAAACTGAACGAACTTACCTAAATGTAACAGCTACAAATACTTCAACGACGATTACTCGACGACTTTCCTTTCCCGTTATTATCAATCGACTGATTCAATTCTTGATCTAAATATAATATTTCCATTCAATTAAACAATTCAATTAATTTAAAACACTTAAATTTACATATATAACTCTTTATCAACATTTTACACTTTTACCTTTTATTCAATTTAATCCTTAAGTCCAAAACTTGCAATTTAACCAAATTTAATAAAAACCATGCTAGCCGAATTCAATATCATCCATAAAAGCCCTCAATTACTAGAATTTTACAAGAAATTCATGTCATTTTCAACAATTTCACAATTTAGTCCTTAAATGCAAAATTAAAAAAAAAATTCACTTAATCAACTAGTCCTTAACCCAATTCCAAGTTTCATAATCAATTTAACATCAAGAATACTCAAAATAATCAATGGTAATTTTAACAAACTTTAATTGAAAACGGAGATACGAATTAACTAGACTTAGTTGTAACGATCTCAAACATATAAAAATTACTAAAAATGGACTTAGAAACATACCAAATGAATGGCTAAAGTTGAGAAGCTTCAAACTCCAGATTCTTTCTTTCCATTTATGAGGTAAAAGATGATAAGAAAGTAAAAAAAAATTATTTTATATTACCTTTAACTTTTATGCTTAGCTTAATAATTAATTGAACCTTATTAATTAGCTAATCCTTAATTAATTAGGATGTAATTGTAATTAACAAAATATCTAGAGAATTCCATAACATTCACACCGTTTGGCCATTTAAAGATGGTCCAATTATCCAATTGGTCCTTCAATTAATTTAAATTCCAACTAATCAAACTTAATTTCAATTTAACCTTAAATTAATTAGGACTTAATAGGTAAATAGCCCAAAAGCTATTAGATTAATCATATTCACCATTGCCCTGACTTTTGACCATGGTTTAATCACCATTTTGGTCCATTTAGTATTTTAAATCTATAACGATTAATTTTACCTCTTTTATAATTTAATCATTTTTTCTTAATTAACTATCAAATCACTATAATTTTCGAATCAATCTTCAATACACCTATAAAGCAACTTTGTAAATATTTTACAAAAATGAAGTCTCAATACCTCATCTTCCAAATCCACTTGTACTTATCTATTCGCTTAATTTATAACAATTATTAAATCAGAATTTAATATAATATTATAATTGAATCGTAAATATGAAATAACAATACAGACTTACTTGTCGGATTTGTAGTCTTGAAATCACTGTTTCCAACATCACTGAAAAACAAGAAGTTACACTTTGCACTTATTACATGCACTTTTCTGTTGCCATTTGAGCCCTACATTCACGTGTAGTTTTCTAATTCCTTTGGGCTTAGCACTTTGATGCTCTTTGGTTGTGTTTGAATGAATGCACCTATGTGCAATTTGGTTGTGTTTGGAGGGATGTGATACGATACCTAACACTATGTGCTCCTGGGTGTGTTCTGGATGGAGTCATGTGTATTTGAGTTATTTTACTCGATGTTTACTATTGGCTAAATTAACTAAAATCTTGATAAAAAAATTGCTTATGATTGAAAATTAAGAAATATATTATAAAGTGATATGTGTTAAAAGCTTAACAAGTTAAAAGTGTAACATCCCTTACTTGATTCAGTAGAAAATCCAAATAACCAATGCCACTTTAAATTTTTTTTAAACTTTTCATAACATCCAAACACTGAATTTACTATTATTAGACTTAATTTCAACCTTTGAAATCCATTTTTGTCTTTGATATCAAATTTTATACATATATTCACCATCCGGGCCTATTTTATAACATTAAAATTTAATTTTTATTATTCTCACTAATTCATCACAAATTTTTATACATGACTCGAACAAATATTCCAAATCACAAACAATTAAAACCAATCAAACATACAAATTTTAAATTTCTATCATTTAATTTCATACTTATTTATTTATCAAATATTTAATGGAATCAAGCATATAATTATTTTGTCCATATTTATGCCTAAATGTTTCAAAATTTACAAAATAGATCATATACCTCAAATTTTATAATTTTTACAAAATAATCCCTAAAATTCAAATTTTATAATTTTTATGATTTAATTCGTAAAGTACAAAATTTACACAATATTAAAATTCAGTCCCTTAAAATCAAATATTCTTATTTTACAGTTCAATCCTAAATCCTAGTTTGCATAATTTTACAATATAGTCCCTATTATTAAAATTGTCAAAATTTCACAAATTAATCCCTAGTTCTCAAACCATTAAACTTTCATATTCTGATTTTAGAATTTTAAATTCTCAAATCATATAAATCAATCCTAAAACTTATGTTTTGAAATATTTACAATTTGGTCTTTTTAATTAAAATATGTTAATTTAAGTATAGTGTTTTCAATACTTTAGACATTTTTCCAATACTTTAGACATCATACTCTTGTAATATTATCATAAAATCCAAACTTTAATTTATATATTTAGTTCCTCTATTTTGAATATTTTTCATAATTTTCAATTTAGTCCTTATTTAAATTTTTATCAAATTAATCACTTAAAATCATCCACTAGATTATTCATAAAATCATTCACCATTCACATTATATATGAACATAATACTTTCATCACTTAGATCATAGAAAATAATTATACACACTTAATTATTACAATTTCACATCATTTTATACATTGAAATAAACATAACATAATAATTGGAGCAACTTACCCATGCTTTCTATAACACCCCTAGCTTGATCTAATCATCGAACCTAAGTAATAGGATGTTACGAACAAATAGCGAATAATTATATGCAATTTATTTATCAAAATCTCAATAAATATCGATTCATCCCATACGAGCAAATATATCATGTTATTCAATCTATTTCAGGTTTATATCGAGCATATGGAAGCTTAAAAATAATTCGATATTAAACCAAAGTGAATAAAAAACAAAAAGTTAAGAAAAATCTGAAAATAGGTATCACACTACTGTGTCCCCTGACCATGTGGGATGACTGAGTCCGTGTGAGTCAAAAGTGTAAATATTTAAAAATATGTTACACGGTCGTCTCTATAGACCGTGTAACAGACTATGGTTGTGTGCACTAAAAATCAATCAAAACTTATAGTCCACATGGTCTTGTCTTAAGTCGTGTAGGGCACACGGCCAGGCTGTGTGTACCTGAAAAATACCTTCCAATTCAAGTCATTCAACGTACATTCACTTAAGCAACAATCATCCATTTAATCACATCCAAACTAGTTTAAAGACATCGAATTCAAACCAAAATCATCATTTATAACAACCAACCTATGTGTCTAACCAATATGCCACAATTGACCGTAATCAACAATCCAAAATCAACTAAAACATCATATGCATAACATTTCAATATGCCTTTCAAGGCACCTTAAACTATGATTCAATTTAACACCAACTAACCATTAAAAACAATCTCAAATTGACTTCTATTCAACTTCATTTCATATACACTAAAACTACCAAACCATTTCAAACATAATATAGGCATATGAATCACTTTTACACTTCTATTTTATAACACCTTACCTAGTTACCAATTAAGCTATCAACCATACAATCCAACAATGCCAATATGCATTTAACCAAAACTACTTTAAGAAAATAAAATCAATATGACCATTTTCAAACCAACCATATACTATACATGAACTCCAAAATGCAAACAAAAGTCCAAACTAAAACATTATAACCAAAAGTTTTCCCAAGTACAAGCTAAGACCAAAATGAACACATCACTAACACTTGATTACGAGATTACCACTAGATGTTGAGTAAACGATCGAAATCATAAGGTACCTAGCCTGTGCATGAAAAATAAAATCATATTCTGAGTATAACTCGATGGTATTTCTATAATCAAACATTAAAACATAATATAAATTCTATAATGCATTTTAATGTGTCGATCTACAAGACCTAATACATCACCTAATTATTCAACCTGTTTACATATCTTAAATCAAGCTATCATAGTTGGGGCATATAGCTTTTTCTCTATCTCAATCAAATTGATTAAATCGTACAATGTCAAATCTATAATTTCGAGCTTATAAACTTATATCCACTATCCACCCTTATTTTAATTTCATTTATACTCAATTTCCAAATTCCACAATATAATTTCATTAACCAATCATCAATTCACATATGTGACAACATTTTTCATCACTACCTAAATCAATTGCATAATTATAACAATATATCATATTTTTAAATTTATTCAATTTAGTCCTTACCACAAACAACTAAGTCAAATCAATTCAATTAAGCTCATTTCATCATTTCTAGCTTACCTTATGTGATTACCATGCAAGGTAGTTCGTAATGCAACAAATGAAAAGGTTTTGGTTATAAAAATACAAACTGTAAACTCCGAGCTAATCATCGACGACTTTGTCTTTCCTTTCTTTTTTGAGAAATCCGGATCGGTTTTAGCTATGAATTGCACTTACACTTACACTTATACCTCTATTGATAAAAGAAACAACCCAAACTTCAAATATGAGATTTCGAGATCACTTACACTTCTACTGATCAAATGACAATACGAACAACCTCAAACTTCACTGGAGATCTAGACAACTTACACTTCACAATTTCTATATCTGGATTAACGAATCAACAGAAAACGAATGAACACTTCTATCAGCCTAGACATGAGGATGATTTCAACAACCAAAATGAAAGAAAAATAGGCAAAAAACTGTGTGACAATAACAGAAAAATCAACAGTAAAAATTCGGCTAAAGAAATAAAAGATGAGATGAGCAGAAAATAGAAAAACAAAAGAAGAAGATGAACAATGGGGTGACAAAATAGCAAAATTTAGGGTTTTATGGGCGACATAGAGAAGAAGAAAGGAGAGAAAACGAAGAAGAAGAGAGGAAAAATGTGAAGGGCGAAAATAGGTGAGCATAGATGATTAAAAGAGGCTGAAAACAACAAAAAGAATATGTCATACACTAGGGTTTCTATGCAAGGATGCGAAGGATGGGAATCAAACTTGGGTCTCAAGGACACTTTCACTAACACTTAACTATTAGACTAGTAACTCATTTATTTATCAAACGCACAAAGAAAATTTTAAAAAGCTGGGGTGTGACCACTCTCGGTTCACAAACTCGATTCTACTTATCTGATTTTTGGGATGTGATAGTAGAAGGATAGAGAAGTTAGAGTAGACTTTATGAAGGTAAGCCTTCCACCAACAGAGTGACATTTTGACTTCTATGAAATGAGCTCGCAGTTCATCCTATCAATTATGTTGTGAAGAAAATTCTTTTTTCTTATTCGATTTCCTAAGCTCTAGGCAAAAATATTTTTCGATTTAGTAAACTCTTTTGGTGTTAAGGATACCACTGAACCATTTCTTTGCTTGAGGCTTCGTTTTAGGGCTAAAAAAGTGCTTGGATTTGCAAAAGTTAATTTGGAGCTTGAAAAGAAAGTAGAAGTCCTTAAGTAAAGCTTTCAAGAGTCTGCAAGATTGGACAGTAATGTTAAAGAAAATAAAGCGATCATTCGCTAATAGAAGGTGATTAATGGGAGGAGAATTCTTAGAAATTTTCACACCTCGGATGGAACCTTTCGAATATGCTTTTTCGAGCATGAGAGAAAAAATAATTTATGCATATGACAAAGAAATACGAGGAGAGTAGATCCTCTTGGTGAAGTACTCTACCTAAATTGAAAATTTTAGTAAGAGAGCCATTCATGAGGATCTGATATGAGATGGTGAATTATGTTAATCCAGTGTTAAAACTCATTGCTTCTAGGACAGCTCCGAGTGATTGTATCTATATTCTATATCTATAATATATCATCATCATCATCAAAGCACAAGCTTGGAAAACTTTTGAATGGATCAGAATATCCTTTAATTTTCATCATATTATTAAATTCACATTTAAAAATAATTATAATATTTAATTTAGATTTATTAGTTAATTTTTTATAAATAAAACAAAGTTTGTGATAATTATACATTTTAAAATAATTATAATTAATAGAAATTGTGATAATTACAAATTTAAAAATAATAAAAACTTAAATTACAATTAATAGTTTAAAACAAATATGTCAATAGAGTTATTACTTAAATACAACATTAAGTATAAACAAAAGTTTTAAAAAATTGTGATATTTATATTTATAATTTATAAGTATTAGTTTAAAATATTTTTAGGGAATAAAAAGAAGGAAATAAAAAACCATCCGTTCTATTTTTAGACATTGACGGAAGATTTACAAATATTTTTATTTTTTATTATGAAGAGGGGACTACTACACCCTAATTACTTATTAGAAGACTCCAATTAATAACAAACAAAACAAACGGCACAACAAATTGGCCAAGTCAAAACAGCACGCATTGCGCAAAATAACAGAGTTCCGTTTTATATTTTCTCTGAATTTTTTAATATTTTAAAAATTACTATATCGTATCTTATCTTATCAGTTCTAACAAATCATTTCAAAATATCGTCCGTAAAATTTTTTAATAATTAAAAGATAATTAAAAATATTATATTTTATTTTCTCAAAATGATGATTAACAAAAAGAAAGCATTAAAATTATGGAAGAAAATAGTGTGAGTTAGAGAATGAGATTGATGACGTAAACAAAACACAAAAAAGAGAAGAAACTTGGTGTAACCGTTGACGGCTGACATTGCCACGTGTAATTTCACTGCCCATTGTCACGCGAGCACCCTGATTTTGTCAGACGGCTAAGATCTGATTTCCATTAAAGGATCAGACGGCGGATATTAACTTTTCTCAAACTGTCTTACCTATAAAAACGACACAGTTCCTTCTTCGCCGGTGCGGTGCAGTTTCTCTGCCCTCCTCCCCCAAAACCTTTCTTATTATTTTATAAAAAATCTATTTTCCCCCAAATCTCATTTATTCTCCGTCGGCGTTGTCTTCCGTCCGGTTCTCCTCCGGAATTCCGACGATTCTATCCCTATTTATCACTCCCTCTCCTCTTCATTCCCCAAAACACCAAAAAAAAAAATTCCCACATATTTTGAACTTTAGTTCTAAAATCCTTTTTTTCTCTATAGTTTTGATTTAATAGAGATAGGGGAGGGAAGCAAAAAAAGGAAAAAATCCGAAAAAGGAGAAGGATCTAGGAGAGTTAGGGCTAAGTTATTTTGAGGATGGCGCAGATTCAAGTTCAGCATCAGGCGCCGGTTTCCGGTCCAAATGGCGTGGCTCCGGGAGCTGCCGGAGGAGCGCAATTCATGCTTACGTCTCTTTACGTCGGGGATCTTGATGTTACCGTTACCGATGAGCAGCTGTACCAACTGTTTAGCCAGGTGGCTCCGGTCGCATCAGTAAGGGTTTGCCGGGACTTGGCGAGCGGCCGCTCTCTTGGCTATGGCTATGTCAATTATAACAACCTTCGCGATGGTTAGACTTCTACTTGACTGTAAAAGATTAGGTTTTTTATCTAGTAATTTATTAATTTAAGGCTGCTCGGCGTAGTTAGTTTGATTGAGATATCTTCTACAATGTGAACATAGATTATTGAATTTTGGTAATCTTTATGAACATATGGTTATTTGATAACTTTGATGTATTAAGAATTTGTAGATGCTGTTTGAACGGATCCGCTCTCTAGGCATTACTGAAGGATTATTTATTCATTATTTTAACAAAGCTTTTCTCATAATACATTATTAAAAATTTCTTTTAAAAGGGAAAGAAAAGTCCTGCATTGATGACATAATGTTCAGTTCTTGATTACTTCCCTAAATTAATTTAATTGAGAATTTTAGGTGTATTATTGTATCCATGCAATTTGCCGATTTCCTTTTGTGCTAAATTGGTATGTCTTCAGTAAGTGTAACCATAATTGAAGTTGAAGTACCGACCTTTAGATATATGCTTGGCTTCAGGATGTACAAATCGCCTGCAATTTGTAGATATAAGAATATTTTTCAAAAAGTTTTGAGCTTTGATGTTTGAGTGTTTTACCACTTTTGCCTGGCATTTCAATGAGTTGCTTGAGCTTCTATGTTACTAAATAACTTTTAAAAAATAAATGATGTGGGATAATTATCATGTGGGGAATCAGTTCTTTCTTTGGAATTGTTCAAGCTAATTGATGGTGTCTTTTGTTATTTTTGCCTGCAGCGGCTAGGGCAATGGATCTACTGAATTTCACACCACTGAATAATAAGCCTATCCGAATCATGTATTCTCAGCGTGATCCTAGTCTTCGTAAGACTGGTACCGCAAACATATTTATCAAGGTATTGATGTGTTTTCCATGTTTATCTTTTGTTACCCTTTCCTCCATTTGGATTTCTATTTCACTCCAAGGATGTTTTTTTCTTCTTAAATCAGAAAAATGGTAATTTTGGTTGGATGTTCCTTACCCTGTAGGGCTCTTTCTCCTGCCTTTTAAACTTTATACTTACGCCCTTCACACTAAACTTTCTTCATTTCTATGACTTCCATATGTCTATTTGCTGCAATTGTTTTCATGTATACATAATTTGTCTGTTGAAAAATGTTGGCTTTTAATGTTAAACTATAACTTTGGTTTTTTGGTTTCACTGCAGAATCTGGACAAGTCTATTGACCACAAAGCATTACATGATACATTTTCTTCATTTGGCAACATTCTTTCTTGCAAGATATCTACTGATAGTTTTGGTCAATCTAAGGGCTATGGTTTTGTACAATTTGACAATGAAGAATCTGCTCAAAATGCAATCGACAAATTAAATGGCATGTTGATTAATGACAAGCAGGTCTATGTAGGACATTTTCTTAGAAAACAGGAAAGAGAGACTGCATTGAATAAGGCCAAATTCAATAATGTTTATGTGAAAAATCTTTCCAAGTCTACAACAGATGAAGACTTAAAAACAATTTTTGGTGAGTATGGTGAAATTACTAGTGCCGTAGTTATGAGGGATGCAGATGGGAAGTCTAAGTGTTTTGGATTTGTCAACTTTGAAAATGCTGATGATGCTGCTAAAGCTGTTGAAGCTCTTAATGGAAAGAAATTCGACGATAGAGAATGGTATGTTGGAAAAGCCCAGAAAAAATCTGAAAGAGAGCACGAGCTAAAAGCTCAATTTGAGCAAACTATGAAGGAAGCTGCAGATAAATCTCAGGGTGCAAATTTATACATTAAAAACTTAGATGATAGTATTGGTGATGAAACATTGAAGGAACTTTTTTCAGAGTTTGGTAACATTACTTCTTGCAAGGTTTGGTGAAATGCTTCTATTTGATTGTTGATGCTCACTAGTGCAATCTTGTTTCTCTTGATATTTATGTTATTACCCTTTTGCTCCTCAAAATTTTACAGGTTATGCGTGACCCTAATGGAATTAGTAAGGGCTCTGGGTTTGTTGCATTTTCAACTCCTGAAGAAGCCTCTCTTGCTGTAAGTTTGGTTTCTTTTTTACTTTGGGTGGTCATCTCAGTGTAGATCATAATCTAAAACATGTTGCTACACATCTACAGCTTGCTGAGATGAATGGTAAAATGGTTGTTAGCAAACCACTTTATGTTGCAGTGGCACAAAGGAAAGAAGAGAGAAGAGCAAGGCTACAAGTAATGTGACCAAGGATATTGGACCATTAAAATTTTTGTGGTGTTATTTGTGCATACTTTCATTTTGGCATTTTTCTTTAGTCCTGTTCATCAATTTAATAAGGGACGTGTATTCTGATATTTCTGAAATTCTTGTCAAGTTCATGTTCTCAATCTTTGAGAAGTTTGCTAATGGATCTATGAATCAACGTGTATTTCAAATGGTATTCTTACATATTTCTATTGTTCAGGCTCAGTTTTCTCAAATGAGACCAATTATCCCCTCAGTTGCTCCTCGAATGCCAATGTACCCTCCTGGTGCTCCAGGTCTTGGCCAGCAATTTTTATATGGGCAAGCACCTCCAGCTATGCTTCCTCCACAAGTAATATATCTTGAGTCCTTGTCAATCCTTTTAACTTGACTTGCTTGCTATTTTGGATACTTGGATGATTTCTTAGTATTATTCTCTACCTTTATTGGGTTTCAATTAGATAACACAGTTTACCTCTCTTAGAGGAGATTTGAATATGAAAATGTTTGTTTCTTATGTTACCTATTCTAGGCTAGTTTTGGTTATCAGCAGCAACTGCTTCCTGGAATGAGGCCTGGTGGCCCCCCTGTACCAAACTTCTTTGTTCCCATGGTACAGCAGGGTCAGCAGGGCCAGCGCCCAGGGGGACGACGAGGAGCTGGTGCTGTCCAACAGACTCAGCAACCAATGCCATTGATGCAGCAGCAGGTTAGCTGTATGCATGTGTACTAGCAAACATTTCATGCTTATGCTTTGACTGAAGTCTTCTATTCTAATCCATCCAACTTGTTTCAGATGATGCCAAGGGGGCGTGCCTATCGTTACCCCCCTGGTCGTAACATGCCTGAGGTTCCACTGTCTAATGTTGGTGGAGGCATGCTTTCTGTTCCATATGACATGGGTGGCATGCCCTTGCGAGATGCTGGTATTGGACAGCCTATGCCGATTCCTGCTTTGGCTACGGCTCTTGCAAATGCGACCCCTGAACAGCAAAGGACGGTGAGCCCTTTTGTTGTTTTCTTTGGGAGTTGGGATTAACTTTGTTTTAGATCTTAATTAGCTTAAATACTTGTATGTTTTATGTGTGTGGACTGGTGAGCAGATGCTTGGTGAAAGCTTGTACCCCCTTGTGGAACGGCTTGAGCGTGATGCAGCTGCCAAGGTTACAGGCATGCTGCTGGAGATGGACCAAACAGAGGTTTTGCATCTCCTTGAATCACCAGAAGCATTGAAGGCCAAAGTAGCTGAAGCCATGGAGGTGTTGAGGAGTGTTGCTGCTCAGCAACAGGCCAACAATCAAGCCGACCAACTGGCTTCATTGTCCCTGAATGATAACCTCGTTTCCTGAGTGACTGAAATCCGGGTCCAGTTTTCTTGGCGGAGAAGTTGCTAAACCCTTGATCCAAAACTGGGCTATCTTTAGTTTTATTACTAGCCTTTTTAAGTTTGGAACCTTTATATATTTGCTTTGTTTTTGTCGGTCGGTCGGTAAATAGGGGTTTTGGACACTTTGCTAGACAATTGTTTGTTTTGGTTTGCCTTCGTTTTTCTTTAATTTACTGGCTTGTTATGGACAACCTTAAGCTTGTTTGATGTCGTTAAAACTTACTTTTACCAACAATCTTGCGGTTTTCAATTTCCAGAACCCGGTCGGACCTGTTTGATCGGGAACTATTTAGTTTCAAAGGTTTGCGTTTCATAAAAACCTAATCAATGTCTATTCTGTCGTTAAAATGTTGAGCTCAAGAGATGTTTGATTTCAAAAAATCAACAAAAACCATTCACCCAAAAACACAAAATTATGTGGAATCTTAATTATTTTTTCACTATCCTTCCCAGCCCAGTATAGTAATGGGGTGGGTGGTATTTATACTCTCATTATTTTGATGCCACGTCTTAGGTTGTTTTCCACCGGAAAATTGGAGGAGCTCTTATTGAAGTATTATATAAGAAATAACTCTAAACATATTATTTCAGAATTACAATATGTTAAAATTTATTAATAATATATTTTATGTTAAATTATAAATTAAAATATATTTTTAAAACATCAAGTTTTAATATAAAATATTTTTAAAATTTATTAATAAATCAACTTTTATGTTTGTTTGATTCTCAATATTCATATGTTTACGTTTATTTTAGATGTAGTTTTTTATATTATAAAATTTTTAAAAATATCTAAAATTTGTAAAAGAAATTATTAAAAAATGAATAATGGGTAGGATTGTGTAAAAACTAATAAAATCTAAAAAAAAAAATGATTATGATATTCAAACCCATCACTAATAGTTGGAAATAAAAAAAATTATGAAAGCAAAATTATATTGAAGTAATAATAAAAAGTGCCAAAAGTAATATATTTTAGCTTTATTTTTAATGTAATTTTGGGTGATTATGTAGTGTTAATTGTGAATTATATATTTCTAATATTTTAAATTCATGTTTTGAAGCTTAATAGAGCACTTAAGAGCACAAGAAGTGAAAACGAGTGAAAAATCATAACAGTGGAGCAATCTGGAAGCTGCACACGGGCAAACCACACGGCCATGTGAGCCACATGGGCGTGTGGATTTCGGGAACCATGTGCACTGACAATAGAAAATTTCGATTTTTAGGTTTTTCGGCACTTTAAGAAGGTATAAATGATAAAAATAAAGAGAGGAGAGAGAGCCGCTTTAGTTTAGCACGGAACTTACCTAAAAGAACACTATTGAAGCCGATTTCCAAGCAATTCTCCATCAAGATTCAAGAGTTCAAGTTGGTTTTCAAGGGAGTTATCATGAATTTCTTTTATTTTAGTGGTTATAATTTGTTTTTGGTGTTTGTTCTTGCAGTTATGAACTAATTTTTTTTAATACGTAGGGAAGATAAACACTAGAATGAATTTTATTGTCTAATTTCTAGTTTTATGCAATAAAACTTTGATTCTTTGTTTTCAATTATGAATGCTTAATTGTTCTTGGATTGATAATTCTAGAGTATTAATCCATGTTTGATGTGCATAAGTTTGAGGTTGAATAGACCCTTCTCGTGATTAGATCTTGCATAACTAAATGGAGTTGCATGCAATCTTAGAAATAGGACAACATAAATCTATCGGATTAGAGTTAAATCTAATAGGGAGATCCATGAAGCGAATTAATGTGATAAGGGTTTTAATTAGAAATAAATTTCAATTAATCAACTCAGAGTTAGTTGCTCTTATGCTCGAAAGAGATATTAGCATAAATTAGAAGTTTCTACGGATCAAAGAAACTAAGAAAAGAAATTGCATAAATTAGATTGAGAATAATAAATGAAGTCTAGGTGGATTCTTACAAATGTATTTTTTGTCACTTGGTTGGTATTTGATTTTTTTTATGTTTTATTTCTTTGACACATTCGTTAGTTAATTTTAGTTTTAATCAATCTTTTCAATTATTAAGTTAAATAATAAAAAGATAATAATCACTAGTAATTGTAGTCTTCGAGAGAACGATATCTATGTTCACCATAACTATACTATTAATTGATAGTCACACTTATCTTAATCAATTTATTAATTAATTTCAATAACAATAACATTTGTATTGTGTTACTATCATATAAAAGTAAAAGTAATTAGTATGTTGGAAATAAAAATATTTATAATTTACAAAACACCAAAATTATTTAACATTTTGTCATTGCTTTTGCAGATGTTATCGATTGAGTTTGTACCTAATGTGTTTACAGCCTAATTAGGATTTGTTTTCTTCCATTTATTTGATGTTGAGGATCCAATTTTAATCTCAAAAACAATGTTTTTATCAAGACATCATATCATATCACACCAGCTCCAATGAGAATTAGATTTTAAATGGTTAACATCAGCTTCTTTTAACCCTAATCTTAAATATCATCTATCTATATGCACCTCTATTTATATATTTAGCTTAAAATATGCCATAAGTTCTCGTACTATTCACAAATTTAGAATTTAGTCTTTCTATTTTTTAAATTCTAAAATTAGGTCTAGTCATTAACACTATTAAAATTTCTTTTGTTAAATTTATTGGTAGTATTTGAAATAAAAAAAAAAAACTCATTTGATAGCCATGTAACTAAAAAAATGATGTTATAATGAACTTGAATTGAATAAATTAATTTTAACATGGTTAATAGTTGGATCTAAATTTTATAATATAAAAAGTGAAGGGATTAAATTTTTAGAAATAAAAGTAAAGGGATTAAATTTTAGGCATAATGACAAAAATAGACCTTAACATTTGGGTGTTGGGTCACTTTGCCCTTAATTTGTTTTGGAGCACTTTCATACTTAACCTTTGTTTTTTTTGGTCAAATTGGTCAGTTTTTAACAGTGATACTGACGTGGCCGTTAGTTGACTAACGGTCAACATAAACTGCTGACGTGGCGGTCCAAATGTATTTAAATGCTAAATGGTACTATTTTATCTTATATGCCACGTTAACAAATGATTTTAAAGTTATTATTTAAAAAAAAAAAAATAATAAAAAACCTTAATTTCTTCTCTCCAACTCATTTTCTTCCTCACATTTCCAGTTTCCTATCACCTTTCAAACAAAAAAAACCCACCATCTTTCTTCTTCAATCAAAGATTTAAAACAAAATCCCACAAACATTCATCACTTTTCTTTCATTGACGATTTGCTTTTCAAAATTACTTCCATTTTCGAAGCGATTTTTTTTGTTTCTACTCTCTGTTTTTTCCATCTTTATTGTAGATGTCAAATTTGATATATATATATATATATATTCTTCTTTGACATTTTCTTTTGGGTTCAGATATGGGAATAAAATATGGAATTTTGATTCTTTTGCCCTTTCTTTGTGTTTTAGATGGTTGGGTTTGAGTTTGAGTTTTTGAGATGAGGATGGGATGAACCAAATAAAAGATATGAGATTTTAAAGGGTTTATCTGGTTCAATAGCTCCTCGATCTCTTATGCCCACGGTCCAATCACCTTAAATTTCGGCCATGGCTTTCCTTCACCTCAATCTACCTTCTCACCTTACCAATTTGACAGAGAAGACCCTTAGCCTTGTACCAAAAACTTTTGGGTTTTCTTGTTTTCCCATTTTTTGCTTGTAATGATGGTGCGAGGTTCAGGACAATGTTAAGCTAGGTTCGTGTTTTGGTTAAGAATGGTTGGGGATTTGGCTTTTGGTATAAGGTTGGTTTAAAAGCTTAGTGTATGGGTTGGTGATGGAGGTGGTTAGATATAGGTGGTGGGAGATTGAATATGGGTCTAACAATGGTGTCAAGAGATGGGTTTAAGTAGATCAAGGAACTGTGTTGTGATATAAAAAACTCAGGAATATTAAGCAATTCCATATTTGAGAATGCAACCATTTTTTCATTTTTGATGGAATAAAATTTTGTAGGAAACTAAAGATGAGATTAAGTTGAACTTTGAGGTTTTAGCATTGAAACGAAAGCTTTGTTTAAGAATTGAAGAGGAATAAACGGAGATTTGGAGAATGAGATTGTGCTTCCCATATGAATTACCCTTTTTTAGGGTTTTCAAGGTTTGACATTTCATCCCTTTCTTTTGGGTTTCTCAAGCTACGAAACAAGAAGATGATATTGAGAAAAAAAAAATGTTTCTTATCAAAACTTAAGAATAAGTTTCAAAAACTCATAAAATGATTAATGAAGCTTTTGAAGGGGAACCAGGATGATGATGAGGAAGGGTGATGATGATGATTTATATGATTTTTAATAATGTTAAAATAATTAACAAGGGAGAAGAATAAACTGTGAGAATGATGATGATAATTATGATTTTAAAATAATTTTAATAATTTTAAAATAATTTGTTGACATATAAGATAAAATAGTATCATGTCAGCACTTAAATACATTTGGACCATCATGTCAACGGTTTATGTTGACGGTTAGTCAACTAACGGTCACATCAGCATCACCGTTAAAAACTGATCAATTTGATCAAAAAAACAAAAGTTAAGTATGAAAGTGCTCCAAAACAAAAAACATTAAAAGCTAAAGTGACTCAACACTCAAACGTTAGAAGTTATTTTGATCATTATGTCTAAATTTTAAACTTGAATATGGGAACTTATAATATATTTTAATCATCCATCCATTTAAGGTGAACTTCAAAATAGCATTAAAAGTAAACGACGTAGATACCCTTTAAATTTGTGAAATTAACATAGTTATGATATCTAAATTCTAATTTTATTATGTTATTTAAACTTAAATTAATTAATATTTAAAAATAGAGCTCACAAGGTATCTACTTCAAAATTACTAAATTTTAGAATATAAAATTTGATAATTTTTCTCTATGTTAAGTTTTTAATTTAATTAAAATATAGTTTATTAATTTACAATTATATCATTAATTTCTAAACTTTTAAATTGAAAATTTTTATAAAATTTGTTAAAAGGAAATTTTCAATAATAAATGATGTATGAAGGGATATTAATCTACTTCAAAATTACAAAAATTTAAATACTATTATAAAACAAAAATAATCGATAAAAGATATATATGAGGATAAGGGGATTTCTATTGCATTTTTATTATTTGTCATCATCATCACAAGTGGTATAGTCCTTCCTATATATGTAGGAAGATTAGACTCTCATTTTTCTAATACAAAAATAGGAAAATGGTTACAAGGAGATGAAATGTGAAGAGTTAAGGAAGATGAAATATAAAAGGTGAAAGGTTGATTATAATTAACAACAACTTAATAGCATTCAAGACACTCCTTATTGAATGTTCATTGTATAAAGGATATGCCTTATTAAAAATCTTATTAGGAAAAACTCTGTAGGACAAAAACCTAGTGAAGGAAAAAAGAGTACATAATCCTTTGAAATAATGCAATCCAATATTGAAAATTAACTTCTCAAATGTAGCGGTAAGGATCTCCTTAGTAAAAAAATCTGTCAAATTCTCATTTGAACGAATCTATTGAACATTTATATCTTCATTCTTTTGTAGATCATGAGTGAAGAAAAATTTTGTTGATATATGTTTTATTCTATCACTTTTAATACATCATTCTTTAAGTTGTGCAATGCAAGTTGTATTATCTTCTTATAAGATTGTTAGAGCTTCTATTTCAGAGCATAAACCACAATATTCTCGTATGTGATAAATTACAGACCTTAGCCACACACATTCACGACTAGCCTCATAGATTGCCAAACTCTTAGCATAATTAGAAGAAGTAGCAACTATTGAGTGTGACTCATATTTCAGTCAAATTTGAGAAATAATCTTCCAGTTCAACTCTATTTATTTTTTCCAGTCAAACTCTGTTTAGTTTAGATTATTTTATTATTATTTGACCTAGAAATTTAGCTTATAAATAGGTTCTTTTACAACCTTAAAAAATACACTCATTAGATATTAGAATTCCTAATACTTTTGAAAAATTTTGTGTTTACATTTTGAGGGTTCTTTATTTTCAGGTTTCGAGATTTAGTTTTTATCTTCATCTTTTGTACTCTTCATTTTTTTGCCATTATAGTAAAATTATCTTTGCCCATGGTTTTTTATCCTCTTCGAAGGGGTTTTTTCACATTAAATTTGTGTGTTCAATTTTTCAATTTCTTACGTTATTTTTACTTGTTCGTTGTTTAATAGGGTCGATCGCCAACAAGTGGAATTAGAGATAGTTTGATTTTCGTAGATCAACCTATTCAGAGATGACAACAACAAGGTTCGACATTGAGAAGTTCGATGGTGTGTCACAAATTTCAATTTGTGGCAATTTTGAATGATGGTAATTCTAGTTCAGATCAGCTTGAAAAAGGCCGTTACTGGAAAAAAACCTGAGAATCTAGATTAGTCAGAATGAAAAGAACTTAATAAAAAGGCCTTGTCTGCAATCCAGTTATGCCTCGCAAATAGGGTATTGTAGGAGGTATTGATGGAAAAGACCTTATCCACCTAGTGGAAAAGGCCAGAAACTCTTTATACGACTAAGTCTCTGACTAACCGTTTAGTGTTGAGACAACGTCTATTTATGTTTTGCATGAACGAAGTTGAGCTTCTTAGAGAACACATCAATCAATTCATTACTCTTTTGAATGATTTAAAAAATGTTGAGGTTAAGATTGACGATGAAGATTAGGCCATGTTATTATTGTGTTCTTTAACCCCCTTCATACAAATCTTTCAAGGAAACCTTGATTTATGGCAGAGACAAACTCTCATTCGAGGATGTGAAGGGTCATTTGTTAAGCAAAGACAAACTTGACAATAAGTTTAGTTTAGATAGTAAGGTAAATAGGCAAATTTCTGTTTTAGTAGCATCAAAGAAGCGAGACAAAAGGAGCCGCTATTGTAAGAAATTAGGTCACGCCAAAGTAGATTGTTATAAACTGCAAAATAAAAGGGTTGTTGAGAGCAATGAGAAAATTGTAGCTAGTGTTGTAACACCCAAAACTCGAAATCGTCGTCGGTTAGGGTCTCGATGTCCGTCCGATTTTATATTGCATTTTAACTCGCTTTACTATTTTATTTAATCATATTTTAATTGAGTAATGCAAAGTACACAACATGAATCATAATTTGAACGTTAACATAACTCGAAAAGGGGCAAAAATGTCATTTCCATAAAATTTGGAGACTTTTATCAATACCTGCTAGACAAGTATCGGTAGTACTCAAGTCAGTGAGCAATTAAAGAAATAGTGCAGACTTCTACCGAGACAAGTGACAGTTTTACCGATACAAGAGACTCTTTCGCCGAAACAAGTCATACATCTATCGATACTAAAAACTCCAGAGAGCTAAGAAGTTTAACCCTGCATCTTCTACCGATACAAGTATCCCAACTATCGATACTTGAGTATACAGAACTACTGATACTTCTATTGTTACTATCGATACAATGCAAGTCAAAAAGTAACATCTCTCTTACCCTATACTTCTACCGGTACAATCATGAGTTCTACCGAAACAAGTAGACAGAGTTCAATAAATCATGCATAAACAATAAGTTTATCAAACATTCATCACTTCATAACTTCAAATGCATTATTCTAATACATTGTTGATAGTTTCAAGGCATTTCATACATCTCATATAGTGTATGTATCACATTTAACTAACATGTCAACTTGTTCAACATTTATCTAGAATTCACAACAAAAGATTTATTCATCCATACAAGTAGTACAAGTCATTCATCCTAGTACATGTCATATAACCGAGTGATGTAAAATACTACCGAACAATCTCTCGAAATAGTGTGATGTCTTCAAGATGGTCCGATCTTTAAGTCACAAAATTGAAACTACAAAACAGCAACAATTTCACAAGTAAACTTCATAGCTTAATAAGTTTGCAAGGTTTATCAATTTACCGAATAACATGTGGTAAACAAATCCATAAATCCGTAGAGCCAGAACAGAAATGTACTTCAGTGATCGTTATTTGTTTTATTCCTTGTTGACCCTGAGGTCATGATACTCATTCTACTCCCTATTGACTCATAGGTCATGATGCTCATTTTACTCCCTATTGACCCGAAGGTCATGCCTGTTACCAATATACGATGATGCTCACAGTCATTGTTACGATATAACTATTCCCTACAATGCTGCTCACACTAAGCTGACGAAAATATGCAATTAGGCATAAATCTTAGCCATCGGAGGGCCTGTAATTCAATCTTAGATTCATTTCACTTTACAGTGACTCATGATGTCGTAGAGAATCCGCCACAAATGCAAGATCTCAATCATCGAACCATTTAACTTTGGCACAAGGTCGGGTAATTCTTCTTCTGTAATTTCTATTTTTCACATCATCAATTTGTCGTTTCAATCATCAACAATAATAAAGAAGACAGTTATAACCAGTTACAAGTAAGAATTTAACATTATGAACTTATCGGACTGGATTGTAGTTGCGGTTAGACTTTAGGGACTATTTTGTTAATTTTTATTTCCCTCGATCTGTGGCCCGATCGTAGTCTACACCCACAAATCATTTGATTTTCACATTAAAGCACCCAACCAGACCATTTAACACAATTTAGTCCTTTTTGGAAAAAGTATGATTTTACCCCTAATAGTTTACTTTTATTCAATTTAGTCCCTACGCATAAAATATTCAAAATAACCCTTTTCGTACAAAATCAATACTAGTCGACATAAACATGGGTCTCCTCAAGTCCCTAAAATTTCATTGTTTCTCACATAATACACACAATATCACTATTTTCACATTTTAGTCCTTAAATCCTAATTTCATCAAAAATCACTTTACAAAATCAATGAATCTATTCACCAAGCATACCAATCTATCAAAATCCTTCAAGAATAAGCATTTTCAACAATGAAAAGTTTTATAACATTTGACAGATTCACAAATTAGTTGGATTAGTTAATTAAGCTAATATGGACTAAAAAACATAAAAATTACCAAAAACGATCAAGATTTACTCACCTAATCAAGCTTCAAAAGTTAACAATGGAAAACCCTAATTTTCCTCTTCTTTATCGTGGAGAAGATGAAGAAATAAGTGAATTTTTCCATTTTTCTCTTTTAATTTCACATATATAATCAATGGTAATTTTGTAAATATTTAAAATTTCATCATTAAGCTTTAATTAACCTCTTTTTAATCTTAATTAAACCTATTTATACTTAGTTTGACTCATGCTAACCCATCCACTAATATTACTTTGGTTAATTTACTCATTTGGTCCTTCTAATTAACCATCTCTACTTTTGCACCTATTACAATTTAATCCTTTCTATTCAATTAACTATCTAAACGATAAAATTTCTCAAACAAAATTTAACACGATGATATTGACATCATGAATATTATTAAATGAATGATATTTATGACTAGACTTGTCGGAGTTGTGGTCTCAAAACCACTATTTCTGACACCATTGAAAATCGGGCTATTATAACTCATCCCCTCTTAGAGAAATTTCGTCTCGATTACTAGCAAACAAGTTGGGGTATTGTGATCTCATAAAAGCTTCTGTCTCCCATGTTGTTTGTTCCAAACCGTGACGGTTCCACAGAACTTTTACCAATAGTACTTTTTTGTTTCACAGTTCCTTTACCTCACGAACTAGAATTCTCACTGGTTCCTTTAAGTACGACAAATACGATTGTATCTCAACCTCACAATGAGTAATCGCGTGAGAAGGATCTGATCTATACCGTCTCAACATTGAAACATGAAATTCGTTGTGAATCTTCTCAAGTTCTAGCGTTAAAGCCAATTTATAAACTATAGGACTAACCCTCTTGAGGATCTCATATGGCTCAATAAACTGCGGACTCAGCTTATCTTTTCGACCAAACCGTAACACCTTCTTCCGAGGTGAAACTCTCAAAAAGACTCGATCTTCGACGGCAAACTCTATATCCTTCCTCTTTAGATCTGCGTAGGACTTTTGTTGATCCGATGTTGCTTTCAAACAATCACATATTACCCGAACATTGTTTTTCGTCTCATGTATCAAGTCAGTCCCAACCAGCTTAGGCTCGCTCAACCTTGACCAACACAAAGGTGTTCTGCATTTCCTATCGTATAGTGCCTCAAACAATGTCATTCTAATACTGGACTGATATCTGTTATTATAAGAAAACTCTACCAACGGTAGATATTTCTCCTACCTACCTTCAAACTTGAGTATACAATATCACAACATATCTTGAAGGATCTGTATCACTCGCTTTGACTGTCCATTTGACTACGAATGATATACAGTGCTAAAATTTAATCTGGTTCCCAAAGCTTCATACAATTTACCCCAAAATCTCGAGGTAAAACGGGGATCCTTATCAGAAATAATAGATATCGACACCCCCATTTAGTCGTTCGATCTTGGATACATATAACTTAGCCAACTTCTCTAATGGAAAATCCACCCGAATAGGAATGAAGTGAGCTGATTTCGTCAATCTGTCTACTATTACCCAGATCAAATCTTTCTTCCTCGATGTCACCGGTAGCCTTGTAATAAAGTCCATAGTAACCCACTCTCACTTCCACTTAGGAATAGAAATCGGCTATAGCAAACCAAATGGTACCTGATGCTCGACTTTCACTTGTTGACATACTAGACAACGAGTTACAAATTCTGAGATTTTTCGTTTCATACCTGGCCACCAATACATTTTTTCATATCATTGTATATTTTCACACTCGCTGGGTGAATGGAATAAGTGCTACTGTGAGCTTTTGTCAGGATGTGTCATCTCAAATCTGATTCATTAGGAACACGCACTCTGCCTTTGAAATACAACATACCATCCGTATCAATTGTAAACTCAATGGTGGCATCACTCTACATCTACTCTTTCTTAGCTTCAAGTTTAGGATCATTTTTTTGCAACTCTTGGATTCGCTGTAGGAGTAATGATCTCGTCTTGAGTTTGACGATGACAGATCCATCCCTTTCAAGCGACAAGTGGGCATTCATCACCCTCAATGCGAACAACGATTTCCGGCTCAAGGCATTAACAATTACATTTGCTTTCCTTGGATGATAATCAATCACAACATCATAGTCCTTAAACAACTCGACCTATCGACGCTGTCGCAAATTCAACTCCTTTTGCGTCATCAGATACTTCAAACTCTTATGATCAGTAAATACGTGACATCTCTCACCGTATAGATAGTGATGTCAAATCTTTAATACAAAAACTATAACAGCTAACTTTAGATCATGAGTCGGATAATTCTTTTCATATGGCTTTAGCTGTCTGGAGGCATATGTTACCACCTTCCCAGCTTGCAATAAAATACAAACCAAACCATTTAATGACGTGTCACTGTAAACAACAAATTTCTTTTCCGATTCAAGCTGTGTTAGTACCGGAGATTCCGTTAACATTTTCTTCAGCTGATCAAAACTTTGTTGACACTTCTCTGACCAAACAAATAGAATGTTCTTCTATAGCAACTTCGTCAACGGCAAAGCTATAATAGAGAAATTTCTCTCAAACCAACGGCAATAACCTACCAATTCTAGAAAGTTGCGTACCTCAGTAACATTTTTTGGAACCTTCCGATCAAGAATAGTTGAAATTTTAGTCGGATCAACTCGTATTCCTTCTGCGGATACAACATGGCCTAAAAATCCAACTCCTCGAAGCCAGAATTCGCATTTGCTAAATTTTGCATACAACTATTTTTCTCGCAAAATCTACAATACCTCTCTTAGATGCTGAGTATGCTTTGACTCTATTCTGGAATAAATAAGTATGTCATCGATAAATACAACCACAAATCTATCTAACTAAGGCTGAAACACAAGGTTCATCGTATCCATAAATACTGTTGGAGTGTTAGTCAACTCGAACGACATTACCAGAAACTCATAATCTCCATACTTTATTCTGAATGCTATTTTCATCACGTCCCAATCTTTCACTTGCATATGATAATAACCTGACCGCAGATCTATCTTGAAAAATATAGTTGCATCTTTCAACTGATCAAATAACTGGTCAATACAAGGCGACAGGTACTTATTCTTAATTGTTACAATGTTCAGTTGTTTATAATCTATGCACATTCTTATCAAGCCATCTTTCTTTTTCACAAACAACACTAGCACACCCAAAGGCGACACACTGGGTCGTATAAAGCCTCTATTTGACAATTATTGTAACTAAACTTTTAATTCTTGCAACTCGATCAATGTTATTCTGTATGGTGGTATTAAAATCGGTGTAGTACCCGGTAACAAATCAATGTCACACTCTACTTCTCTAATCGGTGGCAAACGGGGTAATTCTTCTAGAAACACATCTGTAAACTCATTAATAACTTATACCTTTTTCAAATCTATCCCTGAGACTCGTGAGTCAAGTATATATGCCAAAAATGCTTCACAGCCTTTATGAACCATTTTTTGTGCAGAAATAGTTGAAATCATTTTGGTCCCACTGTTCAATCGGTTAGACCCAACCGTAATCACTTCACCTGTTGGGCTTTTCAAATCAATCTTTCTTTGCTTGCAGTTCACTACTGCATTATGTTTAGATAACCAATCCATACCCAAGATCACATCGAACTCGGTGAAAGGAAACAACATTAGGTTAGTAGGAAATTCACAACCTTGGACTTTCAATGGACATTTACGACATATCAAATTAACAATGACACTATGACCCAATGGGTTTGTGACTTGAACATCAAATCTAGTCGACTCTACTGACAGTTTATTATCAGTTGCTAATGCAGTGCATATATATGAATGAGTCAACCCTGGATCAATCAGAGAACATACAATATCATTAAAAAGGTAAAATATACCGGTCACAATATTGAGAGTAGTAGCCTCTTCTCTAGCTTCGATGACATATGGTCGTGCGACTACTCGAGCCTTAAATCGGGTTACATTACCCCTATTGTTGCCTTGATTTTCGCCTATACTACTGTTCTGTCCCGGCTGTTTACCTTTTGATGAAATAATAAGGGGTTTCACACTCTGATCCTCTTTCACTTTCGAAGTCATCGAGCAATTTCGCATGAAATGATCTGTACCCCCACATTGGTAACAAGCCCCTTTTATCTTTCTACATTCACCCGCATGGTACCTTCCGCAATGATCACATGGTGGGTTTGGCGCATTTCGGACAGTTACAGGAATATTTTAAAATTTAGACTCTGGTGATCTTGATCTACTTCTGCTCAGAAGTCTAGAAGAGACTGTCTCACGGGTTTCATTTTCTCTGAATTTCTTTAGTGATGGCATAAAAAAAGTTCTGGTGATATTTTTCTTCCCAAACTCTCGAAACCTCTTCTCTCTCTGCTTCTTGTTGTTGTAAATTTCTTCTATCTTCGGAGCTATATCTGCAAGAACCACAAATGGTCGTAGCTTAGATTCGCCTACTATCATCTTGATCTCGTCATTTAGCCCGTCTTTAAAATAAACACATTACCTCATCTGTCGGCACAATCTCTCGAGCATACTTACTAAGTTGAACAAATTTTTGCTCATATTCTGCCATTATTTTGTTTCCATATAACAATTCTTAAAAATATTTCTTTTTCTTATCCAGACACATTTTGCTGACATATTTCTTTTTAGCTCTACTTGAAAGAATTCTCAGGTAACCTTATTCTCGGGCATCACTTCTAAAATCGTCATCCACCAACTGTAAGCCTCGTCTTTTAGTTACGAAGCAGCACACCTCAAATAGTCTTCTAGAGGACAAGTCATCTTGTTCAGAACTCTTAGTGTGTTTTCTAACTAGTATTCAGCTCTAGAAAGATCAACTTCTATTCTTCCCCGAAATTCTTTTGCACCATATTTTCTAACCCTTTCTGTCAGAATATGACGTCTTTGTTCCACCATTAGAGGAGGTGGAGGCATAGCTGGAGCTACTCTCGATCACGCAGTAGGCTGTGCAACCGGGGGTGAAGAAGGTGCTACCATCTGGTTGTTCCTCATAAACTCTGAGAACCACTGTCTCATCAACCCGAAGACATGTTTTTTTCTTCGTTTTTCGTCATCGATAATATCGGTGCACCGTGACTAGCCCCAAAATCATTAGTCAGGACATTACTGTTTACCTCATTAGTTTCCTCTCTTTTTGAGTCAGACATTCTGTGATTTTCTGTAAAAACTATAATTAGATCGGATCAATCTATATCACACTATCACAGATTCATATGGCATGTACTTTTAAAACATATGACATAGTCAATATAGTCCAAAAAATGGCTAAATCGAAAGCTCTGATATCACTAAATGTAACACCCAAAATTTGAAATTATCGTCAATTAGGGTCTCGATGTTCATCCGATTTTATATTGCATTTTAACTTTTGTTTTACTATTTTATTTAATTATATTTTAATAGAGTAATGCAAAGTACACAACATGAATCATAATTTGAATGTCAACATAACTTGAAAAGAGACAAAAATGTCATTTCCATGAATTTTAGAGACTTTAATCGATACTTGTTAGACAAGTATCGGTAGTAGTCAAGTCAGTGAGCAATTCAAGAAACAGTGTAAACTTCTACTGATACAAGTGACAGTTCCACCAATACAAGACACTCTTCTACCAAAACAAGTCATACATCTACCGATACTAAAAACTCCAGAGAGTTAATAAATTTAACCCTACATCTTCTACCGATACAAGTATCCCAACTACCGATACTTGAGTATACTAAAATACAGATACTTCAATTGTTACTACCGATACAATGCAAGTCAGAATGTAACCTTTCTCCTACCCTGTACTTCTATCGGTACAAGCATGAGTTCTACCTAAACAAGTACAGAGTTCAAAAAATCATGCATAAACTACAAGTTTATCAAACATTCATCACTTCATAACTTCAAATGCATTATACTAATACATTGTGCATAGTTTCAAGGTATTTCATACATCTCATACCGTGTATGTATCACATTTAACTAACATGACAACTTGTTCAACATTTATCTAGAATTCACAACAAAAGATTCATTCATCCATACAAGTAGTTCAAGTCATTCATACTAATACATGCCACATAATCGAGTGATGTAAAATATTACCGAACAAGCTCCCCAAATAGTGTGATGTCTTCAAGATAGTCCGATCTTCAAGCCGCAAAATGAAATCTACAAAACAAAAACAATTTCACAGGTAAACTTCACAACTTTATAAGTTCGCAAGGTTAATTAATTTATCGAATAACATGTGGTAAACAAATCCATAAATCCGTCGAGCCAGAACAGAACTATACTTCAGTAATCGTTATTCGTTTTATTCCCTGTTGACACTAAGGTCACGATTCTCATTTTACTCCCTGTTGACCCTTAGGTCATGATGCTCATTTTATTCCCTGTTGACCCGAAGGTCATGCCTGTTACCAGTATATGATGCTGCTCACAGCCATCATTACGGTATAACTATTCCCTACGATGCTGCTAAAACTAAGTTGACGAGAATATGCAATTAGGAATAAATCTCAACCATCGTAGGGCCTTTAATCCATTCTTGGATGCCTTTTACTTTACAGTGACTCACGTTGTCGTAGAGAATCCGTATCAAATGCAAGATCTCAATAATCAAACCATTTAACTTTGGAACAAGATCGGGTAATTCTTCTTCTGTAATTTATATTATTCACATCATCAATTTGTTGTTTCAATCATCAACAACAAAAAGAAGGCAGTTCTAAGCAGTTACAAGTAAAAAATTAACATTATGAACTTATCGAACTAGATTGTAGTTGTAGTTAGACTTTAGGGACTATTTCGCTAATTTCCTTTTCCCTCGATCTGTGGCACGATCGTAGTCTACATCCACAAATCATTTGATTTTCACATTAAATCATCCAATCAGACCATTTAAAACAATTTAGTTCATTTTGGAAAAAATATGATTTTACTCCTAATATTTTACTTTTATTCAATTTAGTACCTAAGCATAAAACACACAAAATAACTCTTTTCCTACAAAATCAATATCAGCCGACATAATCATGGATCTCATCAAGTCCCTACATTTCATTGTTTCTCACACAATACACACAAATTCACCATTTTTATATTTTAATCCTTAAACCCTAATTTCATCAAAAATCACTTTACAAAATCAATGAATCTATCACCAAGCACAACAATCTATCAAAATCTTTCAAGAATAAGCATTTTCAACAATGGCAAGTTTTATAACATTTGACAGATTCAATAATTGGTCCTTGGGTTACCTAGATTAAGCTAATACGGACTCAAAAACATAAAAATTACTAAAAACGATTAAGGTTTACTCAACCAATCAAGCTTCAAAAGTTATCAATGGAAAACCCTAATTTTCCTCTTCTTTACCGTGGAAAAGATGAAGAAATAAGTGAAATTTTCCATTTTTCTCTTTTAATTTCATATATGTAGTCAATGACAATTTTGTAAATATTTAGACTTTCATCATTAAGATTTAATTAACCCCTTTTTAATCTTAGTTGAACCTATTTATACTTAGTTTGACTCATACTAACCCACCCCTTAACATTTTTTTGGTTAATTTACTCATTTAGTCCTTCTAATTAACCATCTCTACTTTTGCACCTATTACAATTTAATCTTTTCTATTCAATTAACTATCCAAAAGATAAAATTTCTCAAACAAAATTTAACACGATGATATTGACATCATGAATATTAAATGAATGATATTTACGACTTAACTCGTCGGAGTTATGGTCTCGATACCACTTTTCCAACACAACTGAAAATTGAGTTGTTAGAGGTGCTAATTTGGCTGATGAAAGCAGTGATGATTTATTGTTAGTGTCAACGAGCGAAAGCTCCAAGCTTACGTAGGAGTGGATCCTAGATTCGGGATGTTCTTTCAACATGTGTCCCAATAGAGAAAGGTTCTCCACATATATTTCGATTGAAGGTGGAGTTGTGCTCATGGGAAACGATTCATCCAATAAGGTAATTGATATTGGCACTATTAAAATTAGGATGCATGATGAGACGATTAGGACACTCTTAAATGTCAGGTATATACCTGATTTATGAAAGAATCTCAGCTTTTTGAGTATTTTAGACTCAAAAGGTTGCATAATCAATATCGAGTCAAGCGACATTAAGGTGTCTCGTGAGGCTCTCATTTTGTTAAAAGGTTAAAGGATCGATAGTCTTTATATTTTGGAAGGTTCTACAATGACCAGTGAAATCAAACATCTCTCGTCTGTTACGGAGTTGAAGTCAACTCATTTGGAGCGGAGACAACTTGGTCATAGGAGGGAAAAAGGTATGATCGTTTTGTTTAATAGAGGTTCTCTTTTGGATGTAGGTTTTGAATTTTTAGGGTACTGTGTTCGTGAAAATTAGACCCGGGTTAGCTTTGATTTGACAATGCACAAGTCGAAGGCTAGAAGTCTTCCAGCTTCTAAGCACAAATTCGACTTAGTTAATTCCCGACATAGTTCAAGATAGGCCCGTGATGGGTTTTGGCAAAAATGGCGTTGTGGAAATATGAGTCAAGGTGGAGATTTGTTGAGTATGATTGAGATTTCAGTCAAATTTGAAAAACAATCTTCCAATTAAACTCTATTTATTTGTTCCAGGCAAACTCTGTTTAGTTTAGATTATTTTATTATTATTTTACCTAAAAATTTAGCCTATAAATAGATTCTTTTGTAACCTTAGAAAATACACCTATTAGAGATTAGAACTACTAACACTTCTGGAGAAATTTATGTTTACGTTTTGAGGGTTCTTTGTTTTCGGGTTTTCAGGGTTTAGTTTTTATCTCCATCTTTTGTACTCTTCATTCTTTTGCCATTATAATAAAATTATTTTTACTCGTGATTTTTTATCCCCTTCGAAGGGGTTTTTTCACGTTAAATTTGTGTGTTCAATTTCTCAATTTTTTTTGCTATTTTTACTTATTCGTTGTTTAATCCGGTTGATCCCCAATAGCAACAATTGTTTGTTTCATAGAATGCTAAGAAATTGTAGTACCACTGTAACATCCACATTTTTGAACCAGAGTTGGAATAGTAATAGTGTCGAGTTAAGAGTTAGAATATGTGGTTAAAATAAGAAGATTAGGAAAAATTAAGAATTAGAATGTGTAGTCTAAATAAGAAAAGTTAAGAAAATTCAAGGATTAATTAGTAATTGTGTGAAAACATAAGGGACTAAATAGCAATTTATCGAAATTAAATTATGAGTCATCATGGGAATTAGATTGACTAAGTAGGGGCAAAAGAGTAATTTGGTGGAAGATATTTTTGGAGGCAAAGTTTTGGGCCAAAGTGTAAAGTTGAAAGGCCCAGGGACTAAAAAAGCAATTTTACCATTTTATTAAGTGAGATATTTTAAGAGAAAATTCTAGAGAATTTGAGAGAGGGAAAAATCAATTAAAAAGCAAAGATATTAGCTCTCTCCATAAGCTAGCCGTCCAAGCCTTCATCTCTCATTTCTAACTTTTGCTTTTATTTCAATTAAGTCCTTCCATCATTGTTAAGCCCTCCAAGCTCCAAAATCTTCCATTTTCTTTAAAATTTCCTAAGGAAAGGCATAGAAGGAAGCTAGTAGATGCCTTAATATCCTTATAGAGTCCACTTTGAAGTGTTAAAGTGGATAGGGATTGAATTAGAATTTTGGAAATTCAAGAACAAAGGTAAGAGTGATTCAATTTTCATGACATACATGTATATTTACATAATCTAGCATGAAAAGTATTAAATTTTAGTCTTAAGCTTATATGTGTTTGTATGAAATTGAAGAAAGAGGGAAGAAGGAGAAGGACCAAATTGAAGAATAAGGAAAGGAGAAAGTTAAGGTGTGAGAAGAAATTATCTACAAGTGAGGTAAGTACTACAAGTATTAAAAGACTTAGTAACAATTAAGTTAAAGTATTTATAATTTTAATATATATGATTAATCATGATGAAAATGAGATGTTTAATTATAAGTATGATAATTATGTGATATTGAATGAAATTTAGTATAAAGAAGCATGAGAAAGGAATTAATCTCATTGAAACAGTTTGGACAGAACAGAGGACTAGTTTCGAAAATTCACTAAAAATTATATAAAAAGATTTAAGAGTTGAATTAAATATGTAATTAAATCTTATTGAGTGTAGTTTCATATAGAAGAAACAGTGAATTAAAAGGAATTGTATATTTCGAGATATACTAGTTTTTGTGTAAAAAGGTCAGAGTAGGTTCGAGTTCCCCTGTTTTGACTTTGAAAAATCATATAAAAATGTATAAAATTTATTAGAGACTGAAATTTATATGGTTGAATACTTAATGAGTCTATTTTCAAAAGAAATAGACAAGAACATTATTGGATCTTTGTACTAAAATATAAATAATTTTTAGTAAAGAAAGGTCGAAACTGTTAGACAGCAGAGAAGGAGTAAATTGAAAGAATTTATTGTACAAATTGGCTAAAGTAAAAATTATTAAATTTTTATGGTAAAAATATATTTGAGTCTAATTTAAGAATCATCAAGCGGATTATAATTTCGAATTCTGTAGTTCAAGATATAAATAATTTAGTGACTGTGAAAAATTGAATAGGAATGAAAAATTGATGCATATAAAGTGATATGTGATGAAATTGAGAAATGAGAATGAAATGGATAAATCAAGGGGTTCCAAAGTTATTGGTACCTAATTGTTTATGATATTTTGTTGTTATTTTGTTAAATTGATTTGTTATTGATTTGTATTATTATAATCTGAATTATTCATTATTTAATGTTTATTTTGATATTTATATTTAATAAGTGAATATAAGGTAAGTGTTAATATTGAGATGAAAGAAAATTTATATTGAATTAATAGTATATTTGAATTGAATTTGAATGATTTGTGATCAAAATTGAAAGTGAAAGTGAAAGTGAAATTGGAATTGAAAGTGATATGAATTGTAAATTGAAAATCCCTATTAACTAGTCGGCCTGAGTTGGATATAGTTGGCATGCCATAGGATTGGAAGAGTTTAGGGATACTTCGACCTTGAGTCGATGAGACACTGGGTGTCATTATTTTACTTCGGATAGATTCGATGAGGTATTGGGTACCACTTTACTTCGGCTAGGCCGATGAGACACTAGGTGTCACTTTATTGCTTCGAACTATCTGATGAGGCACTGGGTGCCATTCTGGAGTGTTTGGTTGGATCCGGGTATCTGTCAAGATCCGGGTATCTGTCAAGGTCCGAGTCTTGTTAATAGGGTAAACAATGTGAAAAAGAAAGAATGTGCAAATTGTGACATTGAGGTAAGTGAAATGATAATCATATGAAAGGTAAGTACAATATATGTATAAGAAATCGAAGAATGATAAAACTAAGTAAGATAAGAGATTGGAATGGCTAAAATGTGAAATGAGGAAGAATATGTGAATTTCATAACACTATTGTAAGTTAAATGTTATATACATAAAAAGTATGTATTTTACATGAATAAACAATTATATGAATAAGTTTGAAATGAGTGATTAAAAGATGAATGATTAAAGACACTTGTAGTACTTACTAAGCCTTCACTGGCTTAACACGTTTATTTCAACGCGTAGGTATAAGACCTCTGAGAAGCTAAGGTTGGATTAGGTGCCTCTCATCAAATCACATCAACATCGGAAGATTGCAATTCAAGGTATATTTATTTTGTGTAAAATGACATATACAAATGGTATACCTATGTGTCTCTAATGAAGGGGTTATCAATATTGCTTTGAAAATTTACATGAATTGAATGCAATGGTTAAAATTGTGTTTTGGACTGATTTGAAATATTGGAAAAGTTTTTAAGTTGTTTTAGGGGATTATTATTAATTTTTCAGCTATATTTATTGATTTTAGAATAGAGGTATCAATATTTTTATGGTGGTATCGATATTTGCCCTCTTTTGAGTAAAAAATTACATTTTCATTATTTTCAAACTGATTTTAAATCTCGATTTTGATTATACTTGATTATTTTGTGATATTTTGAGTAAAACGATTCAATTACACAATATTTGAAAGAAAATTTTGTTATACTCGTTTTTAATTCTCTGACACTGTATGTAATACTCTTATACTGGGTTTATACGTGTGAACCGGATGTAGGGGTGTTACAACCGCCATATGTGAAAATATAACCAGTTTGTGATAGAGTATTGTGAGGATTAGATAAGTACCCTACATCTACAAAACCAACCAATTATGTTTTGGATAGGTTAGGGAAAAACAAACTCATATTTCTTGTACCTTGAAGATAACGAAAAACATGCTTAAGCTCATTTCAATGTCTTCGATTTAGACAAGAGCTAAATCTTGCTAATAAGAGTTAAGGTCATTTTAGTGAAGACTATGCAAGAAGAATTTTTGGACGAGATTATTACAGGAAATTATGAACTTCTGATTAAAGTTTAATTCATATTGCGTTCGATTTTAAAGTTTAATTTTGATTATATATTAGCTCAATATTGTATTTATTAGGTTTTATATTTATTTATTTATTTTAACTCCAGCTTTGAATTGATCCTTGACAACATATCTTCTTCTCCAATAGATAAACCAGTTATAGTGGTTGAGGAAACACCTCAGACAACCAGCCCTTCTATGTGTAAATTAACTACGGAAACGCTTGGTAGTTAACCCTTACCAAAAGAACAACCCTAAAATCCGCATCCACAATTTAGCTCCTTGGTATCATTAAGAACTAGAAGGACTTGACTAAAATCAACGGCCTTAATCGTGTAGGTCATTTAAACTTGATCGCTTGTTCTCTTGATGCATCCAACCACTTAATTAGTCACGTCAATTTATTATTCGGTAGATTGGTTACAATAATTACAGATCATATTAGTTCTTCTAATTGTATGTCATACAGCACCAGATCAATGGGCCCTTTTTGACTTTATGGTATTATGATTTTGTGAGACGACTGAGTCTATCTCCTAAACCGAAAAAACAATGAATACCAAAATGAAAACTTTTGAATACGATTTCGAATCTCACTATTTCAAAAAGCGAATAAAAAATCAGCCTAAAACTAGATCAAGCTAACTACCCATAAATAAAGAACAAGAAAAAGAATAATTGAAAGAAAAACTTTATTGGAATAAAATAAAAACAAAGTTGGTCACTGTGCGCACACCTTTCTTAACATTTAAAGGTATAATAATAATAATAATAATAAACCCTTTCTTAACTTACTCTCTAAAATAATTTAGTCCTAATTAAGGAGATATATCTTTAAAATAAAATAATATCTTAAAATTTATAAATTTTGTGTATCAATTTGAGCTCTCGTGCTGAACTTTCCATATGATTCACATATTAATTCGTTTTTCGACGCATTGAATAAGTGTCAAACTAAATAAAATTCATGTTCAAAATATTAAAAAAAATATTGAAAATATGTCAATTAAGAGCATTATCACCCCTACCAGATTTGGGTATTCTTCGTTTTTCTCTTTGTGCTAAAACTATTCTCCAAAATTCTGTTTAACCCGAAAATTCTAGTAATTTAATTTTTTTAATGGATAAATGATATCGAAATGTTTTAAAATTTTAACTACAAATCCTTGACACTTTTACATTGAACAAAAATTATTTCTACAAAAATTTCAAAAAATTGAAAAATAAAAATAATAAAAAAGAGAAAAAAATCATAAAATATTATGTGCACTAAATTTGTACTGAAAATTTTCAAATCTATTTTTCATCATTTAAGGAGGCTCCAGATTTAATTTCAAGATTTTAGTACATCGAGAGCACTTTGAACGAAAAATTAAAGTTATTTCCCACTGTTTCAGTTTTTGCTGGGTAGCTTTTTTTTTTATTTATTTATTGATTTTAGCCATAGGTTTTTAATTTGTCTTAGCTTATTTTTTTCTATTACGCATTCTAACTATTAGGATATTATTATGTTAAATTAGTTTTTAGCAATTTGATTCATAATGGAATATTATTAGGAGATATTATATTTTAGTAATTTGATTCTTACGTAACTACTATTATATATATATGTATACCTTTAAGATCTATCAATAAAATTCAAGAGATTATCCTTTTTTTTTAATGGTAAGAGCAATGGTTTTGAAATTTTTTTCTTTCATCATTCTAAATGGTCGGCAGAGAGTTTTCTCCTCCTCCACCACCACCAGGGGGCGACACTTCCAGATTTTATCATTGATTAATGATTGTCTCTTTTGGAAGTGTTCGGTAATAAATAATCAACTTCCACTTGATTGAATGGTAAGTCCAAGAATAATTGGATTATTGATATGATGTGTTTAAATCATATTACAAGTGATCTTATATGTTTGACGAATGTGAGAGATGTTGTTACATGCTCCATAGGACTCCTTGCCGCTAAACTATGGTGACTACCCAAGAATGAATGGTTAAATTGACAGAAAAAATTCACTTAAAACATGTTCTTTATGTTCCTAAATTAAACTGCAATTTAATTTCGGTTTCCCAATTGAATGATTATATGAACTATTTTGTTCATTTTTCTACTAACATATGTGCTATTTAGGACCTTCATTCGAGGGAGTTGATTGGAGCGAGAGAGAGACGAGATGGACTTTACTACTTCCGACAAATTTTCACAGTCAAAGCAGTTTCGGTTGAAGCTTCATCCTCTTTGAAACTTTGGCATAGAAGATTGGGTCACCCTTCTTTGAAAGTTGGAAAGTTACTTCCTTATGCTAGTAACTCTCGAGATCATCTGAATAAAGCATGTGAAATTTTTCATCGTGCTAAGAATACAAGAAATAACTTTCCAATTAGTGAATAGAAAATCACTCGTATTTTTTAGTTAGTTCATTTTGATTTATGGGGGTTTTATGACACTCCATCTTTTAGATCTCATTATTTTTTTTATATTGGTTGATGATTTCTCTTGGGTTGTTTGAGTATATCTATTGGCTAATAAAAAAGAGGTTTTCAAAGTTTTCATGTCATTCATTGCTATGATTGATCATAAATTTTCTCAACAAGTAAAGTGTGTTAGAAGTGATAATGAGATGAAATTTAATTGTCTCCAGGATTATTTTCTTGCAAATGACATTTTTTTCAAACATCTTGTGTTGGTACCCCTCAACAAAATAGGAAAGTAGAGAGGAAACATCATCATATTTTAAATGTAGCTCGTGCATTACATTTCTAAGAAAATCTACCCATATCTTTTTGGGGGGAGTGTGTGTTGGTTGTTTCTCATCTCTTTAATCGAACTCCTTCACAATAAAACACCCTATGAAATGTTGTATAGGGCTTTGAGAAATTTCCCATTTTGAAGTTTCGGGATTTTGTTACTCATACCGTAATAAAGAAAAGTTCATCTCTCACCTCACCTACTTCAGAGCCTTCTTCAGGTACTCCATTTCCTATAACACATTATGTTAATTGAGACAAATTTACTGTGAAACACTAAAATTTTCTTGCAGCTATTACTACAGAGGTCGAGCCACAGTTTTTTAAAGAGTCTATAAAGGATGCAGGATGGTGTGACGCTATGCAAAAGGAGATTTGTGCTCTATGGAAACACTTCCTCCTAGAAAGAAAGCACTGTGTAGTAAGTGAGTGTATTGACTATAATGAAACTTAAAGCTTGTATTGTTGTTTTTGGTAATCATCAAGTAGAATGTATTGACTATAATGAAACTTTTGCACCTGTGGCAAAAGTAGTGATTGTTCGGGCATTCTTAGCTATTGCAACTTCGAAAAATTGGGAGTTACATCAGAGGTCTATGAATAAAATTCAAGAGATTACCCTATTTTTTTCACTAATACATTCTTGTTTCTTGTGTTAGTAGGTTACAAAAGAGTTGTCTCTCATTCATTCGCTCAACTCAAATTCTGTTGGACTCGAGCTTTCTTTGGCTTCTTAAAGCCTTAAATCACCCTTGTTAGGGAGGGATCCCAACGAATTCTTTAAGAAATACTAAGTTTGATCACTCCTTAAAATTTACGAGTAAGACTATCTTATTTTATTTTCTCTGCCTCTTAGAATTATTTTTTTTATTATGAGTGCATAATGATGAGGTTCGTTTTTCTTTGATCAGTTTATTATTTGAGTGTTTGTGATTTCCTATTCTAATAACGACACAAGCACATACTGTTGAAGAGGAGAACGATAAACCTATGGCGAGGCATCAATGTTGTATTTGTAAAAAAAAAAAAAAAAAAAAAAAAAAAACCACACGAACATGTTGTTTGCATTGTCACTTAACCTTCTATTGTTCATGGACTTGTCAGACAAGACATTGGTACAATGGCTATAGCAGGTTCGATGAACTTAAACGACATCTGACGAAGCAAAGAGAACATCAATCAAAGTGCATGTGTGGTGGTGGGAGGGATCGCCATCAAAATATCATTATCATTTGAATCTTAGGTATTGCGTTATAAATATTTATTTCATTTAAATTCTTCGGTTTCCATTATAATTCTTGTTGTTTCATTAAAAATATTGGTATCAGTTTATGGTATCGTGTTAGAAATAACTTTAACGGATACAACATTTTCTAACAAATACCAAAATTTTTAATTGATACCAAGTTTTTCAGTGGAAATCAAAATCTAACGGTCATCAAAATCTCTAACCAATTGTCACAATTTCTAACCGATACCAATTTTTTTAATGAATATCGCTCACATTTTTCTTTTCTCATTGGAATTTGCAATTTTTCTCGTAAAACAATTTTCTTTAAATGCTTTCCTTCTAGATCTTTTTCTTTTCTCTTCAAAACTTTAGTCTCTCAAACCCCAAAACCAGCTTCAGTACCACCCTCCTCTCTCTCTCTCTCTTTTTTTTTTTTTTTTTACCAAAATCTTCCCATGCACACACACGCACAGAAGGAGATGAAAAACCTGGTTAACAGATTTGGCAAGAATAGAGATTAGTAAGAATACTTTGCATGAGAAGCACACAATTTATATTAAGAGAAGTTCTCATGTAAATTTTGGTGTTCATTACAAATTTACCCTAAACCCTAGAATTTTAGTACTCCACTGGACTAATAAAAAATTGGAAAAAAATGGGTTACAAATTGAATTTCATAGAGAAGCTTACCAAAGGTGTATATTAACAAATTTGGGTGCATGTACAGAAAGATTCTTAATAGGAAAAGGGAGTTAGTTTTGCCGCGTAGTCGATGATTGGCATTTATATTAATAACAACCAAACTTTTTGTTTTTTTATTCGTCTTTTTTCTTTTCAGAATCTTCAAAAAGTTTTGATGAGTTACACTTCACTCTTCTCTCATCTTTCCACCACCCAATTATTATTATTATTATTTATGCGTATGGAAAAGTTTTTGAAACCGAAACGTTTTGCGTTTCATATAGGATGATGATTGAGAGAAACAATACAACTAATTAGAAAAAAGATCAGTCGGCTGTTATCTCCCGTTTTTCTCTACTTCCGATTCCAACTTTATCATATTTAAATTTCGATTTAATCTTTTAAAATTTATAAATGTACGGACTATTTAAAACATAAAATTTTATTTTTGGTGTCCCAAAATTTAAACTCTTGGACTTCGTTTTACATCGGATACTGGTATTTCAATTAAAACAATGTCACTTGAAAAACTCAAAAATATTGACGTAAAGTAAGAATAGAGGTGGCAAAGAAAGGATGGGGAATCATGGGTTCGCTTAGTTAGCATGTTGTTGCTGTGACGTGTTTGGGTCCCGTAAGATCTTGCTACCCAAAACTTTCTTTTAACAGCCCCGCTCTCACTCACATTTACACACTGCCATTGAAGTCTCATTTATTAACTTCTATACAAATATAAAATAATTTAAATTCAGATATAATATTATCAAATATAAGTACGATATAAATATATTAATTATCAACTTGGTGACTTATTTTTTGAGATTATTTTGAATTCTTTGTAATTTTTTTAGGAACCAAATTTGTACATTTTTAAAACTATCAAGGATCTAAGGATATTTATATTAATTTATTACACGAGTAGTAAAGAATTATTTATTCAAATCGGTTCGAAAAAAATTGAATAAATTATTAATTCAAAATTTAAAAAAAAAAAATCGATTTTCCAGAATCGTATTTACTCATCAATAAATTTTGATGTGATATAAATATGATTTAATCCAATAATTATAGTTTTAATTTCCATCCAGATGGCCTATATTACGAAGTGAATATTAAAAATTTGCATTATTTTAAGAAATAAAAATGTTTTCATGTAATGTGTATTATTATATTTTTATTATTTCTATCATAATTTTATGTAAGATAATTATTTGATATATTGAAAATAAAATTTAAAAACAGACATATGTATATAATTGATATTTAAAAAATTAAATGTAATACATAATGATTTTTTAACTTGTAAAATTAATGAATACATATTAAATTTATACGTGAGCTTTGTATCAATGTGTAATTTAATATATGAATTTTGATTTGGTGCAATTATGTATTTGAAATTTGAATGGGGGTTCATATGTATACACGAAACTTTAAATTTGATTCAAATTTATACATGTAAATAAATACGTTTATTTTTGTGTCGGATTCATATAATAGTTTGTATATGCAATATATCAATGTAAATGATGCTAATTTGATAACATTGTTAGTGATTTCTGAAAATTGAATCAAATCAAAATTTAATAAATAAAATTACACAAAATCAAAATTTATATATAACATTGCACATTAAATTAAAGTTCATATATAGTTTTGATGTTTATTCTTAAAGTTAAACAGATGTATCAGGCAATAATCCAATTATATTCTTTTTAGAACCATCTATTTATATATTTATGTTTTGAGTATGATTTTATATTAATCTTTTCTCATTTTTTATCTTACTATTTTCATGCGAAACTTTTTTTTTATATATAGAGACAGATTTAAGAGTTAGTAAGAGTTTCGACCCTTTAAAATAAAAATTTTATCACTTTAATTTTTAAAATTTTAAAAAATTTAATTTAATAAAGATAAAATTATACGTTAACCCCTTAAAATAATAAAAAAATAATTTAATTCTTTAAAATTTATAAATAATTTAATTTCGAACTGCTAAATTTGTTTTCAAAGAAAGGAATGGGAGTCCAGCTAGAAGGCAGTTATATACGATGTGAACGGAAAAATACAAGAGAACTTTAGAAGGGTAGTGATGTAAATAAAAGGATGACGAGGGTGAGAGTAGAATAAGTAAAAATACCCGGGGCCCACCTGAGAGATATTGCCTTTTAATGAACATCTGATTAGCTTACGTTTTTAGTTTGGAAGCAAAATAACGGCATTATCTCATGATTGTATTTTGGTCTGTTTCTTACAAAAACTCCTTCACCACCATCTTCTTCTTCACCTCTTTCCCACTTTTCCCACTTTCTTCTTTCTCCCTAATTATAAATACACATACTCCCACCTCTCTCTGCTATCAAATTTCATTTCATAAATTCATCCTAATCCCCCTAGCTTTTGGCTCTGCAACCCCATTCTTTTCCTGGTGAATTGGTTTGGGAATTTTGTTGCTGTTTACTGAAGAAAAAATCTCCAATTACCCAAAAATGGAGCTTGAGACAGTTTCCGTAGCAGAGGTGGGTCAGAAGAGAAGTAGAAAAGGAGGGTCGAAACAAGGGAAGGCTAACGGAGGTGGCGACCAAGGCGGTGATCAATCGGAGCATGAGATGCATATATGGACTGAAAGAGAAAGGAGGAAGAAGATGAGGAATATGTTCTCTAGTCTTCACGCTTTGCTTCCTCAACTTCCTGCTAAGGTAATTAAAAAATATATAATATGAAATTAGTTTAAGATCGTCGGGAGGAAAAATAAGAGATTATTTGTTTTCCATGATATCTATTGAAAGTGTTCTTCAATGAAAAACAAAAGGTTTTCTTGATTTTTACACATGCATGTATGTTTGTATGGCTTATAAGGTCCCTATGAAGTTGCTTAAGTGTTTACTCAATCTTGTACAGGCGGACAAGTCTACCATTGTTGATGAAGCAGTAACATACATAAAAAACCTTCAGCAGACTCTCCAAACACTTGAAAAACAAAAGCTTGAGAAACTTAGCAATTCAGCAAAGGTTGATTACGATCAATCATCCATAATCACGTCGCAGGTGCAACCTCCTGAATCAAGGGAAGCATTCTTCACTGATAATCAGGGACCAACAAATAACTATCCGATGACCATAGACATGTCTCAGACATTTCCAGCCCAAGCTTCACCAGCTTGCTTTCAGACATGGTTTTCATCCAATGTAGTCATTAGTATGAGTGGGGATGATGCACAAATCAATGTCTGTTCCCCAAGGAAGCCAGGGACATTTGCCACTATCTTGTACATACTAGAAAAGCATCAATTGGAGGTGGTTTCGGCTCACATATCCTCAGATCAATATCGTACCATGTACATGATCCATGTCCATGTAAGTACACTCTTAAACACTTGGCCTCTTAAATTTTATCAGATTTAAGACAATGCTCTTAAGAAAATTTGTGAGTAAAATGAATGTGATGAACAGTGGAGACAATAGACAATAGAAAGATTTACTGTTTTGCCTCATGAATAGTTGTTATTCAGAGACAATGTAGCATTTGATGAGTTTATATACTTTAAGAAACATATGTGCCACACTAACTACTTTTCTTGACATGGATTAGGCTGGTGGAGCATCTGAACAATTTCCGGAGTTACTGTCGATAGAAGAGACATTTAAGCTGGCTGCAGGAGAGATGAACTCATGCCTCTTTTCGTGTTAACAATACTATAAAATCATCACAAAAAGATTGGTCAGTACTTTCCATTGTAATACAAAGGGTTGTTCTACTGAATGACTCACGGAAACCCACAGGAATTGAACCCTAGTTTAGTCTATCCCTACAGGAAGTTGATGAAAGTGACTGTCTGCATGTGAAGCAAATCTATTGTTATTGTTGGGATTTTGTGCCTTCCGTTGTAATCTTTTAAATAGATTGGTTAAGTAAATTTTCATCATTAAATATTATCTTTTATATAATTGTATTCGATAGTTTTTGAATGAAAAGATAAAATGGATAAGTAAATATTAGTTAATTGATTATCTAAGATTTAATTAATACTAAATTTCATAATAGGGATGAATTACGATACAAGAAAATTTATGTTAATAGGTAATCTAAATGGTTCGTAGTATTAAGAATAGAAAATGAACAATTGATTCATTGGACTATTATGTTGTTTATCAAGTTCAACAAGGGAGATATCTTGTCTTGGATATTAGAGCGGTTGACTCCTAGAAGATAAAAAAAAAAATAGGTGTGATTGTCTAGATTTACAATACATCAAATAGGACCCAAGTTGAATTTATCTTGAATCTTTTTATGGATTTATTCACTTGATATTCATAGTATGACTTACTTTAAACTTGAATAAGTAATTGACTATGCATATGTAACCTGTATACTTTGATATATTGAAAGATTGTATTCCAATTATCTCAAAACCAAAAGCTGGTATGTTCGATATGTGACTTTTGTATGGCATGACTTTACTTACACTAGTAAAATTCTTAGCTCAATTTAAAAATAAATGGTATCCGCTCATTGGCATTGCATGGATTATGAAAAATAAAGTGGTCACAGGTCAATTGTCTAGGACAAATTATTATTATTTCTATTTGTTAGTAATCATATTTTTCATTGTGGAAGATGTAATGGTGGCCATGAGATAAAATAATATTGTATTAGGTGTATTAATTTAACCCAAAGAGATTAAAGATATCTTATTAGAGTATCACACTAATGAAAAGATCACTGAAGAAAGTATAAATATAAGTTGCTTTCGTAATGATATATAATGGGGAGTTCAGTTATAAAACTTTTAGTGAATTGACTCTATAACTAAATAATGTTGTACTTAATAGACGAAGAGTCAAAACTTAATTAAAAATTATTTAAGCCTTAATTATATATGTCTAATTGATCCCTTTACTAGTTTAACACAATCGTACATGGATTGAAAATTAGAACCGATATGATAAATGAATAAAAACGACGAATGAGAAATATATCGCATGAATTACTCTTTGCAGTAAAGCCCTAATTAATTTGATTTCTTTGAATTAATATTTAATTTAATGTAATTAATTAGGTGAGTTCAAATTGAAAATTAAATTAATTATTCATCTTTTTTATTGAATAGGATAATTAAATTTTATTCATAAATTGTAATTCGGTAAAGTCATAATGACTTTAACGAAATTAAAATCGTGTTGAGAAAATAATTTAATTAATTAATTAATTAATATTTTGGAAATAGAAAATTGGTTATTGTAACATCCCGCCAAGCAAAATCTCAGTATCTAAATACTGTTCGAAAGATTAAGATGAGTAGGATGAGTCTAGAAGCAAATAGAGGAAAAGTCCGTCTAAAAGATAAGAACCATGTGGGTACGCTTGTGACACTTTGATTTTGGCGAACACTGGGTTGACACATGACAATTAAGAGTCAAGTCTAGTGAGGAAGGATTCTCCCCAAAAGCCATGGATTGGCGTAAATAGGATGGGCAAAATCTGTTATAAGAAACAAGGAAATAAATCGTGTGCTGAATAGTTTAAGTCAGCAATAAGTGCATTAGTTACAATGGTTTTGAGCCAGTAAGGAAATCATGGTTAAAGCTTAATTATGAACTAAAATAGGTAAGAACCAAATGAAAACACTTGATTAGTATTCCTAGAATTTGAAATATTTGAATAAGACCACCGAATGACTGATGTGACGTTTATCAAGTCTCAATAAAGGCATAGGCCAGACCAAAGGTTTTAAGATAAGAAATATATTTTATCTCTTCAAAAAAGCAAGGCTAAAAGAAAATAAGGAGACTCCTCTAAGTTAAGTATAAGACCAGATGACTAGTGAGATTTGTAGTTATAAGTAAGACATTAATCGCTCCACTAAGGCTCTTGGACTATACATGAAGCATAAGTTCATACAATGCGAGATTTCGTTTAGGAAGGTATGAAAAGGAAAGAACACCTAGCGAAGCATTAAGGGGACTAAGGTAACAAGGTCGCTGCCGAGAAGGCATGATGTGTCAAAGCGTGAATTGTTTGTTGAAATATCAACACCAACTTATTGGAAAATAAATGTAAGTGGTTTGTTAGTAGGACTGAATCCCACATTGCCTAGGAACAAAAGGCAAATGAGTTATGAACTCATATATCACATTGCTTAGATAAATAAGGATGTTAATACTTTGAGTCTATATAAATATCTATGTACTATGTATTATTCACACCAAGAAATAAATCAAGTTTTGAGTTTTCCATTTGATTTCTTCCTTCCTTCTCTTAGTATTTTGAGCTTTTGTTAGGCCGTGAGATGTTCAATAATTAGTATCAGAGCCAGGTTACGTGTTAATTTTCTTTGTGGTTATAATATAGTCTAATCTGTCACATTAGAAAATAAGTTTTCATTGTTGCTTGGATGCTCATTTGCCTATAGGTGTGGTAGTGTGAGAGTACATGTCTAGGAAAGTTTTGGCAAGGAAAGACTTGGTATTTAAATGATCCGTGTAATCCACCTCTCTTTCCTGGGAGTTTACCTGGTGTATTTTTTCACATACTTTTACTATTTCGTGTAGTTTTGTAAGGATCATTTATCGACACAATGATTGATTTACACGTTGTCGGTGAAATTAAGAAGCTTAACAACGATAACTACAACTACAATACATGGTCAACTTGCATGATGTCATATATGCAAAGACAAGATCTGTGGGAGATTGTCAACGGTAATAAAATGGAGCAACCAAGAGAAGAGGATCAGAGTGGCGCACTAAGAAAATGGAAGATAAAAGCAGGCAAGGCAATGTTTGCCTTGAAGACAATAGTGGAGGAAGAAATGTTAGAACACATTCATGGTGCTAAAACCCCAAATAAAGCTTGGGAAACATTCGCCAAGTTGTTCTCTAAGAAGAACGATCCGAAGCTCCAACTTTTGGAGAGTGAGTTGTTGTCTATGAAGGAAGATAACATGACAATCAAACAATACTTTCACAAAGTAAAGCTGATATGCCGGGAGATTTCTGAGTTGGATCCAGCTACTCCTATTGGTGATACCAGGATGAAACGAATCATTGTCTATGATCTAAATTTAGAGTTCAGGAGCTTTGTTACTGCTATACAAGGATGGCAAACTCAACCATCACTTGTATAGTTTGAAAATTTGTTAGTTAGTCAAGAAGCCTTAGCTAAACAAATGGGAAGATTCTCGCTAAGAAAATAGGAAGAGACCCTTTACGCCAATAGAGGCAAGCGAAACTTTAAGCAACGTAATAATGGCGGGTTTAATAGAAATAAAAGAAAATGGAGCTCTCGTGAAGGGGAAGGTTTCAAAAACTACGACAACAATAAAAGGTTTGAAGGAATGTGTTACAACTGCGAAAAGAAAGGTCACATGTCAAAAGCTTGTTGGTCGAGGAAAAAATCCATGGAGAGTAATGTCGTTACTTCCAAAAGTGAAGAAGAATGAGATGCAGAAGCATTCTTTGTAGTAAAAGTGAAGAAGAATGGGAAGCAGAAGCATTCTTTGTAGTAGAAGAGGAATAACTAGCTTTTATGGCAACAACACGAAGTACAATTGATTATGAAAATGATTGGATCATTGACTCGAGTTGTTAGAACCATATGATTAGAGATAAAGATTTATTGTCAGACTCCGGTATTCTCAAAAGAGAATTACAGTCTTCTAAGGTTTAGTTGAGTCTAGATGAAACTGAAATTGTTGACGATGAGGGAGAAGAAAGTGAAACTCAAAGTCCGTGGAAAACTAGCATTCACTACTAACCGATCGAAGAAGGTGAGCCTAGTGGAATAGAAGAATCAACATCACTAAGAAGATCAACAAGGCCAAATTCCAAATACGCTAACGTTGCCATATAGAAAAAACTGATCAGAGTGAGCCAATGGAGACCCATGGGATGGCCAGAAAATAGAGTAGTTCGAGGGACGTACTATCGACTTTGGAAAGTCGATTGATCACTTTTGAAGAGTCCATAAGGGACGTCAGGGAGAAGATCGATGAAGTCAAGGAGGGACTCCCAAGTGGGTTGCAATTCATGAAGGAACAACAGAGAGAGTACGTATGGGATACTCTTGGTTCCTTAGAAAATAAGATGACGAGGAAGGATGATGCTCTTAAGGCAATGGTAGTAGCCTTGAAGGAAGAAATCACTGAGCTTAAGGAGGAGCTCAGGATTTAAAAGGCTGCATTTGGTAATGAAATGTTGGCTTCGACACTGAAGCAACAGGCGATGAATGTACCCAAACCGAAAGGGTTTAAAGGGGTAAGGTCCCAAGTAAAGTGGACAACTTTCCTTGGGTAAAGTTCCAACAGGAATTCAAGGCACAGTTTTACCTGGAGTATGCTAAGAATGAAGCTCAAGCAAGGTTACGGCGGCTTACGCAACGAGGGTCGATTAGGGAGTATGTGTAGGAGTTTAGTGAACTCATGCTCTAGATTTCTGATTTGAGCGAAAAGGAAACATTTTTCTCTTTCACGAATGGGTTAAAACCATGCGCGAAGTAAGAATTCCAACGCCAAGGTGTCAAAGAACTTACCAGAGCCATGATGGTGGTAGAGTCCTTAGTGGAACTTGATTTGAGTAGAGACAGGTTCGAATCTTCCAAGCCCAATGGAAAGGGCAATGGTGGGGGAGACCATGAGGAAGATGATGTAGGACATAGCGATTATGGTAGTGGTAGTAGTAGCGACGATGGGAAACCACAACATGAGAAGTGGAGACCTAACAACCCGAAAGAGAAAAGGAGCAAGATGAGATGCTACCTTTGTAAAGGACCGTATATAAAGAAGAACTGTCCAAAGTTATCTTTATTTTCGGCTATCAAGTGGAATGATGAGCCGAAAGAAGGGAAGCCTGTTAAGAAGAAAGCATCGATGATTAATTCGATGGTACTCATTCCTGCCAAGAGGGATGGCAAGGAAGGTTGATGTTTGTAGACATCAACATTGTAGGCCAGAAGAAGAATGCTCGTGTTGACATGGGCATGATACACAAAAAAGAAGTTGGTCTTGAGGGGGAGTGTTGAAATATCAACACCAACTTATTGGAAAATAAGTGTAAGTGGTTTGTTAGTAGGAATGAATCCCATATTACCTAGGAACAAAAGGCAAATGAGTTATGAACTCATATCCCACATTGCTTAGATAAATAAGGATGTTAATACTTTGAGTCTATATAAAGATCTATGTACTATGTATTATTCACACCAAGAAATAAATCAAGTGTTGAGTTTTCCATTTGATTTCTTCCCTCCTTCTCTTAGTATTTTGAGCTTTTGTTGGGTCGTGAGGTGTTTAACATTGTTACGCCACCAAATACGCTTTGATGAAATGACTAAGGATAATGGACGAGTTGAGACCCAAAGTTAAGTCACGTATGTGTTTTCATACGCAAGTCTTTACAGCTGTCGTGAATCTAACTATTGATCACATGGAGTAATACACGTGTTAAGCATCCACTAGAACAAAGGAAAATATCTAGTTGATCGGGTAAGAGAAGAGGATTGTTCTCTTCCTTCCCCATTTTTATTTATGTTGCATGATCATTTCAATGGCCCAATTGTGAGGTCTATTTTCATTTTAATTTCATTTATGTTGCGTTTCATTTCAGACGTCTAGTTGGATGTCCATTTTTTGTTTTAGTTACATTTATGTTGTGTTTCATTTTGGAGACCTAGTGGTGAGGTCCAATCTTAATTTAATTTCATTTATGTTGTATTTCATTTTAGAGGGCTAGTTATAAGGTTCATCTTTATTTTAATTTCATTTATGTTTTATGTTGCATTTCATTTTTAGAGGCCTAGTTGTAAGGTCAACTTCTACTTTAATTTCATTGATGTTGCATTTTATTTCAAAAGCTTAACTGTGAGGTCCATTTTTGTTTCAATTTCAATTATGTGACATTTCATTTCAAAGGCCTAGTTGTAAGATTCATTTTTGTTTTTTATTTATTTATGTTGCCTTTCATTTCAAAGCCCTAATTATGAGATCCATTTTCATTTCAATTTCATTTATGTGACATTTCATTTTTGATGCCTAGTTGTGAAATTATTTTCGTTTCAATTTCAATTTGTTACATTTCATATTAGAGGCCTAGTTGTGAGGTGTGATTTTGTTTCTTTTTTATTTGAGTTACATTTTGATTTAAAGGTCTAATTTTGAGGTTCGATTTCATTTTATTTTCATTTTTTTCACATTCTATTTTAAAGGCCTAATTGTGGATATTTTGATATTCACTTACGTGTGTTTTGAACAATATTATTATTAAAAAAATTTATTAATTGAAATTATAATTTGTTTTTGAAAAAAGTAAAAAAAAATCATTTTGGGGATCAATGTTGAAAGTTTTTTTTTTTTTTTAAATCCCAAATTAACTTAAAAAAACCGAAGTTAATTCTCAAAGCTTGAATTTTTTTAAGGCTAAAATTGGTTTTTAAATTGTTTGTCAAAAGCCTAGACCATTTCTAATTTAGAGTTAAATTCATTTTGATGGGCTAGTTTAGTTTGGTTGTAACAATCTTATTTTTGTGGGTATAGAAAATTTCGATTTTGAAGCCAAATTTTTTATATTGAACTAGTTCAAAAATTTTAAGTGAAAAATTTATGGGATGAATGTAAGATTAGAGAATTAGAATTATTATATAATTAGTTAGATAGCTTAGTAATTTATGAGGGATTAATTTGCAAGGCAGCTAGAACTTGAAGAATTAGGTGACTGATTTTAGCAAAGCCCTTAATTTCCACTAAGCATTACACCATTAAATACCAACCCTTGGATTATAAAGGAATAATAAAAGAGTTGTGGGTGAGAGTATGAACTTATAGGTTCATTCTCATCTTCTTCCAACCATATAAGAGAAGGAAAGAAAATTCTCAAGACTTCTCCCATTGTTTTGGCCTAATTTTGAAGGTTAGGAAGCTTTTTGCTCTGATTTTTGTTAAATTCTTAGCTTAAGCTAGTAGATGATCATAATCCATTCATCACAAATGAAAGTTGTTAAGGTTTTGGTTTAGTTACCATTTATGAAAACTTAGAAGGTAGAGAGAGAAATTGATGAAAACTTTGGATAAAAATTATATGTATGGACAGCTTGAGACACTTGGATAATAGTTCTAAAATCATAATTAGATTTGAACAAGAGAATTGTGAGTTACAAAAAATTTCGGACATTAGGGTTTTATAAGGTAAGGTTGAGTTGAGAAAATGCATAATATATTTATTTTAAATGATTTTGTGTTTGAATGTGTGACTAACATAATTTCCGTAAGGATATTATCATACGTAGCCAAAGACGATGACGGTACTTCAAAAGCAAAAAGAAAAGGAGAATACGATCACCAAGTGACGACTTCTGTTTGTGTTAATATAATTTGTCTTCATTACATAAAGCTATTATGTAGACAAGTTTATAGATATATCCATTATGACATTATGAGTTGAGTTATATTTGATATCATGAAGAGAACCATGTTGAAATATGCTATATTGATGAATGATAATGGGAACACCCAATTAAACGGTGTCGAATAGAGTTACAGGTATAGTTGGCATGCCATAAAGTTCGATATGTCAGAGAAAGTTTAGATGTTGCATATTCCTAAAGGGTAGAAGAGTTCTCTAATTCTCACAAGGTCAACAGCAATACTCCAAATCCTAGAGAGTTGAGTACATATTATTAACTCAAATTTCATGAGGGTCGTGAGTATGTATTGATGTATTAATTCAATTATTTGTTCTTAAGTCCATATTCAATTAATAGGGGATAAAATAGAAGAACAAAATGTGATCAATAACATGATAATGAAATGTGGCAACATGATATGATTCATTAGCACCATGGTTAATGCTTCAAAATGCTCATCGAAAACAAGATATGATGCATATAAGCAAGATCATTGACAATGTTGTTTAAATACCTTGAGGGTGGATTGATTCAATGCTATATGTGGATGTGGATACATGAACATTGTGGTAGAATTTGAAAAATGATTTATTGATTTATCTACTACGATGTTAATGTTGTATGATTTTTTTTACTTATATTGAAATCAAATTATGTTAACAACACTGAGCTTTCAATCTCAGCATGTGGATGTATTGTTTCCGTGCGTAGGTGTCGAGCATACATTTTTTATTTGCACGTGAGGTCCCCTAACATCCAAAGGCTTACTTTTTAGCTCAACCAAAACCATTGTAATGTTTATTTTGAATTTTAGATAAGTAATTGGCATGTACCTAATTCTTAGTGATTAGGAGGGCCTTATATGATGTTTTGAGAATTTGAATGGTATGTTAAGATGATATAAATGTTGGCTATGTGTTGAGTAGATGGATGCCTACATGATGAGTATGTTTTGAGTTGAACGATAAGCCAATTGCATATGTTTCATGTAGGTACATATTTGAAATTGTATGTTTTTGTAGCATGTTTATGTCTATCATGTTGGGAGGTGTTTTGGTGGGTGTTTATGCTGTTTTAAAATTTGATTTTTGAATCCTTGAAGCCCTCCTTTTCATATTGAGTTGTTAGGGGATAAAAACAAATGAGTTTTAAAGCAATTTTTGAGTAATGGCATAAAGGTATCACAACAAGTCAAACAAAATGCAAAAACCTATAGTACTCAATACTTCTCCCAATTGCATCAATACCACATTGCCTTGCACCTACATGGTGTGTTTTCAAATCCCAAAATTGATTCGAAGGTTCATGATGTCTTTCGTAGGTACGATATGAACCAAATATTTCATAAAATGTTTTAAAGCCATCACAATCTATCTGTTTTCAAAGATTTTATAACACTGTTTTGAAATTTTAATTTCTTACTAAATGGAATGAATGCTAATGCTTTAAGTTGTTTCGACAACATATGCGACATCTCACATTCGAATCCCCCATCCAGGATGAATGTGAGGTGCCACATTAGGGCTCAATTCACATCCCGTTTTATTTAAAATCCAAATATGTTGTTAAACCCAATTTTGAATTATTTTTAAGTCCAAAATTGTTTAAGGTTAAAGTCCAATCCTGAGCCCAAAGAATAAAAAAAAAAAAGAAAGTTGATTCTTATAGTCACATGGGGGAAAATTGCAAAATGGTCCCCTTCTGTTTACAACTTTATAAATAAGGACTGTCGCATGGCATATTTACAACATGGATCCCTGTAGTTTTTAAATTTATTTGAATTTTGAAATTGAGGCTAATTTAATTGCCTATAAAGTCCCTCCACTTCTCACGTTTTTAAACTAAATTTTTAAATTTTTTTATTTTTAGAATTTTCATTTTAAGGGCTTTCCCATTATTTTATCTTTTGTTAATTTGTTAATTTTTTATTTTAATTTCTTTAATAATTATTTGTTTCATTGTACTACAATATATTGCTTATACATTCTAATTTTAGTTTTAGATTTTTTTAGAGTTCAACTTAGATTTTAAACTTAAATTTTAAGTGTCAATTAGATTTTTAGATGTTTTAGCTTAATTAGATTTTACGTCTAAATTTTAACTTCTAATTAGATTTTAAAATCGTGAATTCTCTTTTAATTAGATTTTAGATTTAGAATTTTGATTTTGGAGTTCCATAAATTTTTTGGTCCTATCCATTAGATTTTTAGTTTAAATTGGATTTTAGAATTAAATTAGATTTTAGATTTTTCAAGTCATAGTTAGATTTTAGTTTTAAATTAGATTTTATATTTTTAATTCAGTTAGATTATAAGTTTAAATTCTAGGTTTAAATTAGATTTTAGAATAATATTTCAGACTTTTAAGTTTAATTAGATTTTAAGCTTAACTAGATTTCTAATAGATTTTTCAAGATTAGATTGGAGTCAAAATTAGAAATTCCTAAGTTAGAAATCATAGATACTAAATCTCGTAGGACTATCTTTTAGATGGGTGTTGTAGGGGTGCTCTAACCCTCCTTATTAGTAACCCACACCCCTACTCTTGAACACATATTTTGGTTGTCTTGGTACTTAAGATTTTTCTTAGATTAGTGTTAATACTTTAGGCAATAGGTGGCTAACCAACCTAGATCAAATTGGTAAGTGAGGATTCTACATTTTTAAGTTTCCATGTTTAGCTTGCTAGGTCCTAATTTAGCAAGTTATGGCACTGCTAATTGAATTTCTCATCATCGAACATTTACAATATGTGAACATCAATTCAATATTTTGTTCCCAATTGTATTAAGCTTCCTAATATTGTTTTCCTTGAAAAGAAGGATTCGAGAATTTTGGTTTAACAAAAGAAGGCTATCCAAGATTTTTTATGGTCGTATCATCAAATCAATCGTATGATTCACTCATACCACATAAAGTGGGATCATGCTGCTTGTAAAGGCCCAATTTTTCATGGTGTCAAAAAATGTGGTTTTGAAATCCTATTTCCATAAACTGAATCCATAAATATAAAATAAGAATAGTTATGGATTTAATATGAGAATATAATAAAAAATGGTCAAGTAATTTAGCCAATAAGTTAGTTAATTAAAACTTAGGGACTAAATTGTAAAACTCTAATCGTTATTAAGTTTTTATATGAAAAGGCTTAAGGACGAGACTCTTTAGCCCGCTTAGGTAATGGATGCGAACTAGAAGCTCCTGGTCTTTTTCTGAAGACTCGAGAGAGCTCGGTCATTTTATCAAGACCTAAGGCCTGCTCAACCATCTTTGTGCGCTTAGTCAGATCAACAAGTTCTTTCAGTTTATGCGATACAAGTTGAACTATGATCTCAACACACAATCTTCAAAGGAATCGCTTACAACTCTCTTCTTCACTAGGGATCAATTTTAGAACATACTTGTTGAGCCTTGAAAATTCTTATTCATAATCGACCACCAACATATCACCCTATTTCAACATCATAAATTCTTGTTTTTAGTCCTCCAAATACAACTCACCAACATATTTTTTTTGGAATTCGGACTAAAAGAAAGTCCAAGTGATCTGGTTGGCTGGAACGTGCCCGGTAACAGTTAGCTACCATTGATAAGCCTCTTCTTTTAAGAAAGATACATCGCATGTGACACACTCGTGCGGAGAACATTCTAGTTGATGTAATACCCAATTAATCGATTCAAGCTAAGCCTCAGATGATGAAAGATCCACCCCTTTTAAACCTTTAAATTAAATCTCTTCATACTTATGTAGTTCTTTTATCGGAGCTCGCCAAGTTACAGTTATCAGTGCAACTTGTAAAATGGCTCCTACCACTCGTTGAAGAGCTTCTACAATGGTTTGGAGCAAATTCTCACTATCTTGACCTTCTTATCGAGGTCTATCAACCCTAAACTATCGAGGACCGATTGGATTCACGCCCGGTACCTCAATGCCAATTTGATTCTCATCTATAATAGAGTGGTCAATTTTGGAATTATCATCACTAGCATCATTTCTTGATTCCCTAAACATTTCAGCTATAAAATAGATAAATTTTATAATCATTATCTAGGTATCGACTCAAACTCGACTCAACTTGGCATGTACCTCTAGACTTGACTTTATTCTCGATTTAGCCTGATAATCAACTAAACATATAGTTTTGGTACCACTAAATGTAACACCCTAATACCCAACCCGATTGTTGTGTCTGAGTTACAAGCTGTCACATTTGTTTTCAAAGTAACTACAATCAAATTACATTCAATTACAAACTGTTAAACATTCAAATATAACTAAAACATGAGTATAAAATGATACATAATCATTTTTGGGCCTTAATATAGGCTTATGAAAGCTCTTCAATTGTCCGAAAATTGAAATAAAATCAAATTGTAAAGATTTTAAAATTTTGGATTGATGTCACGACACCAACCCAAAATATTAATAATACCATACAAAATTAATATTTCAAAACTATTCGATTAGTAAAAATGTAATCTTACATAAAAATCCCAATATGTCACAACTAAAGCTACAATCTTAACTTTTTTAGAGATTAATCAACAAAGCTCAAAAAGAAAATAAGAATTGTTACCAAATTAGGGAAACTCACTTAAAAGTATTGAAAGATTAATTACTTATTTTATAAAATATTTTTAATTACTTAATTTTCCACTTATATTATTCTTTTTATAAAATATTTTTAAAAGATGATTTCCCGATTGATATCACATCATACAAGTTAAAGATAAATAATTTTTTTTTTTGATAAGCTAATTTCCATCGATATTTAGCACCCATGAAATTTAAAAAAAAAAATTGGGTCATATAGAAAACAAGTATTTGATTATTGAAACGCCACGGTAAATATGGTAGAAAAATGCGAATACATTTACTAAAAAAAAAAAATCTGTGTATTGACTTAATGATTAAGAAGTTTATCGCTCTAAATGTGATCTGGATTTTAATTACGTTAATCACGTTATTGTTAGGGTTTTGCTCTTCTCTTATAATTCACCTAAAAAAATTAATTTAATTGATGGGTGTTATAGAATTTATGAAATCATCAAACTCAAATGTAGAAAAAAACTAAACCCAACAAATCATTCCGATTGGTATGTTTTTGGTATTGAAATGCAGCCCCAATAGAACCTCAAGAGTAATTAACCATGGTTAAGGGCGAAGGGTAATTCAAGCAAAAAGAATAGCACCTTCCACAAAAAACACACACACACACACACGCACACATATATATGTGTGAACGCATTATTAAAGGCAAGCAAAAGTAGCTTTGTGTTTGGAGTGAGGCAAAATGGGAGAAATGTATGATAGTGAAGATCCAGAAGGGACAGACAGACAGAGAGATCGGATGAAGATGAGATAGATGTTAATCACCCAAATGAAATCTAAGGAGAAACTTACCTCTCTTAATCTCCTCCATTTTTCTCACTCGGCCATTTCCTCGTGGGATGGGATCCCATTTTCTCTCGTGACTCTCCCTTTATGCTTTATTCTAATTTATAAAATAATCATCCAATTATTAGCATATTTTTATTTAAATAACTTATATTAAAAAAATTATTTTAGTCACTAACTTATCAAAATTTAATATTTTGATTATTCATCCGTCAAATCACTAACGGTGATTTCTTTTTTTTTTAGCATAATAATAAATTTCGCCCTCCAAAATACAGATTCTATCAATTGAGTCCTAAATTTAAAATTTAATAAATTTAGCTCTCAACTTTACACTTTTTATCAATAATTTTGATTCTTAAAAATTAAAAATTAAAAAACTAAAAATTATTTAAAAGTTTATTTCTTGGTAAAATACATAAAATTTTATAAAATATATACAAATTTATAAAAGAGTATTTATAAATAAATGAATATATATTATTGTCACTTTCTAGAATGAAATTGATTTATTAAAATAGTAATTTTATAAATAAAAAATTTAAGAGGAAAAACTATGAAGAAGATTTATGTAGATTAAAATTCCTCTTTTTTTCAATATTAATGACCACTCTGTTTAGGTTGGATCAAAAACTACAATCTAAAGTTAAAAAATGTGAGAATCGTTGTCTTTAAAATGTTGCCCAAAACGGGTTTGTTGCATTTCATGTTATGCTTGAAAGCGGGCATGAATAGGGATATATAAGCAATGATGAGGTCTTGGAGACCTAACAGGTGGAAGGCCATGACAGTAGCTCCACAACTAAATCCTAATTCTATGGTGAGATGATAGAAAATATGGAAATTGAGGAGCTCAACGTGTTATTGATGTCGGTGGTTATGGGAGAGGGTAGTGCCCAACACTCAGCAAATCTGATAAGGATTGAGGAATAAGGCCAGACATTTAATAAAATTTATTATTTATAAAATAAACTAAAATAAATAAAAAAAGTTTGAATCTAATTTAAGTCTAGATTATGAGTTTTTAGAAAATATATTTTATTTATAAAATTATTATTTTAATAAATAAATTTCATGTTAGAAAAAGAGAAAAATGTATATTCATTTATTTATACTTTTGTATGTATTTTTATCGAAAAATGAACCTTTAAATATTTTGTATTTTTAAAAAGCTTTTTAATTTTAAAATTTGAATTTTTAAGAAGTAAGATTAAATTGATATTGATAGAATGTGCAAAGTTGAGAGCTAAATTTATTGATTTTTTTAAAATTAAGACTAAATTAATAGAATTTGTAAACCTTAAAAAGTTAAATTTGTTATTGTGCTAAAAAAAAGGCTACCCTCAATGATTCAACAGAAGAGCAAGGGTGAAGCCAGAAAATTTTTGAAGGAGACAAAATTAAATTGTATATTTTTACGATATAGCTTATATCTTTATCATTTTCAAATGATTAAATCAAATTTTTATCATTTTTTAGAGTCAAAGTGTAATTGTACCATTACAAATTTTAAATTTTAAAGGACTTAAATAAAAATTTTCTATTTTAGAAGGACCTACCAACCCTTGGATTCACCGCTACATAGAAATGACTAAAATAAGAAATTTTAAACATGTATTACCAAAACAAAATACACTATTAGTTGGATTACTATTTTTATAGTTTACTTTTTTTTTTCCCTTCTCTTGTTGACACTTCAAAGTCCATACCGGCCTTCGCACATGCCTTAAGTTCTGCAGTTCAGAGATTAGATGCTGCTGTGCATATGAATATATCAATAATATATAGTTTCTGGACGGAGAAAATAGAGTGTTGGGAGTATTTTTTTTTTTTTCTTGTTTAGGGTTCGACTTGATGTACTTTAAGATTTAGTCCGAATTCAGTGTAACCATCAAATACTGAAAGATTTGAAAACAAAAAATAAATAGACTATTATGCAAATATACTTGAATGGTTATTTGCTCGAAGGACTTCAATCTCTCTCTCTCTCTCTCCCCTGGTTTCTTGGGAAACAGACAAAAGAGAGCGCAACAAGAGACAGAAGAAAGAACCTTATAGCTTGTCGTTGTCGTATGCAATACAGATTTGATTCTTTCTTTTCTTTTCTATTCCTTTTTCTTCACTTTACAAATAAGAAAAAGAAACAGAGATAGAAAAAGATCAAATAAAATAATACACCCCCAGCTACCCTCCTAACGTTTCAATTATCTCCAGCACTCACTCGTCAATCTTATTATCTTTTTCCTGTATGTGCTACCTGTGTGTTTTTAAGTTGTCTCTCCTTTAAATTCTCATACTCAAAGCTTTGTTTTAACTACAATATTATTATTGGAAACATTTTCATTTTTTATATAACGATTTTAAAGATGCTCCTAACACAGGACGAGAATCATACCCTCGACAACTGGTTAATGTAGGAAAAACCCTTTCCATCTCACTTAACTCGTGGTTCTATATCAACATATTTTAACTATTATTTTCATATCATATTCATATTCTATTATTATATTGAAAACTAAGGAGTTTTCGGAGGGAAAAAGATTTAAAAAAGAAAAGAGAGATGCCTTTCTACTCTAAATTTCCATACTATTCGTGGGAATATTATATCACTGTCTTAATGCAAACAAAAATGGATTTCGTTTCCATCAATGAGATGGACCCTTTTGTTTTGTATTTTGTAAAGGACATAATAGATATATATATATATATATACATATCACATGTTTGAGTTTTAGTCCCCATGGATTGATGACATGATTAGGTTAGTAAAAGAAGGTAATGGATGTAGCATAATTTGTAGTTAACAATGAAGTAATTATTCTTGTGGGGGGCGGGTGGGGTGGGAGGAACAACATAGTGATTTAGGGTGAGTGGGATATAATTAGGTACAAAGGATATTAATTATTACCAGAAATGTGTATGTAACATGAATAAGAAGAGGAGTCATGAGTTGTAATAAATAGTACAAGTAATATGTTATCAAGGAAAGAACAAAACAGGAATCACGAGAATGGCAACAAAAAACAAAGAACCATCAACAAAAATATCACTGTCTCCATGTCAGTCACTGCAACCACAGGAAAAAGATTAAAAAAAATGTACAATTTGTAGCTGCAGAAGGTCCCTGGCGGAAGTGTGAACTATAAATATACAGAAAGAGAGAGAGAGAGAGAGAGAGAGAGCAAGCATCTGCACGTTTGAGAGGTGTTTTCCTGAGACTTGAGGAAGCATTTCCCATTATAATTGAATATCGGGACTTGAAGCTGACATGTGGTTCTTGTAAATGTTTTGGCAAAAATATGTTTATCCATAAACGGGGTTTCAGGCAAGACGGATTAATATCTAGTAATTGATTTGATTAATACCATAAAATATAAGGATAAATATGATGTAGCAAGACAGTGAAAAGAAGATGAGTGGATTAACTTTGATTTGAAGGCATGATCAAAAGTACATGGGTGGAATATCTATGGGAAATTATTAGTTATCGTTGTATATTTATTTTCTTTTTTTCACTTTGGACCTACTACTGTCTTTACTGTTTTTATTCATCCCAGTTCTCACTTTTATAGGATCCCTACCTCCACTCATTGCTATATGATTTTCATGCAATCTTAACACTTGTTGCAGTTAAATCGAGGTTTTTATTACCATTTTTTTTGGTTACAAATAGTATGTATATTTTATTATAGAACCAATAAATATTCCTTGAATGTTTTTTCAAGATGTTTCCCATTTTTCCCAAGGAAAGAAAACTTTGGAATTCCCATCCCTCTCCCATTGAAAAAGACAGAGAGAGAAAGGGGGGAAAAACATATAAAAAACAAAAATATTTTGTTGGGAAGATTACAAGAGAGAAAGGAGTTACATATTCACGTAAACTTTTGAGGGCCAATAATTCAAACACCTGAGAAACACGTAAGCCAAGAAGAAAGCTGACGACCCAAAGTTGCCATGGGCTAAACCTCCATTATTAAATAATATAATATATACAAAATGTAAGAATGGTCAGTAAAGGTAGTAGTTGGCAGCAGAGCCAAAGGGGATGTCTATCCATCATTCCATATTTTTAAGTTTGGAATCTTACAAAAGCAAAGAAGAAGGCAAAAGAGAAATGGAACAAGAAGAAGAAGAAGAAGAAGAAGAAGAAATGAATAGGCTTTAAATCCCATCAAACATCTCGATTTATCCTTTTCCTTGTATCTGCTACATTAATATATTAAATAAAAACAAAACAAAGCTGATGGGATTCGAAAATGGTAGGGTTTGTTGGGTTGGTGATGTTAAACAACAGAAGGAAAACTACAAAATGAACAAAGGGACTGGCGAAATGAATTTTTTTTTCAACGGTTCAAGAATATCTTAGGGTTTAGTCAAATTTTGGAGTATTATTCATCTTATTAATTATTATAATAATAAAGAGGCTGACCTGCTTAGATCAGCTTTTGCATTTAGTTACATATGTGTTATACCCCTCTCTGATCTATATACGTGTTAGCAAATAGATGACTTCGAATTTTTTGTTAATTCCATCCAGAGTTACGACCTCGTCAACTATCCGCTCTAGTTAAGGAAGCATAGACGTTACACCCTCATAATTACTTGTCTGAAAAGAGGGTAAGCACCCATTTTTCTAAATATGAATACTGTTCAAATATAAACACACCTCAAAGATCATTGGAGCCACCTATACACAACAACTTCATATTGAATGGCAAAATCCTTCATGTATTGCACGACGGCAACATCCTTCATAATAATCTATCGTATCAACTAACGGACAAAGATATATTTTTTATAAATACCTTCTCAATAATAAAGAAAGGATCGATTTTTTGAGCCTAAATATACTTAATGCAATCACCCTCTTCAGCAAGCAGTCTATCGTCTTTTCTATTTCTGATTCTCCACTTTTTAAGTGAATCAGACTCCTTAATATGGATTTTACTGACATATTTGGTCTTCGACATCTATATTCCAATCCTAAGGTCTTATAGAAAAATATACTTCAGGGAACTAAAAGCAAAGGGAGAAGGGGAGAAGGGGTTTCATTGTAAATTGCCAAGGACTGACTGCACCCATGTCAGTGCCTGATTTTAAATGGGTGTGCGAGGGATCCATTGTCAGACAGGAAAAAGAAAAAAGAGGAGATTGGGGGGTTGAGAGTCACGGGTTTGTCTTGAAATGCCCTTATTTCACAGTTCTAGACTGTCACATAGACACATTTTCTCTCTCACTAAAATAACCCCATAAAAATATAATAATACAAATTCCAATTTCCATAAGGATTTCAGTTGGTGTTTAATAAATAATGATTATAAGTTTATAAACCAACCCCCAGAATCACTCACCCTCTCTCAACCAACCACCATCTCCTTTTTTCTTTTTTCCTCTCAATTTCTTTCATTTTCATTTGAGCAGTTCTTTCCATGGCTCTGATGGTTGATAATTGTGAAGGGGTATTACTATCACTAGAACCCCACAAAGCAGTGCCAGCACCGTTCCTCACAAAAACATACCAACTAGTTGACGATCCCACCACAGACCACATAGTTTCATGGGGTGAAGATGATACTACTTTCGTAGTTTGGAGACCTCCTGAGTTTGCTCGTGACTTGCTTCCAAATTACTTCAAGCACAACAATTTCTCTAGCTTTGTTAGACAGCTCAACACTTATGTATAACTCTCGTCTGTCTTCAGTTGCTAATCATAATTCTTTTGAATTTGTACTTATCTGGGTTTTTTTATATTGAATACTAGGGTTTTAGGAAGATTGTACCAGAGAGATGGGAATTCGCCAATGAGTTCTTCAAGAAAGGAGGAAAACACTTGCTTTGCGAGATCCATAGAAGGAAAACTGCGCAGCCATCCATAAACCATAATTATCACCCTCACCTCCCACATTCTGCTTTAAATGCCCCGAGTTTCTTTCCATTTCCAACTCAAGTCAGCATCTCCCAAACTGACATGGATGACTCACCACCACTTTCTTCCCCTAGAGGAGCCACTGGAGGATATGGTAGCTCGGTCACAGATTTATCAGAGGATAATGAGAGGCTAAGAAGAAGCAACAGTTTGCTGATGTCCGAACTAACGCATATGAGAAAGCTTTACAATGATATTGTCTATTTCGTTCAAAACCATGTTAAGCCTGTCACTCCTAGCAATTCTTACTCTTCTTCTTTGCTTCTTTCTGGTCCTCCTCCTGCAGTTAATACCAATACTTCATTATTGCAAAAGCCATTGAACCAGCTTCTTGGGAGCCCAAACCCCCAATTTCAGGGTTTGATCTCTCCAACAGCCACATCCCAGAGCTCCTTAACCATTGTGGAAGAACCAAGCAGCAATAGTTGCAAAACAAAGCTCTTTGGTGTACCATTACAATCAAAGAAGAGATTGCATCCTCAGTACAGTACTGCAGCAAACATGGAGACTAGCAAAGCACGTTTGGTCTTGGAAAAAGATGATTTAAGGTTGAACCTTATGCCTTCTTCAACATGTTAGATTCCCATACCCATTCAACAATGTTCTCGCTTTTGATTTTCTTGGAGTTTGCTGATATTGAGATGGTCTGCGTGCGGGTATATGGGGGTGTTTGTAACTTAAATGTACACAATATTATAACCACAGAACGAATGAATGTGGGTTTTGGTTACCAAACTCTCAAAAACACCAATCCTTTTTCTTTGATTCTTACCTCAGTTTTTCATTGGTGCAATTTACTGTTCGTACGCTTCTCCCTTTACTCATCATTCTGATATATATCTGCGTTTTCCAGTTGCATATATAGATACTTGCATTAATGGAGAGAGTGGGAAACATAGAGTGAAAAGGAAAGATGAGGAAGTCTCTGGCAATGGCTGTGTCATTGACAATTTCTCTAGGACTTTCCTTCATTACTCCTTTAATGTCTGATACGTACAAACATGCTTTGGCATACCATACGAAACGATTTTCTAAAAAATAAAAGCAGATAACACATTCGGCTCTCGGTTTTCAAAAATATAGTTATCGGTGTAATTATGACTCTTATTGTCAAAGGAAAAAAAGAAGATTATCAAGATTGAAATCTACATTATCATTTCTTGTTCCTATCAACTGTCAGACAAACCCTTTGACTGGTAGCTAAACAAATTGAAAACCCCAATTCCAATTCCTTGTTAAAACCCCATTTCTCTTTAATGGCTTTAAACCTGTCCCACTCTCCCAAAATCTCTAAACAAGTAAAGTTTCACATAAAGTTTGACCAGGCAATTCAACAGCTTCTTTGCCTTTTGGCTGTGGAGAAAAGGGGAAAAAAATAGAAAAAGAACCTCTTTGCTCTTTCTCGAACCCTGTGATAGTCACAAATGCAAGTCGGAGAAACAGTGGCGAAAGGGTGAAAGTAAGTTAAGAAACATATACAGAATAGAAGTGCTTCCCCACTCTCCAGACCTGAAAAGTAAAAAAGTTTCAATATGTAATAATTCTTGCAGTATCTTTGTCGTGCCTATGATTTCAGTCCCATTATAAAATAATAAAACCCGTAACCCTAGTTACCTAGTTTGGACACTATGTATATTGGTCTTTGCACTTTTTGTTGGGGTATGACACGTGACTTAGACATTAGTGCACGTGAGATGTAGAAAGATAGGTCTGGTCTGGAGAGAAAATTCAAAGACCAAAGTACTTACCAAAACTACAGTTTGGGGGTTGATGGTTCTTCCGGAATAGTATATTTTAAAGGTGAATATATATTTAAGAAAATTTTAATCATAGATTCTTTAAAGAAAAGTAAAAGTATCTTTTCTTGCATAAATATGAACAGATTTAAGTTATAGACAAGCTCGCCTTTCAACAAATATCTCGTGTGGGGGTGATTATTTGATCGAGTCGAGTAAAAAATTTTTAAGTTAGTCGAGTTGACGAATCCTATTTTTGCAGCTGAACTCAATTTGAAATTTTTTCGAATCGAGTAAAAAATTTTCGAGTCAAGTTAACGAATCCTACTATTTATACTCAATGTTACGTTTACATGGACGGATTATTTAACTAGTAAATGAAGTACAATATTATTTAACTACATAAACAATATAATGATTTTGCCTTTTAACTTAATTGATAAATATTTATCAAAATGACATAATTTTATCTTTTAACTTAATAGTTTTGACTTTTAACTTTAGAAAGAGTAAACATAAATCAAAACGACGTAGTTTTGCCTTTTCTTATTCGAATTTTCGGATAACTCGAATTGTGTAATTTGTAACCGAGTTAAACCGAAAAAACTTAATTTTTTATTCGAATTTATCCGAATAACTCGAACAATTTAATTCAAAATTTAAATTTTTTATCGAGTTTTTCTAATCGAATTGGATTTTGCTCACCCCTAATCTCATGAATTTGGATTAATCTTTGCTACCCCAATTCATACTTGGAAAACCATTCGCTAAATCATTCTATAATGAAGGTTTGTGTACTCACCCATATTTATCATCTGTTGATATCTATCAGCAACACATTTTGAAGAAAAGTAACAAGGTTGCGGACTGCAGTACCAAAGCGGTTGGAGATGGAATTGATCAGTTGGTTGTTCTTATTGATCCACTATCATATGTGAGGAGTCTATTGGAGGAGGATATTCAACTTTCTTTGCACGCAGCAGCGAAATAGAAAAAGTTTGTTGAAGAGACCAAAATTAAATTGTAATTTTTTACGATAGATGCAATTTTATTATTTTAATAATCTATATTTTTATTATTTTTAAAAAATTAAATTAAATTTTTATATTTTTACGAAGAGCTAAAATATAATTTTATTTTTACTAATTTAAAATTTTAAAACTTTTAAACGATCTAAATAAAAAAAAAATTATTTTAAAGAGGCGAAATCTCGCCGACTCCTAATTTCGCCCCTGTTTGCATGCAATGGCTGAAGGATAATTTCTTTTCCTGAAAAAAAAAATCTTAACATAAGTGGGATGCCGTTTAACCAAAAATAAAATAAAATAAAAATTTCATCGACAGAACTATGAGTGGCCAAAGGGCTTCTGTTTAACTTATCTTTTATATAAAAAAAAAAAATCATGCTTTGTGATCTAAAATTATCGTATAAAATAATAAAAATAATAAAAAACAAAAGTATAATCATAATAATTCTTAAAAACTATTTTAAGTTATTTTTCTAATTGACACAGAATTTTAAAGGAAGTTAAGAGTGCAATGGAGAAAGAGGGCAAAGTCACAAATAATAGTAAATTTATGGTACCACTATACTCTTATATATAACAGAAACGGCATATATATTAGCCTTCGTCGGGTAATGCATATGTCTATATCTGTCCAAAAGTCGGATAGTCCGTTTTTTATTAATCTTGATTTAGATCGAATTTAAGCAAAGAACTTTTTATTTAAGATTGGTCCGAATTTAATTTAAATAATAATTTTTTAAAAATTTAAATTTAATTATAAAATATCAATTAAAAATATTTTTTTAATATTTTATTATTTTTTAACAATAAAATGAGTTTTTTAAACAGGTCGGATTGGCCTGAAAATGTTTCTGGCATGAAAAATATTTTGGAATCGGGCCTTGACCCGATTCGACTCATGAATAGATCTAAACATGGCTAAGCATGCATATATATACACTAAAAATCTTATCACATAAGCGTATAGTTTGAAATAATTAATCATAATAACACATGAAATATGTATGATATTAAAATAACAAAAATAGATTAAATTGTGAGAAAAACAAAATTTAAACACATAAAAATAAAAATAAATTGTGCATATTAAATTTTTTTTTAATAAAAACTATTAGAATGAAACTTTGGTTCAATGATAATTTAGGTCTTATTAATTTAATTGGCTTAGGTTTAAATCTCATTATATGTATATTTTTATTAGTTCTTGTAAAGATCAAAAGGCTAAAATACCCTTAAATAATATAATTTAGTTTAATTACGAAAAAACGTTTTCATAATATAATATTATTTTTATTGGTTTTGGTAACAATCTTCCTAATTCTAATTTTATTTTTTTTATCTATGGTAGTCCGGACAGAAAAAAAATGGAAGGTTCTTTAGGATGATTTGAAATCTACTTTACCTCATGGTCCTTTTCCTTGCTTAATTAAGGGTGATTTTAATGCTATTTTGTCACCTAAGGATAGAAAAAAGCATTCATTCCACAGGAAAGAGATGTAACATTTTTGGTAATTTTGTAGATTCTTGTAATTTGCAAGACTTGGGTTACGTTAGCTCATCCTTTACTTGGCAATTAGCTGGCACGTATGAGAGATTAGATCAGGCTCTGGCTAATGACTCATGGATTTCAGCCTTTCCTCATTGCTTAATGTCTCATCTGCCGCGTATTAAGTCTGATCACAAGTCCATCCTCTTGAGGACCAATTCGATTTTTTGTTCGTTTATAGGAAGGCCCTTCAGATTCATTGTTAATTGGATAAAACATGCAAATTGTCCTTCTTTCGTAAATGATAAGTGGCATTCCTCAGGTAATATGGCTAACTCGCTTTCTAATTTTACTTCTCATGTTAAAGAGTGGAGTAGGTTCGTTTATGATTTTATAGGTACTTGTAAAGGGTATTTGATGAAGTCGCTCTCCAATATCCAAAGAGCCTTGGAGCAATTAGCCTCTAGTTGTTTACTTCAATTAGAGATTGGTGTTCATGATGAATTGGAAAATTTGTTAGATCATGAATAACTACTTTGGAGACAAAAAGCTAGGTGTGATTGGCTTCAACTTTGAGACCAAAACACCAAATTTTATCATAGTCAAACGGTTTAAAGGCATAAATTTAATCGCTTCACAACTCTACATATTGATAATGGTGAATGGTGTCCCGATCAAAGTATCATTAAAATCGAGGCAATTGGTTTTTTCGAGAAAGTTTATGGTGAAATACCAGAGCTCATGAGGGGATTGCCGTCCAATTTATTCTATCGTCTTAAAGACCAGGACATTGTGTTTTTGGAAAAAGCGATATCTTATAAGAAATCAAGAAAGCCTTACCATTTGAAAGCTCTGAGAAGCGATGGTGCTCATGCGCACTTCTTCTAAAGTCAGTGAGATATCGTTGGTAATGCAGTATGTGAGTGGGTTCAAGGTATGTTTGCTGGTAACAACATTGATCCAGATTTGAACAACACTCTGGTCGTGCTTATTCCAAAGAAAGACAGTCAAGAGAATTTCAGTCAATTTTGCCCTATTAGTCTTTGCTCAGTAATGTATAAATTGGTAATGAAAGTAATTGCTAGATTTAAATTGGTGTTTCCTAACCTCATCTCATAGGAACAAGTCGACTTCATTGCTGGACAAAATATCTCTCATAATGTCATTATAGCTTAAGAAGTCATTCACTCCATCTAGGATGTAGGGATCCCAGACTTTCTTATCTCCATAATTATGGCAACCATATCCCCGTCGACTATGCAAATTCTCTAGAATGGAGTGCCCACTCAGAAATTCAAGTCATCTATAGGGATTAGATAGGGATGTCCATTATCACCTTATCCCTTTGTGTTATGTATGGAGTGGTTAAGGGCATATTATTCGCACCAAAATAGAAAAAGGTAAGTGATGTCCAATTCGTCTTTCAAGAATGGGGCCTGCATTATGATACATTTTTTTCGCGGATGATTTGGTAACTTTCTACAAAACAGACTTGGATCATGCTCATTTATTAGCAGGTATCTTGAATCTTTTCTATGAATTTTTTTGTCATAATATCAACATGAGAAAAAAGCAACATCTACTTTTCCAAAAGAGTTGAAGATGGTATTTGTACTCAGATTAATTAAATTTTCGGGTTTCAAGTTGTTCAAAACCTTGGAACTTATCCAAGAGTACCTTTTCTTCACGATCAGGTCACGAAAAGCACCTTGAGTTTTGTAGTGGAAAAGGTAAGGCGTAAGCTACAAAATTGGGAAGCAAGGAAATTATCCATTACTAGAAGAGTAACCTTGGCTCAATCTGTCCTCCTTGTCATTCTGAATTATTTTATGCAAACTATGTTGATTCCGAAAAGAGTTTGTGAAGAGATAGATCGGATTGTGAGATAATTTATTTGGGGATTTGCTAGTGGCCATCCAAAACTTGCTTTAGTTGGGTGGGAATTCATTTGCCAACCAAGGTCTCGATGGGGTCCTGGATTGCGACACTTACATGACTAGAATAATTATTTCTATTAAAGATTGGGTTTAACTTAGTCATTAAGGAAAACCTTATAGGTTCGAGTTCCTCAAACAAAATATAGATTGCAGGAACAACTCTCGAACTCTATTGCAAGAGGTCAATGTTCAGATTTATGGCATTCACTCTCTCATGTTTAACCACTATTATGTGAAAGCTTAGCTTGGTATGTGGGTAATGGCACAAGCATTCGGTGTTGGAAGGATTCTTAGATCCTGAAAATTGGACCTTTACTTTCATTTGTTCCTGCTCACGTAAATTTGGACCTAGAAGGCATCCTTAAGGATATGGTCATGGATGATGGCACTTGGAATCTAGATATTTTCCGTGTATGGCTGCCTAAAGAGGTGATTCAATGAACCGTTAGTATTCCTCCTCTACATCCTTATTCAGGATCGGATAGGTAATTTGGGCATCTTCAGCTTTAGGTTCCTTTTCAGTTCGAAGTGTTTTTTGGTTTTTAAAACAAGATTCTTGGAATCCCAAAGACTCGTATTAGAAGAACATTTGGAAAAATATGAAGGTCCTCAAAGAGTTTGATTTTTCTTTGGTTAGCTTATAAGCAAAGATTGCTTGCTAATTTGGAACACACCAGGTGAGGTTTGGGTCACAACAACTCTTATTACATTTGTGGACATGAAACAGAAGATATTCTCCACGTTCTTCAGGATTGTGTGACTGCAAAGGAAGTGTGCACGCATGATGTTCCAAGCGATCAACAAAATAGGTTCTTCTTTGACCCTTTTCAATTTTGGTTTTCTTCTAACCTTTGTTGTCACATGCATTTGCAAGAGCTTGGAGTTCTTTGGTCGAGTCTCTTTGGTTTAATTACATGGTGAATTTGGAAGAATAAGAACCTTTTTATCTTCTAAAACATTAATAGGTCAACCCTTGAAATTATTAAAGTTTCTCTGAGTTGGGCTCAACAATTTGAGTCAAGTTAGAACACTTATAAACCCAATTCCCTAAACCCGTACTATAAAAGGCATATTGAGGAAATATGGGTTCATCTTTTTTCTGACAGTGCTGTGGAGAGAGCCACAGGGAAAACGTCTATTGGAGGTGTGATACGTGTTATGGATGGTAACTAGATTTTGGGATTTAATCACTATCTAGACAGTTGTATTCCTTTTGAGGCAGAACTCTAGGGTATTCTTGATAGGATTCATGTTATGCTAAAGAAAGGATACAAACGGGCCACAATACAGATTGACAAATTAGAAGTGATTAAGGCCTTGACCGAAAAGGAAATGGAGTATTCAAGCATCACAATACTTAAAAGGGTACAAAGGACTATGCGATCTGAAGGGTAGTGGCGAATTCGTTATGTGCCCAGAGAGAAATATTTTGTTGTGGACCAAATGGTTAAAGTTTGTTTAACATGAAAGTCAAGCCTACAGATTTTCGATGAGCCCCTTAATAAAGTATTGGGGATTCTTCAACAAGATACAACTTGTGTTGCTGCTGATATTTTGATTTGATGTAATTCTGTTTTAATTTTCACCAAATTTTTTTAAAATTTAAATTAGTAAAGGTAAAATTACAGTTTGACCTCCTTAAAATGATACAAATTTAATTTAATCCTTTAAAAATTATAAAATATAAATTATTAAAATGATAAAATTAAATTTTTACTATCGTAAAAATTATAATTTAATTTCGACCCTTCTAAAAAATGTTTGTTAGCTTCGCCTTTCACTGAATTGGATAATTTAAGTTAAAATTTTTCTTAGATTAATGACTGAAACTTTAGGTTAAAAAAAATTAACTGAATGATATGAAAAAAAGAAAGTTAATAATAAATGAGTAGTAAAAAATACAAATTGACATGGTAACTGTTTCATGTAATCCAAATCCAAATAAACTACACGCCATTCACGTGGGTTAATTAATGATTATGTGTATATGTAATCCTTATTAGACTCACAGTTACTAAAATTTGATTAGATATTAAGTTCATAGATAGATATTTTGAAGGTTCCTATAAATATCTGGCGCTTGAGCTGAGACTATGAAGTGACGTGGCAATATCAGAGTCCCAAAATGACACGTGTAAAAAAAGCGATGACAATTGTAACGTTCTTTTGCCCATCTTCCTCTCTCTCTCCTTTTTCTTGTTTAAATAACAATTTTATCTTCTTCTAATCCTCACAATTCAGGGGCATTCTTTTTCCTAGTGTTATTATTTTTGCATGGAGGGTTTCATCAGAACTGAGTCTTGGACGAGTTCAGAGGTCAATTGCCTTGACTCACCCCGCTTTGCTCTACAACAACAAGTTCCGAGCTTGGTAAATCAACCATCTTCTTCCTATTCTTCTTTTCTAGCATTTTTTCTATTCTTGATTTATGTATTGATGAATTTGCGTCGTGGGCTTTTTCTCTCCCTGGTTTAAAGGAAGTAACTTTGACATGGGTTTAGCTGGTAAAACAGCACAATTTCCAAACTTAAAACTCTTTCTTTTAATCATTTCCAATCATACATGTTCTCCTGATTGTATATATAACGTTTCTGTTGATCATTTATGAAAACGATTTTAACGAAAATGCAGGTGTTTATGATTACATGTTTCTAATTTTCGAGTAGTTTTGATTATAAGTACTATTACATCAGGGTTTGTAACATTAATTTTCTATTATCACATATTTCATAGTTCTATTTCAAGCTGTAGAATGCAGATGTAGTCGCCTGTAATGTCTGCCATCTTATACGTGTGTGTGTGTGTGTGTGTTTTATTTGCCTTGCAAAATCTGTCTGATGATATGTATTTTTAATGATAAATGACAACAGGAGTCTTTGATGACTGAATCTACATCTACGGAATGGACAGATGAGAAGCACAGTTTATACATTAAATCCATGGAAGCTTCGTTTGTTAACCAGTTATATGATTCTTGGGATTTTCACGGCCGGAGCTCAAAATTATCAAGGCAAACACATGGTACCTCTTCTGGCCAGGTTCATGACTGATCTCTGCTAGCTACCTTCTTTGTAATAATGGGGTTGCTTTCCCCTCCATATAATTACCGTTGTGTTCCAATCTTTGTTGCAGTATAAAGTTCTTCGAGGTGGTCGCTGGAAGAGGATCAATTTCAAAAGACCTGGATTTCGACTAAATAAAAGAGATCGCTGTAGCTGTTTTATGGCAAGCCCTTGGATTCAACACTTGAGATCAGGATCTAAATCTCGTGTTTTAGCCTCATGTAGTCATCTTCAAGATAATGCTTCATCCAAAGGTAAAAACAAACCAATTTTCTGTATATCTTGATGATTTGGTCTAAATCATGTGTTTATGGTTCCTGCAGTGATATTGAGTTGATTTATCCATTCTTAAACTTGTTTGGGATTAATGATTTAGACTTTTATGGTTGATCTGTTACTGTTTCACTTGAAATGCTCATAGTTCCATTATACATGGACTATAATCATGTTTGCTATCCATATATGACAGCAAAGTAAATATTTCTTGATTATCTCATGATAGTATCCCTCTCTTAACATCTTACATTGAGTTTAGCTACGGCAGAAGTACCATTGAGATATTGCATTTTTTAATAGAAGGGACAAAATGCAATCTGCCTTAGTTAATTTTTTGATGATCTTTTGGGTCTCATAAGCATGGTGGATGTTGCAGAGGTGTCGGATCAGAACTTCGTAGATGAAGAACAAGGCGAAAAGACTAGCAGGGAATGCAGTTCCAAGAAGCTGAAAACGGTGGCAGTCGATGCTTCTTGCAACGAGGAGGTAAACCGTAAAATTTATTAGCATTGGTCCTTTGATTAAGGTGAGACAAGAACATAAATCATTTTGGATTTAGTCCTAATTTAGTGGCATATTTCTCATTTTGGGTATAGGTTATCCTATAAGGCCCAGAAAGCACGTAAAGATGTGTAGCAGAAGCCAAGATGAAAGGGTTTCCATGGGAGAGATTCATCCTGGTATGATGAGCAAACCGAAGGAAACATCTGTGGGTGGCTTTTCTTACTAAAATTAACTCATCTTGATACTGTGTTAAAGTTTATTTAATTTAATTGTAGTTCATGCAGGATAGTTGCTTCATGTAAATATAACAAGTTTTTGCAATTGTCTTTTGTGCTAATCATATTCTTTCTACCCTTACATACGTTATTCTCATTAATGTTTCGGTTTCAGTTTGTTTATCAAGTGAACCAAGATTTTTTGGTTTGAATATTAAACAATTAGGATTCGATATGTTTAAATATAACTTGATGCTCATATATAAAAGTCAATTTTTTAAATTTCAATTTCTGGAGAAGTTTTCTAGTTTCGCCTTCTGTCGTCTACATACCCAAAACTTCCAAAAAAATTTTGCCCCAATCAATACCTTAAAAGAGAAAAAGTTCGAATTTTTTTTATCAGTTAAAAGGGAAAAAAAAAAAAGATTAAAGGAAAATATTTGGGATATTATCAACGAGTTTTTAGACTCTACAAATAAAGTTAAGGGTTTACAAGTACCCTATAAAAGTACAATGCAATGTTAAAAATAAATATTAAAAAACACATAATAGTTTTTTAGATTGCTTGTATAATAAAAAGAATACACCATCAGTGTATCAAATGTTAAATAATAAAAAGAGTAGACCATCAGTGTATCAAATGTTAATCTTAAAATTAAATGTTATTTATTTTAATCCCATGCATATTAATACTAAAATTATTAAGTTAAAAAATAAGCTTTGCATAGAGGCTCTCATACAGGGACGAAGTCAAATTTTTTTTTTATGGGACCGAAATTAAATTGTAACTTTTACAAGAGTAAAAATATAATTTTTAAAAGATTAAATCAAAATTGTATCATTTTTAAGGAGTTAAATTGCAATTTTACCTCTAAACATTACAATTTTATTTTCATTAATTTAAAATTTTAAAAATTTAAAGATTTTTTTTTTTCATTTTAAGAGGATTAAGGCCTCTGTCAACTCCTTGAATTCGTTTAGTTTTATATTAGCAACCAATGTCAATTTTGGAATAATGGATAAGATAATTTGGAAAATTTTAGATTCGTAAGTGATATAAAATTTCTTTTTAAGTACCAAAGTGATAATTAAGTACAATTTTAAAGAAAAATTATAAAGAAAAAATGAGAAAAAAAACCTTCTATAATTTTTAAAAAGGCAAAGGCAATTAAGGAAAAAGAAAAGGAACTTTTCCACTCAACCAATATAGCTTGCTGAGGATTTTTAGTATTTTAATCATGACCCAAACAGTGAAATTTAAATTCAATTATTTGTCATGTGCTAGGTGTATATTTATAGATTCAAACCATATTTTTGATTGGATCTTTTTAAGTTTTCATATTGTTCGAATTTTTAAATTTAGTCTTGACACAAATAATAGTCGTAAATCTTTTAACTGAATTTGTAATAAATAATAAATAAAAGTAACAAGTTGACATAATGTTATATATAGGATAATATGTTTGTTGCATCAAATTTGGGAAATAACATAACTTGACTCAATGAATTTAATAGTTATCGTTTGATGATGATTGAAATTTGAAAAGTACTGAGATGAAAAACGACCAAATTAAAGTATAAGCACAAAATCCACACCTTTACAAAGTGCAAATACAAATAGCATAATTTAAACAAAGAAAGATATGATATTAAAATTATCCATACTAGTTATTAAGTGTTTTTTGAGTTGATATCACTTTCAACCGGGTCACCAACTCGATTAGAGAAATTACAAAAATATCTTTCTATAATTAAAATAAATTATATTATTCGAGATCATTTTAATTTTTTTCGCTTTCACAAAAACCAATAAAAGTATGCATATTATGGTATTTGAACTCGCACCAATCGAATTAATAAAACTTTAAATTTATCATTTAACTAAAACTTCATTTTGTATTTTTAATACGATGTATTTATGTTTTTAATTTTATATGTTATTATATAAAATTAATTTTAACCACATGTTCTATTGTTTATTGCATGTTTTGTTAATATATATTTGTGTTTTAAATCCATTGTTTTCACACACATGCGTGTGAGATAGAATTTTTAATATTTATAAAAAAAATCAATTATTAAGTTATATGTCAACTAGATCATGCTTGAATTCAATCTTTAAATATTGCATTTTTATACTTTATTTAAAAATTTCATATGAAAACATAAATATATGAATATTAAGTTTTTGTTAAAACAATTTTTTAAGAATAATTTTTTAACTGAACTTATTTGATAACACAGTTTTTTTTGTTAAAAAAATTACATATTATTACATAGCTAATAGATAAATCGTTAAGATCTTCATGCAGTGTATTTCAGAGCAAAATTAAGGGATGAGACCAACCATTAAAGTTAATGTCTATTTTTTTTTGCAGCTTTTACTAAACAATCAATCAACCTATTACATTTTCTATGCACATATTTTAAGTTGATATCTCAATCACGATTCAACAAATTTCAATTCGTATTTACGACATGATTCTGACTAATATCTCATCAAATTTCTTTTAATATGGTGTACCTGTTTCCAAACAATATATTCCTAACAACTTCACTTGGTAACATACTTTACATAAAAGTCACGTCATGCTGGCCCACTTTGACAAAGATTATTTTCTCTATTAAAAAATAACTTTTTTAGAAATGCGTGGCATGTTAGATTATGGTCCGATCCCGTGCCATACCAAACTCTTAAACTCTCGTTCATCTATCTTCTCTTGCTTGCCTTTAAAGCCCAGTTTCCGTAGTTATTTCTTCATTCTTTTTTCTCTAATTCCGGTGTGGTAATGGCGACTACTGAGTTGAAATCTGGTAACTTGTTTGAGATGATGAAAATTCACTTGGCTTCTGATGCTGGTAAAGAGCTCATCAAGAAGATCGGCCTCGTTTACCAAATCAATATTGCCCCTAAGGTTGGTTGCTTTACCCTTTATTATTATTATTATTATTTAAAGCTTGTTTCTAACTCTGGGATTTGTTTATTACTTACAGAAAATTGGGTTTGATGAGGTTTCTTACATTGTTGATCTCAAGAAAGGAGAGGTTACCAAAGGTTAGCCCCTTGTTTAAGACCTATCCTTAGTTTCCAATTCGGCTCAATCCTGCTCTTCTTCTTCTTTTATCTTGGTTGGGTTTGTTTATCTTGTTTCTATTAATATAATTACAGTTTTTTTAAATTCTAATGATGGAATAGAGTCTGAAGTTTGTGTCTTTTGCATTTTATATGTTATGAGAGTAATCACGCATCGAATGTAGAAATTTCTTGTGGAATTTGTATGTGCCTTAGCTCTTCCATTATCGTAGTTAGTTCCTGAGGTGTGGTTCTCCACAGTTTTATATGAGTTGGGGTTAGAACAATCTACCATATCTCTAGTTGCAATGGTGTCACCAAAGTGATGGGGGCAGAATAGTAGTGTTTTTCCTGAGCTAAATTAAGCAAGGCATCATGGTTGCGGAAAGTCAGCTCACATTGTTATGTGCATAATTGCAAGTAATGAGACTTGAATCTCACATGGACGATGATTTTAAAAAGGTTGCTGCGTTTATTAGGTAAATATGAAGGGGGAAAGCCTGATGCTACGTTTTCCTTCAAGGATGATGATTTTATAAAGGTTGCCACTGGGAAGATGAATCCCCAGATTGCTTTTATGAGGTGAATTGGTGAAAATCTCCAATTTCTATGCCTTTTTATTATTCCATGGGAGTTGCAATGTTAATCTGCAAAATGCCATTGATGATGTAGGGGTGCAATGAAGATTAAGGGAAGCTTGAGTGCAGCTCAAAAATTTACTCCCGACATTTTTCCAAAGCCTGCAAAGATGTGATCAGAGATGCTTCTGTATTACCAGGTTCTTTTGTTGCAAAAGTTTGAGTTAAATGGAAGCCATCTATCAACCTCCTATCATTGATAAAAAAAAATTTATAAACATTTGTTTTAATGCTTTATATTACTAATTAGGCTTGTAAAAGCTCCACAGTCCTTTTTTTTATATATATGCTTTGCAATATTTTGTAGATGAATTGCAATATTTTCCTTTGTTCCACTAAAATTATATGTTTAAAGTTATTCATAACCTCTCTTCAAACCTTAAATAAAAAGATAAACATGTTTTTACGCATTCAAACTCACGTCTTTTCACATTGATAATAATATCATTGTCAATGTCAACCTAACTAATAATTGTTGGAACGTTTTAAATATATATATAATGTTCCAATAGTTACAAATGAAAAATTATAAGTAATTAAAAATTATATCACTTAGATTATTAGCTAATATTCATAAATTTTTAAATAGATATCTATTGAATAATTATTCTTATTGCTAAAACACTATTCATTTAAGTAGTTTTGTTCTTATGAAGAGATATGAGACTTCTTATAAATAGAAGTGAAATATCATTTGCACAACACATTAAAAAAACGCATCAAAAGTTTCTTCTTATTCTCCCAACATCTTTTATATTCCTAGATTGTTCTATAAAGAATTACGGCAAAATTTTTTTATAAAAATTGGTATCCTTGTTATGCTCCACTTAATACACAGTGGATTGTTTCCGTCTGTACAAAATGTAGACAGTTATTGGACTTCATTGTATCCTTAAAGTTCACTTGCTTGTAGCTCTTTTACACATCATAATATAAGTGACAGTAAATAGAACATTAAAGAAAGTGACATTAATATACACCTTAAAATTTTCGTAATTTCTCATAAATTTATTTTTATCCTCAGGTCCCAACAAAAATCAATCAATATATACTTTGTTGGACTATATTACTAAATTTTTTTTTTGTCATTTTTAAAGTACCTATATTTTACACTTTTATCTACGGATTATACATGATACTTATATCGAGTTCTAGTAACTTTTTTCATGGATTCATAATGTTCCTTTTGTTGAGTTCACCTAGAGATGCTAATTTATGTTTTTCTTTCCTCACTGGAGGTGTCCATGAGCTAGGTCGAGTCGAGTCATTACAAAATTTTAGTAGGTCCGAGCCTGACCTGGTCTGATCCAAAAAAATGGGCTTAAAATTTTACCCCAACTTGGCCCAGATAAAAATGTTAAAATTCGGGCCCATTCTATCCATATTAAATATTTTCATATTATTTTTTATATAATTTTTTAATAAATATAATACATCAAAAATACTAAAAATATTAAAATAAATGTTTCCCAACAAATTGAAAAACAATATTTATACTAAAATAACATTAATATAGGTACAACTTAATAAGCAAACGCCTCTAAAATAGTAGCAAATTAACAATAAAATAAGAGTTATACAATATCTAAACAATAAAAACAAAATAGTAGCAATATAACAGTGAAATAACAACAAAACAGTGACAAAATAGTGAAAAATAGCAGCAAAATAACAATTTTTTTTACAAATTCGGGTCAGACTAGGCCGGGGCAAAAAAAAACCTTACCCGAGGTCTGACCTATTTTCTAAATGGGACTTATTTTTTGTCCAAACCCATTTTTTGAGTTATATATTTTTCCAAACCCTCCTACTTTTCAGACGGATCTTCGAGCCAACTGTCTAAATTACTTTAAAATGCCAAAAATTTTTACCAAAATAGGCTGTTTGTTCAAAAAATTATCAAACTAGACCGAAATAACGAAAGCGCACCCAATTTGAAGCATTTTCAACTAATTTGTAGAAAAACGTTTTCAACTAAAAACACTTTCTGTCACACAAACACTAAAAGTGGCAACAGTACCAATGTCTTTTTTTTTTTTTTATAATATTTCTAATACCTTCTATTAATGTGGAAATAAACCTTACAAAACAGGTTTTTATATAGATTCAAAATTTTATTTCCCTTGTTTTCTTAAGCGATATGAGATATGAGTTTATATATACTCATAATTGATTTGCAATTTGCTCTTAGATAATGCAAGATTACTTACTCTTTTAACTAACAATATAAGATTAAATGCTACACTTAATTTTTAAAAATTAAAAACAAAACTTTGTACTACATTAAACTCTAACAAAATAAAACATTATAAACTCTTATACAAATATTATCGTTATAAAAAAAATCCAATAAAAAAAAAGACAAACTTACAAATTTAATAACACATAATATTTTATATATAGATAATAAAGTGAAAATTAATAGAGATAATATAGTGATGCATATTATAGTTTTTAATTTTGAATATGTTCAATATTATTTTATCAATAATTATAGATATTATTGTATTAACCCAATATGTTTATTTTTACAGTTCTCTATATTTTTAAAAGTAAAAACTACATTAGTCAATAAATAATTTAGTGGCAAAGAATTTGTATTATTTTTTTTGAATAAAAATTTATATTATTATTTAGTCATTTATTAACACATAATTTTAGATTTAAACATAAAACAATTTTATCTCTTTGTTGTAAAAAATAAAATAAAATAAAATAATAATGTAAATTTAGTGTCAAGTTGAGACTAAATCAATCAAGAACATTACTTAAATAATTTTACATATTTACAAAAAAAAAATATTATTATGAGAATATTTTTATTTTTTTCCTTATTTGTAAAAAAGAAAAAAAAAATTATAAGTGTAAATAATATTTTTAAATCTAAACTAATACATGATTATAAAATGAAAAAATAACACAAATATAGGACGAATGTATAAAATTTTTGTAACGCCCCAGATCCGATCTAAACGTTATGATTAGATAGATATTACGCTTTTTGAAAATTGTGAGTTCTAATTTTGAAGTGATTTTCCAAATACTGTATAATTTTTTGGGTACCCAAAGTCACTTAACTATTAATAAGTTTATGTTTTAGTCATTCAGTTTCAAAAAGTTACAAAATGATTATTAAATTATTCGAAAATTTTCATCTGTGTCACCGAACTATTCAAAAGTTTTTTTTATTTAAATCACTAGGCTATTAAGTTTTTTTTATTCAAACAATGATTTGACGATTAGTACTTAAAATTAATACCATTGATGAGTAGAAAAATATATATTAGATTTAGATCCAAGTTAACCTAATTATTATTGTTGGAGATAGAAGAAGAAAACCACTTGAATTTTGTTTCTTATATTTATGACATTCAAAATTATTTTATGAAAAAAAAAAAATCTAAAAGAGGAGAAGAAAAACTTTGGATAGCTGCATGTGGTGCGGAAATAAACGATTAAACAAGAATAATTTTAACAACCTAATTAATTAAATAAATTTTTAAATAATTTACTAAACATTTTATAACTATTTTAAAATTTACCCTTTAATTTAGATGTTTATTTTTAAAATTTCATTGACCTTCTAGTTTTTCAAAAGTCCACTAACCGGTCACCACGCAAGAAAACAGAGTGAAAATTCAGAAATTGATCATCTTCTCCCCTTCACCAACCCCATTAAGCTGACGAAGACCATAGAAGAGACAGTTTAAAACCCTCAGCTCGCTACTCTGCTCTCAAAGACACAAAACAAAACAATATTAAAGGCAAAAATGTTAACTTCACTTTGCTTTGTCTTTGTCTTCATCTTTGTCTTCTCCCCTTTCGCGACCCCTACCTTATTGTTCCAGGTAATGTCCTTCTTTATCTTCTGCACTTAAGATTGAATGTTTTGGGTCTTTGAATTTGGATGCTTTTCTGTTTTTTTTCTTTCAGGGTTTCAACTGGGAATCATCCAACAAGGCTGGCGGATGGTATAACTTTCTTCAGAGTTCTGTTTCCGATATTGCTAACGCCGGTGTTACTCATGTTTGGCTCCCACCACCCTCCCAGTCAGCCGCTCCCCAGGGTACCCTCCGATTGAATTTCTTCATTAATCATATATGTATAGGTTAACTAATGTGAATGATACCATGAATGAATTTATATGTGCAGGATACTTGCCAGGAAGGCTATATGATCTTGATGCATCGAAGTATGGATCTCAGGCTGAATTGAAGTCATTAATCGATGCTTTCCATCAGAAGGGAGTCAAATGTGTAGCTGACATCGTCATAAATCATAGAACAGCCGAGAGGCAAGATAACAGGGGTATATATTGCCTCTTCGAAGGTGGAACTTCGGATGATCGTCTAGACTGGGGACCATCCTTCATTTGCAAGGATGATACTGCCTATTCTGACGGCACTGGGAATCCTGACACCGGACTACCCTATGATCCTGCCCCAGACATTGATCATCTCAACCCAAGGGTGCAAAACGAATTATCAGATTGGTTGAATTGGTTAAAGACTGAAATCGGATTCGATGGATGGCGTTTCGATTTTGTAAGAGGGTATGCCCCAACCATAACCAAAATCTATATGGACCGAACTTCACCCGACTTTGCTGTGGGGGAGAAATGGGAAGACTTTATTGATGGACAAGAAGATTTACATCGTGCTGCGCTAAAAGATTGGGTCGAAGCCGCCGGAGGCACGGTGACAGCCTTCGATTTCACTACCAAAGGGGTTCTAAATGATGCAGTGCAAGGGAAGTTATGGCGATTGAAGGACTCCAATGGGAAACCTCCTGGAATGATTGGACTTTTACCTCAAAATGCTGTCACTTTTATAGACAATCATGACACTGGATCCACACAAAACATATGGCCATTCCCATCTGATAAGATAATGCAAGGATATGCTTATATTCTAACCCATCCTGGCATCCCCTCCATAGTAAGTTTTACTCTGCATTTTCTTCTTAATCTTACCATCACTTTCTTGATGAAATGAAAACTTGGGTTTCTTGCACTGCAGTTTTATGATCATTTCTTCGACTTGGGGTTGAAGGATGAGATCCGCAAACTGGGGGAAATAAGGAATAGGAATGGGATTCAAAGTACAAGCACAGTTACTATTCTGGCTTCAGAATCTGAACTTTATATGGCATCTATTGATGATAAAATCATAATGAAGATCGGGCCAAAGATGGATCTGGGAAACCTTGTTCCTCCCAACTACCAGCTTGCTACCTCAGGGAATAACTATGCTGTATGGGAGAAGAAGTGACAAATTGAAATGATAATTTAAACAAAAAAGTGTCATTTGGATTATGGACTGGTCATTGTTGTATCTTTAACCAATATTCTGGTTTTCTATATGAAGGAAAATCTAATAATTTTTGGAACATCACCGCTTTTTCCTCAATTGCTTGAAATGATTTCATCAAACATTGAAAGCCCCAATGTTATATAAAAGAACCACTACATAACTCTTTGCTAAAAGTAGGGCGGAAGAGTTAGATTGTTGAAAAATGGATAAATTAATTTATATATTTTAAATAAAAAAGTAGATTAATTCTTTGGTTAAAATTTCATCTAAATCAATCTCATGTTGGTCAGATGGTATCCTCCTACCCCCATTACATCATCTTAGTGCATTCAACATTCTTTTCAAAATATTCCTATAAGTAGGAAGCTCAGCTGATAAAGAAAAAGAATTTCTCTTGTTATGGAGTGAATTGATCCTTACAAGTCTTGTTATCCACCTTCCTTCATCAACAACAAAAGTAAGCTTCAAGGATAAGGGCAAAAGTCCCAAGTATGAGCTTGGGTAATTCATTTGGTCTCTGTTTCTTCCATTCATTACTAAAATCACAGCTTCAAACTAAAACATTGAAATCTTCTTTACTTATTTTTCGTCAGTTACTACAATCCAATTTAAAGCCTTCTGATCTCACTTTCTCTCTTCTCATCAAGGCCTCAGCTTCATCTTCCTATGCTTCAAATTCACTTAAATCTAAGATAGAAGCCAATCAAATACATACCCATTTATTTAAATCCGGCATTATTCTACTTGCGTACATTAAAACCGGTCTTGTTAACTTGTATGTAAATTTGGGTTGCATTGAAAATGCTCGCTTTTTGTTTGAAGAAATGCCTGACAGAGATGTGGTTGCTTGGAATGCCTTGATTTCCGGGTATTCAAAAAATGGTTACGATTTTTTTGCTTTTAATCTTTTCATTGAAATGGTCAGAGAGGGGTTCAGGCCTGAAGCTACGACGTTGGTTGGTTTGGTTCCTTCTTGTGGGAGGCTTGAGTTAGCGTTTCAAGGGAAATCTATTCATGGATTTGGAGTTAAAGCTGGGTTAGATACGGACTCTAAGGTGAAAAATGCGCTTACTTCGATGTATGCAAAATGTGGGGACTTGGAAGGGGCAGAAATTTTGTTTGAAGAAATGGTAGAAAAAAGTGTAGTTTCCTGGAATACCATGATTGGTGCTTATGGACAAAATGGTTTGTTTGATGAAGCGATGGTTTTATTCAATAAAATGAGAGCGCAAGCTTTGGAAGCTAATTATGTAACACTTATGAACCTTCTATCTGCTAATGCAGACCCTGAAACTCTTCATTGTTTTGCTGTTAAAGTTGGTTTTGTAAACAATGCTTCTGTGATTGCTTCTTTAGTTTGTGTATATGCGAAATGTGGAGATAGTGAATCTGCTGAATTGCTTCACAAGTCATTGTCTCAAGAAAATTTGGTTTCCTTGACTGCTCTTGTCTCAAGCTATGCTGAGAAAGGGAACATGGATAAGGTAGTACCATGCTTTACTTGGAGTCAGATGCTCGGTATGGAATTGGATGAAGTTGCAATGGTTAGCATTCTCCATGGGGTTAAAAATCCTGCTAACATTGCTATTGGACTTGCTTTTCATGGTTATGGAATAAAGACTGGTCTTTCAATTCATTGTTTGGTTGCGAATGGGCTAATAAGCATGTATTCAAGGTTCAATAATATAGAAGCTGTATTCTCTTTGTTCTCTAAGATGCAGGAAAAACCATTAATCAGTTGGAACTCGATAATATCCAGTTGTGTGCAGGCTGGAAGAACTGGTGATGCCATGGAGTTATTTTGTCAAATGAGGATGTATGGACATGTACCAGATGCCATCACCATTTCTACTATGCTATCTGGGTGTTCACAATTGGGTTATTTACAGTTTGGTAAAAAGCTTCATGGTTTTATGCTTAGGAATAACCTAGAAATGGAAGATTTTATTGGTACTGCTCTTATAGACATGTACGTCAAGTGTGGAACCATTGAGCTAGCTGAACGAATCTTCAAGAGCATCAAAGAACCATGTTTGGCAACATGGAATACAATGATTACAGGTTATGGTATAGGTGGATTCGAAAATAAAGCATTTAATCACTACACTGAATTGCAAAAAAGAGGGTTAAAGCCTGATAAAATCACATTCTTGGGTGTTTTAGCTGCTTGCATCCACGGTGGCAATGTTGATAAAGGAAGAAGATACTTCCAGATGATGGTAGAAGAATTTGGCATATCACCAAGCCTTCAACACTGTGCAAGCATGGTTGCACTGCTTAGCCGTTGTGGCTACTTTGGGGAAGCATTGTTATTCATCAGGAATATGGACTCTGAGCCAGATTCTGCAGTGTGGGGAGCTTTGCTCAATGGTTGTTGCATCCACCAAGAGGTCAAACTTGGGGAATATTTAGCCAAGAAATTGTATCTTCTGGATCACAGAAATGGTGGCCTTTATGTCTTGATGTCAAATCTTTATGCTTCAAAAGGGATGTGGGATGATGTAGGAAGAGTGAGGCAAATTATGAAGGACACTGGAGGGGATGGCTGTTCAGGAGCTAGCCTGATTGAGCTGACTACATAATGTTGCCAATGTCTTGCAAGAAGAACCTTAGAACTAGCTTGGGCCAGGAATGATAAAATAACCTGTAACCTGTTAAATTGCCCATTGAGTAACCCAAAAGAGCTTAAAGCTCTACCTTCACATTGGCAGTAACACCCCTAAAGCCAAATGGATCACTTTCGAGAAGCTCACATCTTACCCTTCTTGAAAATCGTTGGTCTGGATGGAGAAGAAGAAAGTAACGAGGAGGACTCTTGGTGGGTTTTGAAGGTTGGTAACAAAATTAAAGTGGAAATGCAGCCGAAAACTTTTAGAGATGAATGTAGGGTGATTTCGTAGCAAAGGGAGTTTGAGAAATGAAGTTTTTTAGTGATGAAGTTTATAGGATCTTTGTTAGAAAGTTTAATGATTGTTTGTTTGAGAATACACATGGGTTTGAGTCTGACAATGCTAACACGGTTAAGGTTTATGGGGCAAATTTTACTGGTTGGGGAAAGCCTGAAGCAGCTGATGATTCTATCTGGGAAGTTGCTGAGGATGCTTCATTGAGAATTCCCCAATCTGCGACCCAGTGATGGCAAATCAGGATCTCAGAGACGAGTCTGAGGAGGTGGCATATGAAGGGATACAAAGCTTGGCTTTGGGGGCATTGGATCATAGTTTCTTGGTTGGTGATTCTGGTGTCCAGGTTAAGAATTTTGCAAACGGGATTCATAGCAAAGGTGTTTTTGTAAGTTTTGATCATGGGAATCCAAAGAGTGCTTTGTATTTGGTGCATTTTATGCTAAAAAAGGCGCTTCTTATGAAAGCTGAGATGAATGTGCTTCTAATGAGTTCTAAGGTCAGGGATTTGGAAGCCACGCACAACAGGGCTTCATCAGCTGGATATTGAAACCAGAAAGATTGTTACTGAATAGAAGTTTGGGAAAGATGGGGCTGATATTTCAATGAGGTATATCAGAAATGATAGCAAGGGATCACAATTGGAACCCATCAGAAACCGCATTTTTATGACAATAGGCTTTGCTGGTGGATACACTAGACCAAAATGGGATGGTTCAGAATCTTGCTACTAGTAACCCCCTGTTTTGAATTGGGTATAAGGGCATCATCAGTTTTCAGGAGGGACTAACTTCCAATGCTTTAAAAGCCCTGGGGATGGCTCTACTGCTGTTGGATCTCTCAATGGCAAGATTCAGTTTTATTCAACCAATTCTATGAGACAGGCAAGAACAACTCTTCCTGGCCTTGGGTTTCCCAGCACTCATGTTTATGTTACATTTGATGGGAAGTATTAGTATCAACTGGTACCTATTTGATCCTTATTTGCACCCTTTTCGCCAACAAGGATGGAAAGACAAAGATTTTAGTGGGCGTTTGGGGAACAGGATAGAGCTCCAAGTTTGTTGAAGCTAACTCCCCTGGATTCACATTTAGCAGGGGCCAATAACAAGTTAAAAAATGCTCAGCTTTCATGGGTATGCATGCATATACTCTTATTCAGGTTTTAACGTCCTATTGCTTGTGCTTTTAGCTGCTGAGCTACATTTAATATACATGATGTAGGTATTACTAATTGGCCATCTAATCTTGAAGGAAGTGCTTAGTTGGCAGAATATTACCAGTATCTTTTTTTTTTTTTTATATATATAATTTTGAATAGCTAGCTGGAGTTGTTTGATATCCTTTTGAATTTTGGTTCCTTTGCGTTGCATTATTTATTGATATGTTAGTTGCGGCATTGATCCAGTATGTTATTTTATATGAACTCCGAGGTTAAGGATCTAAAACTGATCCGGTTTGCGTGTTCCAATTGCACATCTTGCATCAATGTCATTGTCCCCTGGTGGAAACATGGTATTTGGATTTGTTGCCTTAGTTGTCTACTGAATCATTAACATGATTTTGAAGATTCTCCTACGCTTGATTTGTGAACTTGGTTTTGAGGTCAACACACTTCTCATTTTGTTGCATTCCTTTGTCCAACTTGGTTAAATATCAAAATTAAAGCGGCTAGGCCACTTTATTCCCTGGAAATCTAATTGCCTCTGCAACATACAATCAACATGCCTGTTATGCCATCTCTATCCTTAAAAGTTTTTTAATCAAGTTTTTTCAGTTCAAGTTTCATAGGGTGCCACTACTAAATGATGATGAATGGCATGAGGATTGAGAAGGGTGGAAAGGACTATAGAGTACGGAAAGACTCCATTGTCACTTAATAGATAGCGGACATTGTGCTTGCAACAGTTCCTTTCCCCTTTTAGGACTCAGATTGTTGTTCTTTCCGACATTTTCTTAGTTTTACCAATGATAACTTTTAATCATTTATGTTGCTGCATGACACAGGTCACCAAGAACAGGAAGCAAGAGCACCATCTAGTCGGAACGGTAGGCAAGTTTAGTGCAATATGGAACTTCCAACGGGTGAAAAACGGATCTCACGCATGCTACCTTATTCACGAGGATTTGAAGAGCTGTTAGAGTCCTTATGGATGACTCCATTGTTGACAATCGTTTCGTGCATGATAAGTTTGCAGTCACTGACTCTCATGAATCCCCACTAGTTGTTGCCACCCCTCTAAAAGTCTGTTCATTCGGCATTTCAAGCAGGCAGTGATTTGTTCCACTACCACTCTTCCCTAATTTGGTAACTTTCCTTGTTAGATTAAGCTGGTTTGCATGTGTATCTGGCAACACTACTATTGTAATGATCTCCCTTTTGCTAGGTAATTGTTGTTACTATTTAGTTGTAAATGTAGCAGTTATGGCTTCAAAAGTGAATGGCTGTGCTGGTTGATATCTTTCAATAGGTCCAATAATCCATATATCCAAACCCAATGGATAGGAAGGGGCAAGTGGGTCTGTGTTATCATGTTTTCGACATTTGGTGTCATTTTCTATATATTTAACTGTAATAATTTTTTGATGATGACGTGGACGCCATGAATGCCTCCAATTAATATTTACTGATAAGCAAACATAAAAAGAAATACAAAAGAAGAAAGAAGAGAAAATAAGGAAACAATCAACACAACAATGGCGGTTGCAGTTGGAAGAGGCTTCCTTGTTCAACCTTGTTCTTATTCGTCTTCACCCACTTTTCACAACAAAATATACAAACCCTCGTTGGGCTCAGCAACCACATTTCGGTATACTTTAGCCGCTCGGCGTTATCCACAAGTTGCAGTTCAGGCTCAGCAGCGACCAACATGGCTCCCTGGACTTGACCCTCCGCCATATTTGGATGGAACGTGAGCCACAGTGTTCCATATGAAGTTCCCTACACAATCATAGAATTTACACTGGTTTCTCAGTTTTTGACCTTCTTTTTGTTGTTTCGTAAATCCAGTTTGGCTGGTGATTATGGGTTTGACCCACTTGGCCTAGGAGAAGATCCCAAGAGCTTGAAATGGTATGTTCAGGCAGAGTTGGTCCATGCTCGCTTTGCCATGGCTGGAGTTGCTGGAATTCTATTCACTGATGTAAGTGATTCTTCCATGGATTACTGTTATTGGGTCTTGGTGGAACTTATTCACTTTATATTTTGCAGTTACTACGCGTTACAGGGATCAGCAATTTACCAGTTTGGTATGAAGCTGGTGCAGTGAAATTTGAATTTGCCAGCACAAGAACTTTGATTGTCGTTCAGTTTCTTTTAATGGGGTAGTATACTATATACGCCGCAATTTTCTTATCCAGTTAGTAAAAAACTATGCATTTTGTATATAGACTAATTGCTTGGTTTGATGTTGATGAGGACAGGTTTGCTGAAACTAAAAGATTCATGGATTTCATTAGTCCAGGTTCTCAAGCCAAAGAAGGATCTTTCTTTGGATTGGAAGCTGCACTGGAAGGTTTAGAACCTGGGTATGTTTTTGAGGATCCTAAGAGAATCATATCCCATTAGCTGCTTCAATCTCTAAAAATGGAAATCAAACTTAAAGAGACTGTTTTTGTTTTCATGGTGAACAGCTACCCTGGAGGTCCACTGCTAAATCCACTTGGTCTGGCCAAAGATGTTAAAAATGCTCATGAATGGAAGCTGAAAGAGATAAAAAATGGTCTGCTTTGCCTATTTCTTCCATCATTATTGTGTGTGTGTGTGTGTTTTCATTTTGTTCTGAAACCAGGTGTCCAATGCAGGAAGACTGGCGATGATAGCCATGCTAGGCATCTTTGTGCAAGCTTATGTGACACATGCAGGTCCAATTGATAACCTTCTGGAGCACCTTTCAAATCCATGGCAAAAGACCATCATTCAAACCCTTGCTAACTCTACTTCTTGAACCTCAAAACCAAATGTGGGTCTGTCTTCTTCATTTCTGCCATTGGCTTATACTTTGATGCAAATGTAAATTACTCCTACTTCCCCATTTTTATTACTATTTATTCTTTGTTCAACTGCTGTAAGCGATAGAAGATTTATGATTTCAAGGCCTAAAGCTGGTAAACAATGGCATCCAAACACGCCTTTCACAAAAATGGAATACTAACAACAATGTCGATGCTAATCAAATTAAAAGACTTATAAACCAACTAATTTTAGACATCACATATGTAATAAATACGAAAATAGATTAAAGCATATAATATAACAAGTTTAGCACGATGGATTATTTATTTCAGGTTTATGTTTACATGGTTAACAGAAAATAAACGAGCAATACATATACATAAATTACCCTATGTATGGGTTAGTAACTTCTTAGAATTAACATGATTATGAGTAAGGCAAAGAAGACCAAGTTGTTTCCCATTCACAATAAACTTCAGTTTATATCAAAGCCAATAGAGAATAGAACCGCCTTTATTCTTAAGATTCTCCAGCCATACAACCCTTCGCAGTATGCAAGAATATATCCTCAACTTTATCATACATCAACGAATCAATAGAATTTACTCTCAGAGTAAACCCTTTGATGAACATTAATGGCCACCGTAACAACCAAGAGAAAAAAAAGAAGCGAGGTGAAGTCACAATACCCGAGAAGCTTACTAGGTTTTGGACTTGGTCTTGGTCTTGGGCTTGGATTTTGAAAAGCTTGCCTTTTTTCTGGAGAAGAACATGAAAATCTTTGGGAAGAGTGACTTTTTCTTTTTCTTTACAGCCACTGTCTCTGGGGATGATTCAAATTCTTTGTTATGCCCATAGATAGCCTTGGAGGTATCCAGAGTGCTGGAAGGAGACATAGTTAAAGGTTCAACCTTATTGCTTTGTCTCTTTCCCTCAAAACTTGACCTTGGAGGGTATCCTCCATGACTCGATCCAGAAGCCTTTCGGCGCTGCTCATGTTTAGCCCTCCATTGTCTCAATTCCTGCTCTACACCTAACTTCCCTTCCTTGGCCTTCTCAGCCTTCTCCAAAGCAATTTCTAGTGCTTCCTTCCTTTCAGCCATCTCTCGATTTACTTCTTCCAGCTTTACCAAGCTTCTTGACCGGGATTGCTTAGCTTCCTCGATTTGAGAAATGGTAGCCACAATCATGCTGGCCTGTTCCTCTACCTCATATGCACGTTTTCTAAGGTCATAGTACTCTTCTAAGGAAAGAATTACACTATCTGATGAATCCACATTATTGGTGTCTTGCAATGTTTTGATAGCAGCTAAAGCTGACTCCTTTGAAGCCTTAGCTGCCTCTATCTCCTTTTCAACTGCAAGTAATCTACTCTCCAAGGTACATACTCCGGCCTTTGCTTGCTCAGCCTTTTCCTTTACTTTGCTTAGCTCTTCATTAGACATTTCAACAACTGACTTGGCCTCATCAGCCTCTTGTGCTGCCTGCTGCAGTTGTTTGGTTACCTCCACCATTTTATCTCTGGCCTCTTTTTCTTTCATGCTTTCTATTTGCTTCATGGAGGCAAGAGCATACTTTGTCTTTTGAAGCTCTGATTCCAATGAAACAGCAACCACCTTCAAAGAATCCACTTCTGTAGTTGCTTTTTCTATTTTTAGCTTCACCTCTTCAAGCTCCTTCTTTGCTGAAGCAACCGCAGCTGGTATATCAGTGTGAGTTATTTTCTCTGGTGCCTGTGACGCATCACTGAGGTATCCATCATTTTCCAACTTGGACTTGGATTCCATATAAGCAGCTAATTCAGCTTTCAAATCAAGTAGTAGTGCTGAAGCAATGTCTAGCTTTGGTTTCATATATTTTGCTGAATGGATTTGCTGATTGAGTCTCTGGAGCTCCTCTTCAGCCTGTTTTAGTTCCTGCTCCCAATAGTGAGTATCTTGGTCTCGGGCCATGGCTGCTACAATTCTTTTCTCTTCAGCCCCCACATGGGCAACCTTTTCAGACTCTAAAGACTCCTTTGTGGCCATCATATCTATAGTCATTCCACCCACTGTCCTCTCAACCTCTTTTGAAGAAGAATTGGCCTCTTCAGCTTCCTTAACAGCTATATCTCGCTCAGTCACCATAGAAGCATATCCCTTTCTTAATGTTTCCAACTCTTCGTTAACAGATTCCAGCTCCGCAACAGCAGCTGCATGCCTAGCTTTAGCAACCTCAATCTGTTTCTTTGCTGCAACACTAGCCTCATCACCAATCCCTTGTTCCATCTCCTCCGCTTTGAGCATAGCGAGTTCAGAGTCTTGCCTTGCCTGATTCTCTTCATTTTGTGCTTTCTCCAGGCTTAGCTTTTGCTCATTTATGTGTCTATTTGTGCTGTCCAGCTCTTGTAATACTTGAATTTTTGCCTCTTCAGCATCCACTAACCGTTTCTTATACACAACCATATCCTCCTGTAGTTTCTCAAGGTCTTGGACCGCAAACTTGCGTCTCTATAGCCCAGCCATAAAAAAAAATTATATTTAGCAGACATGCACAAGACAAGAACATATTGCAACAGCATAGGATTTCTTTTAGCATTAATACCACTATAAATATATCTAATTAGTATACCTCAACAGTTTGTGTTCTATTGGATTTCCATCTAACCATTCCTCCAAACTTGGAACCTGCTTTTTTAACAGATTCAAAAGGTGCACCTGTATCAATATGAACTTTATTTAAATCACCTTCTTTTGTCGGTGTTGAAGTACCAGATTTTGGGGATTCAACACTTGAAGTGATAATCCGTTTACGAGGCAAAACAAGATTACGGACTTGGACTAGATGATCTCTCTTTTTAGCAGCTTCTACCTCAGAGTCATTGACCTTGGGAGAACTGCCAAGAGAGCCATTACCTTGACTCTGTTGTCCATCCAAAGTATCTTTTATGGATCCATCACCAGAATTATTGGAGGAAGCAGAAGGCAAAATCATGTCATTGTCGCCATTGACAACAGCTTGTTGAGGTTTCTGACCATCAGAAACAACATGTGTACCTTCAATAGCAACCGTGGTGACATCTATAGGGGGTGAAGAAAGCTTACTGGCTGGTGCTACATGGTCATTTTCAGAATCTTCAACACCAGTATTTTTAGATAGATTTTCATCTGAACTCTCATATATTCTTCCAGACCTAGACCCTTCCATCATTCTACTCTGTTTATCTATCTCAGTTTGATCAATAACAACTGATGAAGCTAAAGCTGCGTTATCTATTACAGGCTCTACTTGTGCTGTACTTGGGTCAGGTTTAGAACTTTCTATTACTCACAAATGACTTTATAGGGAGGATAAGAAAGAATCTAAACAATATATCTCTTCTGCTTTTGCATTCCGCATATGAGAAAATGGCAAGGGATCTGGCAAGGTGTCTGTAACCAAGAAAATGGAAACCATGTAAGGGGCAGGTAAAAAAGGAAAACAAAATCACAACAAATCACTTCCTAATCCATCTAATTCTTAAGAAAAAAAACAAAGAGAAGAAGCTAAAATGAAACCTAGAAACCATATGTTTAGCAAACATACCATCAATGATTAATCATATCAGAATGAATCGACAATTTCAAATAAAAATAATGGGGGTAGATCTTTAACACCCCCACTAAATTTAATTTCATGCAAGAGCAACTTTCAAGGGCTAATTTCATCCAAACTTCAATTAAATGGAAAGTAGAATTCTATCCCCTACGGCCATATCTCAGCCCTGCAAATTACATGCTCTATAAAAAATAAAGCAATTTTAATCAGAAAACAAATGTTTCTATGATCATTCATCTGCTAAGAACTCATAGACAGTCTTCTTTACCTTGAATGAAATTCAAACTGAATAAATCCAATCCAAATTCATAAATAGGAGCATCTCTATTTCTCAATCCCGTTTATTTTCCTACTAGTAGATACTCAAGTTTAGCATAACATTACCATAATCTAATCGAAATTTAAGTTTTTCTTTCCCCCTAATATTTTGTAAGTTCACTTCTTTTTCAGAAGAATCAATAATCATAACTATGTCCTGAGATACGGACACAAATTATCATCTAGAAAATCTGCTAATCCTGCATTTAATTGCAAAATGTTGTACAAAGTAAAATAAAAGAAAATCAAATTAAACTAAATTAAATTAAATTAAATTCTTAAAAAAATGTAAATGAAAGCTTACGGCAAAGGAAGCTAAGGTCAGCCAAATTGATTTCAATGTCGATTGTTTCTGCAATAAAACAAAGCAAAAACAAAAGAGATGAGATTAAATGAATAAACTAAGCTTGTGTTCTCAGTAAACGTTATAATAAATTCATTCAACTCCAATCCCATGCAATTTCAAAATTCTGAGAACTTCATTTCCAGATATATAAACATAAACAAACGGTTTGCCGCTTAATTATTGATTGAATCATTGATTAGACATATATTAACAGCAAGCTAATTGACAAGTTTCAATTCACAAAAAACGAAGAAGAACGAATTGAAGTTACCCGGATTAACCAGAAACAAACAGACAGAAAATGGAAGGGATCCATTTTTAATGATTTTTAAAAAAATTCAGACGCGAAAATTAAGCAAAAAACAACGATTGTGAATGGTTTATTTTGTGACACGTAAAATCCATGCAGTTTATTTATTTTGATAAAATTATTCGTTTTCTTGTTACACGTAAAATCAATACAACTCGATTTCCCTTTAATAGTACCGCTGTAACCACTGATTCCAACATCGAATTTTATCGTTGTTTGATAAATTAAAAATAATTAAGTGTCTGAATAAATAAGAATGAAAAATTTATATATTTAAAATTTAGGCGCGGAATATAAGTTATAAAACTGGTTTCATATATTACTTTGAAATATAATTAAATTATTTGAAATATAAATCTTTAATTAAATAAATTTAATTAATTAAAATTTTAAACTCTAAACTTTAACTAAAAGAACGCTAAACCCATTTTCACACACCTCTCTTCTTCATCTCCATCTCCTTCCCTTTTGATTCCAATATTTTTAGTTACAAATCTGTCTCAAAACTTAAATCTTTAAAACCCATTAACCCAAAGATTCAATATCTTTGATTCCAATATCTTCTTCCCGTTAAGTTTCTTTGGGTTAATGAGTTTCAAAGATTCAAGCTTTAAGACAGATTTGTAATTAAACATATTGGAATCAAAAGGGAAGAAGATGAAAATAAAGAAGATAGGTGTGTGGAAATAGATTTAGGGTTTTCTTAATTATGGTTTAGGGTTTAAAAATTGTAATTAATTAAATTTATTTAATTAAATATTTATTCTCATTCCATTTAGAAATTCAAGTTGGCACTTAAAATCTAGTTGGAATACCACGTAAGATTACCGTTAGGGAGATAACGGAACTTAATGGCACAGTGATCACTTCGTAACAAAATACTAACGTAAGTGATTAAAATGTAACATTTCAAACATAAGTGACTAAAATGTAACCTGAGCAAACAAAAGTGATTATTTTTATAGTTTATCTTAATATTGAATATATATATATATATATAAACAAAGAATTTTCAGACCAATTACAAAGCACCATGTGTCAAGCTGAAATTATCATGGGTAAAGAAGAAACCACAAGGTGAAAATGATGACATCATATTTGTGTCATAATTACTTTTCTCTATTTAGTTAAGAGATAAATAATAAAAATTATATATTATCACTAATTAAATTAAAAAAATTAAGGGCTAACATTAAATGATTATTTTATTTTTAATTAATTAATTGATAAGAGATAAATACTAAACACAAGAGTTTAGTATTTAGATTTAGCTAATGGACAGGTGGAGGTGATCCGAGGGTACGGTTTATATATGAGACATGTTGGGTTGGTGAACCGGCTTGTAAAGAGTTGATGGAGGAGTGGGATAGTAATCAATGTTTTAATTAAATACCAGAATTTTTCCATGTGAGAGAATCAAGATGAAGGCAGAAGAATTTGATTACTTGTGGCTGATGATAGGATTTCGGTTGAAGGGACAGAGGGGGTGAAACGAGTAGCATTAGACTACTTTGTCAATCTTTTTCGATCATCTCGGCCAGATGAAAGCTCGAGGGTGGTCATGGCAATTAAGCCTTCTATTACGTAGTTTATGAATGATGTGCTATGTCCTCCCTTTACAACTAAAGAGATTGTTAGAGCCTTTAAGCATATTGATTCGTCTATGGCTCTAGGTGTAACACCCAAATCCTGAACACCGTCGTTGGTTAGGATTTCGGTGTTACTATTCATTTAATATTGTTCATCTTTTAAAATATCCAAATATTTTAATCTTTATTATTACGAAATTCACCTCCCATATTTTAGATCAATACTTAATCATAACATAATTTCTTCAAGGGTAAGAATGACATTTCCAATAATTTAGGAGACTTCTATCGATACCTGATGGTCAAGTATCAGTAGAAGTCACGTCAGTGAACAATTTAAAGACTGTGCAGATTTCTACCAGTACCTATGCTAGTTCTACCGATACAAGTGTGATTTCTATCGATACAAATCATGCAACTACTAATACCAAAAACTCCAGAGAGTAAAAATTCTTACCCTGCAACTTCTACCACTATATGCATACATACTACCAATACATCAATGCTAAAAACTACTGATACTTGTTATTTAACTACCGATACAACTCAAGTCAGAAGACAACCTCTCTCCTACCCTGTACTTCTACCGATACATGCATAAGTTCTATCGAAACAAGTATGCAGAATTTCAAGAATTATACTAAGACACAAGATTAATATCTCAAAAACATCCATCACAAGTTATACATTAAGTCATCACACAATATGCAAAACTTCTAAGTGTTTACAAGCATCATAAGCTTAAATATCTAAGTTGTACTTCATGCATTTACACAATCAAAATAGTATGATTTTAGCATCTTTAATTCAACAACAAAGGTTAATATCATCCTAGTACATGCCAATTAACCGAGTGATGTAAATACTACCGAACGAGCTCTCAGGATAGTGTGATGTCTTCAAGATGATCCAATCTTCAAGTCACAAAACAAAATCTACAAAACAACAAGTTCATTAGTAAGCTTCATAGCTTAATAAGTTCGCAAGTTCATCAATTTACCAAGTCTTATGTGATAAACAACTCTATAAATCTGTCAAGCTAGCACAACTGAACTTCAAAGGTCGATATTTGTTTAACTCCTTGTTGACACAAAGGTCATGATGCTCATTTGCTCCCTATTGACCTAGGGGTCATGCCTGTTACCAGTATATGATGTTATTCTTAACTATCGATACGATATATATGTTCCCTACGATGCTGCTCACACTAAGTTGACGAGAAAATGCAATAAGCATAAATCTCAGCCATCGTATAGCCTGTAATCCATTCATGGATTCTATTCACCTTTTGGTGACTCACGATGCTGAAGAGAATCCGCAACAAATGCAGGATCTCAAGCATCAGACCATTTTCTATCTTTGGCATAAGGTCAGGAAATTCGTATCTCATAGCTACTGTCTTTCACGTTTCTAATCGTCGTTTCACATTTCCAATATTCATTAGAAAGAAATTATAAGCAGTCATCAATAAGAATTTAACATTACGAACTTACCGGACTGGATTGCAATTGTGAATGGATTTTAGGGATTACTCCGCTAATTTTCCTTTTCCTCGATCGATGGCATGATCGTAGTCTACATCCACAAATCATTCAATTCTCACATTAAGTTACATAATTTAGTCATTCAATACAATTTAGTCCTTTTGGGAAAATTACTGTTTTACCCCTACTAATTTCCTTTTATTCAATCTAGTCATTTCAACACAAAACATGCAAAATAACCATTTTCTCCCACAACCAAACATAGTCGAATTTTCTTAGGTGTCCACTCAACCCATTCACATATTTATTTTCATAACAATACATGTAATTTCACCATTTTCACATTTTAATCCTTAAATCCTATTTTCATCAAAAATCACTTTACAAAAAGATTTAACCCAAGTATCAAACATTCAAATACATCAAAAGCTTCTAAGAACAAGCAATTTCAACAATGGTAAGGTTTCTAACATTTGATAGATTCACTAATTAGTCCTTGCATAAGCTAGATAAAACTGATACGGACTCAAAAACATAAAAATTACCAAAAACGATCAAGGTTTGCTTACCCAAATCAATGCTCAAAGATTTGAATTGAAAACCCTAACTTTTCTCTCCTTGTTGCCGTGTGAAGAAGAAAGAAGAAGAAAAATGGAATGAAAATCAATTTCTTTTCTTTTAATTTACATATATAGAGTAATGACATTTTTGTAATTATTGAGACTTTCATCATTAAGCTTTAATTAATCATTTTTTAATATTAATTAAATCTATTTACACTTAATATAAATCATGTCAATCCACTAACTAATATTTATTTGGTTATTTTATTCATTTGGTCCTTCTAATTAAACATCTATACTTTTACCCTTTTTATGATTTAGTCTTTTCTATTCAATTGACTATTTAATCTATGAAATTTTCAAATCATAATTCCATACGATGCATATATCACCAGAAATATTCAAAATAATTAAATTTACAACTCGACTCATCGGAGCTGTGGTCCCGAAACTACTGTTTTCGACACCACTGAAAATCAGGTTGTTACACTAGGTATTAATGATCTTTCGGGTTTATTATTTCAAAATTTTTGGGATCCTATTAGTAATTTTGTGGTTGATCTTTTTTTGGGCTTGCTGGATGATTTGGTTGGGATGGCTTTAGTGAATAATACAATTATTATTTTGATCCCGAAATGGAAAGATCCTGTAAATATGTTACACTTTCAATCGATTAATCTTTGTAGGGTTATCTATAAGATTGTTTCTGATGTGCTCTCTAACCAATTGAAAGTGGCCCTTCCTCATTGCATTAGCTTGAATTAGAGTGCATTTGTGCGGAGTCGTATGATACATGATAATGTTTTAGTGGCCCAAGAGCTGATGCATTACCTTTAGTGTCCTAAGAATGACCCTAATAAGTGCTTTGCGTTTAAATTGGATAGGAGCAAGGACTTTGACCATGTGAAATTGAGCTTCTTGGCATAGGTTATAAACCGAATAGGCTTTTGTCAAAGGTGGGTTGAACTTATTATGCGGTTTGTGACTTCTGTCTCTTATGTGGTTAAATATAACTACTTTATTTTGGAGACCTTTTATCCTAAGAGAAGCTTGCAATAAAGGTTTCCTTACCTACCTGTTTATTGTATCTTTGCATGGAGGCCTTTTCTACGCTTTTGATTAAGGCACAAAGTGAAGCGTGAATTAGGGGCATTTGAGCTAGTCAGAATGACCCCTTAGGTTAATCATCTATATTTTTTTGGATAATTGTCTACTCTTTGTTCGAAATAGAATGGAAGAGGCGGATGTTTTGAAAGATATCTTGTTACTATCAGAGAATGTCTGAGGCTAAAAGGTTAATGTAAAAAATCCTACGGTCTATTTCAGGTCGAACACTAGACTAGAGCATAGGGGAATAATAGCTAATTCACTGGTGATGCATGTGCTCTATTTCCCGGAGGTAGGAATAAAACATCAGGTTTCCAGCATGTCCTTGATAAGATCTCTACTTGAATTCAGAGTTGGTCCAAGCAGGTTCTATGTATAAGGGTAAAGAGGTACTTATCAAGGCAATTCTTTAGTTGATTCCCACTTATGCTATCTTTATTTTCTTGATGCCATGTACTATTCTCGATGGTGTACTAGGGGTCATTAGACGATTTTGGTGGCGAGAGGGAAGGAAGGACGTGGATGGTCGATGTTCGCTTTGTTGGAAATTCGGGTTTGGAAAATGCAACGGAAAATAAATTTAAGGAAAAATTAGAGTTTTACAAATTTTTTTTTTCAAAACAAGAATTTAGTTGTGATATCTAAAGTAATAAACACTTAATCAAAATCGTATTTTTTTTATTCATCTAAGATGAATGCTTCGACCGAATAGTCTTCCTGCAATCCTCAAGCTCACACCTGCCAAGTGTGGACTTACTTTGAATCAAAAAATTTTCACAAAAATTATCAATTAGATAATTTCGTAATTTCTCTAAACTTCTGGGTCAAGTTATAAATCAAAAAAATATTTTTAGAAATTTTTTGAAATAATTTTTTTTTATAAAATTTTCTCTCTACAACTTTCTCTTGAATTCAAGTGTGTGCAAAAATAATGACTCAAGGATTTTTTTATATAGAGAAAGTTTAAAAAGTTCAACTATTATTAAATTTATTTACTTTAATATTAAATTAATATAAGGGTATTCAGGAGTTGTTTTTAGTAAAAGAGGCAGATCACATTTTGTGCATTACAGTTGCCGCGCCAAGGCCACCGAATATGTTAGTATGGGAACATAAGCAAACACGCTGTTATTCGACCAAATCGAGCTATACATGGTTATGTTGGGTTGGGTCTTCACCGGTTCTATTGGAAAGCTACTGGGAAAGTGGTGACTCTTCCCAAGATTGGGGTGTTTGCTTGGAGAAATGGTCAGGAGTTACTTCCGACAACAGCTAAGATTGCCTCGACCCCACTCACTAAATATGCAAGATACCACCGATGTGCTCACCCTATGGAGACCGTATTACATGCATTGCGTGATTGCCTAGCTTCTTACAACATCTTAGTTTCTTGCTAGTAGTCATGATGACCTGTTACATGCTAGTGTTAGTTGTATTGATTGGTCGAAGATGGCCATGCCTATTTTGGATAAGGCCGCCTTTTGTGGATTTGTTGGTCCTAATTTGGAACCTATGGAATGAGCGTAACAACGTGGTGCTGCGAGGCCGTTGGACAGCACCACACATGATTTTGGACCGGGTGAAGGGCTTCGAATTCATAATTTGGTTAATCCACCAATTCTTCCGGTGCATGGGTGGTTACATGGACGCCTCCTTGTGGACAGGTTCTAAAGGTAAATGCTGATGGGTGGGCATTGGGGTTGTGATCCGTGATTCTGATGGGCAAGCGACGAGTGCGGTTGGTTGTGGGGAGTCATTGTGGACGGAGGCTCGCGCGATTACTGTTGGGCTCAACTCGTCGCACTCCATGGGCTTCCGTGTGGAAAGCGGTTCTGCTATTATTGTTACTAACCTTCGTTTCTCTATGCTAGATTTGTCGTCATTGGGCCATATGTTCCACGAGGCTCAGACCACGAAAACTTTTTATTTTTATTTGTTAATTAACTTTTATTTAGAGCTAATTTAATTAGTGAAACATAACAAATAAAAAGTCAATTAATTTAACCTTATCATATTAAACAGATTAAAACTATGTCTGCCAATTAAGTTTAAAGATAATCGAATCAACCTAAAAAATCGATTACTCTCACCTGCTACAGACCAACTACTTTAAGGCCAACAAATCACGTAGAAGAGTGGACTCATGAGGGAACTCAAACAAGAATAATTTTTAGCAAATAATTTAAAATTCTATGTTTGCTTTTCTTAAAACTCTTCCTTGATGAAGAAATGTAAGATGTAAGCCAAGACACAACTAATGCTTTCTCTACCAATTTACTCGTTCAAAGTATAATTATGCATATCAATGACCGCACTACTAGGTTTCCCTTGCCTATTTCTTTTCTTTTCCTTTTTTTCCGGTAAGATATGGAGAACCCATCAGATAGTGTACATAACTGGAGGTATCCCACTCTTAATTCCCATCTCTTCCATTCCAAATTCTAGTTCAAGAGCTTCCGAGTTGCTGTAATCGCAATTTTGACGTTATCAAATGGACAAGCGGAAGTAACATCCGAACTGCCTCATACTTTCACCACATCTTGGAGGTGTTGAGAATAGCTTTTACCGGGTGGAATAAATATTAGATCTTCCCAGCCTGAGTTTTTCTCGCTCATCTGCATCAAACAATGTTAGACTATCAGATTCCAGTTCCTTATTCTACGTGTTACATAGACCTACTTGGCGATTAGATTCTCTACCTCCATTTTCTTCAGAACATCTTCCAAGCTTCCAACCTGGTCCAACATATTGGATGAAATGGATAATAAGAAAGGAAAAGCCAAACCGAAAATCATACCATTAATAAAGCACTTATACACAGATGGAACAATTGAAAACATTTAGGAGAGAGAGAGTGGAGGGGTTCTGATGTCTAATCATTAATCCATGCATGCATGTACAAAATGAACCTCCAAAACAGACATATAATACACACACACACACATGCGCGATACCATGATTTGCTGAGAAACACCAGGTCCTCTTGATGCCCTTGAAAACTTTGAAAGTTCTTTTTCAATATCTTCCTACACAATAATAAGAAATTAATAGAAATAATGTATGCTTAACAACTATTTATAAAAGAAAAAAAAAAAAAAGCGTCTATAACAACTTGATGGATCAAGCTAACCTTATTGAAATATATTGGGCAGTAACGCTTGTTTTTCTTCCTCACAACAAGGAGGTCAGACTGTAGAAAGAGGCATTAAAGAAAAAAAATCTAACATTAATTGGTGACATAGAAATTGTTATCACAATGCTCCTTCATGCACTCCTAAGGGAAAAACAGCATGCTCGAAGTGGCAATATCTTTCAGAAACTGTGTAGGAAAAACAGTTCTGATTCATCAAATTATAACAACACCGGAAGTGTCTCATATTCACAACAACAATTAAGGAAAGTCTCTTTATGCTATGATGATACAGAAAAAAGAATTCTGAATGATTCAATACGCCACATTTGTGCAACCATAAACATGCATAAAAAAAGTTTTGGTACCAACTAAAAAACCATGCGATACATTGTATGCATAAATATTGAATAAAACATATAGCATACCTGGAAAACTGGAACTCCATCGAACCCACTTTTGATGTCACCAGATTTCAGCTAATGGATATGAGAAACTATTGTGAGTAATGGTGTAGAATTGTCCACGTAAGAAAGTAACATCTTCACTCAAGTACAAAAGAATAATCATTGTAATCTCATTTGAAGCATAGTTGTCTACTTTAAGTACCCAACAAGCAGTCCACATAAAAACTGACACCCAACAATCTTACTCCTAAATGAAAATTGAAACATTTTTTTTATTCATTGTGTTAAAATTTCTTAAAAGAAACACAATCTAGATGAAATAAGTCCACTGCATTAGGTAGCAAAGTTCAGCTATTTATGTGCCCTTTTAAGAACACATTTAAGAACAACTTTAAAACCAAATTGCATTAAACACTAACCTCTAATGCATTCTTTATTTGAATTGGATCCGGTAGAAAACGAAATGCAATTCCTTCAACCTTCAGTGAGTATACCTGTATATATATTATGAAACCGGCAATCATAAAAATCACTATTGTTATTTCAAAATCAATTTTAGTTAATATTTCAATTTTTTTAACATAAATGACAATTGGAAAACCAGTAATTAAAAAAAAAAAAGAGTAACCTGTTCAAGTGTAATCGGCACGACTTTAGCATTACTTCTCAGCTCCCTTCTCCGTAATCGAACCTATGAAAAAATAAAATAAAATAAACAAAAAAAAGGTTCGAAACTTCCTCTAAATTTAAAAAATTTTAACTAACCTGAGCGAGAAAAGACTCGGCGTCCTCTTGGCGAAAGCACAGTAAGCCAATAGACTTAGCTCCATTGGGATCAGAGATAAGCACGAACTCATTGTTGGAGTTGCTCACTGTATAGACAGCGGTGCCGACTAGAGTTTTCGCAACTTGCTCGGGACTCAACGTGGAAGCGGCCGCTACCGCAGCCTTCGGCTGAGAAACTGAGGCAAAGAGTGGACGATGGTGGGAAGTCGCCGAAGGAGAGAAACCAGCGGCAAAGTTAGAGGCAAGACGGTTGGTGTGGTCGAGGCGGGTGGCGAGCTCAGCGCCAAGACGGTGGATGAAGTTGGAGAGGGATAAGAGAGGATTTGAGGGGAATGGAGGAGGTTTTGGGAATTCCATTTTTTTTTCTGAGGGAAAAAGAAAATGAAGTTACGAGCCTGAAATGTAATTTTTTTGGTTCAACGGATATTTGGTTATACGGGCTTCAACCCCATCTCAGTCTTTTGGGTTTAAAATGTTTCCAAAGCCTACTTTGGATTAAGAAATGGGGGACTAAATTATATTTTCAAATAAATTTCAAGGATCATTTTTTTATATTATCCCTTTTATAATATTTTTTAAAAATTTTATTAGAAGAAATACATATTTTTTATAAAACTTATTTAACTCTTCAACTTAAAAAAAAAAAAGAAGCTATTTTAACTCTTTATTTAATTTTTTGCCTCTTTTAACTGTCAAATCACCTCAAAATAGATTAATATTTATTAATTTTATTGACATGACATACACGTGATCACATCAACAATGAATGAAAGGTCAAAATGTAATTTTACTATTAAAATTTTAAAAATTTAATAGACTTAAATAAAAAAAATTTTGTATTTTAAGGAAATACAGATCTCTACCAATCCTCGAACTCGTCACTAATCATTTATGAGACTCTTGAACCTTGTTCAGAGGAGAGGCTCCATTGTTATTGTAAAGAATTTACAACAATGTAACCTCTTTTAACTACAAAAAGAAAAATTAAATAAAATTTCGAGATGAATCAAATAAGTTTAAATTTAACAAAAAGATTTTATTCAAAATCCGACCTATCTAAAACAAGGAATCAAACCCTTAAACATTTTGATAATATATTCTTCCACCACCACTGCGATTCAAAGAGCTAAATAAGATACCCACAGGTACATCTTATTCTTTAATTTCCTATACCTTCTAGTTCCTTGTTCAGCACGGTAGCTTTTTCTTTTTCTCGTTCTCTTTATGGGTTTAATTTATTTTCATCTCTTGACTAATTTGAAGAGAGAATATGGATTCCATTACCTTTTTTTTTGTCTATACCGAACTCCATTCATTTTCTTTTCAAAACAGTTACTTTTATATATTAATTTTCTATATTTATAATTAACTTTGAATGAACTTTTTCATTATTTTAACATTAATCAGATGAAGTTGTCCCAAATTGTCACGAACTATCAATCAGAACTTATCCATATAATTCTTATTGTACTCTCGAACTATTTGAATTTGATTAAAAGAAAAACTTGATTTCTATATACTTATGGTTGGATAATTATTCTTTCGTGAATTTTATCAAAATTTTCTTTTGTTTAATTTGAATTTCACTTGTGGACAAACAATTTAATTTAAATCGAGAAAAAAAAAATTTATAAAGTAATTGAACTTGATGAAATTTGTTTGAGTAGTTGTATTCTTATATCAAATTAAGTTGAATCCAAATTCAAACAAACACAAACTTGTTTTAAACAACTCGTTACAATATCTACAAGCAAAGCCCAAAACTTTTGTTTTTTTAAAGGCCAAACTTTCAATTCGGTAAAAGTACTATAGAGATCATAGTACTAGTAGTTGAATCGTATTGTCTTCTCTTTACTCATAAAATAGTCAATATTAATCTCTAAACGTTAGATGAAAGAGCAAATTGATCATTCTGCTATGGTTAAAAATTGGTTTTGTAGGTCAAAATGATGTACATGTGGCATACCACATATGATTATACAGTTATTCTGTCAACCATGTCAGTTTTTAACAGTAAAAATAGATGAGATTTTTAATAAGAAGAACTAATTTGTTATTTCATTTAAATTATAAGTATTAATTTATCCATCTTTTAAGTAAAAAGACAAAATGCGACTTAACTCTAAATACAAGCACCTCGATGGTAATTTTACCCTTCCAACTCCGTCATAGGCAAAATGTATATTACTTTAAGTAACACTCTTGTTCCACTTTCAGCTTCTCACTTCATTTTATATTCTTTGTTATTGAAAAGAAAAACTTTCTCATACTTTATTCGCTACTTTTTTTCCTAAATTATTTGAAGGCATCTGAAAATTGTTACTTTATAAGGATTATATATATCCTGCTTGTTCTTCCACAACATCAAAAAACCCAAACCAACAATCTTCTTAACCTTTCTTTCTAATTATAACATAGTTTTCATAATGAAGCACATCTTCGGTTCAATCACTTCAACTCAAAACAGCAATCTGGACGATGGGGCTTTTGTTCCTAAAGACATAGACAAAGATTGCCCGAGGGCTACTTGGCCAGCCATCGAAAAAAAGCGTGCGTCGGTTCCGATAACTGAGGAGCAGGTGAGGGGTATCTTTTATCGTTACGATACTAACAGAGATGGCCTTCTTAGCAAGCAAGAACTGAAGAACGCCTTTGCCAGCCTCGGTTCTCTTATGCCTGGTGTGCGAGCGTGGTTAGCGTTGCAGCATGCGGATGTCAACGGTGATGGGTATATCAACGAGGCTGAGTTTGACAAGCTTGTTAAATATACTTTGAAGGGTGGTTACAAGTTCAACTAGATCAAACCACTACTGTGCAGTTTTTTTGTTAGCTGCTTTGTGTTAGAATAGACTAGGTGGTGTTTGCTAGCTTTAACTTTGCCCATAGTAGAGGGTAGACCGAGATATCCGCCATTGCTGTTCGTCGCTTAAGCTCAGGTGATGTAAATTAATCTTGGGTTTCTTTTAAGGTTTTAGATGTTCTTTTTTATGGTGTGCTGATCGGATATGTACGTAATCTGGTCATGTAGTTCAGTATATGTACAGATAAGGAGATGGTTTAAGAAAGACATCTCTGTATGTAAATTCAATATATGTAGTTTTGATTTAAGGATTTTATGATATAGGTAGAAATATTTATAGGTAATCCATTCGATTACCAGGTTTGATCTGCGGCTTCTCTTTATAATATGTTCTTCGATTAAATCTAAAAAGTCTAGCAAGACAAGCTAATCATTAGGCTTTTCTCCATAGTTTTGGCAAAAATCGGTACATAGAGTTCACCGTTTTCTCTTTTTGTATTTCTTCTCTACGATTGTGTGTGTGTGTTGCTAAAAAAAACTTTTATCTCTTCTTTTTTTTTTAGTGAGAAATAATAAATGTATGGTATTTAAAGAAAAAGTTATAAGTTAGTATATTATTATTTTTTAAATTGAAACTTTATGAGAATAATAGCTTTTTTAGAATTATAATGAAAAATAATAATTACTATCTTTTTTAGTAGAAAGGGAAAAAGATCAATTACAAATAAACATTAAAATCATAAAACAAATTGTGGTCATCATTCTTTATTTTAGCAGCAATCACTTTAGGTAAATCTTGGAAAAAAGTGGGAACCATAAGGGAATCTCTTCATCAATCTAGCCAAAGTGTGAGCAGCAATAATTGCCTCCCTCAAAACATGTTGAAAATTTACCCCCCAATATCTTCTACAAAGCTCCTAAATTTTTAAAACCAAATCCCTATTCAACTATCTTTGGAGCCTACCATTAAGGGCTTCAATAAGCACTATCAATTTCAATAATGATATTAATACATTTTGCTGACCAAGTTAATTTGAGACCATCATAAATCGCGCATAACTCTGCTTGTTCAACATTACATCTATCGATATTTCTTCCAATCCCACAAATCCACCTACCTTGTTCATCCTTAGCCACTGCTGCCGAGGAAGCTAAGCCCGAGCTTGAATTGCATGCCTCAACTGTGTTCAACTTAATGGATCCTATAAGAGGAGGAGACCAAATTCGACATCAATTTTGTCTTTTGGGAGTACCATCTAAACTACTAGTCATATCCTTGATGGCTTTTGCCCAACACCACGAAGACTGAAGGATGTGGATAGTGTTGAACTGCTCTCCTTGGAACACACAAAGATTCCTTTTTTTCTAGAGCTTTCAACAAATAATACCAAATAAGGTTTGCCAATCAACTTCTATAATACCCTATACCCGATCCAATCACCAGGTTCGGGTGCCAAGTGTCACAATTAACTCGAGTTACATAATCGTAATTTTAACTTGGTTTGTTTACAATTTAATCCACGTCTAACTTAATCCATATCTACCACACAATGTTATGCTAATCTTTTACATGACAACATGTGTGAATTATAATTTCAAATAAACTTTCTAAGTTTAGTAAGATTCTTACAATCATTTTACCTTATTAGGCATGAACAATATTTACATAAACTTGAAATTTAAGACTTTACTACAGATACACTTAATCAACCCTCGAGGCGTGGCCTCTAAGGGTACCCATCTATATACATGAAACAAATGTAACAACCTTCGCATGAATCTGGCGGTGTCTGGCTTGGTCCCTTTATGCGATCCTTAAGTCATCCCTTGACCCTACATTCAAGGTAAATTACACGTAAGTTGGAAAGAACTTAGTAAGAATTTGTACAACAGTGTTTACAAGTTCCGTGAAGTTCAAGAAAGAAATTACTAATACACATAATTAAACTCCCTATATATAAAAGGTTTCGCAGTTTGACTGGCGTAGACAATGCCCACACATTCTTCTTTGATGAATAGTTGGCGGACAAATCAAGCTGATTTAGTTGCAATTTCACTCTTACTAACGACCTCTTTCTTAGACTTGAACTTCTCTAGCTTCATTTCAGACTTCCATTTTACCTTTCCTGGTTTGAATCATTAATGATAACCATATGCGCAAATATAAAAATTAGTGACTACTATTTGAGGATTAACAGATTTTTCGCCACAATTGTGGATTCTTACCCTAATCTCTTCATTCCTTTTTGAACTTAATATAGACTTACTGTAGAACTGTAGAAATTGTCTTCTTATGACTTAGCTTGTGTATAAACCTTCTTTTTTAAGGAAGACACACTTACTAATATCTTCATTTGCAACCTTGAACTTGAGATTTGGCTGATAAATAAGCACCCATCTCTTTGTGGACTCGTACTTACAAGACAGTCCCATAGGACTTTCCCACTTCAAACCATTCTACTAAGATACTCCCAATAATAGATAGTTCTCGACAGACTATCTCTTACTCAGATTACCCTTGGCGGACTTCCACATTTGACAATCCTAAGTGGACTTTCCCGTGCTATATAGTCTTGATGGACATCCGCTTCTTTTGTTAATTCTCGACGAACTTTCCACCCAAGATAGTCCTTAGCGAACTTCCCTCTTAAGAGAGTACTTGGCGGACTCCCCCCCCTAATTTTTGGAGACCTCTTATACCCATGGATACTTACGATTAAAATCTGTCAATTCAATGCTCATTTCATTTAAGGCAATGTCATGAATTCATTTCCATTTTTCCAACCATGTGGATCTTATCAGAAGCAAAAGGGTAGTGGCTTAATCACGAAGAAAGTTTCTTACTCCATTTACACAGGCAAACCATTCCAGATAAGTAGCACCATACATTCGCCACTCATTTGCAAATAAAACATCTTTACAAATTACAAACACTTACCTTACAAAAACATAAACATAGGCATTTCACACACGTGGAAGTAAGAAGGAACTCACCAGAAAGTGTAACAAGTTCAAAGCAAGACCTTTGCCCTTATCACGAGAACCTTCAAGAGTGTCTTGAGCTATAATATAAATATTTAAACTTATCATACCATTATACTAGAAAACTAAACAAGCTTACAAGAACATCAACAGAAAACCCAAAATCGAGAAGTTTCCTTCCTTACACTTTAAACTAACCCTAAAGCATACAACTCTAATATCACGTAAATAACCATGAAAATAACATAAGGTTCATCAAAATTTACCCCGTGCTAGAACAAAGGAGTTGACTGTGTACAACGAACCCAAATCTTTAAGCAGGTCTTAGTTCTAAGGTTTTTCGAGAGAAAAAGGTGCAAAGAAAGTTTTGAGAAGAAAATATGAGTTCAAGAGAAAATGCAAGACTTGCTCAAGAAGCTAATGCGAATTTTTAAAATAATACATGGAAGCTAAGCTTATTGGATAAGTATGAATTTCCCATTAACCCCTTCATTTCTTGTGGCTAAGCACTTTCTCTCTCTTCATAAATGTTGTTCTTATCAACTACTGTATCTTAATTCTATTCTAACCAATTCTCATTTGCCTAACCAAATTGTTCAACTAGAATAATAAAATAATAATATAGCATATGGCTCTATCAAACTACGGACTTAACCTATTTGTCTCTCAGTTGGTGTGGCATATACTCTTCAGAAGAGTCCGCCCAACCATCAAGCTTGCCTAATACAAACTCCACCCAATGGTGCATTCAAAGAATTCATATACTTAGTTAAATCTAAAACCTTACCCACTCAGAATTCACTCTAAACACCATATTCAAATAAAACGATAATTGGGTGCTAGGACTTCACCAGACAGGGTGTTAAATTTTCTAGTGGCACTGTTCCCTTAGCTCATCCTAGCTACTATGGGCTTTTGAATATTTCTAGCTATGTGACCAATACACTATTTACACATCTGAGTAGCGGTGAGTTCATTGGCATCATTCAAATAATTTCTTAACTTTATTTGTTTAAAATTTAAATTATATTTTTCATATTATAGGTTTTATTCAAACTTCTTTTATTGTGGTACATGTATCACCTCTTTTTGATAGCTCAACTTCAACTTCTTTTGTGTTTACTTCATTGCTTAGCTCTCTTGTTATTTCTTGTAATATTCCTCTGTCTTCCAACACAATATTACCTTCTGCGAACATGCCTTATGGTTCCAACGAAGCTGCTTCTTTTTCACTTGATCAGGGTAAATATCCTAGCTAATCAATGAAGCGTATCTCTAACCTTAATGCTCTCTTCTTTCTTTGGTGAGATGCTAGTGGATCTAGCAAGTACTTTCATCTTGAAGAAGCAGCTAGAAAAATTGCAAAGCTTGTTCCCTCCTGATACTATTCAAGGTTTGCCTTTAATAAATCATTTGGATATTTAGAAGAGTTTGAATAGCTTGGATTACGATCTTCTTTTTTCGGTGTTCATTTGGGAAGATTTTTGAAGTCTTAAGAACATCAAATTTTAAAACTGGGCATGAAGAAGAAGAAGTTGAAGAACCTGGTACAATAAGCTGAACAGAAGGAAAACATATTGAAGGAGAAGATCACCCCTCTTAAAGAGGTAAGCCTGAAGTTTAAGGAGGAACTTGTGAAGCTAAATGAAGACAATAAGTTATTAAAGTAAGAAAAATTACTTTTGAAGCTTAGTTGACAAGCATGCTGCAAAGATTATTTCTCTAAAAATGAAACATGATGGTGAGGCTGTTCAAATTAAGGATACTTATAAATAAGAGATTGTAGCCATCAAGGAATAATCTAAAAAGAATCTAGCCTAATGAGATGATGAGATACAATTTTTGTAAGCATCTTTCGAGTCAACCGTGAAGAAAAAAGATGATGAGCTTGCCCAAGCGAAAAGAGAAAGAAATAAGAGAATCACTAAAACCCAAGCATGTGCTTTAAAAGAAGTTAGTGATACTTTTGATTGGGTTCAAAGGGGTGTCATCTTATGTATCCAAGTGGCTCATGGTTCACTCGATATCTCCAATATTCTCTTAAGTAAGTTGTGTGATGTGATGGTGGACTTTGACATGCTTAATCCTTCTGGTCCTAGTTAGGAAGCTTTCAAGGAGAAAAAGACAGCAATAATTATATCGCCAACAGGTACTCTTGCAACTATGACCTCAAGAAAAAAACATAGAGAAGGAGAAGATGGAGTCGATACTGCTACAAGTTGAAGTTTTCAGAGTATTTTTATTGCTGCTCTTTCTATTGTTGTTAAAATGATATTTCATATTACAATGATATGAATTTATTTAACTTGTTTTGAAATTATTGGTGATGAATTTATTGTAAAGAGATGTATATATTTGCTCTAAGTTCATAATTTAAGAATAACTCAAACAAACACATTTAAAATGAGAATTAAGATGATTTACCTCTTTAAGATGAAAATGATGTCACACCTCCTTAAGATGGACTTTATATAATTAACCTCTTTAAGGCGAAGTTAATAGTCACACCTCTTTAACATAGGCTCTATATAATTCACCTCTTTAAGGTGAAGTTAATAGTCACACCTTTTTAAGATGGACTTTATATAGTTCACCTTTTAAGTTAAAGTTGATAATCACACCTCCTTAAGATGGACTTTATACAATTCACGTCTTTAAGGCGAAGTTGATAATCATACCTCCTTAAGATGGACTTTATATAATTCATCTCTTTGTGGCAAAACTGATAATCACACCTCTTTAATATGGACTTTATACAATTCACCTCTTTAAGGAAAAATTGATAGTCACACCTCTTTAAAATGGACTTTATATAGTTCACCTCTTTAAGGTGAAGTTGATAGTCACACCTCTTTAAGATGGACTTATCCACTTGTAATAAGCCGAGTAGAGGGGTAACTGAAATAGTGGTTTCATGACCACAATTCCGACGAGCAATTTTTTATATGCTAGTGTGAATAAGAAAAAGAATAGGTTTGCATGTCAAATAACCTAAATTATATGCTAGTGGGGTTTGGTGGAATAAGTTAGGAGTTTTTAATGAATTTTAAAGGTTAAAATAGTAATTAAACAATTATAATTTAGAGTAAATGAAAACAAAACAAATGAGTTTTCTTCATTTTATTTCTCACCAACGAAATTAGTAAGGAAAACCAACATTGTTGAAGCTTCATTGTTTGGCAAGAGAGAAGCTTGCATGTAAGTGTATTTGAGCTTAGTTTTCATGATTTTTATGTGGTCAAGCTTGTCTTAACTTAATCTTTGTATTTTGAGAATTGGATTTTGAAATGGATAAAGTTATGGGAATATACTTGGATGAGATTTCTTATATTTTTAAGAAGTTCATAAGTGAGTTAGTGAATGCATGAAATTGTTGAGTAGAAATGGCTAATTAAATTGTGGTGATTTTAAATAAAGTGATAAACTACTTGAGCTAGTAAAATTCACGTGAATTTAGTAAAATAAGTAAAAGGATAGGTTGTTAAAGTTGAAGAAGACAATCTGCCTTGTCATAATGGTTGGGAAAATTACTAAATTAAGTTAAAAGTATTGGGAGTAAATTGTTAGAAATTTAATTGTTTAAGGGAAAATTCGTAATTTAGTGAAATTGTGAATTAAGAATGAAATGAAGTAATTGAATTATATTTTAGTTGTTAATTAAATTAAATCGTATTTTAGATCAAGAAAAAGATCAACCGAACCTAGACCGAAGAAAAGCTAAAGTCGTGGAGTAGTCGTCAACCTTATTCTCCAACTTTAGTAATCGAGATAAATTCGTATGAGTTATACATGAATTAATTATATTTATATTAATGTCTAAATGTTGTTATTTATAAATTTATGCATACAACTACAAATGGAAATGGAAATGCCAAGTGGCTTGTGTATTCGGTGGAAAGGAAAATTCCGTTTGAACTTAGAGAATACTTAGGATACAAATGACATGTCATTAGGAATATATACGTATTGGGTGTTGGTCTTGGAAGTCCTACCGATGGCTAAGATCCAACATTTGTTGCGGATTCTTCACAGCATCGAGTAGCTACTATCCCGATCCACAGCTTGTGTGAGCAAGCCCATTTTATAGCTCGTGTGAGCATAAATGAAAAGGAAAAGGAAAAGATTATATGTACATGGAAAGGTTTTCGAGTATCCAATGCTATTCAAAATGATTCAACGGGTATGGATATATGATGAAAAGGAAATACCAATAATTCTATGTTAGTTAGCTCAAGTTAAAGGAAAGAGTAAGTACTGTATTCATCATGTGACAAAGTGCATTATTCTAATAGATCATGATATCTATTTGCTAATGGAATGAGTTGTGTTGGTTAGGATTGTGTATGGAATATGTGAAATAGCAAGCATGAAAGCATGTTTAATTGTGAGAATCTTGGTAAGTAAAATTACCTATATACGAACTTACTAAGCATGATTTGCTTACATTGTTTTTCTTTGAATGTGTAGATCATCGGAAGCTCATCGATTTTTGACATCGTCGGAGACATATCACACTATCCCTCAACCAATTTGGTAGCTTTTGTAATCCCTTGATCTTGGTTATGAATGGCATGTATAGGAAGTCGTTTTGTGGTACAACGAAAGAGATGTGAAACTTGTTCATAGTAAGGTTTATTATGCTTTTTGTGCATATTTGGTTCAAACTAGTAGAACTTGAGTAGGACATAAATGTTATGTGCAGTACTTACTAGTAAATTTACATGAGATGTTATTAAGGTAAGACTTGAATGTTGTTAAGATTGGTTGATATATTTGTGGTGCCTTTGGTGGGCATATTGGTTGGATGTTTATTTGATAAGAGTTCATGTAATTTAGAAGTATAAATGATATTTTAGGTTATGAAAGCACATGTTAAATTATGGTGGCTTGTTGGACAATTCATGTTTAGTGTATGTCTTGTTTACCAAGGAATTTTGACACACACGGTCGTGTGTATGTTTTAGGTTATGAAAGCACATGTTAAATTATGGTGGCTTGTTGGACAATTCATGTTTAGTGTATGTCTTGTTTACCAAGGAATTTTGACACACACGGCCTGTGACACAGGTAGTCACACGATCATGTGCCATTTTTGAAATTCAATGCAGGGTACACGGGCTAGGACACGACCGTGTGGCCCAATTTCGTCTAGACACACAGTCTAGCACACGGTCCCACACAACGACGTGTGATGAAAGTTAGTAGAATTATTTCGAGTATGAACACGGGCGGGCACATGTGCTGTTACACGATCGTGTGACCCTATTTCGAAGGCACACACGGGTAAGCACACGGGTTGGCACAAGACCGTGTACCCCTGTTTCACATAATTTTTCTAATTTTCCTTAAACTTTCTAATTGATTTCAAATTAGTTCCTAGTTGTATCTAAGCTATTATTAAGGGCTTTAATGTGTGTTTTGAGCGTTGAATGTATGAGATTGTGAAATTAAAATTGAATACATGTTCAAGCTGAATTATATTGATATTATGAGACTTAATTGTGTAGTTAGATAAGTAATGCTTCTTCACCCTAATCCGACGATGGATATGGGTTAGAGGTGTTACACCACTTCTTTAAGACGAAGTTGATAGTCACATCTTTCTAAGATGGACTTTATATAATTCACCTCTTTAAAGTTTTAAGTGGAACTAGTACATTACAAAATCTTGTTAAACATTTGACAAGAGATGCGTTCATAACTATATATGTATATGTTGATGGACGTTGAAACCACCAAAAAAATATTCCTATAATAAAATAACTCCAAACAGTAGTAAAAAGTAATAGGGTCGAGTTTACAAGGATTGGTTATTGTGATCAACTTTCATATTTTTCTTGTGAATAAAATTTCCGTTGTGTCAGTCGTGCTCACAACTCGAAACATTCTTGTTGAAAAATAAATACAATAAATTAGGGGAGTTGAAAGTATTTAAAAATTAAATAAGTGAGATAGCAGAAATAAACAATTATATAAATCGAAAAATAAAATAAAAATAAGAAAATATATTTGAATTTTGTAAACAGAATTATAAAATCTTAGCCTCAGACTCGGAGAATTCCGGTTCCCAAATTGATCGTTAAAAATGAGTTTTCTCCTCCAAACAATAAGATGGTTATAGCGGCTAAGAACGTCCTAACTGCCAATTCTTTCGTTCGTAGTTGATTTTGGTTTGACCTGCAAACCAACCCTTACCGATTGTCTAACCGCGATACACATGTTCACAATTCAAGACCTCGATTACCTTGCATTCTGAAGAACCCAACTCGGATCAACGGCCTCAACCGCACGGGACGTTTAAATCCAATCACTATCTCTCTTAACGAAAATTCCACTAGTATGACCTCACCAGAATATGCCAATTTGTTCGCGGAAATCCGAATACAGCATTACCGACTCGTCTTCCCAACTATACGCCAAAATGACTGCAACCCAACGTGCACTTTACGTTGAAATCGAGTTAACTTTAAGGGACGAATTTGTACTATCCCAATATTCTAGAGAGATGGTGAATATCGTTACGAAAGATTTCTAATGCAGATTCATTTCTCACGATTCTTGACCGAAAAGAATACGGCCTAAGCTAAGTTATAAATTTAGTGAAACATGAAATTAATCATGCTTTTGTTGGTTTATGGAAGTGGATTAATGGTAATGGAGAAAGATGGAAAGGAAAAGGGACTTAGAGAAGAATTTAACAAATAAAGAAATGGAAAGCAATTGTGGAACGTAAACCGCGTAATGAAATAAAAGGACAAGAGGCGCATGGAATAAAAGGTAATAAAATGGAGTAATTGCCTTGAATTCCAATCAATTTCAAGTGTATTTCAAGACAACTACATATGTCCTATTTGTATACAAATTAGTTACTAAATTTGGACTCACTATCTGCTACATAAAATTAAAATAAAATCATATTTTTCCTCTAATTTTGGCTTTTAGGTAAAAAGAAATCTGATAAGCCCTTGATTGTTTCCAAGTTTCTGATTCGGTCTCACTTTATTGATTGTGTTGCAAATTAGTCTTTTTCTTGCTCGTATGACTCATAGCATTCCAATTGCATTCCTGACAGGATTAAAACATAAAATCACCAATTTAGCAGGGATCAATTTAAGAATTAATCGATTTAAACACAAAAATCATGCAAAATTAACATGTTATCAATGCTCATGTTACGATAAAGTCAATCATCATAAATAAAATTTTCTGAGATGTCTTACATTTCATGTCCGAGGTACTACCTTGTCATATATATGGGCCAACTTATAAAACCCAAAACCTTAATCGCTCTGTATGGTTCTTCCCAACTAAGAGACATCTTTCCTCTCTGGCATGCAGAAACGCTAGCTTCTGTACTTCTCATTACCAAATCTCCTACATATAATTGTCTACCTTGTACCTTGGAATTATAGTAGTGAGCTACTTTCTAGTTCTTTGCAGCGAAATGTGTTTTAGCTTGATCTCAATCTCCTCGAGCATATCCAGGTTCGTTCTCAAAGATAAATAATTCTGATCAGGTCCTATCTCAGTTGGGATGATTGTTTCCATATCTAACATGAGGCTAAACAGAGTTTCACCTGTTCTTGTATGAGATGTGGTTTGCAATGGCTATAATATGTCTAGTAACTCTCCAAATAATGCTCCTTTCGCTTCGCTTCATCAACCTTCTTTTTTAGGCCTTGAAGAATTTTCTTGTTTGCTACTTTTTCTTGTCCTTTTGTTGGGGGAGTTTTTGTTGAACTCTGAGCTAAAGAGATATGCAAACTTGTGCATAAATAAGCGTTAGATTATCAGTGATAATTAAATGTGACAATCCATAACGACGTACGACAGACTTCCATACAAATTTTTTGTACCATTGGAGTGGTACATGAGGACTTCCATACTTCACATGAAGACTAGGCAAAGAGCCACTAAGGATGGGTTGGTTTTTATGGTGATTAAGTTGAGAGGAGGAAGAAAAAATAATGGAAGTCGAAGAAGTCTCCTGTGAGCTATTGCATGGACGGGAGCCTAGATTGCTTAGAATACTAACATTAAGATTTGATTCGGTTTCAATGATTCTGAACTTCTCACGTGCATCTTACATATGTCTAGCAGACGTGTGGTGTTGTATGAGGCTCACCAGATTCAAGTTCATCTGTGGTAAAGAGTGAAAGGTACACTATAGTGGGGTTTCCCAGAAGACTAGTTCCACTGGAGGACACATATCCGGATACATGGTGTAGGTATAACATAAATATAAAGTTATTTATTATATAAATAATCGAACTTACTATTTAAAACTAAAGTAATATATATTTTTAATTAATAGAAATATAATAACTTAAATATAAAATATAAAAATATTATTTATTATTATATAAATTCATTTAATAAATTATAATTCTCATTTATAATTATAATAAATCTATTGCTAAAGGCTGAACTGTGAGGTATGCATGATGATCTGATACAAGCACGACTTTTGGGGCTAGAAAGATTGTTCTTGAAATGGTCAGTCTTGTGGCAATCAACCTGTTCCATGGAAACTTGAAAGAAAACTAGTAATGCGGTGCTTCGTGATGTCAAAAACATGTTGAAGCTGAATTAATGGGAGGTGAAGGTCACTCATGTCGACAACAAATACTATGGCCTCATATGCTTTCAGTCATCCATTGGGTTTCAACTTTTTTATGCAACCACGAGATGAAGTGATGCAAATTATTGGTGATGATTCATCGAGCGTACCCTTGCCAAGAATGGTATGTAGACACTGCTTGTACCTTTTCTTATTTTTTAAAATAATCTTATTTAACCAAATATTTCAGTAAAATTAATGTTCTTATTTTTTTTTATGTGATAAGTTTTAAAATAATAAAAAATAAATTTAATAATATAATCAGCCATAAAAACTATATTGCTTAATTTAAAAACTTACGATTTTATATCTCATATATAAAAACCCCCCACAAAAATATTTTTCCTACTTAATAATATTGTAGTTTCAAAATCTCGTATGTTGAATTCAAGTCGTGTTAATCGCGTTGCTTTTAAGACTTTATCTTTCTCTTACAATTTACCAAAATAATAATAATAATAATAATAATTGTAGCTTCAAAGATGCGTTATCGTCTTGTAAAACATGAAACTCCAAATCTTAAATTATTGGGTTGGCTTGAAATACGTAAGGTTCTTTTCTTTTCGGTTGCGTGGGCATCTAACAGGCCCTGTAAATAGAGAAATTCCCTAACATTCGTGCCTAAAATTGCAAAGTGCCGATCATTTATCTAAAGGAATAAATACCTCTAAGATCCTTGTACTATGAGATCCAAAGCAATTTAATCCTTATCAAAATAAACAGATAATTTCACCCTTTATAGTGATTGAAATTTAGTAAATAAAGTGACATTAATTAATTTTGTAATAAGACTTTACTTGAAAGAGTGGAAAGAAAATTAGAAGAATAAAAAATTGAAGGGATGAAAAACTAAAAGGATGAAAAACATTTTTTTTTTTTCTTTTCATAATTGTGCTTGGTAGGAGATATGGAAAAATGAAAAGAAATTTATTTTTTTCTTTCCATCCATTGAATGGTAGAGGCGAAAAATGGAAAGAAATAAAATAAAACTTGAAAAATGTATAATTTTGAACTAACATACACATTTTTCTCGTTTTTCTCTCCTTTCATCATTCTACTTTGAAAGGATGAAAAATAATCATCTCTCTTATTTTCTTTCTTCTAACTTTTCTTTCCCGATCAAACACACTCAAAATTTATTTTCATTCTACTTTTTCTTTCTTTTCTCTCATCTCTCCACTTTTTTACCCAAACAAATACATCCTAAAAGCTAACATGATCAAAGGAAAAATAAATAAAACAATAAAAAACATGATCATGTGTAAATGTATAATTGATTGAATTTTAAAAATTTAAAAATAAAAAAATTCTAAAAAATCAATATAATATTCATAAAATTCAAAAAGAAACTTCATAATTAGTTACAAAACTTTGGGAAAAAAAAAATACTTTAAAGCATTATAAAAATTTAAAAAGTAAAAAAAATAATTTTTTTAAATTCAAAAAATATTATTTAAATGATTTTTTCAACTTTCTACATTTTCAAAGTTTTGGAAATATTTACTATATTAATAATTTTGTATAGTGCTTTGACATATTTTTTTTATTTTCAAAATTCAACCAAATAATGATAGAAATTTTTTTTTTCTTTTATTTTTTTTAATAATCTCATTATAGGTTTTAATCATGTCTTTTTTTATTTATTTATATAATGCTTAAAATTATCCATAGCCCCTCACCAACCCATAAATAGATAGGAGGATAATGCGTTTCAACGGACTCAAACCCACGTCCTCCTGCATTGGCAACAATACATATGCCAATCGAGCTATAACTCAATCGACATCTTACTTGTTCTTTTATTTACCTACACAATGTCTTCTATTTTAATTTATACTAGAAATCTTATCACACACGTATGTTTGTGGAAATCATGAATTTAGAAAATAAATGTGTATTTAAAAATAACATACAATAAAAAATAATACGTATAGTTTGAAACTAATTAACAATAACACGTTAATTATAAAGGATATTAAAATAGAAAAAATAGATTAATTTGAGAGTAAACAAAATTTAAATACATAAATACATCAAGTTAAGAATATTTAATGAATATTGTCGTTTATCATGTTGTTGTCATCGATCTTGAATTGATATTGAGTTAACTTGTGGCACCAATTCAATAACATTACTATACAATTGATGGAGATGATAAAATATACATAATAAAATTAAAATGTAAAACTAAAATAAAATAAAATAAAATTTTAGTTTAGTTTAGTTTAGTGGTAAATTAAAGATTTTACAATGTAACTGGCGTGGGTTTAAATTTCTCTGTATATATATTTTTATTGGTTTTTTAAATAAAAAATTAAAATAATATAATATAATTTATTTTAATTATAAAAGGATATTCCCGTAATTTTTATAACAAATTTGATGTCTAATTAACTCATGATACAACTTAATCAAGAGCTTAAATAATAGTATATATTCAAATAAATCATTATTTTAAACCAAATATTGATTTTTGTTATTTAACTATACATTATTAAATCAAAATGCATTTGAACATTAAAAAAATCAAGTATGACCTGGGCTCGAGTTGCGGTAATCGCGTTAATTGTTCAGCCTTTACCCTGTTATTGTAATTCATAAAAAAATATATATGGTAAGGGAAAAAAAAAAACATGATTCACAGATGTCATATTACTAAAGCTTTATGGAAAAATAAGTTGTAGGGTTTTTTTTTTTGGATTAATAAAAATTTTACTTATCCAAAACAAATAAAATATTCAAACAAAATGATAAACTTTAGGAATTTTTTTCTATTGAGCTTATATAAATTATCATGAAAATCAGAATTTAATAAAAGTAAATTCCCAAATCTTAGGAACGAATATTTTGGAGTAGGATTTTATTTTCCAAATCAGAGAAAGGGTTCTTCCTTTGGGAAATCTAAAGTTGGTAATGAAATGATGCTTATTTTGACAAGATTGGGAAAAAAATTTTCTTTTCATTTCTTCAATTTGGCATATTAAGCCTGGAGCTTCGACCGTAGTCTCCAAAAAGATTTAGTAAAAGTTCTTTTATATTATCAAAAACATTAACTTTCATAATCACAACTTTCTTTGTCACTAGAGGAAATCTCAACAATAGGTATATTATCCCATAGAACTTCTTCACAAACGGCATCAACAGAAATTTCTTGTGGACACATATCATCATCTTCAATGACAGCAATAGAAGAAGACTCCTCAATAGACTCAATGTCATACTTACGTACCTCGACTTGCAAGGATCGTATGACTCCTATCACTGAATCAAATATAGAGAACAATGAATTTATTGGACATTCAGAGTTCTTGTGATCCTTCGCATCACACCACATGCACTTATTAGCTTGTTCTCTTTGCTCCGCCATAAGTCGTTTAAGCTCGCAAAACTTGCTATGTTTGTACTAGACTTGTTCATGGGTCAGGCTACTCGTCCAAGCTCGAAGGCCCGCCTAAAATTTGAGAGGGTTTGGGCAAAAATATTAGGCCCATTTAAAATATGGGTGGGCTCAAGCTTGAACATTCAAGGCTCGGGCCCAGCCCGACCCATTTTAAGTTTATAATATTTATATTATGTTATTTTTATATATTATGTAATTTAGAACACATTAAAAAAATAAACATGTACTAAATATATAATACCACTCTAATATATATGTGGCCAACGAGTTGCTACAGATTATCACCCTCAATCAAATGGTCGAGCGGAAGTGTCAAATCAAGAAATTAAATTGATTTTGGAAAAGACCGTAAGCCAGATAGGAAATATTGGAATTCGCGGCTAAATGATGCATTGTGGGCATACCGCACAGCTTATAAGGGACTCATATGTATGTCTCCTTATCGACTTATATTTGGTAAACCATGTCATCTTCTTGTAGACTTAGAACACAAGGTGTTGTCACACCCCAAAATTGGGCTTAGAAGTTTTGAGGGTATTTTAAAAATTTTAACCTATAAGTGCTCAGATTTTCGTAAGATTGGTAATCAGTAATGTTTTCGACAATGGCTATTAGGAAATTAGTTTAATTTCTAAAAATGAGATTTTAAATAGCTTTAATTTAGAAAATAGGACTTTGTAAAAGAGTAAAATTTAAGAGTTTTTATAAAGTAATTTGATCAAATATTTTTAAATCAACTTATAAATCCTTTTTTCAATTGTATTTAATGTCAAATTCTCCTCCCCACAATTTGTGTCATCATTTGCTCTCCCAATCTCTTTTAAACATCAACACCTAATTTCTTTTGAATTCCAATAACCTTAAAATTTTATATACCTATAAAAATCAAGAGAAACACCCAAAAACATTCATCACCTTCATCTTTTTCATCATCTTCTCCAAACGTGGGTTTTTCTAGATTTGTGTCAAAGCTCATTTTTTTCAAGCAAAGGTAACCAATATTTTTCCTATGAGTTTTAAATGATGTCTAGTCCTTTAAACTATCCTTTAAACTAAGTTTTTAGCCATTAAAACGCAAGTTTGAATAAAAGTCGAAAATAGGGTCTTTAATGGTAAAATTCGGATTTGTGTATAAAAACTTGATATTAAAGTGTTTTCAACTTGTTTTAACATGATTTGAAGGTTTCTAACATTACTTTAAAGTTTCGTTAAGTATTTCTTAAGTTTTAATGAATTTTCGTTGTTATAGTCATTGTATGTCGAAAATATTCGATATTTTAAAATGTGTAGTTTTGTGTGGTTTAAGGGTTAGGAATCAGTCATGGCTAAATATGTAGATGAACGGAATTCATTTCATGCATAAAGATGAAGTGTAGATCGAGATATTATAATTTAAATTTTACTAGACTTAGGGTTTCGATTTAAGAAAATATAGCTTAGGCTATTGTTTATGACTGTATGACATGTGTGGATGACTGATTTTTGCTTGTGTATGTGTGTGATATGTGAGGTTAAAACGTTGGAATCGATAGGATTTTCAACAAGCAAAGATAAAGGCAGAAGAAAGTTTGTTTAAGCTTTCGAGTTTTTAAATAAAGCGTATATTTGGTGAGTGTTTTGGAATCGCTCTGTAACATCCCTTTTTCAGTTATGTCGAAAACAGTGGTTTCAGGACCACAAATTCGACGAGTAAATTCATATAATTTGTATTTAAATTATATGAGAAATAATAATTTTTATATGAAATTTTTAATTGGTGAATTTTAATTATTAAATTAAAAGTTAGTGTTAGTGGTTTTGTTCAAAAATCAAGTGATTTTAAAAAATGTGGTATCGAGACCTCATTTCTAAAATTAAGGGTCGTAAATATTTTTATTAAATATTTACAGAGTCTTATTATATGTGAATTTAAGTTTGATTGGGTAATTTTGATAATTAATTTCTTAATTATAATTAAGGAAAAAGGAGTAAATTGTAAAAGTGGTAAAAGTTAATTGCTATTATTTAAAAATAGTAAATGGACCCAAAATCATGGTCAAAAAGTCCAAGCAGTAGTGGATATGATTATCATCCACTAACTTTTTAATTATTTATTCTTTTAGTCCTAATTAGTTTAAGGCTAAATTGTAAATAAGTTTGTGTGATTGGAATTTAATATAATTGAAGTATCAATTATGAAATTGGACCCTCCTTAAATGGCCCAATAATAGAAATGATGTGGAACTCTTTAGATTTTGATAAATTGCAATTAAATCCGAATTAAATGAGGATTTACTAATTAGTCTATTTTTTTAGTATGATTGGAATGGTGGTTTCGAGGCCACCACTTCGATGTGACAGACCGTAAATATTAATTATATAATATTTACTAGGTCATTTGCATCGTATTAAAATTTGGTTATGAAATTTTATTGTTTAGATAGTTAATTAAGTAAAAAGGATTAAATTGAAAAAGGTACAAAAGTTGAATTCTCTTAACTAAAGGTAATAGATGCTAATTGAAAGGTAAGTTAAGATACTTAGATGGTAATTATACCATTAAGGAGGTAAGTGGACTGTCATGGCCTTGAAATTGTTGGATTTTGAATGAAGTAATTAAAGGCAAAATGGTAATTTTTGAATAAAATAAGTTAAAGTAAAATTAAAGAGAAATTAAGCCAAAATTTTATTATCTTCTTCTCCAACAAGTCGAAACCTAGTTGAAGGAGGAAGAAATATTCAACCAACTTTGTTTTGAAGATTAGGTGAGCAAACTTCGCCTGTTTTTGGTAATTTTTATGTTTTTGAGTCCGTATTAGCTTGATCTAGCTAATCCAAGGACTAATTTGTGAATATGTTAAACGTTATAAATTTTACCATTGATGAAGGAGCTTTTTCTTGAAAATTTATGGAAGTATTATGAGTTTGGTTGTTAGATTTGATGATTTTGTAAAGTGATTTTTGATGATTTTAGGGTTTAATGACTAAATTGTTAAAACAATAAAACTACATGTATTTATTGTGAAATAATGTCATTTAAGGATTTATATGAAGCCATTAAACATTAGGCTAAGCTGAAATTTGAATAAAAATGGTTAAATGGCAAGTTTTGAGCTAAGGGACTAAATTGAATAAAAGTGAAAAGTTAAGGGTAATTTTGAAAAAATGTCAAAAAAGACTGAATTGCATAAAATTAGTTTATTTTACTTTTGGAATTAGTTAATCGAATGAGATTATTATTTTAGATCAAGAATGGGTTGAAAATCGAGGCAAGAAGAAAATTATGGAATAGTCTATGTATTGTATACTCTGCAATATGGTCAGGTAAGTTCGTGTAATTAAATTTCCATTTGATAACTCTATTTTTTATTATTATCTTGGTTATTTACTTGTGTGGAACGAGATGGAAGAAAACGAAGAATATTCCAAACTTTGGCTCGGTGGAGCAATTAATTGAAGACTGGCTCGTAAGAGTAATATTCTGTCTGGCTCATAAGAGCGATATTCTGTCTGGCTCGTAAGAGCGATAATTTGTCTAGCTCGTAAGAGCGATGTTTTGATTGACTCGTAAAAGCTAAACTCTGTCTGTGCTCGTATGAGCTAAATTTCTAGAATACCCAAAGAGATCAACTTGATGCTAATATCACGGGATTACGAAGATGTTCTTATTACTCTTCCTATAATCGAATATGTTATTCAGTAAATTCGTACTATTAACTTTCAATTTGATATTTGCAATTATATATTTATCTTGAATATGTTTTTATTGTAGATCAGGACTGAAAGTTTGAAGAGTAAACTATTTCTAGCTTGGGTAGAACGATATTTTGTTTCTGGCTCGGATAGAGCGCTAATCTATTTCAAGCTCGTAAAGGAGAGTTATTTTGTATCTGGGCTCGAATAAGCTATAATTGCATAAGGCATTAGTTATGGTGGTAAATTTATCTAACTCTGCAAACTTACTAAGCTTTGTAAGCTTGCTTTAAAATTTGTCTGCTGTTTTATAGATCTCATTTTGCTATCAAAAGATCGGATCATCACGAAGAATCACACTATCTCCGAAACTCGTTCAGTAGTCTTTTATATCACTTGGCTTATATGGCATGTATTACAATTATGTTACTTGAGTTGTTTTGGTGTAAATGGTTAAATAACATGGTAACAATTAGATGAATGTTTTTGAATGTATCTTCGTTGTTATGTGAGGAATTAAGTACCAACATGAAAATGTCTATGTAGGTATGATTTTGAGAAATTAGAAAATGATGTAGACTATTCTGTAAACTTAGAAATTTATATGTATATTTGAAATTTGCACACTTGTTTTGGTATAACTCTTGTATGTATTGGTAGAAGTACAGGGTATTTGAACTTTGGTTACTGACTTACGTTGTATCGATATAAGTCCTTAAAGTATCGATAGTTCAACTCATAGTAGTATTAGTAGTCTGAACACTTGTATCGGTAAAATTTGCAGGGGAAATCTACCTAGCTTTCTAGAACCCGTTATATCGACAAAAGTATGGGTTGTTTTAGTAGTATCCATACTTGAATCGGTAGAACCTTCACTTTTACCGATAGGAAACTGCTCTTGATTTTCCAAAGCTTACTTACTTGACTTCTACCGATACTTGTCCAGCGGGTACCAGTAGAAGTCCCTCATATTTTATAAAATGACATTTTTGACCCTTATTGAATGAAATGTTATTAAAGCTTAAAATTTATTGCATGTATATTTTTGTGATACTGAATTGCTAAGATATGAGGGATTTAATCAATGGTAGATGATCTAAAAGACCTCAGGACCTTAACTGACGACAATGTCGGGTTTTAGGTATTTCATAATGATAGTAAGAATGATTGATGTAGCTCGGTTGATAGTTGTGGTATTATGGTTTGGTATGGAATATAGATGACACGATATTTGATATGAGTATTGATTCTTTCCTGACTAGTTAGTAATAAAAGTTGTGTGTTTGAGACACATGACCATGTGACCTTGTAGGGAAAATTTTCGAATGTTATCCTACTTATATGATTCAATTTTATCTTGATTTGGTTGAAATGTTGTAAATAAACGAGTAAGATTAAACAAGGTTAATATTCAGGGTTGTTAAATGTAATTGTATGGATTTGTGATTAATTTGTATGTATAAAGAAAATCGTAAAGTTCTGTAAACCCTGAGATCCTTAGCAGGTGATGGTCACGAATTTTGGGTGTTACACGCTCGCTGCTCATAGACGATTCATTGTGTATTTGGGAATTTAGAGATAGCTTAAACTCCTACTCTAAATTTCGAGTGTAAGTGTTCTATATCTATGTTTAATATGTGAAACATGTGCTTGTGTAATTGTGAAAAAGAGAATTAAGATGTGATACTATGAATAACCATTAGATGTTGTGACATATGCTATAAGCTTATGATGACTATTATGAAAGTGAATTTATGGGTATGTTAATCATGCCATGTGACAAAAAATATGTGGGTATGTTTTTCATGCCATGAGACTGATTATATTATAATAATAAAGTGAATATGCAGTGAATATATGATAAAAATATGTAATAATAATGTGGATATTTTGGCTTTGTGGTCTTATGAGACCTTTGGATATAGTTAGCATGCCATAGGATTGTAAGTACTCACATTTGTGTTATATGTGGAACGTTGAGGCCTAGGAACATGTTAGAAAGATAAGGGAATGTGAGCTATGCTCCATTCAACGGGATATGTTTGGTGTGTTGGAGAGTGTTAGCTATATGCTTCACTTATGGGATATATTTCGACTCTATGAGTCTAGTGTTGGTGTGTTGGAGATCTGCGTATCCAATGTGTGATGATAGAGCTCACTATATGTTTCATAATCTTAACAGCCAAATTATCATAAGTTGCGTTTGACTGTGATTATATGTGTATATGATTGAATATGCTTGTATGAAGTATGTTGAAAACTATGTGAAAATAAAAACAAGAAAGATGATATGAACATGTTGTTTGATTGTTGGGTTGATGCATGATGATTTTTAAGTAGTGATTATTCTAAACACTCACTGAGCTTGTTAAGTTCACCCACTCCTTTTTAACCATTGCAGATACGTAGTACCAGTGTGAACGATGTGGTCTCAAAGGTGATCCAAGCCAAGTCAAACTTTTTACTTTTATTAGTAGGTTTATAAGTTATTCATGTTTTGTGAACCTAAAGCAATGTGTTAGGCAATATGGTGAATTTATATTGGTTTTTGTTATATTCCTTTAGTTATTTGCATGCCATTATAAACTTGAAAATATGATAATTAAGACATTTTGAGGTTTGTTTTATATAACAAATATTTGATAGATGATAAATCAATGTAAGATGGAATGATTTAACATTAAATTGATTATTCAATAACTGTGAGAAGTGTGGTAATGAGAAGGTGCATGTTTAGGATTGGTTTGGCTAGGAAAGACTTGGTTTTTAAGTGGTCAAATTTGACTCATCTCCCTTTCGGAGGACCCTACTTGATGCATGGTTCACATTCACTTCATCGGTTTTTCCCATAAAAGAAAATTTTACATGTGAAATAAAACGTTAAAATGAGGTAAGCATTATGTGAGATGGTAGTGTGACATCCTAGTATTCGAACTCGACAACCAGGTCGAGTATAGGGTGTTACAAGCGTGTTGGGCTATTAAGCAATGCAACATAGAGCTAGACGCTGCAGATAAGTATCGAAAATTACATATTTAGGAACTTGAGGAAATTCGACGAGAAGCATACAAAAATGCCCAAATTTATACAGATAAAATCTAGGCATTCCATGATCAAAAGATAAACGTAAACGTTTTTTTGTTGGGTAGAAAGTACTACTTTATGACCCTACACTAAGAATTTTTGCAGGTAAGCTCCGAACCAAATGACTAGGGCCTTTTGTTATTACTCACGTATTATCGCATGGTACAGTTGAAACCAAACGTGAAGAATCTGGAAAAATCTTTAAAGTTAATGGAAAACATTTGAAGCCTTTCTATGAAATTTTCAAGTACACATGGTTAAGGAGTTAATGCTTGAAGAGTCGATTGAATAAACTTTCAGATCATCGAGCTAACGACGTTAAACAAAAGTGTTTTTTGAGAGGCAACCCAAATTTATTTTAATTTATTTAATTTTAAATTTTAATTTAATTTAGGTCAAAAATAAAGATTATTATCTAATCCATTTAATGTGTTATTTTCCAGGAACGTTGGTGGAGGCTATCAATTTTCCAAAAATCAAATACCAATCGTGGTGTGGGCATGTCGTGCTCAATGCTGCTATTTGCTGAAACATACACATAGAATCGAACCGGCCAGAACCAACCTGAACTGCCCAAACTACCCTCTGCCAAATTAAACATACACATGGAGTACACTTTACCTTTCTCTCTATTGTACTTCAGTTCTTATAAAATATGCTTAAGGACAAGCATAAGTTAAGTAAGGGGATGTTGGATTAGTAAGTATGCATGATTGTTTCTCTTTAGCATGTTTTAAGTCTTATGCTGAGATTATTCGTTAATTTGTTTGTCATTAAGCCTTTAATTCCAATGCTTAGTCAATTTAGATACTTGGGTGATTCTTGAATTAAAATATTCATTATCTAGTTTAATCAACATGTGTGTTATAAAAATTAAAATATTCTAATTAGATTGTTTCATGAAAATTGATGCTTTATAAATTTGTCTGGTAAGTATATCATTCTTATTATTTGATTTTAAATATATTTGCTAATGTTGAAAAAAATGAAAAAAAAAAAAAAAGAGAAAAGAAAAAACGGAATAATTAATTCTACTCCGTTGATGGCTTAAGTTATGAGTGAAGATTTTGAGAATGTAACCGAATTTAGTAACAGGAATGAGGTGCTTGGGTTGTCATCTCATTTCACGTAAAAAGGTTCGAGTGACGAACCAGAAACATGAAAACACTCCACTAACCGAGCTGCCATGAGTAAGGGAAAATAATTCGTTTGGAGACGTGTCAAATTGAGTAACCGAGGTAAGGTGCTTGTGTTGTCATCTCACTTCGCGTAAAAAGGTTTGACTATGTCCCAAATTCACTGTTTAATTAATTGAGAATAAATAACATGAAAATTTTGGTCCAAATCAATTTAGTGAAATGATTGAATTTACATGTTTAAATTTTATGGATACTTGTTGATTAAATTGAATATTTGAGCACTTATTCATTTTTTGCCTAAATTGTTTGCATTGATCATGGTTGCGAAAGAGAGGCTTGACTTTTGATAAATTAATGGGTAGCTTCTGTTGTAAGAACATACAATATGTTTGAGGACAAGCATAGGCTAAGTAAGGGAGATTTGATAGCATGTTAATTTTGCATGTTTTTTGTGTTTAAATCAATTAATTCTTGAATTAGTCCTTGCCAAATTGATGATTTTATGTTTTAATTCTATCAGGAATGCAATTGGGATGCTTTAAGTAATAAAAAAAAAGCAGAAAAAGACTAAATTACAGCACAAGCAATAAAAGAAGGATTGAATCAGAAACTTGGAGACATTTAAGGGCTTATCAAATTTTTTATTTTGTAAAAGTCATAATTAGAAAAAATATGATATTATTTTAATTTTATGTAATGGGTTGTTAGAGGGTTAAACCAATTTTAGTATATGGTATGTGTATAAAAAAGATTTGTGGTAGCCTTTGAAAACCACACTTGAATACATTGAAAATTGAATGAAATTATTTCTTTCCCTTTCAATTTCATGCATTATTAGCCTTCTGTCTTTTCATTTCCATTTTCTTATTTCTTTACAATTTTTTTAATTGCTTTTCAAGTCCTTCCCTTTCCATTTTTCATAATTTCCATTTAAAATCATTTCCATACATTAACTAAGCATGATTAATTTCATGATCAATTAAGTCCCTTTTAGCTTTAGTACGATTATCGCTTTGACAAGAATAAAATCGTGAGATATGAACCCACGCTAAAAACTTTTCAATATAGTATTCGCTATCTCTCCGGAATATGGGATAGTGTATTCGTGATTTATTTCCATACCCAAACAAATACAAATTTGGAAGGTGTAAATTCCGCACTTGTGGCTTCTATGGGATTTCTTGTAATTTGGATATGTTATTTTGAGGTCAATCTATTAGGAATAGGTTTACATAGTTATGGTTCATTTACATTAAATTAACATCTAATTGAATTGAATAAAGAGGCTAGGCCTAACAAATACTAATACTGGACGGCGTATATATTATATATATATATTATATAAGTATAAGAAAACTTGATCGATATGATATTAATATTTTATTAATGGGCTCAAGCATGCGAAGAAAGCTCTTCAAGCTTCCCTTATATTATAGAAAGGTTTGTAGAAAGGGGCAAGGAAGGGTTGCTTTTTTCCAATCGATATACAAGGGGTTGGACGGTACGGTTCTTCTTTCCGTTCCTACAGCCGTGGTAAGAAAGGTTTATTCTCCAATAGCAGGTGCTCCCTTAAATTTAAATCAACTTCAACACAAAGTGCATGTTTGGTTAGGACCGTCTTGGCGTACAGTTGGAAAGATGAGTCGACTATGTTGTATTCGAATTCCCGCGAAAATTAAGTGTATCCTAGCGAAATCATACTAGTGGGATTTTTGTTAAGGGAGATAGTGATTAGACTTAAACAACCCACGCGGTCGAGACCATTAATTCAAGTTGGGCTTTTTAGATCGCAAAGTTGTCGAAATCTTAAATTACGAGCACGAGCTACGTAGTTAGAAATTCGATAATGGTCGGTTTGCAGGTCGTACCGAAAACAGCTACGAAAGAAAAAGTTGACAATTGAGACGTTCTCGGTCACTATAACCAACTTATCGATTGAAGGGAAAAATCATTTTCAAGGATCGATTCAAGTTTAGAGTGAACCAAGACTGAGGCTAAGATTTAATATATATATATATATATATATAATTCTCCAATTTATTTATTTATTTTGCAAACAAAATTTCCTGTTTACTTTTTTTTTTTTTACATTTGTTTTTGTTAATATTTTTTTTTATCACTAAATCCCCTTTTTTATTTATTTTCAACAAGCTTGTCACGAGTCGTGGTCACGACTATTCTCGCTACAGTAATTTTGTTCACAAGAAAAGACAAAACTAGAAAACTAATCTCTGTGGATTTGACCCTACTACTCTATACTGCTATTTCGTATTATTTTATCGTAGGAATTTTTATTTGATGGTTTCGACGCCCATCAAGAGTTTTAATAAGATAAATTTTTAAGTTTCAATTAAGGTTATATTTCATTCCATTAGATTTAGAATTTAGTTTAAGTAAATTATATTTTAGGTTTTATTAGGATTAAGATCTGTCAATATTTTTCATTGGATTGAAATTTAATTTTTCTTCTCAAGTTTGATATGTTTAGATTCAAATTAGGAGTAGATTTTAAATTTTATTGAGTTTAAGTTTTAAGTTTGGATAGATTTAAATTAGGGTTAGATGTTAAAGTTTAATTAATTTTAATATAAATTTTAAATTCTTAATTTTGATTTAAGTTACCCATAGATTTTTAAGATTAGATACGAGTCCCATTTAAATTTTTAAGCAAAAAATCCTAATTATCGAACTATGTAGTAGTTGGGTGCTATAATGCCCAGATTTTGATATGAAACCTAGTTGATCTAGCTCAAATTGATTATTGACGACTCTACTACTAAACCCTCGTACTCTAACAATGTTTCGATAACCACCATATATAATTTTTTATAATTAAAATATTCGATTCATTACTCGTAACCTTCACTTATAGCTTTTGGGTTAACTCGTAACTTTTCGGTGTTCCTCTGCAAATATAGGTAATCGAATTGATCATTTGATAGAATTGAATTGATAGAATTGATCATTTGATAAAATCTAATCTACCTTAGTGTATTTCTATGTCTTCCTGAAAACCTCAAGAAAATGCACCAAACACGATGACAACATCTTTTTACAAAGATTAAAATGCAAGGGAAAAAAAAAAGGATTTTGATTGTGAAATGGGAAATTTTCCATGAAATTTTCTCCAACACTAGTTATTTTTCATGGTTATTGCGGGTACGGGATTTTGCTGTCGGCCTAATCAAATAGACATATCATATGATCACAACAATCTCAATGTCTCTTTCTCCCTTCCCTTTCCTATAGTTGATGAGAAAGTTTACCACACACAATCAGTTGCTCTTGTCTGGTTCATGTTCATTACCTTCTGCGACTGTTAATTTTCTCATTCAGTTTTGCAGAAAAGAAGCCACATTGCATGGAATGCTGGGATGTAATCTCATATTTTGCATACTGAAATTAAACAGCTTTCATTATTATGATTTAATGCTACTAACAGAAGTACTTCATTTTAAAGATGAAATATGTTGAAGCCATCTTCAATTCTTTTAAACTATTTTCATACTCGTTTATATGTACCATTTATACATGAAAAAGAAAAAGAAATAGGCAATAATTGATATAACTTAGAGAAGAAGTTGATTAAAAAGGGGATGAAAACTAGGCCTAGAATTTAAGTTTATCGTCCCCCTTTAAAGGAGTTCTTGCAATGAGCAATTGCAGATTGAATTGCAACCTGCAACTCTTCCATGGTGCTATCACTAGTTGACCCTGGGGTTGCAACAAGAAGACCACTATTTGTAGGAGATGTCCTCATTGAACCAGGAGCTGAATAATAGTCTCTTTTCCCTCCCCTCAACTCTGATTTTTTGTTTTTCGAACTCAAATTACCTGAAAATGAGTAAGGTTGTGTATGGTGATGGAGTTTCTTCTCTCTCTTTCCTATGAAGAACAACAATGGCCGAATCACCCTCATGTACCTCTTTAACGCATTACTCAAATCCAATCTCATCTTTTTCTTCTGATGTTTCTCTTTATCTTCTTTTTGTCTAACCCCTTTTTGCCGCCTTGGTAAACTGAACAAAGAGAAAGACTTTGACTTGTTCTTCACTTTTGCTTCGTCAATGGTGTGGCGTTGATGATGATGACGACGACTGATATTGCTATCGCTTTTGCTGGTGGGTTTTGGATCATCAACCAGCTGTTTTGGTGGAACGTGGAAGCCGTCTAATGAATTGGTGGATGAACGTGGGGAGACAGGGAGGTGAGAAAGGAGATGAAGAGGGAGCAAATGGCCATGAAAGAAAATGTCATCAGCCGGAGACAAATCGACGGCGATTGAAGATGGGGTTCTGGTTTTATAATTGGAGGAAGAATGGAGAGAGACTGTGAAGGAGAATTCATGAGAAGGAGAGGTTGAAGGGGTTGAAACAGGGGAGGATAATATGGATGACCCTTCTCTTATTTCATCCTTTTCTTCGCTTGCTTCAGGTTGCTGATAAGTATCCATGATTGAAAAATCAAGCTACCTTCAAACCAGATTCCTCCCAACTATGTTTTTGGAGATAATGGGATAAACAGTTTGGGTTTAATCTGTCATATTCCCTTCACCCATATACTTGTCTCATCCTACTTAATGAGAGAAAAGGGTGCGGTGGCAACTCATAATTGGGCATTGCTTAGATTTCTTTTTCTCCTTTTCTTTTTACTGCATTTAGCAATGAATTTTGTGTCTCAAAAAGGGTTGGTGGGTTAAAGTGAAATTGTACGTGTTTTAAGTGTATTCGAATCTATATTTTTTTGTTCTTGTAATAAAATTTATGACAATCGAACATAACAGGTAGATGGATTGGAATGGAAAAATCGAGAAACTTTTATTCTTGGAAAATATAAATATAAAAGTGTGACATTGAAAGCGAGTCATGTTGAATTTTTTTGTGACAGCTTGATAATTAAGAATGTTTATCACTCCAAGTATGATTTGGGTTCGAATTGCACTAATCTATTTATTATTCTCTATTATTATAATTCAAAAAAAATGAGTCGTATTGACATAATCACAAAATGTGCATTCAATTCAATTGCAATATTTCAAAGTTGGAATTGAAAATTGAAATATAAGACCAAACACTTTTATGACTAAGACTTGGTAAACTTTTTTTTGTTTTGGTTCTAATCATAATGACTTTAAATGAAGAGTTAAAAAAGCCAAAAAAAAAAAAAAAAAAAGTTTGAACAAGAGTCATTGTTTACGAGGAAATGATGTCATTGGAAGAATTAAAAGGTGAGGGGCTTTCACTTCCACCATTTAAATGTCTTTAAAAAGTTGGGAGACTACTTTCACCTTTTCAATTTTTTTCATTTTCTTTAATTATTTTAGTCATAATCCATGTTGCAGTCTTAGAAATTTTCTCTTGGGATGGACACCATATCACACTCCAATTTCAATATTTTAAGCTGATTTTGATCAATTATCATTTTACCTATTAAATAAATAAATCCTTTAATTATGCTATTTATAACTTCAAAATTTATTCCAATTTCAATGAATTTAGTTAATGTTAAGGTGTTCAAACCTCGATTAAAATCGAATTAATCGATTGAATTGATTTAATTCGATTAATTGATTGATTAATCGATCTAGTTTTATCAGAAGTTGGTTAAAGGTTTTTTTGGAATTTTTGTTAATGGTTAATTCAATTCAAAATCGGGTAATTAATCGATTTAACTGAATTAACCGAACTTAATAAATCTTATTATATGTATTAAGACATTACTAATTCAGATAATTCGGTCAAATGAACTTTATTCATTTATTTTTTTTATATATGTTTTATGCTTGTTTTAACCCCAAAAAAAAACTAAATTATATAAATTTCAGTTAATTTGGTTAACCGACTGAATTAACTAAAATATTTCTATTCGGTTAATTTATTTTAAAAAAAATTCAGTTCGATTAACGTTTAAAAAATTTTAAAAATTGATTAATTCGATTAATATTAATTTGAATTAATTCAATTATTAAGATTAATAATAAATCTTATTTTTTTTCTTTTATTTTTAAAACTGTTATATAATTGAATTTAACGGATTTTATTTGACAATGTTATCAATTGAATTGTAGTTATTAAATAAAAAAGTAAAGAGACATTAAATTTTAAAAGTAGGAAGAGAAAGGGGACCGGAAGCATAATTAAAACAAATGAGATGGCACTGACGTCATAATCCGTCATTATAAACATAATGTGAAGTTCATGGTTTCAACACTTCCACTCCTCGTTTTGAAGAATTTTGATTGACAGATACAAAAAGTGCGACCTAATTATGCATAAATAAATCTTGACAAAAAGGGCTTATGCATAAATGCAAATAATGCCATAAAAATAATGGAATAAGAGTTAAATTATATTTTGTTTTTTTATTAAAAATTGGGGGAATTAGTTGTTATACGTAAGATCAAAGAGCAAGTAGATTTTTTCTGTTAAAAATTTTATTCATTCATACTGTTAAAAATTGACATAATTGATAAAATAATCAAACAGTAATAAATGACGTGTCATGTATACTTTAGGTTACCATACAAGAATTAATCTTTTAATAATAAAAATAAATGATTGCTATTAGATCTAACATACATGGATGCTTTCACCACAAATAATTTGATTGTTAAAGATGGGAAAGTAGGTGTGTCTTATGTCTGGATGCTTCAGTCATGATCTCAACAGTTGGCTAAGGCTGGCAAATTCCAAAGGAGATGAGTGAAGTAAAGCATGACCAATTTGGGTGGGGATTAAGATGAATGAGAGGAATAGGTAAAAGTTTTCAAGAGTTAGGTGAGAAGGGTGAGCCCACACACACGTGTAACAGAGGTGAAGAATTTTGCTTATTTAGTTAAGGGCAACATCTCTATCATGGTGACATGATTTTTGGACTGCCTCATCTTCCTCTTCTCAATGAAATGAAATGCCCACATAGAACAAAAATTTCACCTTCCACCACCACTTGACAAACATCACTCTCTCTCTCTCTCTCATCAAATCATCATATTAGGGTATAATCATGTCAAGATTAAAAAAATGATTATTTGTATTTTACATTAGCGAAAAATAGTTTTTTGAGCATCGTGCAATGTATACAAAAATGTCAAGTTTTATAAATTTTTATGTGACAATTCAAGAGAAAATTGAGTTATTTTATAGAAAATATTCGGTGAATTCATACGGAAAAAATTATCCAAATAGGTATATGTTTAATAGTTTCAACTCTTGGTTATAAATAGACATAATTTTTAATAATTAAAAAACATAACTCGTCACTTTTAACCCATTAGTCATAATTTTTGGATTGCTTAAAATTATTTACTTGTAAATATTGGAACATTATAAAGATTTTGAAAGTATTTCAATAATCTACTTCTATTTTTAAAATATTTTAGATTTTGTATAATTTTGGAAATCAAATGCATAAATGAGTGGATCTTACCATCGAACCTTCAATTATTGAAAATATGTTGATTAGTTAAATGAATTTAACTCACTGTTAAACTATGCTTTGAACTAACTTTGCCATTTGATAAATCGAACACATCTCATATAATAGTTTCAATGCTAACCAATGCAAAATATCGAGGGACATGATTATCACCATACATCTATGTTTACTTTTCTTGAGTATTGTTAAAACCAAACCCTTGAGCTCCTAAAAACAATCACACATATTGTCATAGATAGATCTCGTCGAGAGTATTCTCATAATTATAACATTAACCTATTTATTCAACCTTCCCTTGGCATTATAGGTGCACTTTCACCTTAGGTTGGATTTATTCTATAATGTTAGCAATCGTAATTTAACTCATGGAGATCATGACTTGACATTACATCAAGAATTGAGTCAAATTTTCACCATAGATGAGTTTAATTAATGGGCATGAGTCTCATCCCCTCAAGGCTTATTTACTTGTATCTATAGCAAGATTTGTTGTTAAAAAGTTCGAAAAGTTTTCACTTAACCTCACAAAATTAATATTGGTCACTCCGTTAGAATTAAATTATTAGATGTAGATATGTCTTAGCAAGGTTACAGCTAAAATATCAGTACATAAAATCTATTGCAGGTCTTGGGGTTAAGCAGGTCTACGAACAAAAGGGCAACTATTGTCTACACCATAAAACGGCAATGGCAAAGCAATCCCATCTAACCCTGTCGTACCTGCAACATTAATGTTAATAAATCAAAACAAAAGAAGTTGATAGCGTGATAGACTTCTCACGGAAATATTTATTAATTAATATGCAAAACCATGTGCTTAAGAGAGATAAGTTGAATGTCCCATTCCAAATAACTTCAAATAGGTCCCAATCCCAGAACATTAGCAAAACTAAACGTCTTTATCAAGATTCTACTGCACATACTCTACTTTCACAATGTTGAATTAAAATACCAATGATTATCTCACTTTAGCAGTTTTTATCCAAATCATTACCTAAACCGACTCCACTGGCAGGGCTCCAGCATCCCAAATGTTCCGACATTGCAGCAGCTAACTTTGTTCGGAGCTCTTCTGTTTGGAACCGTTCACCCTTATAATGTAAACCTATAAAAGGAAACAGTGAGAATGACTCAGAGACGTTGATCCTCATAGACACAAGGGCAAATAACAACAGAAAGGGATAGTCTGCAATCAACATATAGGACCCTATTTAAGTGGAGTCACCTTAAATGTTGTACGTTGGAGTAACTGGAACACGATTGCATCACCATCGACCAACCCGTGAGCGACTGCAAACCCTTTCCATCCACCGCTAAGTCCCGTCTTTTTAGCCAAATATATGGTTGGATACTCATGGCCTTCTTCATCTATCAAAGTCATGACCTCGTCACGCTTGGGAAGATTTGTCTTGCAGAAATGGACCGGGAGCCCCTGTCATCGGATTAACACAGATCTTAATGAGGAACAGACCCCCTTTCCCTTCCTTTTTTCTTTTTTAAGACCAGCAAATGGATGTCATATGAAACCTATAGTATATGAGTGGCTCAAAATTTGATACAAAAACCAACCTATACTATCAATTTTGTTTCCCAAATCCCAAACTTTATACAAGAACATGTATATTTACAGTGAACCCGTAAATCGATGATACTGCTACATAGTTATCATGACAATTCGTGTATATATGCCTGTTCATGTGTAGCTATCATGACATTTTTCTGTATTTTCATGTCGCGGCTAGCATTATTAGCTCTACTATCATCTATAGATTGAACAAGGAAGAACGAAATGGATTAGAATGATAAACAAACCAGCCAAAATCCACCGGTAACATGTGATTGAAGCATGGACTTAATGAAGACAGGAAAATGAGGGTCTAAACCAGATTCCAATTTTTCTGCTTTCTCCAAAGCCTCTGCTCTAGCTTCTTCTGAAGCATACACCCGGTTTGACAGATCCCTATGCTTAGATACCCTAAATTTGCCACCAAAAAGTCATTAAACCCTAAAACACAAACAATAATAATAATAATAATAAACTCCAAACAAGCATTACCTTCTCGGTATCATCACTTTATCCACAATAACCTACTCAAAGAGATCAAGGTAAGATAAATGTCCCCATTTTTAACTAAACCCATGAAAGAGAATCGAGGAAATCACTCACTTCTTGGTAAACCGGGGCGGGTTTGTTGGCAACACGACTCGATCTTCTAACTACAACCAATTGTTTTTCGACTGTCCGAGGCTTCATCTGCTTTCTCTGTTTGGGATTAAATAAACTATGCAAAGTGAGCTTCTCATTAGTAAAAAAAATAAAGAAATAAAGATTGAAGGAGGAATTGCAGAGAGATGGAACCGGAGAGGGCTTGAAAGATGGCGTATGAAGAAGTGAAGAAAGCTGTGGAAGATTGAGAGCTTCCATTCTTTTCTTGTTTTCTTCCACACGTTTCTGACGGATTTCCTCGTAGGACATCATCTTCTCCCTTGCTACCACCATTGTTATGTTGTTGAGAAATGAAAATAGCAATTTAGCTGAATGGGATTGGCGCTGTGATTTAAGAACAATCCCACTCGACCGTTGGCCTTCCACTTCATGATTCCTTTATTATTATTATTATGTTTTTATTACCTCGATTGAACCAACCAATCAATCAATTTCAAAATCAAATTTTTAAAAAAGTTTAAACCATCAAAATAATCACATTTATTTATCTCAATTTATATTTTAATTATTTATATTTAAAATATTATATTCTAGTCACTTACGTTAACGTGTTATAATATTTTAGTCACCGAATCGTTAATTGTTGTTAACAATGTAACGGTAAACTGATGTGACACGTTAAATCATCAATTCAAACAAAAATTTTAAATTAAAATATACAATTGATCCTCGTATTTTTTCGTTTTGAGCAATTAAAAGTTTTTCTTTTATTTTCTTTTAACTTTTTTTCTTTATTTTTCATTCTTTTCTTCTTCTCTCTCTATTTTCCTTTCTTCCACTAATTTTTTTATGTTTTTCATTTGTTAAAACTTTTTTATGTTAATGAAAAAAGAAAAAGAATATAGAACTTGTTTCGCATATTTTCACCCCTAATTACAAACCTTCATCATTCATCATCACTTTAACGAACCAATTTAGATCTCTCAATTATCTAGTTCACAAGCTCGTCCCTCAACAAAGTCTTAACCTCCTAACCAACTCCCACGACCACCTTAGCTATCTTACCTACAACATTCTCGCCCTCTCGAAATTATGTTGTTTCACGAATTTTTCAAACGAGCTCTACATTTTCAATGACTAAAACAACAACCATTCAAAACATACCCTCAACTTTACCCAAATCAGTTTGGTTCCATGCTCCCTTTCTCTCTTCGGTTCATCCATGATCGATTTCCAATCAAGCTTGCGTGGAAATATCCAAAAAGGTTTAGATTAATTTTATTGTTTGCTTAATTTTATTCATCAAGAAATAAAAAGAAGGGAATAATCTACACGATTATGTAAAAATTTGGAAACGGAAAAAATTTGTTTTGAATATAAAAAATTCAATTTATGTTTAGATTTGATTAAAGATGTGTTTTTTATATTGATTAGTTAGATTCAATTTTAGTTTTAAAATTAGGTTATATTCAAATCGAGATTTGATTAAGAATGATTGATATTCGATTTTCAGTGAAATTCAATTTAAGAATCATGTGAAAGAAACAAGAATTTGGTTTATTTGGTGGGCAAAGATTATGTTTCTGTACTGAAGAATATGAGAAGAGGGAAAAATAAATGGGAAAAGAAAAGGAAAATAAAGAAATAAAAAGAAAAAAATTATTAAAAAAATAAAAGTATATGAACTAATTTTAATAAATGAAAAATATAAAAAAATTAGGTTAAAAGAAAAGGATGAGGAAGGGAAAAAGAGGTAGAAGGAGAAGAGAACAGAAAATAAAATAAAAAAGAAAAAAAATAAATTGCAAAAACAAAACAAGAATTATAAGAACCAATTATATAGTTAACTTAAAATTTTAATTTGAAATGATAATTTAACATGTCACTGTCAATTTACTTTTATCTATTAATAACAATTAACGTTCAATTATTAAAATATTACAACACGATAACGTAAATAATTAAAATGTATTAATCTCTTCTACTACAAGCAGTACGGATGGCGACAGAGCAAATATTGCTAAATTCCAGGTCAATAGTCGATTAGAGTTATATTAATTGTTAATAATAATATGATTATGAATTATATAACTTTAAAAAACAATTCTAATATGTGAAATCGTTGCCATTTTGATGGGCTACGATTCAGACAAAAAAATACAAAAGTTAGAGCTTTTCTGGTAAACTCGCTATACAGTTAATGTTAGAACAGCTCAAAACATAGAATTAACCTTTTATTGTTCCACAAAACAGAAAATTAATAAATCACACATTGCCCCCTTTTCTTTTTACCCTTTAAGGAGTTTCATTGTGCTCTATGCCCCACTTCGCAAGCAAAACGGATTCTGCAAATTCATGAACAAGCATCAGCAAAATATGTTTATAGCCTGGATCTTCGAATGCATTTGATTGGATTGAAATGGGAACTCCGCCGAGAAGTATATAGGTGTTTGCTTGAGGAATCTGATGCCTTTAGATCCCAGCCTTCAATGTTCTTCGGAACACATGCATCGAAAAGGATTTGACCAAGAACCCCGTGGAGATTGATGCTTGGAGGGTGAGCCAAATGGATTAAACCTTCCTTTTGCTCATCTTGCACCGACCCAAAATCTCTACCTTCGTAATATTCTATCGAACTAGGCAAGAAGAAATTATTGCTTTGCACCAGAGGAGTTCCCCGAAAGCTCTTGTTTGGGCTTAAGGCTATTTTGCTGATACTGGAGATCGGCTCAGAGATTTCATCCTGTGCCCCTGCTGATCCAATTCGCTCACCCTCAAATTGTTGAATATTTCGGGAATACAAGGCAGCTGCCTTACCAAGAAGCTCAGTCACGGCGGCCTTGTAATCAATTGGATAATGCCGATAATGACCTGTAAAGACCATTTATTGGAACACATTGATATGTCGAAACTTCAATGTGATTGATTTATAGATACAAGAAAAATATAACTACTGCTACAAATGAAAGGAAGTTAAACGAGTCATCTGCATTAGCTAGGTTAATGTTGATGATAAATATGTAACCTTTCTTATCATGCAAACATAGGTCTGGACCAGAAAATGTTTCTTTCAATTGTATAGCATAAACATGTGATCCCTTTGATCTCTATGTTCTCATTTAAGCATTTTGGTAAAGAAAAGACACTAAACTCCGCTGCTGTCGAGACTTGTGCAAGGCAATCAAGAACTTAATGTTTCATAATGCTTGAAGATGAATGAATGACTACCCGTATTATATATAAGGCCCCGTTGTGCCATCCCTTTTCTTTCAGTCTAAATATGTTTTACATCACCGCTGAACCCCGTTTAAAGCTTTTATCTATGGTATGATCAAGAACTAATAAGAGCAACTTCTCATAAGTTTAAAAACTTACCTACATGAGGCGAACCATTGAACTTCACAAGTTTTATATCACCTCCAAGTTGTTGTATCCTTTGAGCGAAATTGCAGATAATTTGATAAGGAGCAAGATCATCAGTTTCGGAGCATAATATGAGATATGGGGCCCCCATCCTCTGCAAAATATTTGTAATTGGTGAACTAAATTGTTTTTCAAGAAAAAAGAAAGCAATAACTCGAACAACGGTGTTTATTGTACACTTACAATTGAACCGTATAGAGTCTGCCAATACTCAGCACGATGGGACTCAAACCTGCTGAGGAAGAGAGCATCAAGACCAGAAGCAATGCCATTTGCTATCCATGATGCTATTCGTGGTGGATGAGACATTTGCAGAACTGTTGGGTGAACAACAAATCGGGCACCCAAGTCACTAGTAAAATCCACAGGACTAGAATCAAAAACATGGCCCGAAAAGCTCTCCTTCAGCAGTTGGAGATCATCCTTCAATGGAAGTAAAAAAAATTCTCAGCGAATGCCATTATACCATCATTGTTGATATTTATGTCTATAGAAAAGAGAAACAATGATTTCCGGTATCTGTACCTAATAGCCCTAAAGAATAATGGAAAAAATTATTGCAATTGCATGATTTAAGAAGATAGTAAAAAGTTAGCATCTTAATAGAGGTATAACATACTGGATTTACTTGCACTTCACACGATCCCTCGATCATCTGCGACAAGCAAATATAAAGCTATATCAGCACGAGCAAACGGAAACAAGTATTTAACATATAAGGTAAAAAGCAATGGGGGTTTTCAAAGTTGTGAAAGAAATACCTGAAGAACCTTGTACATACAGGCCTTAGGGCCACCGGAAAAAGATGCAAAGACCACAGGGCATGGCCTAATCTTTAGCTCCTGCACAAAATCAAAAACAGAAACTGAAAAATGGAGGAAATTTAAGAGAATTGATAAAATACTCCTCGACCCATTCACAGGGTGTGCCCCAATCTAGAATTAACACCTCTTGCAACACACGAGATTAAGATCGTTTTCAGTATTACCTGAACAAGTTCTTTAAGAAGATGAAGAGCTAAAGCAGCAGCCTTTTCAGGGAAGAACCTGCACAGATTACAAAACATCAAAATCCCAGTTAGCCTTAAGCAGATTCACATAAAATTTCAGTTCAAAAGTATCAATCAAAGACATATGAGAATCTGCAGCAATTCCAACCAATATCCCTCATTTCCATATTACCATAAGATTAAAAAAAAAACCCAGTTTACAGCACGGGAAATCAAGTGCTACAGTAAGTCAAAAGCATCCACCAACCAACAAACAAATAAGATTAAATTGAAAGTAAATTCAAATCCAAAATTAGCTTAAAACCCCATACATGTTTAAGAATTCTGAATGGCAAACGAGAGAATCCCAACCCAAAGAAGCGTAAAGTTTAACATAGTTCTTCAAGTGCTTCTCTTGACTGGACATCCAAGCGAACACAACAACTATACCCCCTCCATTTTTCCTTCTTCCCACGCTTTCCTTTCTCCCCCAATAATATCTCCCCCCAAATCCCCACATTCTCTCTTCCTTCACCTCTTCCACTCGAATTACCAAGCAATAATTAAGCTTCTCTTAGTTCCACACACCTCAAGCAATTAAAAAGAAAAAAACAGAAACTGCAGAGAATTCGATTCAATCTATGGACCAAACTTGATATAGATTAATAATGCAAGTCTGATTTTTTTCTCCAGCTTTTTATAGGGAACTGTGAACGAAAAGTATGCCCGACTTCCTGCGATTGATTGTATCGTTAAGTCTTGCAACCTAATCCTTGCCTCGTTGGAAATTTACATATATTATATTAATTTTCAGACAAAATATGTTATAATATTTTACAATAATTAGATAGTGGCAGATTAAAGTTGCAACAAATTAATGTACAAGTCTATACTTCGATTTAGTCAATAATGCACTTACGTGTTAGTAGTATTGTTTCGGTATATTTGATGATGTAGTTACGTGCCAGTATGTTTTCTTCGGTATATCCGATGATGCACTTACGTGTAAGTATGTTTTTTTTGGTACATCCAATGATGCACTTACATGTCAGTATGATTGTTTCGGTTTATCCGATGATGCACTATGCACGTAACACCCTTTACTCGGTTTGGTCGTCGGACCTACGCTATGGAGTGCTACAATTAAAGCCGGAACATAACACATTCAATTCACATAGATTATTTCAAATAAACATGGAATTTCTTCATAATTACACAATTAACATTCAAATGAAACATGAATCATACAAATATAATCAATTCAATCCATAATCATAAAAAATATTGGCTCAAAAAATGAGTTTGGACAAAAAATAATATCCGTTTTTTAAACAAGTCGGGCCTCAAGTAAGAATTTTTTGACCTAGACCCGGCCTGACCTGAAACTATTTTTTTCTGTTGTTGTTTGTTGTTGTTGTTATGTTGTTGTTTTGCTACTATTTCGCTATTATATTATTGTTGTTTTGCTATTATTGTTTGGATATTGTATAATTATTGTTTTATTGTTATTTTTCCTATTGTTTTATAAGCATTTGTCTGTTAAGTTGCAATTATATTAATGATATTTAAGTATAAAGATTTTTTTAAATGTATTTTCAATTTGTTATGAAACATTTATTTTAATGTTTTTAGTATATTTGATGTATTGTATTTTTTAAGTTTATTTTTATATAAAAAATAATCTAAAAAGTTAATATGGGCGGTTGGGCTTAGGTTTAGCATTTTTTTATTTAAGCAGGGTTTCGAAAAAAATTTAAGCCTGACCTAAGCCTAGAAAATAGGCCTAAAATTTTGCATCAACCCGAACTCGACCTAGCTTGACCCATGATCAAGTCTAGTCAACATTAGATACATATTGCATACCATGTGTTAGTGTTTGGTTGTTCCATCTACCATATCAACACTTATTAGTATAAATGGATGGAATCTTTAATAGAAGAATTTGTTTGTTATTTGCTCTAATGTATAGGTACTAATTTGCCTATTTATTTGAGTAGAGGGGGCAAAATGCAGGCAACTCATATTATAAGGGTCTTTTTGATATTTTTACCTCTACTCATCCTTTATTTCCAAGTAGGGTTGTTCAATTGGTTAACCGATCGGTTAATCGAACCAAACTAACATTAATCGAATTAACCGAACTTTTTAAACCCTTAACCGTTAATCGAACCAAAATATTTTTTTAAAAAATTAACCGAACTAAACTATTACGATTAATTTGGTCGGTTAACCAAATAAACCAAAATTTTTATGTTTTTGTTTTTTGTTAAACAAGTATAAAACATATTAAAAAATAAACTGGTAATGTTCATTTTACCGAATTAATCGAAATTAACTGAATTGATAATATATAATATTGGTTTTTTGAAAGTTCGGTTAATTCGATGTCCGATTTTGAATTGACTTAATTGATAATCGAACTTTCAAAAAATCATTAACCGACTTCCGACTGAATTAGATTGGTTAACCAACCGATTAATCGAATTAGTTCAATTTGGTCGATTAATTCGATTTTAATCGAAATTTGAACACCTCTACTTCTAAGTCACTAATATAACAAAATTGAAAAAAGCCAAGTCATTACTTTCACTAGAAGTGCTCATGGGTCGGGTCGGGCCATGCATGGTATTTAGACCAATTTTTCAAACTCGAGATTGACTCGACCCATAAAATGGGTTTACTTTTTTGCCTAAACCCGACCCAATTTAAAAAAGATAAACTTAGCTTTGACTCGCTCGTATTTGATTTTTTAGATTATTTTTTATTTAATTTTTAAAAGAAAATATATAAGATACTAAATGCACTAAAAACAATAAAACAAATTTTTTTTAATATATTAAAAAATATTTATATAAAAAACATTATCATAAATATAGTAAATGTTTCATTATATTGAAAAACACAAATAAATATAATAAATATTTTATTTTATTAAATATAATTTTTAAAATTTTATATTTTGGGTTGGATTATTTAATTGGGTAAGTTTTTTTAAGGTTTTAAATTATGGGTTTAATTGTTATTCGATTAATGAGTTAATATATATATATATTTGACATATATAATTAATATAATATTTTTATGACATAATATATTCGCATCGGGTCGGGCTCGGAATAAAAAATCTTGATCAAAGTCCAACCCATATAGAAAACGAATATTAAGTTTTATCCAAATCTTTTCTTTAGGCATTGTGTTTTGTCTAACCCCTTCTATTTTTATGATGGGTTTTTAGACTTAAATAGCAGTTCGATCAATGAACATATTAATTTTAATACATGGATAAATTTTTTAGTAAAAAAAAATTAGTTTATATTTTTTTTCTAATTTAGAAGGATTAATTTATCCAATTTAAATATTTTCTTCTAATACAAAAATTTGATGGTAGTTTTACTGATTTAAAACTTAAATCTCATAGTTTTTTTAATATTTTATTTAACCCTGACTATCAAAATCCCATTTATTTAATTTATTTTCATGTTAATTTTTAATAATAGTTAATGAATAAAAAGTAGAAAGGAAAAGAAAAGTATAATGATAAAATTAGTTCTAAGGTTTGGGTGTTTGATTATTTTGTTCATTAAGTTTTTTTTACTCACTTTCATACATAAGTTTTTTTTTGTGGTCAAATTGGTCATTTTTTAACGGTCTTACTGACGTGGTCGTTAATTGACTAACGGTGCTGACGTGGAAATTTTTTTTCCACATATGCAACTACTAACGTGATACTATTTTGTCTTATATGTCGCCACGTCAACAAATAATTTTAAAACTAATAAAATTATTTTTTAAATTATAAAATTATTAAAATTATTTTAAAATTAATTTAAAATTATTAAATAATTTTAATTTTCAATTTCATCTTCTTCCCCATTTTTCCATCTAACACCACTTCTTCTTCTCACTATTTTTCCATCTAACACATTTTAAGTTCCTAAATCTATACCAAATTTTGAACCAAACCATGGCTACTTCTCTACTTGGATTTTGAATCAAACCATGGCTTCTTCTTCTTTCGTCACTCTCTTAACCTTTCAAGGTTCTCTATTTTAATCTCATAACTATTGCTACTTTTCCACTTGATTTTGAATCAAACCATCGCTTCTTCTTCTTCCATCACTCTCTTAACCTTCAAGGTTCTCTATTTCAATCTCATTTCTTAGAAAAATGCCCCATCACCCTTCGTTCTCATAAACCATTTTCTCGACTACCAAACAACCTAAAAAAGTCTTTTATGCCAAGTTAAATCTATTTGAAATCTTGGGAGATAGGGTTCCTCGGTGGTGAAAAGGGATTGAAAAAGTTCATCGAGGAAAACCCACCACCGACGAAGCAATCAATTTCTCATCTTATTTTTATGGATTATTTTGTAGTGTTTATATGTTTTGTTGCTTGGAAACAGTTGGGAAATGGAAAAATAAGAACAAGGAAAAGAGTAACTAAACTCACACTTGAAAATCTCTTATTCATTGCTTCCATTGCTTCTTTCTTGTTTTCTCTTGTTATTTTTAAGGATTATTTGGTACTGTTTATATATTTGGTTGTTTGAAAACTGTTGGAATATGGAAGAATTTTTTTTTCTTTTAATTAATTTTGCCCAGAATAGATTGAAGTTCATCAAGGAGCAACCCACCGGAACAACTTCGGTAAACGACGACCAAAAAAGGAAAAAAAGAGGAAGGAAAGGGGAAACAGACAGAAAAACCCACAAAAACCTAGAAAAATACATAAGAACGAGATGATGATGATGATTAAAATATTAAAATAATTTAATAATTTTATATTTTAAAAAATAATTTTAAAATAATTTTAAAAATTTTATATTTTTATAAAATAATTTTAATAATTTTAAAATTATTTATTGACGTGAGATATAAAACAAAATAATGTCACGTCAGTAACTTCATATGTTGACTTGTTTAAGTGGAAAAAGAAATTTGTTACGTCACCACCGTTAATAAACTAACGGCCACGTCAATAAGATCGTTAAAAATGATCAATTTGATCAAAAAAACAAAACTTTTGTATGAAAGTGAGTAAAAAAAAATCTTAAAAACCAAAGTGATAAAAAAACTCAAATGTTAGGGGTTAATTTTGTCATTATGCCAAAAGGAAAAACCCAAAGCTAGGCAAAAAGATAAATAAGCGGAAGGTGGAGAACAACTAACGGTTCACTGGTGCCACTCTTATGTGCCCTGGAAAGTCGTAGAACAAAGGGAAATTTTGTAGATTATTACGATCTGCTGAAATCCATTTGATCCATCTCTTCTCGGAAAGAAAGTTTTAAGAATATGGTGCGATGAAGCAGATAGGAGATGGCTAGAGAAGGCAGAGGAGCCAAGTGGGGTGCTCATGGTTTGGGTTCAGGTTCGGGTTCGGGTCAGTGCTCCTATAAAAGGATCACTGTGATTGTTTGCTCCGTTAACATTGTTATTGCTCTCTATGTTCTCCATTCTCTCTATTCTTCTCTCTACATTTATTCCAACAAAGATCATGATGGTGAGTTTCTATAAGCTTTGCCTCCTTTTTTTTTGATAATTTTTCTCTTGATTACTCTTCTGATTTTCTGAGATTTGTTTTTTTTTTTAGTTGCAATGCATACATCAGATCATATTAAACAAATGGAAGAATCTGTTAGGATTCGAAGAGCCAGTGAACCTATAGAGCTTGTTAAATTGGTATGCAAATTGCCCTTCGTTTTATTTTTTTCCTTCCCTTCTGTCCTGTTTGTGGTGATAGTATTGAATGTTGATATCTGTAAATAAAGGTAAAACGATTAAAGCATGGATTTTTGAGTGAAGAATCAATGGCTGAAGCTGAACTGCCCCAAGCAGTTAAGAATAAGATAACTGATGAGATACTGCAAAGATTGAGAAGCTTGAGACCAAATGCTAGTGTCAGTGAGCAGCATGGTTGGTGTCTGCCTTAATTTCCTTTTTCATCTTTCAACTGTTTCGGTTTATAATGTTCTATTATCGTGTAGTTATACATGGATTGAGCATTTATGATGTTTATGGATAGAACTGTTTGCTGAAGATTATAATCTTTGTATACATCTACGAAGTTTACAAGTTCATGAATAATCTATTAGTGAATAATCGGTCTTAACTCCATTCTTATTATGGAAACTTGCAGATGTGTGTTATTACTTGGTTTAGCATGGGGAATATAGGAAATGCAATAACTGACATTGCAGTTTTAGTGCACACAAAATTACTGTGCGGAAACATAGGTTTGATTATTCTGTTTTTCGATAGAAAAGAGTATGGTCGCCGGAACATGTGCTTCTTAGGGATCATATTCTTGATCTTACTAAAGGCAAATGTGAATCTCTGGTAATTCTAAAGAAACCCATTTTGAAACTTTGTTTCCATCATCTTCGATGTGTGTTTTTGATGAGAGTTTAGTTCTAAAGTACGGATAGGCTGTAGGATTCATGTCGCTTAATATCGATTAGGTAACATATGTTATGGTTTCACCTCCTTTCTTTCATTTTGCCAAGTATTATAATCTTATTGATCCACTCCATCCAATAGTCCAGGGGTGGATGCGCTTTATAACACAACTGATTAATGGGATAGATAAATTCTTTAGTGTTCCTAAGTTTGAGTTTAAGGCTAGTTACTAATTCGTAATTTATAACTTTTTCAATCACTGAAAAAGCATAGTATGCATTGTGATTCTTCATGAAGAAAAGTTTCAATTTGTCAGTTAGTAGGATACATTTCTAACTATAACTTCCTATAGAAATAATCAAAATTTTTTTTTTGTTCCATGGTTATTTCTAACAATCGGTAACTTTAAACAATCGACTTCTAACAATAAATGTAATCATTACCAAGCAGAATCTTTACATGGTTATTTCTGGTGTTTTTCAAAAGCCACTTGTACCTGTCCTTTTCTTCCTTTTCCTTTTGGTGAAGAAAGGACTGACTTTTTATATTCTGCTTTTGGTTTTGACTTGTACCTCATTACCTAGGTTCCTTCTGTCTGGTTAGGAATGTAAAACATGTCCCAAATAGCTTAACAGTATAGGAAATAGTCCTCACGAGGCCGCGGTTCAAATTATGTTGGGAATTGTCAGTTTCATTGATTTGGCATAACCCGAATTGAATGTATGTCTGTTGAAAATTTATCGTTATTAACAAATTTCAGAACCATTGTAGCAAAAACCCTTCTTGTTTTTCATCTTTAGCAGGCAATATTAGATTCCTGAAAGAGGTTGGAACTATTTTGCTGTTGATTGCTGGTGCGAAAGATGCTTAATTTTTCAATTTGATGGAAATGGAAACTTGATATGCTCTATGTGACGCGGTTTCCAAATCCACTGCTAGCTGTCGTTAACATTTTACTGGATTGGAAATATTCTTATAGATTAAATGTCTTCTATTCCTCAACAACTAATTGTCTAAGCAAAAACCTATTTCGACCATTGGGTTAGAGTTATTGTACAAGTGTTTGCCGTAGTTGGAAGAGTTCTTTCAAAGTAATCAGCAATGATGTTGGTCTCATGTTTGCTAGTTATTTTATTGATATTCATCTTGTGTTTACAGAAGCGGTTGAAACCTGGCGCAATGAGAAACTGAAAGAAGCCAAAAATTTAGCCCTTGGAGGAGAGAGTTTGAATTCAACTCTTGTGCGAGAGGAAGCAGGTAACTCATAATCCGAAAGCTGTTATATTGTTACTTTTGGTATATCAAGATAAAGAAAAGCTTAACATTGGGCTGTTACTTGTCGCAGAGCGTTAAACTTACTCGTCAGCTTACTATTTGTAGGGAATTTAGTAAAAGTCTTGGAGTCAAATTGGGCTGCGCTGTCAGAAGAGATTGGCCTTTGGATTCCCAATGAAATCAAGAATCAAGAACATAATGATAAGCCTGAGGACGTGGAAGATACTGGTAATGTTGATCAAAGCCATCTATCTCTATTGTCAATATCTTGTTACTCGAGATCAGGAGTGAGTGTCAGATAATGGGTATGTGTTGAACACGGGTTTACTCAAAATTTCAAAGTTTTTCATATATTTGGATATGAATACCCCATACCTATATCTGAATGTGTTGGATATGGGTATTTTAGCAAAAAATGAAGTGCCAGACAACATAGGTCAAAATAACATGCTAATTTTAAGTTGATATTAGGGTTAGAAATGGCCGTCGCTGAGTTCTAATTCTTTTATACAGATGATCCAGAACAAATTTTAGCTGGGAGGCCTCCTCTGCTGGAGTGTCGTACTGAACTTCATACTGATTATGATGGTGATTGTGTTCGATGGGGTCTTACACATCACAAAGAAAGTGCAGCTGATTGCTGCCAGGCTTGTTTAGATCAGGCAAAAGCCGCGAAACCGGATGAAAAGAAATGCAATATATGGGTTTATTGTCCATCCGAGACTGGTTGCTATTCCCCAGATAAATATGAACACAAACACATGGAGTGCTGGCTGAAATACGTAAGTGTTGTTTTTCCAATACATTTAGTTACCATTTTCTTTGTACTTATGCATCCAACCAATCTCAAAGCTAATTAAAAACAAAATTGCAGTCTGAGAAGCCAAGACTGAACTTTAAGGACCGATACTCTGAAGATTATAGAAACAGCCACCGGAATGTTCCTGTTATTGTTCCTTGGGTATCTGGTGTCATTAGTATCTGAACTTCGATCAACAAGACATGACCGTCTGCAGTCAATCCGAGATCTTGCCAAGACATGACCATCAGCAGTCAATCCGGGGTCTAGCCACAGACTCTACAGAATGCCCCATTTACATCTAATCAAGAGAACAAATTTGTACCAGGAAAGGTCTATTGGTTGATCTGGTCTCAGCTCGGCTCTGGGAGGTATATAAGACATGACCATCGTTGGTGCTGGTGGCTTTTGAGGTGAGGTTATTGTAGAAGACATGATGAGACTTTAGAAAAGCTTTCCTTTGTAGTTTAATTAAATTGTTAGAAGAGATGGAGGTTTTTTCTTTCTTTTTGGTAATTGCTTTTGGTGACCAATTTATTTGAAATTATTTTTTGATCACTCATTTGTTAAATGACATAATAATGAATGTAGCTTTGAACATTTAAACATTATATCAATTTAATTTTAATTTTTAAAATTTAACTTTCAATGTTTATGTATTGTATCACTTTAATTCTAATTTTAAAAATAAAAATAAAATACCAACAATGTTTCAAAAAATTAAAAATTCAAAAAATGTAATAAATTTAAATATATAAAATATAAAAAATTCAAAGTATAATGACAAACTTAACTTTTAACGTTTATATTTGTCAATTTAACTTCTATATTTTTCAAGTTAAATTTAACCCTTAATATTTTAAAAAAAATCTTTACAATATATTGATTAAAATATTAGATTTTTAAATATTGCAGCTTACATGGCAATAATAGTGTACTTTATGTCTTATTTTTTTATTTTTAAATATTTTATAGTTTTTAAGTTATTTGTTGGCATTGCATGGATTGTCGCATTAATATTATTAAAAAATTATTATTTTAGTTACAATTTTCATTAAAATATGTGATTTAACTCTTTAAAAAAAATTATTGTTAATTTCAATTAAAAAAATAAGGGTCAAATGATAAAAAAATATTAAAAGCTAAATTTTTATTATGCAAAAATTCAAAAAAACATGAAAAGTTTTATTAGTTTTCATTAGTTTTATTCAAACCTTAAAAATCATAATAAGAAAAAAAAAAGTTTTGAAGTCTACTTAAAGGCACACTTTAGCTCTGAACTATACTGATTTTCTCATTTTGATTTTTAAATTTTTTTTGTCCATTATGACATAATCTGAAATTTTTTAAAAAATATTAAATTAATAAATACAATATATATAAATTACAAAAAATATTAAAAATAGAAAATATTTATTTAAAATTACAAAAATGGTTAAAATTATTAAAAATAGCAAAAAAGTTATAAATTTGCCAAAAGAATTATAAAAATACTAAAGTTTACAAAAAAAAAAATTAAAAAATATATTATAAATCACATCTAGTAGAACTTGAACATGAGGTTGTTGTCTCTTGGAAGGATATCATTACCCACGATAATTGTTTTGTAATTTAATCAATCAAAATTTATAATTGGTAGATTTTTTAAGTGATAAATTTGGATAATTTTTTTTTTCAAATTATTTAAACAATGAAAGATAATGCTATTTCAATTAAATAATAATTTAAATAGTAAATAAAATTATTTCTCATTATTTAAAAAATTTGAAAAAATCTTATCTAAAATTTATCACCTAAAAAATTAAAAATATTAAATTTTTTATTTTTTAAAAAACAAAAATTAGTGCTTCTTTTTATGTTTTTATATTGTTTTTTAATTTTATAATTTTAAATATAATTTTAATAATTTTTTGTAATTTTAAAAAAATCCCATTTTTAAAAAAATATTTTTAAGGTTTTTCCAAATAATGATGTGACAATAATGTTATCACATAATATGTGGTAGTGTATGATTGGGTTGAATATCTCAACCGTAAGTTTTTAATGTCAAAGGACTAAATTAAAAAAAATCTAATAATGTTAGAGATTAAAATAAGTCAAAAGAAATTGTAAGAACTAAAATGTGAAGAACAGTATACTTTAGGGACTAAAATGTGTATTAAGACTTTTTTAAAATATAGTTTTGTTACTTTGGTGGATTATTATGCTTTTTCTTTTATTGCGTTGATTTTTTATTTTCTCAAATTTTCTTAAAGCTGAATTGCAAAATTTGCCCCTAAGTTTTTTTCCTTCTGCTTTTTCATTATTATTTAATTTTTTTTTTCTTTTTCTGAATGTCGCCCACTTTGTTCAATTTTTTGTTAAATAAATTAGATTTTAATGGAATAATTACAGTGGCCATTAATCTCTTACCAGTCAACAACTTTGTAGATGTAGCTGTGACACCTTATTTGATGATTTTGTCGATATTGAATATGACATTTTATTTGATAATTTTGTTGATGTGGTATGACACATCGATTATATAATATTTTAAATTAAAATTATAAAAAATAATTGTTTAAAGAAACAGATAAAAGAATTTATTAAAAAATTGAGTCAAAACGTGGTATTTTTTATGCATTGATAATAATGTGTCGTCTCAATTGATTAAGGATGCATTGGAGGCGTTGTTAGGGGTCACACTTCACTTACATCACGTTTGGTTCAGTGTAATGGAATAGAGTTGTAATGAAATATGATTATAATCAATAATTCAGTTGTTTGGTTGAATGGAATGAAATAGAGCTGTAATAATATTTTTGTGTTTGGTTGAATGGAGTGGTACTGTAGTAACGAAAGAAAAAAAGTTTAAATGACTAAAATACCCTTAACAATTTTTTTTAAAATAGATGATTATTGTTATTAAATTTTAATAAAATTATTATTAAATATAATTTAATAAAAATAATAAATAATTTAATTATATTTTAACATAATTATTATTAAAAATAATTTAATAAAATAATATATAATTTAATAACATTTTTAATATAATTATATTTTTAATACTCGCGCTCACTCTCCCACCAAAATCCCAAAATGCTCAGCCATCGTCACTTTCTTCCCCATTTTCGATTATTTTTTCTCTTTCACCCAAAAATTTTCATCAACAGTTGTTCTTAAAATTGCTTCATTTAAACTTTTTTATTTTATCTAAAATGATAAAATATTTATCCTTCCATTCTTATCTACTTGTTATGCTTAGAAATTTTGGATCTCAAAATTCTCAAAGAGCAATCAACCATGACTTTCTTTTCTGCCTTAAAGACCAAACAGTAACAAAGATGAAGAAACATGCAAGATACTTAAAAATTTAAGTAGATTTGGTTCTTTTAGGTGTTCCTGTAGATGGGTTGTTCTTTTCTTTGTATTTTGTTTGAGTGTTTGAGATTGGGATGATTGAGTCTCTTTTTTTAAAGATAAATGTTATAAAATTTTGTTATTTTTTTTTGCCATGGTTTACTTGCTGTAATATTCAGATTAAAGTGTTGCTGTGTTGGATGATCGCTTAGGATATATTAATCAATTTTCTTTGTTTAATTTTAGAGTTTTAGATGATTTTTTTTGCATGGATAAATTGGGTAAAAAAAAAAATCTCTTCCGAGAATCGCGGAATAACTCATTCAGAGGTGGATGTGCTGAATGGTGATTACGAGATTTTACCATTTAATCCTAAAATGGCCATTCGATTAAATGGTGATTCAGCCAACCAAACGCCTGCTTCACTGTGGCGGGGTAAATACACCTAGAATGTCTTAGCCATTCAGGTGAACTAAACATGCTGTTAGTGAATTGAGTATGTTTGATGAGTGTTGAGGCAATTCATGCTCTAGTGTCATTGATAGTTAAGGATGCAAGGGTAGGGATCGTGAAGGATGCACGACGATGTTGACGCAAATTGCAAGGTGCGAAGAGCAAGGTAGTCCAGTAGATGTGTTGTTTATCTATGAGAATTTGTGCATACCTGTAATACTCTATTTTAACGTATTGTTTTAGATTTATCAATATGTTTTTAAAATATTTAATATATATTTACAAATATCAAATGAATTATATTAAATAATTTTCGATATAAAATATTTATGCACCAATCGATGCATAATGTTCCAGTAAAATTTTTTATTATTCATTACTATAACGATAAAAAGGTATACATTTGATATATTTTAATATTATTCATGTATCGATAAGTGGAACGGTGCGTATTGATTAAATAGTCAAAATCAACTACATTGGTAAAAAAAAGTAAAGAAGTGATGAGGGAGCCAGGTAAAATTAAGGTTTTGGGTGATTTGTCGAATGACAAGGTCGAAGTTAATGAAAGAATAAGGGAAAACACGGTGACAATTTTGTTGTACTTGGTCAATGATGGGACGAGAAGGGGAGGAAAGAAGTGAAGAAATGAGAGCTAAAGTTATAAAAGGATTACTTATTTGAGTAATTTAGATTTTCAGGTCAATTTTGGCTTGGATTAAAATTAAGTTTAGGTTCAAATCATATTAGATTCAGGTCAATTTGAGTTTTTTTAAAAATTAAGTTAAGTCATCATTTCGGATTTTTGATTTGTTTGCAAGTTATTAGATAGTCCTTTTATTTGTTTTTTTTTTTCATTCAGACCTTTATTTTTCTAAAGAGTAGAGAGTATATAAAGTATTTTAAACCCATTTAAATTAGGTCCATGAAACTAATTTGTAAAAGGTATAAAATTGAAAGGCCCGTTATTGCAAAAGAACAAAAAGGTTGGCATATGCGGCTAGAAAATTCCATTTTTGTAGACCGTCCTTACCATCTATATATATAAACAGCCATTTTCCTCCCGCCATCCTCTTGAACAGCGGCTTCAACGGAATTTCCCAATCTTTTTCCTTTTTTTTTTTTCCGATAATTTTTCGAATTAAAGTTATGATTCGTTACTGCTTAAGATCTCGTCGGCGTTGCTATCTTCATTATACGCGACGGTTTTCCTCCTCCTCTGCCAACTCCGTTGAATCCCCTAACAATCTCAAAAACCGGCATCCCGTCCCTTCTCAATCACCGCCGCCGCAAAATTTTCAAACTCATCTTTCAAGTCGCCCTTCTGCAACCGTTTCTCTTTCTCGAAATTCCGTTTTGGCCCTCTCCGCCACTCTCTTCTCCGCTATCGTCGCTTCCGTCGCTGTTTTATCTGCCAATAGAAGCAATGAAGCCTCCAACGGTAATCCTAGCCCTAGGAGAAGTCCTCTTTACGACTCAATCGAGCACACGATGCAAAAATCGAACGAGTCCTTCAGGAGGATCGTCCACCAAGCCAAACAAACCAGCGTCGCGGCCTCTGTTTTGTGGCAATCGTTGAGGTCGGTGATGTCATCCGCAAACCACGAAGTTTGGGCTGGGTTCGAGCTACGCGTGGCGTCTTTGCTTGCGGACATTTCCGCTGCCAATGCGAGCCGCAGAGCGGCGATTGTGAACGCTAGTGGCGGCGCGGTAGTTGATTGGCTGCTGGAGACGGTAGCTGTGGGCAAAGCAGATGTTTGCGGCACTCAGGCCGAGGCGGCGAGGGCATTGGCTTACTTAATTGCGGATCCCGACGTGCGCAAAGACGTGCTTGGAAGACCAGGCGCCGTTTCCTATCTGTTGAGGTTCATTTTTTCATGTCAACCTCAAAATAAATCTAAAAGGGTACGTTTTTATTTCTTTTTTGTTATCTACTGATTATGAAAATGTAACTTTTTTGCACCCTAATGTTGTTGGTGCTTCTAAGTTTTTTGTTTTACCATTGATAAATAGCTTTTGTGTGGGAGCAGCATTCGGATCGTAGTTCATTCGATATTTCTGATTCTTTGAAAGGTAGAAGTATGCTTGTGGCTGCTATAATGGATATTATTACATCCAATTGTGAGTGTGTAGAAAAGGAATCTTTTAAGCCTTGGCTACCAGCAAATGCAGAAATGAGAGATATTGCTGCAGCTGTTCAAGTTATTGAAGAAGGTAACATGCATTTAGACGAGGGGGAGAGAAATGATGGTGATGATGGTGGAAGAGGGATGAAAGGGATTGGAATTAAAATTCTTGAAGGGACGACTGCTATTGGGCTGTCTAGAAAAACTGAGCATATGACATTAGATCATTCAAATGATACCCCTTCAGAATTAGACCGGGATACTGCAAGAACACTTGTATTGATGAATAAGCGTGGTAGTTCAGTGGAACAAGCCAATTTGTCAGCTGCTGTTGTTCCTGGTCTTTGGGATGATTTGCATTCTCAGCATGTTGCTGTGCCTTTCGCTGCATGGGCATTAGCCAACTGGGCAATGGCGTCCGAGATGAATAGGTCTCATATTGAAGAATTGGATCGAGATGGAGAGGCTGTCATGTGTGCCTTACTAGCACCTGAGAGATCTGTGAAATGGCATGGTAGCTTGGTGGCTCGGTTGCTATTGGAAGATCATAATCTTCCCTTAAATGACTCTGTCTCTGATTGGGCATCCAGTCTTCTTTCTACTGCTTCACATGCAAGCAAAAATGAAGACATTTCCTTATCTCAAATGGCTTTATCGGCTTTTATAGTTGCTGTTGAGAGGAGCCACAAAGCTCGGAGGACTGTAATGGAGAAGGGTCTTGAACTGATGAGAGCCACTGCAAAGAGAACATCAAAGCATCAGCAGGTTCAAGAAGCTCTTGCAAAAGCTTTGGAATTGCTCTCAACTGAGGACGCACATTTATCTATTGAAGAAAGTCAAAAGTGGTCTGGTATTCTGCTTTCTTGGGTTTTTGGAAAATCTTCCTCCAATGAAATCCGATCCTCTGCCATAAGAATTCTTTCTTGCATTCTAGAAGACCTTGGTCCATCTTCTGTTCCAATTTCTCAAGGTTGGTTAGCTCTTCTGCTAAATGATATCCTGGTCTCCTGCAAGGCATCATCTGTTAAAGAAGGCAACGACAAAGTGAAGGTTCGAATGTGTACCTTTTGTTTTTAATTGTATTCATTGTCATATGCAAATTTAACCTCAGTATGCACATGTTTTGAAGGCTAAAATAGATTTTAGTAACTTCAACTTAAATTACTCATGATCTGTTGAAATTTGCAGACTCAGATAGACCAGTCTAACATTCTTTCTGCTGGACAGACTGCTAATCAATTAGCAGTTGCTGTTGTTAATATGGCTGGAAATTGGTTAACCGGTTCTGTCGATACATTCCCCCTGGCAGATCTTCTTTCTCTTGATCCTTTTGCTGGACCATTTAAAAATCTGAAGAAAGATAATCCTCCGAAGTTAGATGTTGCAGATTCTGCATTGGCAACCCTCAAAGGGATCAAAGCACTGACTGGAATTTGTGCCGAAGATTCTTTATTGCAGGATAAGATTATCGATCTGGGGCTCTTATGTTTGCTAAGACGCTATTTGTTACGTGATGATTTTGAGAAACTGGCTGCAATAGAGGCTTATGATGCATCTAGAGCACCTGAAGCACAAGAAAGTGTTTCAAGTACTGAAGGTGAGGTTTCACCTTCAAATACAAACTATCCATCTACTGTCCGAGTGCCACCTACTTCTCACATTCGGAGGCATGCAGCTCGACTGTTAGCTATTCTTTCACTCCTTCCAAAGGTCCAGAAAGTCATTGCAGCTGATGAAACTTGGTGTAAGTGGCTTGTGGATTGTGCTGATGGGAAGATATCAAGCACCAATGACCTTAAGATACGAAGTTATGCTAGGGCAATTCTATTAAATGTAATTTGCCATCAGCAAATTGGTTTTGACTCAGTAAATAGTGGACCTGAAAATGGTAGCAGAGATGGTACAAGCATCTGTCCAAGTTTTGATGACATGATATTCTTAATTAACCCTGAACGTCCCCATTGGAAGTGTCCTGGAAAAGATCAGTCCTCTGTTCAGAAAGATAAGTCTAGTTCGAATGAGGTTGATTCCACAAACAGTGATAGTACAACCGTAACCCAAGTTTCAGATGTTGCTGACTCATCCAAATCTTTTAATGTATCTAATAATGATTCTGATGCTGAGATTCCTCAAATGGATATTGTATTTGTACATGGGTTACGTGGTGGACCTTATAAAACTTGGCGCATAGCTGAGGACAAATCCTCAACTAAGTCTGGCCTGGTAGAGAAAATTGATGAAGAAGCAGGGAAGCTTGGGACCTTTTGGCCAGGTGAATGGCTTTCGGCTGATTTTCCTCAAGCTCGCTTGTTTTCCCTGAAGTACAAGGTTTGTGTAAATTTGGTTGTAGTTTTCAGAAGTTCAAATTAATAGGTTTCTTTTTTGCAAGCAATTCACTTCTAGTAATTTTGAGGTCTTCAGCGACTGTTTCTCATACTTCAAGATCTATCTTATTTTATACAGACAAACCTAACACAGTGGTCTGGAGCTTCCCTGCCTCTTCAGGTTGGCCTCTTTTGGTTTATTTAGTTTGTGATTTTTGTCATGCTTCATTTACTCAGAGTTGTGGAAGTGTCACCTGAGAAATTCATTTATGAAATACATATATGCATGTTTATATGAACACATGAGTTTTTCTCCTCTTTAAACTCATGCAACATTGGATGCATCGATTGAGACTCAGTTAATGAAGTTGTATGCTTCCATATTTCTTATGATACTTGTGGGTGTAATGCAGACGTTCAAACTTGTGGCTATCATTTGCTTTTTCTGCTGACTATGTTCATGAACTTTTCATTTTGACTTCCAGGAAGTTAGTTCCATGTTATTGAAGAAGCTGGTTGCTGCTGGCATTGGGAGTCGGCCTGTTGTGTTTGTGACCCACAGGTTAATCAATTTAATCTCTCTTTCTTTTTACGTTTTTGGCTTGAGGGTTCTAGTGCAAGAGCTATCTTGACTTGGGTGTTTTGGTGCAAGAACTTTTTTTAAACGACTAAGGTAGTCTTTAATTGTTCCAATTGTGCCTTATCGTTCGTTGCATGACTCTCTTATATGTAGCCTGGGAGGTCTGGTGGTCAAGCAGATGCTATTTAAAGCAAAGGCAGAAAACATGGATGACCTTGTGAACAACACTGTTGGAGTTGTAAGTGCTCAAATATTAGAGATTTTCTATTTCCATTATTTTATTCAAAAATCCAAATACCTTGGTCTAAATAAAAAGAAACCTTGGGTATGATGTTAATGTATTTGAACTTTTTGCAGTGGCAAGTTCAACAATAATAATATTTCATCTAATTTCAGGTGTTCTATAGCTGTCCACATTTTGGTAGCAAGCTTGCTGATATGCCCTGGCGAATGGGACTTGTGTTACGTCCGGCTCCAACTGTTAGTATTATAATTAATTATGAACTTTTTAATCAGTAAATAATTATAATTCCAAATTTTGGACTTGTAAAATAGTTTCAATTCAGAACCTGATGTTTGAACCTTTTTCATTGGTCTTCTTTCATAGATAGGAGAATTGAGAAGTGGCTCTCCACGACTCGTGCAACTTAATGACTTCCTTCGTCGCCTTCATAAGAAACAAATGCTCCAAGTCCTTAGTTTCTGCGAGGTAATAGATATGCATATATTCATGATAATCTATTCTCCACCTAGAATACTGCATCATGTGCGGTGTTTGCAATTCATTTTAATCTAATCGCATGGTAAGGTTGATATGATCTTCAATCTTGCTTTCTTTCAGACCAAGGTCACTCCAATAGTTGAAGGTTATGGAGGATGGGCGTTCCGTATGGAAATTGTGCCAATTGAATCAGCCTACCCTGGATTTGGTGAACTCGTTGTAAGTGTTTATCATTCCACATAGATACTTGTATTTTCTTTAAATATAAAAATCTAAATAGGTAACATCCACAAACTGAAAATGCTACGTCTAAATGGTTCTATTCTCCAAAATTTATTCTTCTTTCGACTGTGAAACAGGTATTAGAATCAACAGATCATATAAATTCATGCAAACCACTCAGCCGATCCGATCCTTCATACACAGAAGCATTAGAATTCTTGCGTAAACTGAAAGCTCGGTATACATGAAGAGAAGTTTAGTATTATACTCTGCATTTGGCATCATTTGTTTCACTTCTTTTATTCTCTCTCTGAATTGATGGTTTTATATTTGATTTTTTTATGGGAAGCTGGCGGAATTGAAGTTTTACGGTTAGGAGTGGCTCAGGTAACTAACCATTAGGTAAAAGTTAGCGCCTCCCAGTATATACTTTCATATGCTCAAACATTTCTATAGCATCTTTCTGTACATATCTCTGTTTATCCTTTACACTGTATTTCAACTTCTTTCGTTTATTTGTTTGTATTTGTAGGAAACAGAAACCCATACAATGAATGGGTTCTTTAAATACACTGTATACACATTTACGAATAAAAGAAAATACAATGATTGATAAAAAAAAAAATTAGACCAATAAATCCCATCTTGTTGTTTTACATTGTTGTTGAATAAGCCAATGTTCACAGTCGTAACGTAAAATCTTTAATCAGGATTCAGGCTCCGACTTAGGGTTGAGAAGAAAGCCAAAAAAGATCTAAAACGTGTTTACATTAGTGATGCTTCTTCTTGACGTTGTTGGGGCTTAAAGATGTGCCATTTTATGTTTGAATTATAAGAACATAAAACATATAATATATATAGCCTATATTCATTTTGATCATCCCGATACTCGTCTCTTGTTCCTTTTCTTCAGATATCAGGTTTAGCAAACATTATGAGTAGAACTTATTCAGAAAAAGTATTCAACCCTTAAATGGGTTTATTTTATGTCCTATAGTTTGAGAAATACTTAACCCTGAGGTGTATTTGTTCTTTATGGTTCAGGTTCACCTTATTTCCCTATTGTTTGAAAAATACCTATCCTTGAGGTTTATTGATTCCCTATAATTTGACAAATACAGACTTACGCTTGGATTTTACTGAAAAATTCATTCATACTTGTCAAAAACTTTGATTGCTTGTATTATTTGTCCCATTTCATATTCGAACAAGCTAGTTTGGAACAATCACATGTTTGACTTTTGATTAAATCTCGTTAAAACAACAAATGTGGAGATATTTCATGACTAACATTTTGAAATAATAATCATATGCTAAGCGGAGAAGTTTAAATTGCCTCAAGATATTATGCTTATCTTTTAAGTGTATTTGAAGTTGCTATAATGTAATATCCCACCCGACCAAGTCCCAATGATTGAAAGATGTTCGTGGAAGCAAGGCACAAAGAGTAAGTTTTGAGTGTATGTAAAGTATAAGGATTTGGCTAAGCATAAGAATTTTCTTGAAAACGTCCATACGCCCGGATTTTGAAGGAAAGGAACGACGAGCTCTGAGAGAACAAGTTGTATGAAAAATCAAGGAATGATGGAACATAATTTGGGCGTTTAGTCATGAAGAAGTATGATTGGTGAAGTAGGATTCACCCAAAAGCTCATTTCGGGTATAGAGTGGACAGACTCGAATATGAAAATAAGTAGATAAGGATTCCAAGTCAAATTACTATGAATAGTGAAATGAGACTCATGTTACTTGAAATGACTTTTAGAGTATGAATTCACGTCAAAATTATAGTACACCCATAACCAATGTGGTCTCGAACCAGTTAATGTATGAGGTGAGTTGGTTAGAAACTCTTTTAACATAAACTAGAAGAGTTAAAAGCTAAAGGAGTAATCGAATAAGTTTATCAAAAGTGGTAAATTTTGGATAAGACAACTCAATCTTGATGTGATATTTATCAAGTTTCCATAAAGACTTCGGTTAAATTAAAAAGACATTCAAGTTTGGTTAAGAGATAGTTATCTCTTTCCTTTAAAGATCTAAGGTTGAAGGCAGATAAAAACATCTTTTTAAGTTGAGTCTAGAACCTTAGTGTTTGCTAGTGATTTTCTTCACACCAAGGTATATTTTGTGACTCTACTTGTTAATGAAACATAAATCTATAAGAATATTTGGAGAAATAGGGCTTTGTGAAACATTTGAGTTTAAAGTAATGATAAATGTTACTCGAATGGGTTCTAACAAAATACTTTTGTTCTACAAGGCAAAGGAGGTTGTAGCATTTTACTGAATGATAGATATAAAGTTTAAGCTACTTTTGAGGTGATTGGGTGAGTCCTTAAACTGACTCTTGCTTGTGTGTTATGCTTTTCTAGAAACTTTTGTAAAATATGATAAAAACCATGAAATTGAAGCTGAGGAAGGTTAATGCGATGATTCTGGTGAGTAAAATGAGATTCTTACATTTAAAATCCTCCTTTATCGTATTACATTATGGTAATACATATATAATCACATGTAGGTGTGGTTAAAGACCACTTGGATTTGGTTCTTTAGGCTTGTATTAGCCTCTTTACTTACCAAAAAAAAAAAAAAAAACCACTTGGATTTGTCTATTTGTACTTGTAATTTTTAATTCAAAATTCAAATTTAAATGTATAATGATGTGATAGATAAGATTTTCCCTTTCTAAAAACAAAAAAACAAAGTAGGTCCCTTTTCGCTTGAGAATTTTCGCTAAAGATGTTCCACATAATAGCTTTACCAAAGGTGATCTTATTATCAAAATAGCTTTCGGAACGCTTGTTACGAGTTTGATTGCCCAATAACCAATTTGGTCCCGAAGTAAGGAATAACTTGTTACGCTAAAAAATGCGGTCAACACAACTAGAACCACACTTGTAACCCAAGTTAATTTGCGATGTTTTTTAAAACCACCAATGAGATAGACACACAATACATGCAGGATCATCATTAAGACTATGAACTTGCATGAATGGATTGTATGAAAATTATAACACTCGAAACTCATATCCGTCGCCGGAGTGGAGTTCCGAAGTATTACCAAATCATTCAAATAATATACCTTCATAACAATCAATATTTAAGCAAATAATACGCTCACAATCAATTTAAATTCCACTATCAATTAATCAAGCAAATTTAGTCATTCATGTATATTTAACATATACTAACTTGCATTTCAACCATCAACAAAAACCAATCAATATCATATTACTTATACCTAACCAATATGCTCTTCTAAATGCACTAACTTATTTAAACACACAAATCAACTATCTCACCACTCATCCATTCACCAAATAATTACCTTATAAATTCATACACACTTCATACAATAACACATTATATATATTTACCTATTTATATATTTATATACATAACAACAAAATATTCAAAGTTATTATATCATTCACCACATTTCAAGCTAAATTTCAAACAAGTCATATTTATAACCTAAGGATTTCTAGGCACCTACATTGTCCTAGGTACATGCCAAAATATCAAAAGAGAATATCACCGATTTTGAGTACGGGATTTTTGCGAGTTGTTGAGTCCAAATCTAATAGATGCCTAACTGAATCATGAGAAGATACTTCATATTAGTTAAATTCTCATTGCTATAATAAACACAAGTCAAAGAATCCAAACGAATGAACTTAATTTCTGATATCTTTAATACAATTTAAACTAAATCACTTCTTTCAAATTTAACTAGCATTATAATCACACATGACTTTGTAGGTACTTTATATACAATAGTACTCATTTGTTATTCTTCCTCAATAGTTTATACGTTCTTACCACAAAGGTTTCATTGAAACTTTCTATTTGTTTCTCGTTAATTCATGGCACCTGGTGTCTAGTGATATACCGTGGTATGTGAGCCCAACTTTAGTTGGATTATCCAACGGTTTGCACCTAGAGCTAGTCGAATAAATCGACGGTTATGGCACCCAGTGCCTAGTTGATAAACAGCGATATGTGAGTCCAGCTCTGGTTGGATTAACCAACGGTTTGTGCCCAGCGCTAACCGGATAAAATGACGGTTATGACACCTAGTGCCTAGCGGATAAACCGCGATATGTGAGCCCAACTCTAGTTGGATTAACCAACAAATAATCTGTCAATTCCTGACACCCAGTGCCTAACGGATAAACCTTGAGAGTGAGCCTCGCTCTAGTCAGTTAAACTGACAAACATTTAATAGATCGTTTTCATAATTTATTCAATTCATACTCACTATCAACAAATCAATTCTACCCTTTTATTATTTCAATATCCGTTACTATTTATTCACATATACACAAATTATGTCATACATGAGTCAAAAGTTCTATAACATTTAAACATAATTGAGTTTAGATAATAATTAATGAAAATAATAAGTTCGGGAGTACGAAATTACCGAATTACGATTACCATTTAATCCGTAGTTGACTATTCCGTAACCTTCTCCTTTCCTCTTCTAATATTCGTTCTACTCGTTTCTTGCTCTTTATATATAACAATTCAAATATTTCATTAATCCTTTGTATTCAACTCATTTCAACAATCCGAAATGTTCAATATAATTCACATGGCAAAAAACATTTATTTATTTATTTCCAGCCACCAAATATGCATATTAATATATATATATATATATATATATATATATAAATTCAAATCTTTCATTAATCTTTTGTATTCAACTCATTTCAACAATCCAAAATGTTCAATATAATTCACTGGACAAAAAGTATTTATTTATTTATTTCCAACCACCAAATATGCATATATATATTTAATTTCCCCAAACAATCCTTTATTTACTGAAGTTCTATACTTTAATTATTTAATATTGTAACTTCATTCGATTACATCCTCAATCCTTATTGTAGAAGTTCAATTTGTTCGAGTCTTTACAATCCAAAATTTGTTTTTATTTTATTATTTTATTTATTATTATTTATTTAATAAATAAATAATAAAATTAAAAAAATATACAAACCTAATTTTATAAACCAAAGTTCAAATACACCCAACCCAAACTTAAACTCAAACCTTACGAAACCCATAACTTAAACAAAAAATGAAAACCCTAACCCTAGCCACTTTGCTGTCGCCGTCGCCGTCAACGCTCATCGCTGTAGCTTCCATCGCTGATTCCGTCGGTTCCGAACTCCACTTCAAGCACATCACCGAAAAATCCGAAAAAATCGTTTATAAACCCAACTTGAAAATGTATTCTGGACACAAAAAAAAATACACAAAACTTTTTACTGGAAAATACGAGCCAAGCAATCGAAAGCCAAAAATAGATTAAGGTATCACGTTGTATTTTTTTTTCATATTTACGAAAAGTAGTAGATCTAACTTTTTCTTGATATATTTGGAAGTATGTATATTGGGGACATTTTTTACCTTCAAAACGCTTCATGTTCTATCGCTTTTCGGGTTCTGACTACCATCCATGGCGGTTGTTGGCACCGGCGCCACGGTGAGCTCATGGTGGTGACTTGCCCTCACCCTTTTTGTTTGACCGGTTGGAGAGAAAAGGGGGATTGTTGGTGTTTTGTTTTAGAAGAATGAATAAAAGTAAAAAAAGGGGGTAAAAAACGGCTTTTAAAGCTATTGGAAGTGACGCCATTCGAGGGGAAAGTATTGCTCATTTTTAAAATTAGGCTAATTGCCCATTGAGTCGTCCCATGTTTTTTAATTGTTTCAATCAGGAACTTTTGCCTTTTTTGTTATTTTTAATTTGAACCTATAATTTTTGCTTGATTTTTAATTTGGTCCTTGACCCAAAAATTGTCCTTGCCACGTGTCTGGATTTTCGAGTTTATTGTCCACGAGGCTCTTGCTTTATTTTAAAATTATGTTTTGACCTCTAAATTTTCTAAAAATTCAAATTTGACCTTAAATTTTTCAAAAATTTCAATTTTAACCCCAAGTTTTCCAAAAATTCAAATTTGACCCTTAAATTTTAAAAAAATTGAATTTAACCCAAAATTTCCCAAAAATTCCAATTTAACCCCTGGTGCTTCTAAATATTCAAGTTTGACCCAGTTCTATTTTTTATTTATTTATTTTATCATATATGTATATTATTTTATTGTATGTTATGTATATATTGTCTTTATTATGCGTGCTTGTGAATTATATGGATATTTTTTTTGCATAACATGAAAATTTATTTTTTTAAAATACTCAAATTATTTTAATAAATCAAGGTAATATCTTTTGTCTCGGGAATTTGAAAAATCATGTTCTAATTCACTGGGTGTGGTTTTTTCTTTAAACCGAGATAATTGAATATCCTTTTAAAATTTAAATATGAGATTTTTTTTGAAAATTTCATCATTTTCGAATATTTGAATTGTTATGTCCTAACTTACTGGATGTGACTTTTTATCGATTAATTCGAAATAACGAGCTTTCTTCGGAAGTAAAATTTGTTTTCAAAATAGAATAAATTTGATATTCATGCATTGAAAGATCGTAATTTAAATTTTTTTTTGAATTTTTAATTTTCAACAAATAAGATTTCAAATAATCGATTAGGTATCAAATTAGGACGTCTAAGGGTGTTAATCCTTCCTAATGCGTAACCGACTCCCGAACTCATTTTACGGTTTCAAATACCAAAATTATTTTAATGATTTTTTTAAAAAAAATCTCGAGAGGTGACTCAATTACACATGTTTTAAAAAATTATTGGTGGCGACTCTATTTTCATCAATCGAGACTTGTTTTTATTTTATTTTTTCAAAAAAATGGTTTCGACACTTATCACCATTTAAAATATACAACCCAAGTTGATTTGATACAATTGAACTATCACTACCCAAATAATCTCAAAACATTCTATGAACACCATTATTTTCATACACCCTCATACTACCCAACTCTCATATTTAAACACTTCATTATAAAACATTCATGAGTTTCTCATGCTAAATCTTTACATATACAAAACATGCAGAGAAATATACCCACAACATTCACAAAAAATTTACAATTACAATAATGACATTTCTCAAAACACTTAATACTTTTAGAAATTAACTCTCGATTTAATTAATTTGAGTCGAGAGAATCATAAATATATCAAAATCATGAGGGAAAAATCAAGTTTCACTTACATGCATCCACCCACAAAGACCAAACCTCAAGCTTCAACAATGACTTCTATTTTAATCTACTTTTCGGCATAGGAAGAAAGTCAAGAGACAAAAAAAAGTTTTCTTATTTTAATGGTCTTTTCCTTCTTAACCCACTTTTCCTCATTTGTTAATTACTATTATACCCCATTAAATTTGTTATAATTACCATTATGCTAACACATCAATATCCACTATCTCAAGTCATGGTATATTTATCTTTCTAGTCCTTATCTATCATTACTCTTTCTTTTTATATCCTTTTTAATTAACCTCCTTACCCAACTTAAATATTTTTATTACTAAACATCCTCTTAATTTTCATTAATTTCAATCCTAAACCTTTATCTTAATTATAACTAACAGTAGAGTGTTACAAAAATAGTTGGTCTAAGTTTGGAATATGGAATTTGAAGTGCATGAAATGTAATTTTGTCTTGAAGACGAGAATGAGTCTGTTTTGAATAAGTTTGCGTATGATGACATTGTATATGTCTCCAAAGTCGTCTAAAGGTGTCTGTCGAGATTAAAAACATGAATATTCGAAAGGACAAGTCCATGGTTATTGCACCACAATGAAACAGCCATATCGTGTAAAATCATAGTTAGGTTATGACATCATATGGAAAATTTAAAGGAAGGTTATTATCAAGTGAGGTTCCCTATGTGTCCCAGAGCGATGAGGGACAAATATCAATAAGTGTGAGTCTAGGAAAATCCCTATCGTCTAAGACATCAATAAAGATAAGGTTCTGTGACGATTTCTGTTCAATGAAGACCTTTTTGGCAAAACTCTAGAAAGGTAAGCCTTTGTGGTGAACCTCTTAAATGATAAGTCTGTGTGGCGATCTCTATTTAAGAAACACCTTTGAGGCAAAACTCTAGAAAGGTAAGCTTTTGTGGTGAACCTTTTAAAGAATGCTTTTGTGGCAAATCTCTGAAAGGAAATACCTTTGTGGCGATCTTTGTTAAAGAAGTGCCTCCATGGTAATGTTTGTAAAGGAAACACCTTTATAGCAATCTTTGTTAAAGAAATGCCTCTGTGGCTATCTCTTCAAAGTAAACGCCTTTGTGTTGATCTCTGTTAAAGAAATACCTCTATAACAATCTCTGTAAAGGAAACACTTTTGTGGCTATCTTTGTTAAAGAAATCTCTGTTAAAGAAATCTCTATGACAATCTTTGTAAAGGAAATAACTTCATGGCGATCTCTGATAAAGGAATGTCTTTGTGGTGATCCCAATAAAAGAAGCCTTTATGGCTAATTAGATTAATATAATATCATTGAATGAACGGAAAGGTGTTTCCTTTTTTTTTTGGAAGTACTCTCGAAATTCAATGTTAAGTTTTTTGCAATCTTCATTTGAATTCTTTTAGTATTTGGTGTAACATCCCAATTTTTATTAAGTTTGGTTGTTTAAGTATGTCAAGTAATCTAATTTGGTTTGGTGGTTAAGTGTTCTGAATATCTATTTTAGATCCTGAATTCAATTTCAATAAGCTTACTGGTTCAGTGGTAAGGCTTCAACTTACCCCTATGTCTTTTGTTTGAATTCTGTGGTGTGCAAGTATGGAATATTTTTGCTCTTTGCTATTATTTGGAAGTAGAGTTTAATTTAAATTCTATAAAATCTAGTAGGTTAGGATTTAGACTACAATAAGTTATTTTTATTTTTGGAATTTATCAGAATCCCTAAATTCTCTCACCCACGAAATTGTCCATCTCCCCACTTCTATTCACCTTTTTTTTCTATCTTTTCTTAGTTTACTTATCACGTTTTCCTTTTGCAAATTCTTTCTTCTCTTCTTGTATTTTCCAAAGTCCTATTCTGTTGCACGTTAAGCTTCATTCCCATTGCGATTTTTCCATTAGTTTTGTTTTTCTTTCGTTCTTCATAGTGAATTCGTAACGGGTTCAGTAAGTTTGTAAGTTATTTGAAGTTGGTTTAAGTCAAGCATAGTTCTTGCAAAAAATTCTTTGAAATTAATGTCAGTATTGTGTATTCTTGTGTTATTAGGAGAACGTTAGATGAATCTCTAGCAAATTCAGTACTTAGAACGACTTTGGTTGATGTTAGTTGCGTGGTAAGGGTTTGTATTTTTATTTAAGAACAGTTTTTCCTTTAGAAAAGGGGTAAAATTTGGATTATTTAGTGTTTGTAATCGATTCGATTTGGTGTCGTGTGTAGGACTCAGAGTGCGTTATTGTGTGGTTTGTCAAAACTTCCATCAGGTGTGTAACACCCCTAGCTCGTCTCTATCGCAGGATTAAAGATACGAAATATTACAGAAAAAACCGGAACATTTATCTTACAATAGAAACAATCATGCTATTTAATTACTAACATTCAATAATACAATATAATTATAGTAAACATACACTTATAGGCCTTGAATTGAGCTTACGGGGTCCTTAAAAATAATTTGAAAATATTCTAGGGTCATCTTGATACAAAATTGTAAAATTTGGAAAAACTTCAAAATAGGGGTCACACGGTTGCATGACATAGGTTAGATTGTGTGAACATTCAAAGTTTGGACACATAATCGTGTCCCAGCCTGTGTGTTCGCCCGTGTGGGTATTCGAAATAGGACCATACGATCGTGTCGCAAGCCGTTTCACATACTGACTTGAAACACACAACCATGTGTGGCACACGACCATGTGATAGCTCATGTCTCAGGCCATGTGTAGCATAAATTGCCCCTAAAACAAGCTAAATCATTAATATTTTCTTGCTTAACAAGCCATACCATTTCCAATCATTTTCACACGACCAAAGCTCTTTAAAACATACAAAAAAAACATACCAGAATAAGCCAACTTAGGTGCCTAACCAATATACCTTCAATTGACACCACAATTTAGCACCTCAACTTAACTCAGTTTAACATTTAAAGTTCATTCCTTAAGCATACATCACATATACGCAATAACCATTTCAAAGCATACCATTCAACCATATCCTACCTACTTTCATATGAGAATACATAAATGTCACATACCATATATTTTCACTCTCATTTTCAATTCATCAATTAAGGACATTAAGACACATATAAGCTTGGCATAAACTCAAAACAAACCAAGTTATCAAATCAACATTCAAACCCTATTACATGCCAAAACACACATATATCATTTAATCTAAATGTCTAACTAATGTACTCTCATTGGTACCATAAGTTAACATCCAAATCAACTCAAACTAAATGCCTTAAATTCATACTTTAAACTTACATATATGCATTTATAAGCCAACATCAAGGCATATATGTGAATAAATTTAATTCACATCACATTGGAAAATGTATAAATAAACTCTTATTACATGCCATTTATAACTGTTAACCAAAACAACCAAAACTACCAATATGACGAATGAATAGTGTGATGTGCTCCAACGAGATTCCAATCAATCGAGCTTCTGATGATCTACAAGCAAAGAAAAATAACTATGCAACCAACTAATGCTTAGTAAGTCCGTATAAAGAAAACTTAACTTATCGAACATTTTATGTTAAACATCCAAGCATAATTTCCTTATGTCATAAGTCAACTTTCCTTCCTTATACACACCACTTCATAAGATTAGTTGGTGTAACATTGCCTATATAATTTCAATCAAAACATAGTATTAAACATATCTAACATTTCATTTTCAAAATTCACCACTCATACATATATACTAAACCATCTTTTCCTTTCAATTACACATTTCATCATATACCCTTAAAAGCTTTATTTACCTGTTGAACCAAATGAAACAAAATTTAATATTCAGAAAATACTCATGTAACCATTTAATTCTCTAAACACACCACAAACATAACTAGATAACATATTTATAGACATGTGAACAATATAATTACACCAAGGCAGTAATTTTCATTATCAAATTGTACTAATCAAAATGTTCATCTCATATAATTCAATATAAACAATGACTCAAACCAAAGAAATCCATGCTTCCATTCATGTACATATAGACACAAACATATCATTGTACAAAATTCCAACTCAAGAGTAATTTAACATTTAAACGTAAATTTTCATGGCCCGTTAACTATAAAAAATTGACTCGGATTCTCAGGTTTCCCCCGAAACACACCAGAGAGATCGAAATGATAACAGAGGCACTTCAGTGCAAATAGAGGTACCAAAGTACGATCCCGTACAAGCACGCATACTAATCCTATCAGCACGCGGGGGCGAAACCAAGGGTTGGCAAGGGCCTTGGCCCCCCCTAAAATGGAAAATTTTCCATTTAGGCCCTTGAATTTTTTTAAAATTTTAAATTAGTAAAGGTAAAATTACACTTTGACCCCCTAAAAATGATAAAATTTTAATTTAATCCTTTAAAAATTGCACTTTTATTATCGTAAAAATTACAATTTAACTTCGCCCCTGTCGGCATGTCAATCATATCCTAATCGTTTATTACGTTCAATTGGACATTATACTTAAATTCATAATATCAGTAAATCAACCATTCAGAGGCACTTCTTATTTCCGTACACATACTATAAATCTGTTACATTCATTTCAATATTGTGCAACCATAAGATTTACCACTACCAAATATTCATTTTCCATTTGTATTTAATTGCAACATTCAATAATTTACAAGCAAACAATGAAATTTCACATTTATTACAATTAACTAGCAATTGATATACATAATCATAAAGAAACACATATATTATTACACTACGAACTTACCTCGATAATACAGTTGTAAAAACGAAGTTGACGACTAATCCGACACATTAGCTTTTCATCTGTTTAGATTCGTTTGATTTGTTTCTCGATCTCAAAATCTCACTCATGCATTGATGGAAGGTTGGCCGAACTTCCTTGCCCTAAAAATGGTGCTTCATCGGTTGGAGAAGAAAGACATAAAGCAAAAATATGTTTTGGTGCCCTAAAAATGATGCATTACTACTAAATAAATAAGACTATTGTATAATGTAAATATCTAAGCCAACTCGTTTCAGGTGCTTTCATTTGTCGCCGTATATGATGTGGTGACGGTAAGGTCATGAAGGTACCTTGGATGATGGTGATGGTAATGGTCTTCTTGGTGATGGCGACTATTGAAAGCCAATGCAATTTTTAGATAAAACCAAACTTATCCTTTAAGAGATATTTTCTTTGGAGGATTCTAGAATATATATAAAATAAAGAAATAGGATATTATCTAGAAGACTAGATATTATACATGAAAATTCTAGTTATTAGATATTTGTGAAATTAATGGTAAGGATGTTGTAATTGTAAGTCTCAGTTAAGTCTTAGGTTTTTAAACACTTAATGAACAAACACTTAATCGGGTATTCCATGAAGATGCCTTTACAACTCCTTTTACCACTTTTTCTAGCCAAAATATGAGCAATATTTTGAAATATCTTTAGAAAATCTCTTCTAATATAACTAAATTAGCTAGCTATACTCCTCTATGAACGCTTACATTTCCACTCACTCTTCTGTTTGTCAAAAAAACCTATTATGTTTTTAGAATCTTCGAATGCAAGCAAACCATTTGTTTTCATGACATATGAGTTGATGACACCTAAGTAAGTCATTGTTATTGTGATGCTTAGATAAGAATTTGTACATACGCAAAGCTACCGTTTTCTCTATATAAGGAAGAAAAATTGAGAGAATTTCTTCACTTGAAAACTTTAAAACCTCTTGATACGTATATGAATTATGTTCCTTGATAACACAATGCGGTTTCTCTATAGCTGTTGGCTTGCGGCAAACTAGAAAAAAAATGACTATTGTATAAGTCTAATTTGTCTAGGTTGTTAAAATCTATATTTATTTATTTATTTATTATTTTATAAATGTAAATAAGTAAAATAATAAAATAAACTTTATTATTTTAGAAGTCCAAAATTTACAAACAATACTCAAATACCCCTACTAGCTCAAACATTTTTTTTCTATAAACCCAAATATTAAATAAAAAAACCAAATACAAAACTCGAGCCCAAAAGAAAAAACCCAAAAAAACAAATCCTTAAAATCTAGACATAGGAAACCCTAGCTCCCTCCTTTGCTCTAGCCGCCGCCGTTGTCAACAACCACGTCACACCCGCATCATCCCCGTGGCCTTCGGATCCGGAATTCACAGTATGCACGTCACTCGATTTACACCGAAAAATCTGAAAAATTTTGTTGTAAAAAAGGGTTATAAAACCCAACAAAAAATGTATGTTTCTACAACACAAATACACGAGATTGATACGAAAAATCACACGAAAAATCAGTAAAGTTGATAGCAAATATTTTTTTTTCCAGCAACCAAAGTATTTGTACAGATCTAGCATCAAGCAAGGTATTTTTGTAAACATTTTTCGGAACTAAAAACGTTTTTGTTCTCTTGTTCAAGATACAAGTAGAAAAGGATTCTGGGTTTTTTTTTTTTATCTTTTGCATCGCCTTTCTCCTTGTCTCGCCACCGTGGAACGTTGATGGGGCCCCTGTCGGAGTGCTAAAACCCATTGTTGATCATTGAAGGTTGACTTTGTTTTATGGAGAGAAAAAAAAAAGAAGGGTTTTGAAAAAATAGAAGAGAAATGAAATTAAAAAAAAATGGTGGATTTTATAAGCAGGTGAAGTGGCATCGTTTAGTGTAGGGATAGACCACTTTTTTTTAAAATTTAGGTAAATTCCCATTAAGTCCCTCTGAGTTTTTAATTTTTTTCAATTAGATCCTTTTGTCCCATTTTTTGTTATTTTTAATTCGGCCCTATAATTTCACTCGGTTTTCAATTTGGTCATTGACTCAAAAGTATCCTTGAGGTTGCCACGTGTCAAGATTTTTGGGTTTATTACCCACGAAGCCCTTGCTTTATTTTAAAATTATTTTTTGACCTCTAAATTTTCTAAAAATTATATTTTGGTCCCTAAACTTTCCAAAAAACCAAATTTGACCTCAAACTTTCTAAAAATTTGAATTTGACCCCTAACTTTCTAAAAATTTTGATTTGACCCCTAAACTTTTCAAAAATTCAAATTTGACCTAGTTTTAATGTAATTTTTTATATTATTTTATTTGTCAATTAGATCCTTTTGCCCCATTTTTTGTTATTTTTAATTTGGCTTTATAATTTCACTCGATTTTCTATTTGGTCCTCGACCCAAAAGTGTCCTTGAGGCTGCCATGTATCAAGATTTTTGGGTTTATTACCCATGAAGCCCCTGCTTTATTTTAAAATTGGTTTTGACCATAAACTTTCCAAAAATTATGTTTTGACCCCTAAACTTTCCAAAAATTCAAATTTGACCCCAAACTTCCAAAAATTTGAATTTGACCCCAACTTTCTAAAAATTCTAATTTGACCATTGAACTTCCAAAATTTCGAATTTGACCCCTTAACTTTCTAAAAATTTTGATTTGACCCCTAAACTTTCCAAAAATTTAAATTTGACCCGATTTTAATATAATTTTTTAAAATCCCTTTTATATGCATATGTATATTATTTTTTTTTCTTTATTTATTCATTTATTCAGTTTTTTATCTACTTAATTTATTATTTTATTGTATTTTATGTATATATTGTTTTTATTGTTCATACCTGTAAATTATGTACATATTTTTTTTGCATAACATGGTAATTTATCTTTTTTCAAAATACTCAAATTGTTTTAATAAATCAATGCAATGTCCTTTGTCTCGGGAATTTGAAAAAATCATGTCCTAACTCACTAGGTGTTTTTTTTCTCTAAACCTAGATAATTGAATATCCTTTCAAAATTTAAATACGAGATTTTTTTGTAAAGCTTATCATTTTCGAATATTCGAATTGTTATGTCCTAACTTACTGGATATGACTTTTTCTCAATTAATTCGAAATAACGAGCTTTCTTCGGAAGCGAAATTTATTTTCAAAATAAATTTGACATTCATGCATTTAAGGATCGCAATATAAATTTTTCTCGAATTTTTAATTTTCAACAAATAAGATTTTGAATAATCGATTAGGTACCAATTTTGGGCGTGTAAGGGTGCTAAACCTTCCTTATGCGTAACCGAATCCCGAATTCATTTTATGATTTCAAAGACCAAAATTATTTTAATGATTTTTTATAAAAAAAATCTCGAAAGGTGACCCAATTACACCTGTTTAAAAAAAATTATTGGTTGCGACTCCATTTTCATTTTCCAAAATATAAATCGAGACTGTTTTTTTTCTCAAAAAATGGTTTCGACAACTATTGTATACTGTTATATAATTGTGTGCCTATTTGATTGAATAAATAAGATGCTATCATAGATGCTTAATTGACTATGTTATAATCAAAATATGAGTATAGCATTACTACTGAATAAATAAAACTATCGTATAATCATATAATGTAAAATATATGCAACCATCTGAATCAAAACAAAATTAAGTCTTGATTAAGAAATGAGAATAACAACAATTCCATTAAGGAAAAACATGCATGATAATTTAATTCAAATATTCCAAACAAAACAAATGTTTGCACCATATGAAATAAATTCACAAAATAAAAAAATTGAAAATAAATAAAACCCTCTTTTTTTTTTCTTTTCATTCTTATGTTTGATAATAATTTTTTAATTTTCCATCCATTAGTTTTTTTTTTTGAATAATCTTGTTATAGGTTTTGATCATATCGGTTCTTTTTGACACAATACCTAGAACTATCCATAACCACTCTCCAACTCATAAATAAGAGGATAATACGCTTCAGCATACTTAAACATATGTTCTCGTGCATTGACAATAATACTCATCTCAATTGAGTTAAGACTTAGGCCCTGTTCAGCAATCCTTTTAGAAAGGACTTTTCTAGTGAAAAGTCCTTTTGGCTTGAAGGATTAATGAATAAGCCTCTGTTAGGTGCTTTTTTTGAATTTTAATACGGATTTCCTAAACCATTAAAAAAGTTGAAAATATCACCAGTAGCAGCCCAAACGAGCTTTTAGAAAGTTTAATTATCTTTTTAGCCTTAGACACGGGCACCAATTTCTTCTTATTTTTTCTTCTAAAAATTTGCCTGATCTCTTTTATTTCCTTCCTTCTCCCCTTCCATTTTCTTCCTTTCTTCCATTTTCAATCAAATTTTTATGAACTTTTCTCTTCTTTCATCTTCTTTAGCTCCAATGGGTAGTTGCTGTGATTCTTCATAATTTGGTAGCCTCCTCACTCTTTCGGTAGCCTCTCTTTGGCGCTAATCTGTGCACCCATCATCTCCTCTTCCAGTAAGTGTTGTGGTTGTCTTGTGCTTCCTTTCCCCCCTTCTTTGATGAAAAGGCTGTAATAAATAGATTTGTTGCTTGGGGGTTTGGTGAGACTATTTGCTTTGGCAAAGGGTTTGTATGATTTTAGGACCATGGCATTTGCTGGGATGGAAGCCCCTGCTACTTATGGAGAATTGATTTCTATTGGGGGCCTTGGACCTTTTGTTAATGCCAAATTGAGTTCAACTGTCGTTGATATTCTTCAAACCAAGCTCTCAATTAATAGCTCCCGCTTTTACATCAAATTCTATGATGTTCAGGTTATTTTTTTCACTCTACTTTTGCTACTTTCATTCCATGGTATTTATGGATTATTTTCTTCTTTTCACAGATAATCTTTAATGCTTATATGCTTTGTCTGATGTAAACTATGTAGTTGTAATCATAATCTTTATCATTTAACCCAATTTTTATCTTCTTTGAGCTCAACTTTAGCCAAAATATTGTAGGAGGCAAACAGAAATAAATTGTTTGTATATCTCACATTTTAGATATTCTATGGAACCTTTGTAAAACAATGCTTTTTGGCTTTTGATGATGCTTCAACTATGCTTTGGTTTGATTCTACTCTCGGCCATGCAATAAAATTGCATCATACTCATCAGAATGAGGCCAACAAATGATATTATCACTTGCAAGAAGACCTTTCTAGCTTCAGTTTTACTCATTTCAAGTGACTCTTAGAAATTTATTGTCTTTCCTTCTAAGGTGATTGTGATTTTGATCTCTTATGCATAAGCAAAATTCAAAATAGAGTAACAATTCTTGGTTTTGGGTTCAGTGTGACAAAGCAATTTCATCTTACTTTGGATCTATTTTTCTGTTAAAACTAAGAATAATCATTTTAGCACTCCTCCTTAATACCGAGTAAAGTATCTATCTTGCTTTTAAAATACTTATTTGCGTGGATTTTTTACTAGGATATTCTTTTATTGCCACTTGAAATCTCTGTTATAAAACTTGGACTGACCTGACAGTCAAACCATCCTACCCAACTCCTACTTTTTACTCTACCTTCCTTGAGCTCATTCGAGAACATGACATTTCATTCAAAGCATTGACTTGAATGACCCAATGGTTGGACTAATGGACTTGAAACTCAAAACCTTGAACAAATAACTATCCTATCTGGTTCGGATAATGATGCATGGAATTAAGCATCCTATTTCACTTCTGGCTGTTAACAGTTGGATAGGTTTTTAAAGGTTAGTATGTGATTACCTTGTTTGATTATGTAAAATGATGTCATCTCCTTATTGAAGGAACGCCTAGAAATAAGAAATGTTTTTTCAAAATATAAATGATTTTACTGTGGACAAGTTTATCTGAGAGGACTGGATTGTAGCATATATACAAGATTGACAAGCAATAGGAGTCATAATTCTTACACTTCTCTTGAGTGGATACATGACAAGGTTATCTGGATAAACAATTCGGGCAACTCAAGACTGTATCCTGAACAATCGAAGTTGATTCCTTAGCGTATCTATGTATGCCAATAGGAGACATGCCATCTATCTACTTGCATGCCTTTTTGTATGTGCAATTGTGTATCCATATTTGAACTTCTGATTTTTTAAATATGCTAAGATCTAAAGAAACATGTTGTATCATTAGGTTAATGAAACATAGCAATGCCATTGGACTTGCATTTAAATAACTTGCGTGAAACGAGATTTATTATAATGAGAATCTTATTTACCAAGTTACTTGAATTTAACGAGATTTATTATAATAAATCTCGTTATAATGAGAGATACGTTGGGCGTAGATCCCAGCTATCAAGCACTATATCTCATAGGTGTAGAGGGTAAAGTGACAAATCGAGCTTTTATGGATCAGACCGTTCTTGTCGACATGGCAATTGCAGACATCATCAATGGGCTTGAAGATGCTGGAACAAGCAATGTCGAAGACGGTGGTACACTCATGCAGGAGTTGAATGATGAATATTGACATACGGATTGTGGATATTCCGGACGAGTATGTTCAAAAGTTGGTATTAAGTGATTGTAAGAACATTGCCAATGTAATTTTACTTGATTATTAGGCTATAAAATGCCTCTTTTATTATAAAAAAAAAGTGACAAATGTCAATTTAACGATATTGTTGGAGTTGATGTTTGGAGATAATATTACTCCTTTTTGGTATATAAATATTACTCCTTTTTGATATGTGGAGATTATGCTAATGTAAAACTTTTGATGATGTATTTGATATATAAATATTACTCCTTTTTGAAACTTTAATCCAAATGCATGTAATATTTTAATTTGTTAGGTTTATATTTTTTATATTATGTTAATATCTAATATGAGTTATATATTCAAATTCAATTTTAAAATAAAATAATACAAATGTATTTAATGATTATATTTAAATATTTAAAATCTAGTTTATATAATCTAATTAAAATTTTTAAATAATTAATATTAATTACTTAAAAATATTTTAAATTAATAATTTATATATTAAAATATTAACAATAAGTTATAATAAATTATTTTTATATTCTTGCTAAAATATCATAATATTAACTAATTTGAATATTATTTAAATGTATATTTATTACTTTACAATATCATGTTTAAAATGAACATTTTATTTCTCAAAAGCACTTTTTGACAGCAATAGTAAACAATCAAATCTTAAATTAAACGTTTTAAAAGTATTTTTCAAAAGAACTTTTCCACCACACTTTTTAAAAACACTTTTTAAAAACAATACTAAATTAACCCTTAATCGACTTTCATCCATTAATTAATAGAATTGATTTTGGTTAAACACTTTCTCTTTTTTCTTAATAATCAAAAGTTATAATGAAAGTAATACTTTTTTAATCGAAAAAAATATTCAAATTTACATATATCTTCGTAAATTATTTTATGTAAATCAAGATAATATTGCATAAAGAAGTCAATATTAAAAAACTAATCAGGCATTTATTATATAAATATTGCATTGATTATATTTTATTTGTAGAACTTTCACTTTTTAAGTGATTAAAATGTTACAACATTTTAACGTAAGTGATTAAAATATAATATTTTAAAAAATAAATGACTAAAATATAATCGGAGGTAAATAAAAATAACTATTTTAATAGTTTACCCTAAAATTTATATAAGTCCAACTGAATGATTTTTAAATATTTTAAAAAAAAATTAAGTTATTTAAATATCATAATTCACAGATTGAATTTGATAGAAAAATCAATTTGATTATTGAAATATTATTTCCATCATCATAGAAAATAGCTAACAGAATTAATTGAATTTCTTTCCTAAATTTACTACCAAAACATTTAAATTGCGTTGTTAGATCTTCAAAAACCTCTGCGAAGAGGAATTTTTGTTGTTGCTGTGAATAGGGAAAATCTCTCGATGTTTTGCTTTGGATATGGTAAAATGGGTCATGAAGTCAAACATTGTGAGGTTATCACAACTACAGAGAAGGAGAAGGGGGATGATGATTTCCCGTATTCCATAGCATTGAAAGCTGAGTCGAGCATGTTTAGGAAGGAGAGTTTATTGTTTGGTACCGCAAACAAAAAATTTAGGAAGCAATGTCAATATAAGGGGGCGTCGGAGACGAAATAGGGAGTGGAGGAGATGGAGGTTGAATTGACGGCAAAGTCTTTTGGTGGCAAGGGGGCAGACATTTACTGGTTCTTGAGGGGGAAGGGAAGGAAGAGGCGGAACAGGTGGAGTCCTCGTTGCATATGGTATTTCCAAATTCGGGGCAGAATTTGAGGGATAAAGGGAATATTATTTCGCCACAAATCGGGGAGATAGATAGCGATCGAGGGAGTCCTATAAATTTGGATTGGGAGAGGGTAAGATAGATGGGCCAATGGAAGATAACGCTCAAAAGATAAAGAGGCCTAGTTGGGAAAGGCTTGCTAGGGATGTCATTGAGGGGAAAGAAGAAGAAGAAGAGTGTTAGTAATCTGGGAAAACGGAAGCTGGAGTTAGAGGGCATTAACGAAGATGAAGTTCCCATAATTGATTTAGAAAGGAGACATTTAAGGAGTGATTCTGGGATAATTTAGACGCAAGGAAATTGGCAACAAATCAATCATGTTGTAGGATTTAATTTTGAAGGCATATCCCATAAAGAAGATTCGCAAGAAGTAAAAGCTGGTAGTAGGCTGAGCTTTACAGCTGTGGACCATGACTTAGAAGAGAACCCATTACAGTTTGGAGAGGGAAAGAAAAGACAAAGGTTTGATTATTCAAATTCAAAAGAGTCGAATTCTCATGATTGATTGGTTAATGTTGATGATGGTGAGGAAGTGCAAACCTTACAAATATCGGTGACTGCCAGTGAGCAAACCGGTCAGAAGCCATGAAAATACTTAGTTGAAACATTTGTGAATTAGGAAATCCACGAAATGTTATTTGTCTTCAACATACGTTGAAGTTGCATAATCCTCGTCTTGTCTTCTTTATGGAGACTAAAATTTTTGCTAGTAGAATGAAAAAAGTGAGAAGGAAGTGTGGTTACTTATATGGTTTTGATGTGGGGCGAATGGATCGAGGGGAGGTTTAAGCTTGGGTTGGAAAGCTGATTGTTTGGTTACTCTTAAGAATTTTTCTAAAGACCATATTGATGTAGAAATCCAAGATGATCAGGGGGTCTACGTTGGAGATGGACGGGTTTTTATGGTTCCCCCTATAGTAGAGATCGCGAACTATCTTGGAACCTGGTGAAAAATCTTGGGAGATCTCAAAGTTTACCTTGGCTCATATGTGGTGACTTTAACGAGATCTTAGTTTCTCATGAGAAACGTAAAGGTGTTCTGAGGGAAGAATGCCGAATGGATGAGTTTCGAAGAGTGCTGGAAGATTGTTGTTTGGAAGATATGGGCTTTTGGAACGACAAAAAATGTGCAAGTGTACACAATCGTATCAAGTGATAAAGTGACAGGTAAATGTCAAGTTATCGTATCCACAGAGACTGCATAAAAAAAATATTTATGAAATAATCAATTAAGTATTTGGTTAGGGAAATATAATAATTTGAATAGGATCAATCTAAACTAAAATTAATCTAAGTAAAAAAAAAAAAAAAAATTCAATTCAATTCCAATGCTCGATTTCAAGACTTTAATCAATATGATATAAATGTGTTAGATTAATTGCATTAATAACTTAATATTATCATAGTCATGTTCATACTTGTTACGAGATACATTCACGACAACTCAGTATCTTGTTAACTTATACAACATCACTTATCAAAATTCATTCTTCTCTTGACTATGTATCTATGTCAAATCAACCGATTAAACCAATTTTAATAAGTAAATGTGTTTGTACATACATACTCATGAAGTTAAAATAATCTTTTGAACATATATCTATACCAATTCAAACAATTAATTAATTCACAAGCAAATAAAGGATCAAGTGAAGTAACAACATACACCTATATTGAAATAATTTAATCACACAATCCTGCAAGTTATGCAAGGCTAATGTATTATATAATTTTGTTGCTTAATTTAAGCCTTAACTACCTTAAAAGATTAAATATGCACAAATTAAATAATGTGTCTATTAATCATAATTTTAACCTGATTAAATGATTAATTCATTAGTTATATCACAAGTGTAATGCAAATATAACATAAACATTATATTATTTAATTAAACAGAACAATGAAGACCTATAACACATAATTTATAATAAATTAAGCAATCAACACAATCAACCCAACACTTAATAAAATTTAAGCCATTTTAATTAAATAAAGAATAGCAATAATAATAGTATTCATCATAATAACAACAAGAATCTAAAAGAGAGAAAGGGATTGAAATCAAATCCAACAATTCTCTAGAACTGCTATCGTGTTCTTCGTAGTTCTTGTTATATCGAGGTCTCTGATGAACACCCGAATAAAGCTACTCCAAAAATGAAGAACACTCTTTTCCAAGAGGAGAAGATCGAACAAAGGAATAAAAGGGAAATAAAAGGAAAAAACTAGAGAGAAAACGAGAGAGGAGAAGTGTTGGTGAATGAGTGATGAAAATGGGTAGCAAAGGGAAGTATTTATAGGTGAGATTTGAAGGTTATTTTTAGAAAATAAAAATCAACAACACACTCTCCATGGTCGGCCACCCTTTGTGCAAATTTAAATAATTCAAACTTTGCTTAAATTGGCTTTGGGAAAATATGTAAAGACACAAATTATGGAGGGATTTGAATGAGATTTGAGATAATCTTGAAGGCTGTTTTGCAGGTGTGAAAAAACAACTAAAATAATTTATTGGGTCAGCCATTTGGACTGCACTAGGTTACCCAATTTGTGGTGGTTCAATCTTTCATGTTGTGCACATTGAGTCACTTCACTTCACTTCACTTCAAGCTTTATAATTTAATTTTTAACCCAATTAAATTAAATTAAAAATATAATAACACTCAGAAATTGGACTAACACTTGTCGGAAAATTAATCATCTTTGCTCTTAGTTCACTCGATGTAAAAATTTCTCCAACGGTTCAAGTCTTCTGCAGTTTCTACTGAACCGATTTTTATCACTTATGCAAAACTATCGAAAATACATCAAATTCATGCTTAATTATTATAAAAATAATTAAAAATCAATATATTGATAAATTAAATACAATTTAATTATTTTATAATTAAATCATACTTTTCGACAATAATTACTAAGAATTCGTACAAATTTGAGTTAAAAAAAGCATGAAAAAATCGTTATATTTTTGTGTTTCCAGCTTTACTGGCTCCTGGTTTACATGGGAACAAGGAAATTTGTCGGAAACTAATACCCGTAAACATCTTGATCGGTGTCTTGCAAAGGCGGAATGGGAACAACTTTTTCCTAATTTTTCGTTGAAACACCTTAGCCATTCGTTCTCTGATCATTGTCCCCTACTTTTTCAAATGACTGATAAAGATTTTAGGATCGAAAATGACAATTTAAATTTGAAGCTTGGTGGGGTATGGAAGATTCTTGCGAGACGGAAGTAAAAAACTTTGGAAGGAGAATATTTTGGTGGCGTAAGAGTAGTAACAAGCATGGCAATCATTGGTGTCAGTGGAGACATCCTTGTGATTTAAAAGAAAAGGGTGGTATGAGATTTCGATGCCTATCAAAATTCAATCTAGATCTTCTTGCTAAACAAGATTGGAGATTAATTAATTTTCCAAACTCCTTATTAGCATGTTCCCTAAAGGCTAAGGACTTTCCGAATACGAGTTTTTTAGAGTCAAGATTAGAGAATTTACCGTCATATACTTGAAAGAGTGTGGAGGCCACAAAAGGTATTCTTGATACTGGTATGTGTTGGCGAGTTGGTATTGGATCGACAATTGAGGTCAGAACTGATGCTTGGTTACCTAGGGGTCCAAATCAGAATATTCAGTCAAACATCAATGATGGTTCCATTCAAATGGTAGCAGATTCGATTGATCCAATAACAAGAGCTTGGAAGGAAGGTACTATTCAGAATACCTTTGGAGAGGATGATGTCCAGAGAATCTTAAGCATTCCTTTGGCTCGAGTTCCACATGATAACTTTCGGGCTTGGAGTGGAGAAGCTTTGGGAGAATTTACGGTGCGGAGTGCTTACAGATAGTTAACACATGACAATAGCGGGAGTTCTACGTATGGAACTTCCCTTTCCTATACAACCCTTTACAAAAAGCTTTGGAGTACAGAGCTCCCATCAAAGATCAAAATTACAACTTGGAGGATTCTAAATAACTTTGTGCCTACTTATGCTAGTCTAAGTTACAGAAGATTGATCGGAGTTGCTAACTGCCCGCGTTGTGCCAATGGTGTTGAAACTGTGGAACATGTGTTCCAAGATTGCCTGCAAACAAGGGAGATATGGCATCAGTTAGGGTTAACACAACAAATTTTATCAACTGATTTGTCTATCAAAGATTGGATTTCTCAATTTTTCGAGAATAATTCCAAATTCTTATGTCACATCTTCTATTGTGCTCTAATGGAAAAAATCTAATGCAGCAAAAATAGTGGACTTTATTAAGAATTATTGGGGGAAACTTCCATGCAAGCTTCCGCAAATATAACAGGAAATCTTTTTCGGGAATCCTCATTAGAGATGGTTTTGGCTCTGACAATCATTCATGGTAACATACCTTCCCCTTTCACAGTAGAGGCTATGGCATGTTTTCAAGCAGTTAAGACGGGTCCACAAATGGGTTTGTCGAAGGTGATTCCTTGACTGTGATTCAGAAGCTGCACGCAAATGGAGTTGAAAGGTCAGATTTATGAGGTTATATCTGTAAGATTAAAACTACCTGTGCCGCGTTCCAAATCTGTGTGTTCAAACATGTTCCAAAACATGCAAATGCAGGGGCTCACTTATTAGTTGCTGAGGGGTTAAGAAGAGAAGAAGAGACTTATCTTTTTAATGCGATTCCTCCTTACGCGCAAGAGGCAATGGATAAGGATTGTCAGCATTTGGGTTTTTCTGGTCGAACGTCGATCGAGGTTTCACTGACTAAGAACATAAGATTTGGTGGATTTTTTGTGGGCAAATAGTGTTGGAGTGTTTTGTCCATGGCATGCGAGGAGATTGGAGGAATCAGTAGGTCTCTTTTCTTGGTCTTTCGAAGTGAAATTGAAGCGATTGTGCTACTTCTGAGGTTTTTTCATCAGTTGCTTCGGGAAGACAAAGCAGATCTTTGGCTACCATCAAAGCTTCAGTGTATGGCATCTGAGAGGTTTCTTTGCTCAGTTGTTTTAAGGAAAAGGAAAGTCTGCATCCGGGTGGTCGGATCTGCAGCTTATTTATTGTTTTATTAATTTTTTGAGAGTGTACTTTCTGTTTTGGTTGGACTTTGTATTGTTCTTATGTTTGTTTTGGTTTTAGGATTCTTTTGTTTGTTGAATAAATTCCAACCATTCACATTTCAAAAGAAAAAAATTTAAATGATTGTAAAAAAATATTATGTGTAATTATTTCCTTTTCTTTCCATTTTAATTTTACCTATCCAAACAAATTAATATGTAATCCTTTCCTTTCCTTAACTTCTCTTCCTGTCTTTGACTTAATTTTTTTTTTTACTTTCTTTTCCTTTACAATTATTAATTTATTGACATTTAATTAACTTTCTCAGTTTTAAAAATTAGGCGAAATAAAGTGAAAAGAGCCCCTCAAACAACTTTTAAAGAATTAAACAAGAAATTACTATCAATAATCCAACAAGAAAACTATTCTTGCAGTTAAAAAAATTCCCTTAAAGAGTAATTTTACTAATTAAAAGAAATCAAAACTCTAGAAATCCTAAGTTGAATGAAAGTTCTAAATTACTAAAATATATAACTGTGCTTCTAAATAAACATTAAAATTAAACTCAATATAATTTAAACATAAATCCAAAACTTTCAACTCGTAATTTCCAATTTAATTATGTTTAGAATTTTTTTTTTTGTGCAATCTTTATTAAAATAATTGTAACTTGAGCTATTGAACTCGAAACAACGTGTTTCAAACAATAAGGTGATTTTTGTTATTATTATTTTTTATTTTGGGTCAAATTAAACAGTGGATTTCCTTTTTTTAGTTCGGTCAAGGCTAATCTAGCCCCAAAATATGTAAACCAATTCAACCGATTTTTACTAAATTTTCCTGGTGATGGTTTGTGGTCTTTTACCAATTCTTCCTGGTTCGCAAGACAAACAAGTTTTAAAGTTTTCTAGACAGATGTGTTAATTAATTTTTAGTTCAATTGATCGATCCAGTCCAATTTCAAAAATATTATGTAAAAGTAAAAAAATAAAGAAAAAGTTTTAACTTTAAATAAATTAACTATGATTCAAATCCATATAAAACTTCTATCAAATCTATTACCTTAATTTGAATCCATATAAGGAATTATTTTATTTTATTTTAATTTTCATGTTTCTATTATAAAAAAAAATATTTTCATATGTATTTTCATGTCTTCATTGTTATTTTTTACTTTTATTTACCAAACATGTCTTTTAATTTTCAAAAAAATAAAAAAGAAAGTTGTTTTTTTCTAAAATGAAAAAAATATTATCACAAAAATAAATCCAAGTATTTTACAAGTCAAACTTTAAATTATTTTATTATACAATCACCTTCCGTAATAATATTTTATTATAATAATCAAGTCTTTCATAAAAATGATTATTTATGTTTTATTTTTATCCTTTATAACAATTTTTAATATAACAAACCATAAACTTATGAAATATACTCTTTACTAAATTAATTTTTTATACGAACATATTGTCTCAAATTTTAATGAAATGTGACTTAAATTTGTCATAAGAAAATTTGCGAAATAAAAAAAATGAAAATCAATGTGATGATAATATAGACTACATAAAATCTCAGTTTTGATTCATGAATTTGATTATTGATGTCAAGATAATTCTAGTGTTATTTAATAAATCAATTATAGTTGTTAACGTCACGCCTGACAACCAATTTCTCTTTACTTTTTTTATAATCAAGATGGAGTTCGTTGAAATTATTTCTCTTTAAAAAAAACAACTCTATAACTTCGCACCTAAGATTTAACTTACCGATATCATTAACAAGGAGAGTGACCTAATTCTAGCCAACAAAGACAAACAAGCGGGGCTCATTTAGATTAGATCACATGTCTGCATAACTTAAACTTATCATGCTATTCGCCACAAACATTAGAATCAATTAAACAATTACAAATTTAACTATTCTAATTGACAAGACAAATATTCTAAGCAATTGAAATGATATTGATGGTCAACAAACCTGAATATTTGTAAATAAAATAGATGACATGAAAATACTACAAGATAAAAAAATAAAAAATAAAAAGCAATTAGATCTCACAAAGTTTTAAAATCAAACTTTGAAATCCCTTTAACTAGAAAAAAAGTTTAGAAATTTATAAAGTAAAGAAAACACAAAAATAAAATTATAATTATAATAAGGGCGATTATGTCCTAGTCTGTCTAACTCTATTTAAATGGTAAAATCACACAATGGAAAAAATACAAATGTGACATTAAGTAAAAAGACTTAAGGGTCAAAAAGACCATTAATAAAAATAAAATAAAAAATGAATTGAGACTTTTAAAAAGTGCACCCTTTTAAATCTTTAATGATAAAAAAAATCATTCAAGTTCTTTTATTGTGGAAAACTATTAGTTGACTAATTTGACCGTTAACGATTCTAACACGATCAATGACAGTCACAAAGAGATGACATATGACATGTCATGTCATTAAAATTTGAAAAAATATTATTTAAAATAATTAATAAAAATTACATTTAAAATGAATTTAGACATTCTGGCATCAAAGTTCATTTGAATTTGGACAATAAATTGTCCAGATTTTTTCTAGATGAGTTCATAACTATAAAAATTAGAAATTATGACAAGAAGTATTAATAATTATTTAAAAATTATAAAAATTAAAATATGATAAAAATTTATAAATGCTAATAATTTTAATAAATATATAAAATTAATAAAAAAGCACATATGAAATGAACTTAGACCAGATTCATTCTAGACAAGTGCAAAATTATAAAAAAAAATGTACAACTTAAAAAAAATTATAAACTCATTTCGCTATAAATATAATAAAACCTAAATTATATTTTAATGTTAATATTATCAAAAGTATTGTATGTGGTTTTTTGAAAAAATTAGGTTTAGAATTTTTGGAAGAATTTTTTATGGAAACGGAGAAAGAACATGTTTTTTCTTTGATTTTTTTAAGAGATTTTTTTGTTTTGTGAAAGTTCGATAAGGGACGAATTTGGTATTTGGATATTATTTGTATCAATGCTCTGGTCCATCATTCATGATTGGTTATGAAATTATGCAAATTCAATTGCAATAAAAATGAGAATTTTCCGAAACGATGAAGAGATAACAAACGAATTTATTCATTTCTAGTGTTAAATGTTCAGGCATTAAGAATAACAGGAGATTGGCTGAGTATTTCGCTTTTTTTAGAGTCCTGTTTAGAGAATAAACAGGGTTTTAAATAGATACATAGAAAAAACCGTGTGCAATAAAAAATGCAAGCACAGTTTGGAGAGGGATTTTTTATTTTTAACTTACACGTTTGAAATCGGAATTATTTAAAAATATTATTTTATTTTATTTCATACTTAGGACTTTTTAGGTTAATAATTTTTAATTTTTAATATTTTATGCTTCATATTTTAACCTTTTAGGAATTTTTAAATAATTATTAATAAATTTTTTTTTATAATTTTTAGTTTTGAACAATCTAGACAAATGATTTTAAATGAATTTTTACAAACATTCTTCGAAATTGATTTTAAATGTAATTATTACAAACATGTTTTTATTATGTGGTATGTCACATGTTTGAATGTTATCAATCATATTGCATTGTTAATGGTCAAATTGGACAACTTTTTAGCAAATAGCCCTTCAACTCTTTTCAAGTTTCTATGGTGATCGGTGGTTTGGCTATTAGTCAGTCGGTTGCCACGTGCTCTCGCCTTACTCGTCAGCCATTGTCTCTTCTTTTTTTTCAACGCATGAAGAAGCACGATTCAAACTAATAAATTCATGGCCTTAGTTTAGGTTGTGGTCATAAGTCGAGGGTGAAGATTGGACCATTTTACTGAATTAGTGATGACTGTTTCCATGGAGTCTTTGATTGGTTCTTTTCAGAATTGTTGTTTTAGGTCAGCAACGCCATGAGAGCGAGCAGTTTCATCAATGGTTTGGCTGCTAAAGTTTTAGGCTCCACTCCTCTCTTTGCTCATTGTTTGATATCTTGTATGAAGCTTTGACTTTTGATTGCTTGTGAGAAAACAAGAAAAGAAAAAATCTGACCGAGTTCCTGGGAAACAAATATTTTAAGAAGACATTGATGATGTAAAAAGAAGACAAATTTTTATATATTAACCTGTTTTATTCAATATACAAATACACGTCGGTCTATGTTCACAGAAAATTCAAACATCGGTGGATCACCATAACCCTAATCCTATAATTATAAAATAAACAATCCGAACTTTTTATTGCCGCAACTCTCTCTCTCTCTCTCTCTCTCTCTCTTTCCCTCTCAGCTTCGAAAAGAAATTGAGGGATTTCATTTCTCATCAAGGATAGAAAGTGAAAAGATGCAAGTGGTGAAACCAAGTTCGCCGATTCCGAGTTTTGATTTCAACAGTGTTCCTTCTTCGCCCAGTCGATTTGGTGAATGTTTCTTCAGTGCACCCACCACCCCGTCACGAATATCTGAGTTTTATAGTGAATTTGATCGTTTGTCGATCATGAATCATAATCAAAGAAGCACTTCTTCGGCGGTTCCTTTTGGTTGGGAAGAAAAACCAAAATCAGTAGGAAATACAAAGATCGATGATGATGAAGAAGATTTCGATTTTGATTTTCGTCAGCCATTATTGGAGAAAACCTATCAGGTTTCAGCTGAAGAACTCTTCGATGGTGGGAAAATCAAGCCCTTCAAGCCTCCACAAGTTGTTGATGAATATGATAAGAAAAGCCCATTTTTATCATCACAAGGGAAAAATATCATCCATGCTTTTTCACCAAGTAAGAAAACGAATACAGAAGATGGAGGAGGAGGAGGAAGAGGAAGAGAACGAGTCCATGATACGTTATCAAAGAATTCCAGCCGTAGAGCAACAAGATCACTTTCTGCCTACCGAGTTTCTGATGAAAATGATCAAATCAGCAGCAACATTAAGCAATCATCTTCAAGAAAATGGAGATCATTAAGAGATTTGCTGCCGTTTAGAAGCGCATCTGATGGACATAATAGAGATACATTCAGGAAGTATTCTTCAAGTTTTATCAGAAAATCTGAAGATAATCATCACAAGAGTTCAAGTTTGAAATCCGTTGACAGCTCTGGGTCCGCAAGACCTAAGAGAAAAGTTTCGGCTCATGAGTTACATTACACAACGAATAAAGCAGCATCCGACAATATGAAGAAGAAAACATTCTTGCCATACAAACAAGGGATCCTAGGAAGATTAGCTTTCATTCCTGCAGTGGGAACACCTGCAAGATCATTTAACAATACTATGTGATTTCATCTTCTCCATTTCCATTTGTTTTTTTCTTTTGGTAAAGATTAATTATCCATTTCATAGTTGTTGCAATACAAATCCTAAAAGTGGATGGTAAAATGCAGACCAAAATTTTGATTCTAATTTTCTTTTAGTGAGGTAAAATCATCTAAATCCATGCATAAATTTATAATTTTGTATATTTCTGATAAATCAAATCTAAAATTTTAAATGCCATATCAAAACCACATCATCAATTTCAAGTTGTAATAAAAAAGAAAATCACAAAAATTCAAAAAAATTAAAAATGAAGAAAAATGAAAAAATTGAAGATATTCAAAAATTGTTTTATGAAATTATAAAAATTATTTTTACCCTTTATGCCATGTGGCATCTCATGATTAGTACATGTGGCAAATAGCGTCAGAATTTAAAACAATTAGAGAGAGGTACCATATTAATAGACAAAAATAAAAATTTAGTACCACATTAGACATTTTAAAATACAAAGTAAAATGAACTTTGTGTGTTGGCCTAATGGTCAGGATGTTCATCGCCTTGGGTGTAGTTTGGGTTCGAATTCCGTTAATCGTGTTGTTGTTGTTAAGGCTTTGCCTTCACAAGAGTAGATTTTGTCAATGACCTTTTTATAAATTGCATGAGCTCAAATATCAACATATGTAAATTTTATATTGGTTTTGTTAAAGTTGTAAAAAAGATAAAATTACCCTTGTAATAATATAAATTATTTCAAATATGTAATGGTAGTTTAGTAACTACACAATTGAGTTTATTTTTGGTTGATTTGTGTAATAATCTTGGTTAGGGATTTAAATAATAATATAGATATACAAACAATGTGAGTGAAACACTTTGTCTAATAACATTGAAATGTGTTAAAAAATCAAAACAAAACTTTAATTGAACTGATAAAGAAAAGATTTTAAAGATGTCGTTGGCATTCAAATCTTACCGTACATGCAAATTTTATTTATACATGGAAGGGTATTTTCATAATTCTCTTAATCAAGTTGAGATTCGATTGAAGGTGACGTCAATTAAGTCAGAAATTTAAAAAATAGCATAGATATACAAACTAATGCAACTACATGTAAATTTTTTACTAATGCAATTGGTGTGAGTTTAAATCCAACTACATGTAAATTTTTATTGGGTTTTCTAATAAAAAGAGTAAAATACTCTCTAATAATTTGACTTGTTTTAATTACGTAACTATATTAGTGTAATTTTCATAATCGAGTTGGTGTTCGATTGATTCTTGACACCAACACAGCCAAGAGCTCAAAAAATAGTATAGATATATAATTGATTGATGTACTAAAGTGTGTATAATAAAATTGAAATGTATAAAAAAATTAAAAATAAAATATCAGTTGAGTGATAAATTCAATGCTTGACGTGAGTTCAAACCCTATCATATGCATATTTTTATTAGTTTTTTTTTAAATAAAAAAATTAAAATACCATCAAATAATGTAACTTATTTTAATTAAAAAAGGGTATTTCCATAATTTGATGAATTTTAATATTTATTTTTTATTTTTAAAATTTCAATTTAAATTAGTAGGTCAAATTTTTTTCTATTAATCATATATTAGGTGTATTTCAAGAATTTTTTGTGTTTTAGTTAACTTTTGATTTTGATGTGTCTTGAAACGGTGGACATTTTGAAGGAACGTTGGGATAAAATGAGAAATGGTGACCTTTCCTACTTCTAGAATCTAGACTTGAATTTATTATATACATTTGACTTCAAAACAAAAGGAGTGACCTAACGCAAATAAATTAGATCGGAATTATATATGAATAATTCTTTAGTATATTTGGGGTGAAATTTTTTTATTTTAAAAATAAACATAAATAAATAAAATATGTGATATAATTTTAAACCCATTTGTGAAGTTAAAATTTATTACGTATATCAAATAATTAAAATTAATTACAAATCTTTCTTTTTAAATGGAAGAATACTAAATGTTTAAATATGTTCAAATTTATGTCCTCCTAATTATCGTAACAATAATGATATTAATTGAATTAAAATTGTAAAATAAATACATGTAAGAAAAAAAAAAGAGTATGATTAGTTGAATTTTCAAAACAGAATTATATAAACAAAATAATAAATAAAAGATAGGATAAAATTAGAAATGTTGACATTTTCTAGTTCTAGAATCTAGACTCGAATTTATTGTCCACATTTAACTAGAAAGGGGGGATTGTAGAACAAGTTAATTAAATTGAAATTATAGTCGATTGCTGATTTATTCGTATTGAAATTTTCAACCAAAAGCAATTACAAAATTAACAGGATTGGATTGACAGTAGTTGTCAACTTCTGGAAGTTGAGAATGCATTATCTTATCTTCTGCACAAATACCTGCACTTTTTGTACTTTGAAAAATAAAAGAACAAAAAACTCATTGGGTGGATTTGAAACATTCCAAGAGAAACCATTAACAAATCTAAAATACTTGAGCAAATCAGTAATGTAAAGCTCAAGTAAAATAGCATAAGCAGTAGCTAGACTGCAACTCACACCTCAAAGATTATGATACCCAGAAGTTTCAAACCAATCTAATCTCTAGTGGTGAGTTGAACAACAAAGAAGAGGAAACCAAAATCTTATCAAGAAACTCAAAACAGATTAAAGGAAATCATTATTCAAGATTAAATCCAAGAAATGTGGACCAACCATATCCAAATCTGGACGTTATGATCAGTCCAGACGTTATGGTTGAATCTAGAGGATAACAATAATATGTTGAAATCTTTATTTTTCAAAATGTGATTAGATACGAAACCGAAAATCAAAGTTTTATAAACGTCGCCACAAATCTTTGATAGAAAAACTTGCCACCCTTAAAACGCTAATGTGAATATATCAATTACTAACTTAAAGTCCAAATTATACTAATTCATTGTGCGTATGACGCTTGCTTTATAAAACTCATAATTCTGAATAAAACTTTGCAGTAGAAATTTTAGAGTTGATAATTTGGAATCCAGGATCTTGATAAGTGAAAATGTACAGTTCACCAATCAGACATATTCTGAAGCATTTGTTATAAATTTTCTTAAAACCCATTTTAAATTTGCAGCGGAAAGTCCTTATCTTGTTTTAGTTTAGAAAATTGAATTCCAATTTTGTTAGCTTGTATGATTTATCAGTTTTACGTTAAAACTTCCAAAAATCGAAACCCAAATACAAACGAATCCAAAAACATAGCCCAAAACCAAATGTCCGAAAATCTTAATTAACATAAACCAAACCATATTATTTGAAAGCCCAATCCGAGCTACCGCTCGTCGTCCGGTCCTAAGTTAGAAGTTCACCTGAAACGTATCAAACGAAAGAGTGAGCCAAAAGCCCAATGTGTGAGCCGACCCACAATCAGAATTTTCTTGTGGGTTTTGCAAAAATAGTAAACAAATTGTAATTTTATATCATATTACAAATCAGAGCATATCATAAAACATCATGAAGCTTATCATATATCAGAACGTATCATAACAAATCAGAATTCAAATAAGAGCATAACTTTTAAAATCTCATACCAGAACATATCTTATCATATCATATCATATCATATCGGATCATATCATATTATATAACGTCCTACCCTTATCCGTTATACATCTTCTTCGACCAGCCAATCACACCAAATAGGATTACAATAGTCCATCCATCCAATTACACCAATATGTGGCGAAAATGTGCCACTCATATAATTGTAGCTGCGTTGCTATATACAAATTTGTGTTCTAGCCGCTACAATTGCAATGTAAACTGCCAAATAAAACTTCCTTCATCATATCATAACTCACCCCAATGCATATGCAAAGTCACGTTAACATTTATACATATCACAAAGGTTGTATGGTGTGCATATATGAACAAACATTATAATAACATAACACATACCTTATACAGATCAAAGCATATCATATTACATAATCGAATTGGATAGCTTATCAAAACAAATAACAAAATATATATAACACACATGATTTACATAATAATCATACTTAACTCACGTACCTACTAACAAATAACAAAATATATATAACACACATGATTTATAGAATAAACATACTTAACTCACGTACCTACTTATAGCAAATTATAACGCATTATATTACTTATTGAAACTTATTTAACATACCTCATACACTTACTCATGTTTGTAACGCCCCAAAAATTTAAACTCTTGTATCTGGATTGTGTCAATGATGAGCCTAGTGGTTCAATGGTCATGCATCTATCTAACTTCCCTTAGGGTCATGTGTTTAATCCCTACGTAAGAGGATAAGAGTAATTTTTGCACTCTGTTGTCCATTGGTTTATTATTTTTATTTTTATTTAGTTAGTTTTAAAAGAAACCAACATTTTTTATCGTTCTTCCTTCTTCAAAGAGAAATGAATTACAGAGTTTTATTTCTTAAAATATACGTTTCTTTTATTTTTTCTTCTGGTCATTACGAGTATACTGTTGTACATTGGTTCTTGTCCATGAACAATAGTGATAAGTTGCGGTAAGTTTTGGAAGTTGTTGAATTGTAATGAGCAAGGCAACTTGAGTTAATCGTTGCCATTGTTGAATTTGGAGCTCCTTTGTGAATTTTGTGCCTAAATGTTCACTGTAATGTTTTAGGAGGGCGATCTATCGAGGGCGATTTCTTCAAAGAACATAGAGCATGAATTGTCAGAATAAAGGTATTTTGAGTTTTGTTTTGGCTGTGTTAGGCACTTCCCGAAGGTGGGATTTGGTTGCTAATTTTTGCATTATTGAGGAATTAATTGCGTAATTCATTGTTTATGTCGGTTTAGGCTACGAAAGTACCCGTATCGTGGGATTTCGTCATTCCAAGGTAAGGTAACAAAACCTTACTAATTGTGCTATGAACGTCACAACAAATATGTGCAAGCATACACTGTCAATGCAAATATAGTATACAGAAAGGAATCTGTCGAATATCGATCCCACAGAGATGGGTGTTTATGTTTAAATCTATCGAAGCAATTTGAGTTAAATGAAAAGAATTGTTAAGAGTAATGTCAACGCAAATTGGTAAAAACTACACAACTTAAGAGTAAAATTTTTCAATACAAATGTAGTACAAATTGTCAGAGCAAATTAATAAAAGATGAATTGATTGTTAAAGATGTTTGTAAATGTAAATTCAGTAATATAATGGAAATAGATCAAGTGTAAAGAATTGGAAAGGATCGTTGACTTCACAAGTTAACAACGCTAGATGTGACTATGAGGTAACTAATAGATGAATTGTCTCCGCAATTACATTAATGAGATCTTACTGCTATCAAACTCTCTGTTTAACAAAGACCCAAGTACTCACAATTACCACACCTTACAGTGCTGGTAATGCTTTGTACTTAAGAACAAGTAGCCAGAATTCCTTCTTGCCTGAAGCAACTTCCGTTGCCTTGCTTGTTAATCTAACTTGTCACCGCACCTTCCAATGACTGTGACTGCAATCGCACTTCCGTGGTTAAAACATTTAAATCCAAAAATAAACAAGTGAGAAGAATTGAATGGAAATCAGAGCAAATCTAACATTAATAGATACTTCCATATACAATTAATAGTTAATAGAATTCATCAACATTCAAGAGGGATTAAGGAAGAAATTGAAGCATGCTACTCCTAGTCTACTAGAATCCTCCCTTAATCGCTCCTCTTGCATCGCACCTAAGCACTTCTCATCAGAAGTAGTTGCTTTCTTGTTGCATCAGGTCACTTTCCTCTGGAATCAAACTTTCATGGCAGCTGACTTTTGGGAATGAGAGAAATTATAGAGTTGAATTCTTCACAGTTTGATGATGATATTCTCTCTCTTCCTTCTATTTATAATCACTAGCAATTACAGATCTTCCTCCCTTCTCAGATTTAACTCCCATTTTGCAGTTGTAAAAGTTTGTTATTGCCATCTATGCACTCACGCAGATCTGGTTTGTTCATTAGGTAGTTGCAGATTGTCGCAACATCTCTGGATGCAAATTATGATTTTAATTTACTGCGACAATTTGACATTCTTCTACGCTGGTGCTTCTGGGTATGTTAGCAACGTAAAATCCCTAATAAAATGTAGAAGCATTCATGTGATGACATACTTGGCTGCAATTTTAGATCAAACTTATGGTCACAACTCTGAATGCTTTCCTATTCTAATCTTCTAAGGTGGATTATAACAACTTTAGACGCAAAACTAATACTGAGTACATCGATATTAGTAGCATAAAGAGGATAAAATGAAAGAAAGAAAGTAAGACCATACAACACTGATTTGTAAAATGCAAATACTAAGTATAAAATGCTGCTAAATATGATACAAAAGGAACAAATATTACACTAATTTAAAGAGAAATTAAGTGTCATTTCTAATGCTATCACACCCCTAAACTTGAGTTTTTACTTATCCTCCAGTAAATAAAAGCTAGCAAAGTTATATTCAAATTCTTGTCACCACACTTATAATTCTAGCAACTTATATTCTTTGGAATCCTAATGTATAAATTGTATTCATATGCTGGAATATTGCGCCGACAATTTATAGGCATAAATAATCAAAATTGCAACTTCACTAATGATAGCATCATGCTTTAAATTTTAAATCTTCTTAACCAATACAACATTTATTGTATAATAATAATATATATATATTTTATATGTGACTGCGAGATGTCTTTACATTACTATACTCTTGTTCTTGGGTAGTAACGATAGGGTGCAACAAACCCTCAGGGAGCATGTAATTGCGCCAACACACACTCTTGCAATGACAACCTTTAGCTAGATAATTTTTCTAACACTTGTAGTGGAGTGTTCCCCCTTGTTGAGTCACAATGCACCCACATTGGAGTATCTTTTATTATTAAATATAATTATATACATAGCTGGAAGATGGTAAGTTAATTCAATATTTAAAGAATAATACTACTCATTTATTATTAATACAATCTCAATTATTCATCAAAAATAGAAGTAATCAACATTCAATCACATTCATCCAATTGACGCATTAGCATTCCAAATAATTCAAGATTTAAGCATCAAATGAATAAAATTGTGGTTACATTTTTTTCTCAACTTTGCATACTTTCATTCAACTAAAGAGACAAATATATTCTTAAACTTGTGGGTGTAATTTCATTTCCATTCCAAACCTCCCCCCAAACTTAGTGTCTGCATTGTCTCCAATGCACTGACAATACTATACAAATATTAATGGAAATGCAACTACAATGCAAATGTGAAAATAAGTAAAATGAAGGGACAATTAAAATGTAATGACAAATAGATGAAATGCATGCAACTAACTAATGAAAATTAAACTAACTCAGTGTGTTACAGCCAATGATGTGATTGTTTTGGACTTCTTTTTCTTCTTTGGACGCTTCTCTTTGCTCTTTTTCTTTGCCTTACGTTTGCGCTTCTTTTCTTTTGGGTCAATCGGTGTAGTAGATTGTTCCTCCATAACCGGTTGAAGGTTAGCTTCATCAACAGTCATATCTGATGGATGGATCTTAGCAAGTGGTACCACATATGGCACAATATCCAAAGGATTGAAACCCTCATTATTGGATGTGACCGCCTTGGACCAGCTCGTCGTAGATGGTGCCAATTTTTCATCAGATGCACCCACACTGGTAGGTGCATCGACAAATTTCTCAGATAAATTTATCAGGACAATTTTTTCTTCCTCTTCATTTTCATTCTCTTCTTTTCTTTTTTCTTCTTCTACTTCAATACCCACAGAAACAGTTGGTGTGTGATCCTCCACAGCAGTAGTCCCTCTTTAAACCATATTGGCCCCCAAACTGTTCGAGAGTTAGTATTCAAAGAGGCTAGCTATGTTTCAAAAGCAATCCTCCATATCCTTAGAGTGCACCTCTTGATCCTTATCGTCAGAGATGTGGATTCTGTTTGGGGACTAAACGGATTGAGTTCTTCCTTTTGAAGCATGCTATTCTGAGGATAGAGTAGCCTCATCGATAATAAGAAGGAACACAGGGAATGCTGACATCATATTTCTGCTCAGATTGCTCAATGCACTGACAATAGCAGTATTCTATGCCCTAGTATAAGCATAAAATAAGATCTGTCTGTATTGCATCTCTTCTACTGCGCCGACAAGACTGATTTGTCTGCTGCTCATCCGATTAACAAACTTTTCAATCTCAACAAGCTTCCTCCAAATTTGAGGATCTATGGGCACATAGGTATGGGTGTATTTTTTTCCCTTTTTCCTTCTTTTTTTGGCGGAACCTCCTTCACCATAGGTGTTTCCTGCCCTCTTTTCATCCTCTCTAAAGTCTCTTTCCCTTTACGAGGCACAATGCCCATCTGTTTACACAATATCATGATCAGAGAAGGGAAAGGTAGGATACCTGTTTGTTTGATGGTGACTTCAAAGATTTCCTAGTGAAGGATTACGCCAACATCAACTCATCGTCCTTTGAGTATAGAATTTAACAGGCACATTCTATCTAGCATTGCAGTGGTGCTTTGAGTGGATGGTAGGAGATGACAATTGATAAAATGAAACCACACTTTACTTTGGACAGTGAGGTAGCGACGGTGCATGATGTAGTTGTTTGGATTGTTGCCAGTCCAAACAGTATCGACGACGCATAAATTATTCAGTAAAAGATCAGCGCCCTCCTCTATTAAATTCTCCCAAAACTCAACTTGCTCATCTTCTCTCTCAGCAATGTGGAAGAGAGCATTTATGTGGTCAACACTCCAGGGCACCAAACCTTCACAAACGAATATAAATTCTTGTTCTGGATCAATCAAGTTAGCATAAAATTCCCTTACCATGGAGGGAAAATATTCTGCCGGATGGTCACAAAACTGCTTCTATCCAAAACGAAAATTTTTTCTAGTGACTTGTTTCCCCAATGTCAGTTGTGGGGACAACTGAAATTCCTACTCAGGATTATAGAGTCCTTTTAACATAACCTCATGATAACTGTTCTTCGTCGCTTTTGATAGGAACAGGATAGGCTCTTTGGGTTATGGGTGGTCGGTATTTTGACCATTGCAATCGAGGATTTAGCCACTGATTTGGATGAGGTTTTTGCATCGCGAGTTCTTGCCATGACTACTGAAATAAAGAGAGTGAGAATATCCTACAGAAAAACTAAAAGTTGAAGATAAAGAAAATTATAACAATAATGGTGGTTGTAAGTCTGAGAAAACAGTCGACACAAAAATGAAGTTTTATAGACGATAAAGGTGAAGAGACATGATGATTGTTGTTGCCGTGAGAGTACATTGTGCCTGCAGCCAATAAATGCTAGAACACAGATCATACTTTTTTAGAACAATCCAACGGTTGGGGATTGGGGTGAACCAACCAACGAGATTCTTGCCCAAAACATTTCGCTAAGTCATCAAAGAAATACGTCGACAAGTTGTGCTATCATGTGCGTCGACAAAAAGGAGATCTTTTATTCCTATATAAAACTAAAGAAAACAAATTAAAATAAGATAAAAGACAAAAAAGTAAATATAAAAATTGCAATGACATTCTTAAAAAAATGTGACCAGGTTAATGGTCTCATTTTGTTCGTTGATGTTTGGGCTTCGTTAATGCTTTAATCGTTGGCCATTCACTTTAAATTGATGCCCATCATTCAAATCTTTGATTGTCACTGCACCATGTGAAAATGCTTTGACAACTTCAAAATGACCTGATCATCTTGAGCGCAATTTTCCTGGATGCAATTTTAAACCTGAGTAAATTAAAAGCATTAATTGACTAGGAGAAAATTGTCGTCGTAAAATGATGTTGTCATGTCATTTCTTAGTTTTTTCTTTGTAAATAGTAGCATTTTCATAGGCATTGCGCCAAATCTCTTCCAGCGCTGAAATGTACAACAATCTTTTCAATCCAGCAGCGTTATAGTCCATGTTCACTTGCTTGATTGCCCACATGGCCTTATGTTCAAATTCGGCAGGCAAGTGACATGATTTACCAAAAACCAGCTGATATAGCGACATCCTTAATGGTGTTTTGTAAGTGGTGCGAAGCGCCTATAATGCATCATTTAACCGCGAGGACCAATCTCGTCTAGATGGGTTAACTACCTTCTCAAGAATACCTTTAATTTACCGATTGGAGACCTTAGTTTTTTTATTCGTTTGTGGATGATACGTGGTTGCCATGCGATGTTTCACACCGTAATGTTTCAAAGCTATCGCCACCTGATTACAATGAAAGTGAGTGTCTTGATTGCTTATTAATACGCGAAATGTTCTAAATCGTGTAAGGATATATGTGTGAAAGAACTTTAACACCATCCGAGCATCGTCTTTTGGAACAGCAATTGCTTCGATCCACTTGGAGACATAGTCAATGGCAACCAAAATATACACATTTCTAAAGGAATTTGAAAATGGTCTCATGAAGTCTATACCCTAAACATCAAAGAGCTTAGCCTCTATGATAGGTTGTTGGAGCATCTCGTTGTGTCGAAATATGGAACCAGTGCGCTGGCATTTGTCACACTGTTAAGAAAAATTGTGGGCATCTCGAAACAATGTAAGCCAGTAAAATCCTGATTGTAAGACCTTTACGGTAGTCCTAACACCACCAAAATGGCCTCCATAAGGAGCATCATGGCAATGCTTTAGGATAGATAACATTTCTTCTTCAAGAAAGCAATGACGTATGATGTTGTCAGCGTATACGTTAAATAGGTATAGTTCATTCCAATGATATTTCGCAACATCCCGAAAAAATCTGACCTTTCTATGACCTGTTGCACTAATGGTAGCTTTTTACAGACTAGATAATTGACAACATCTGCATACCATGAAAATGCGTCGACGAAAAATAATTTCTCAGTTGAAAATACGTCAACAATTTGTGACTTATTTCCATCTTCACTTTCAGATTCCAGACGAGATAAGTAGTCTGCTACTTAGTTTTTCGATCCTTTCCTATCCTTAATCTCAACATCAAATTCTTGTAATAAAAGGATCTATCTAATCAGCCTGAGTTTTGCATCTTTCTTACTAAAAAGGTATCTCAAAGCAGAATGATCAGTATACATTGTAATTTTTATGCCGACAAGATATGAACGAAACTTGTCAAATGCAAAATCTACTACCAACAACTCTTTCTTAGTTTGCGCTTCAATTAGAGTCATATTAGCATAATGGATTGAATGAAATATCTTATCCTTTCTTTGTTGAAGCACAACACCTATAGCAACGTCGCTCGCATCGCACATTACCTCGAAGGGTTGCGACCAATTTAGTGCGACGACAATGGGTGCCTGCACTAGCTGTTATTTAATTTTTAGAAATGCTTCCAAACAAGCTTCATCGAACAAAACTTTTTATTTTGCTCCAACAAGGAGCAGAGTGATTTTATTATTTTGGAAAAGTCTCGGATGAATCTTCTATAAAATTCGGCATGGCTGAGAAAACTCCTTATTCCTTTTACATTATTTGGTGAAGGTAACTTTTCAATGATTTTCACCTTTGCTTTATCCACTTCAATACCCTGACAAGATATTCGATGACCAAGGATAATTCCTTAGGTTGCCATGAAGTGGCATTTTTCGCAATTTAGAACCAAGTTGGTGTCCTCGCATCTTTTCAGCACTTTTGCTAAATTATCAGCACATATATCAAAATTCTGCCCATGCACAGAGAAATCATCCATAAATACCTCTAATGAATCCTCGATCATATCAGGGAAGATAGTCATCATGCACCTCTGGAATGTGGCCAGGGCATTACACAAACCAAATGACATTCGTCAAAAAGCAAAGGTTCTAAATGGGAAAGTGAAAATTGTCTTTGCTTGATCTTCTGGTGCAACTGCAATCTAGTTGTATCCAGAATATCCATTAAGGAAACAGTAATAGGCCTTACCAGCTAATCTATCCAGTATTTGATCAATGAACGGAAATGGGAAGTGATCCTTCTTTGTGATCGCATTTAAACGACAGTAGTCCACACACACTCGCCAACCTGTAGCAATGCGAGTAGGAATTAGTTTATTTGTATCGTTACTTACAATCGTGATGTCGATCTTCTTAGGCACACATTGGATCGGGCTCACTTATATACTGTCCGAAATAGGGTAGATTATACCTGTATCCAACCATTTGATAATCTCTTTTTTCACTATTTCTTTCATTTTCTCATTTAATCTTTGTTGTTGCTCAATTAAATGTTTTCATTCATCTTCCAACCTAATTTTATGCATGCAAAAAGAGAGACTAATGCCTCTGATGTCTGCTATGCTCCAAGCGATAGCTCTTTTGTGCTGCTTCAATAATCCGATTAATTTTTCTTCTAGGCTCGCATCGAGGCTTACGCTAACAATTACAGGTAATGTATTATTATCACCTAGAAAAACATATTTCAGGTGTGTTGGCAATGGCTTTAACTCCAGATTCGGAGCTTCTTCAACCAATGGTTTAAAAATAGGGATCGTCCTATTATTCAGATCCAAAGATTCCAATTACTAGACATGTTTCAGCTCATAATTATTAACCTCAACTTTGTGGTCACATTCAGGTGAGATATTGTTATCAGATGTCACCGTATATTCCTCTGGCACTGTTGAACTTCGTTCATCAAATTCCTCTGTAATTAACTCGTCTAGAACAACAATGTGATGACATTGTTCCTTACTTCATGATGGAGATGCTTCGAAAACACTGAAGGTTACATGTTCATTATTATGATGCATGATCAACTCGCCCTTGAAAACATCTATGAGTGTGTGTCCCACTGCAAGAAATAGACGTCCCAGAATAATGAGCACCTTCTTATCGGCTTCACAATCAAGTATGATGAAATCGATCGGGAACACAAACTTATCAACTTGGACGAGAATATCTTTAATTTGTCCTTCAAGTTGTGCCAAAGATCTGTCAGCAAGTTGTAGTATCACCGCAGTGGGCTTAATATGACCAATCCATAATTTCTTAAAAGTTGAAAATGGCATAACGTTAATACTAGCTCCTAGGTCACATAGAGCTTTACCTAAGTAATGGTTTCCAATAGAGCATGGAATTGTGAAACTGCCAAGATCTTTCATTTTTGGTGGTAACTTATTTATCGGTACAGTGCTACACCTTTTTGTGAGTGTAATTATCTCAATATTGGATAACTTCTTCTTCTTTGATAATAGCTCCTTCATAAATTTCCCATAGTTGGGAATCTGCATAAGAGCATCAACTAGAGGTATATTAATATGTAATTGTTTCAAGGTAGATACAAACTTTTGATAATCTCTGTCATTATCTTTCTCCTTGAATCGTTGTAAAAATGGCAAAGGTATGTTGACAGCAGGTTATTTTGTTGTAACCGATTGTGTCGACATGGGCAGTTGCGTCAATAACTTCTTAGGATGAATGGTCAGCATTGGTACGACTACTGGTGGTTCCTCCTCATTTACTTCTGCTGTGTCTTCTTCAGATGCAACTTCTCCTTATTGCTTTAGTTCGTTTGCATCGATAGGTGCCTGGTTAGAGCTGCTACTGTGTTCGACAGTTTGCTTCCCACTTTGCAATGTAATAGCTATGCAACACTCTTTACCTTTCTAATTTGGATTTTCAGTATCACTAGGTAAAACACCTAGTGGTCGTATGCTCATGTTGGAAGCCAATTGTCCTAGTTGTGCTTTCAATGCTCGAATGGAATATGCTCATCATCAAAGCTTCAAAAGTAGCCAATGGATCTAATCTTAGTTGAGAATATTGTTGTTGTTGTTGTTAATGTTGTCCTTACATATTTGACATCGCATTTTTGTTGTGGCAGCATTCTTACATATGGTTGTATCTGATTATATGACTGCATCTAAATATGTGATTGCATCTGATCAAGTTGCACATGCATTTGTAGATTGTGATTATAATTCTGCTGCTACTGACCATAACTCCTTTGTCTAAAGTTACCTTGATTTGAGGAATTTTCATATCTGTATGTTGACGCATTCTGACTCCCCAAGGTTGTTGAGCTCTACTTGAACTGTTATATGAGTTACCATATAAATTTTCGCGGATGTTATTAACATAAAATGCATTTTCAACATGCTATGGACAATCCTCATAGCTATGGTTGTTGCTGCAAATTTCACAAGAAAATGTCAGGACATTCATTTGTTGGGCTACTTGAATAGGGGCAATATCACTCGTTCCATTCATGTTTTTGATCATGTTCGTCAAAGAGGATACTTGTGCACTTAGGACTGAAATAGTATCTAATTTCATAACTCTAAGATTTATTTTCACCTGAGCAAAATGAGAAATCGGGTATTGATAATCATTTTGTGCAATTCTATATAAGATTTGCACAGCTTCATTGTAAGTGCAATCCAACAAAAGACTATTAGCAGATGCATTGACAAGATTTCTTATATGCGCATTTAATCCATTGTAGAAGATCTCAATTTGCGTCTCCTGTTGGATTCCATGCATAGCGCAACTTCTAAGCAAATTTTTGTAACGTTCCCATGTAGTACGTAAATTCTCATCATCCGATTGACGATATGCCATGATATCATTTCGCAATCTAGCATTCATTGTGGGTGGATTGAATTGCAAAATGAATTGTGTTGCTAGCGCATTCCATAAAGTAATAGATCTAGCCAGTAAACTAAGAAACCATGTACATGCCTTTCCTTGCAAAGAGTAAGGGAACAGCTACATCTTCAAGGCGTCATCAAGAGCACTATGTTAACTGAAAGAAGCACATATAAGTAGAAAAGATTTGAGATGCTCCCTCACATCTTCGTGAGGCAAACCTGCATATTTTCCATTCGAGTTAAGCATTTGGAACATCAACGGTTTTAATTTGAAATTCTCAGCTTGTATTGCTGGTCTAACAACCCCTGGTTGTAAATCATCGAGCACAGGAACAACAAAGTCTCTGATTGTCCTATCTGGAATTTGCTTTTCTTGTGGTAGCGGTATATTGTTGATTCCTTGTGGTTGCACTGGAGGAACAACATTTTGTGGCAGCAATGGTATTAGATCGTTATTATTTCCAGCCATTTTTCTTTACTCTTGTCTTTTCCTCCAAATAGACCTTTCAAGTTTCGGATCAAAACTAATAATGTTGTTAGGATTTCTCCTTGTGGACATAAAACACCTAATAAAAAATGAAAAGAATTAAGAAAAGATTAGTAACCAATAAAAGTTAGAAAATAAACAAATAATGCAACTACAAAAATAAACATCAAACAAACGTCATCCCCGGCAACGGTGCCAAAACTTGATCGCGTCATGAACGTCGCAGCAAATATGTGCAAGCGTACACTGTCGATGCAAGTATAGTAGATAGAAATGAATATATCGGATATCGATCCCACAGAGATGGATATTTATGTTTAAATCTGTCGAAGTAATTTAAGTTAAATGAAAAGATTTGTTAAGAGTAATGTCAACGCAAACTGGTGAAAACTACACAAGTTAAGAGTAAAACCTGTCGATGCAAATGTAATACAAATTGTCAGAGCAAATTAATAAAATATGAATTGATTGTTGAAGATGTTTGTAAATGTAAATTCAGTAATATAAAGGAAATAGATCAAGTGTAAAGAATTAGAGAGGATTGCTGACTTCACAAGTTAACAACGCTAGATGTGACTACAAGGTAACTAATAGATGAATTGTTGCCGCCATTACGTCTTAATGAGATCTTACTACTATCAAACTCTCTGTTAAACAAAGACTCAAGTACTCACAATTACCACACCTTCCAATGCTGATAATACTTTGTACTCAAAAACAAGTGGCCAAAATTCCTTCTTGCCTTAAGCAACTTCCATTGTCTTCTTTGTTAATCTAACTTGTCACTGCACCTTCTAATGACTGTAACTGCAATTGCACTTTCGTAGTCAAAACAATTAAATCCAAATATAAACAGATGAGAAGAATTGAATAGAAATCAAAGTAAATCTAACATTAATATATGCTTACTTATACAATTAATAGTCAATAGAATTTATCAACATTCAAGAGGGATTAAAGAAGAAATTGAAGCATGTTATTCCTAGTCTACTAGAATCCTCCCTTAATCTCTCCTCTTGCGTCGCACCTAAGCACTTCTCATCAAAAGCAGTTGCTTCCTTGTTGCATCAGGTCACCTTCCTTCGAAATCAAACTTCCATGACAGCTGACTTTGGGAATGAGACACACGGATTACGCCCACGGGCGTGTGTTAGACCGTGTGCCCATATTGTTTTGAAAGTACAGAAACAATTAGTTACACGACCTGGACACACGGACGTGTGCCGGACTGTGTGGACATTCTGTTTGTGAAATAAAAAACAGTGAGTTACATGGGCTAGACACACGGGCGTGTGCCAGACCGTGTACCCATACCGTTTTGTGTGAACAAAAACAGTGAGTTACACAGCCTGGACACACGGGCGTGTGCCAGATCGTGTGACACACACGACCTAATCCATGGTCGTGTGTCCGACTGTGTGTAGTGTATTTTCATGTGTATATCCGCTGCTTACCGAAAGTTATCAATTTACTAAACTGGTAGTGACACTGTAAATATTACAATATGCTACTGAACTAGAAGTGACATTGTAAACACTACAATACGCTACTGAACTGGTAGTGACACTGTAAACATTGCAATACACTACTGTACTAGCAGTGACACTAAAAACACTGCAAAGAAATACTGAGCTGACCGTGACACTGTAAACACTGAGTACTGTACTAAATAGGTAGTGACACTGTAAACACTACCAGATCGATATTAGACAGTTATATAACTATTTTCATAACTGTGAGTAGTGGATAATGCTACATAATGGATTAAATGTCTTATATAGTATGTACAAACTTTTACCAAACTATATTGTAAGACTTAGTAACTCAATATCTTGTGTTCAGGTACTTCTCAGACTTGAAGGCTGGCGGTCGGGAAGCTCGGTCAATTTAGGACGTACGATTAGTGACTAGACATCTTATATTATGTTAGATACTTATGTATGGAACTTTAAATCGATGCTAGTACTTTAATTGAATGTTGAACATATGACTATATTTCTTATACAATCGTATGCTTGCTATTACGGTATTTTGTTCTTTCATTCTGTGATGTTCTGGACTTAACTTTTTCTCCTAGGCCAGGTCTAAGGTGGTACAATGTTTGTCTACTAAAACTTAAGCTTTGCTGGGCCTATATAATACCCACAAAAAAATTTTCACAATCTTAATTCAAAAGTCGGACATTACCTCTCTTGACTTCATTAACTCGATTTCTTCTAATCCGATTTTTGGGATGTGATAACAATAATAATGTTATTAGATCAGTATGGTAATTCAAGCAATTTGATATTCATCAAGATGTCTCAAATTAAAAAAAAATTTATTTAAAGAGGATTTTATGAATTATGGAACAATGACTAAACACAGTTTGATTTTTCATTATCGGAAAATTTAACAAATTCGGTAAGTAATTTCTTTTAGGCTTAATTTTATTTCCATATCATTAAAATTAATATCCTACATCATTATATAACTTATATAATCATTAAATTTAAATATTTTAAATTTGAATGTTTATTATATATAATATAAAAATATTTTATATTCATAATTAACTTTTTTTTCTAAAATCTATTTTAATTATAATTTAACATAAGTTTTATTGTTAATTATAAATTTTAATATAATTATATAATATTAAAAATATTTTTATAATATTAAATAATAACCAATTTTCAATTTTATTTTATTTTTATTTTAAAATCATCATATAATTATATTAATTATTAGGTTAAAATATGCCCAAAGTTCCTATACTCTTCGTAAATTAGAATTTATTCCATGTACTTTTATTTTTAATAATTTAGTTCTTTTACTTTTCAAATTTTAAATTTGGGGTCCAATGATTAACACTAGTAAAATTATTATATTAAATTCAAATTCGTTACAACGTTATGTTTTAGTTACATGACTACATAGTGAATATTTTTTTTAATTTCAAAATGTCATATGAATAAATTTAACAAAAAAATTAACAATGATAGCAACTGGACTTGAATTTCGAAATCTGAAAAATAGATGGACTAAATTCTAAATTTGTAAAGTGTACAAAGACATATGGCCTATTTCAACCTAATTATTAATGCCTGTTTCGCTATAAATTCAAAGACTTTCGAGTTTCAAATTGGATCTATCTTGGGCTTGAATTTGAATCGATTGAACCCGAGCTTCGACTTGGGTCGATTTATTTGAAACTTAGATTTATCGAGCTTGAATCAAGTTAAGCTCAAACTTTTTTAGGTTCAAAACATTAAACTTATTTTTTTTTTAAATTCGGATAATTACAAGCTTAGATAGACATAAATTAGATATATTTTGTGAGCTTTTATTGAACTACAATTTAATATCAACCAGATGAATTGATGTGGCTAATTTTTTGTCCAAAAATTTATCTCCAACAAGTATTCCGACCTTAAAGGCATTTGTATGCTAGACGTATTAGATATTGTGAATATAAAGAAAGAAAGTGGGGAGGTGGGAAAAGTGGCATTGACTTACCATAGCCATCCATAGCCATTTGCCCCTTTGCTGTCGGTCGGTCACTCTGTCTGTCCACGACCATCCTTCATTCCTTCGCAACTCCACATGCCCATGTTTCTATTGAAGGATGTAACCACTGAAAAGTTTTTTCCCCTTTCTTTTGATCCATTTGCTGTCACCACAACACGTTTGAGGGCCCAATTTTGCCTAATTTTCTTGCCTCCAATGTTTCCCCTACTTGTTCTTCTTCCATAATACACCCACTATTTTATTTTTTTTCAGTACATTGAAAAGCATCTTACTTAATTTGAGGTCCCCAAGTTAAAATTACATCAAACCCAAGTAAGTGTAGTTAGTGTTCATCAATTGAAGTGATATATAGTTAGCAAGAATTTGATTGATTGGGTAAATTCTATATCTTTTCATGGAAACACAGTTAAATAATTGGACAAAGTGTGATTCTTAGCTTGCATGTTTGTTTGCACTTCAAAATCATCAAACTCAATAAGCAAAGTCTTTCCAGTATGGAGCCCAGGTGAGCTGTTAAGGCTTTTTAACTCGCACGCCAACTATATCATTTTTATGGAATATGATGTAACCCTTCGTCTAATCAGTGTGGTGAGGGCCAGTAACCAGACCCAGATTTAAAACATACCAATCAATAATAAATCTTTTGAAATTTTGTTCAAGTGTTATCATTAAGCTAAGACGGGGAGCCATTTTGAGTGGTCCATCATTAGTTATCATCTATTACTTACAGCCAGATTTGATTCATTGTTTTGTTTAGATGAATCCCGGTTTGAAAAGGACCTGTCTTTGTTTTTCACATGGCTGCTAAATCATAAACAGGGCATGTGAAGAGAACTGCAAATTTTTTTCTGTAAACTACCAGTTTAGGGTTCAAATTATAAGAAATGTTGAGGCAATTGAAAACAATGTGATCAAATATTTGAGTTTTGGTGCTTCCTGAAATGCCTCTATCGAGTGAGACTATGGTCTGTCAGCAATAAAGAAAAGTCGGTCACAAGAATAACCAAAGGTGGTCTTTCTTTTTTTTGCTTTGCCCCATTGTCCATGGATGAAACAGTGGAAGATGAGCTGAACCTCAATAATTAGTGAGAATTTGTGATGGGTTTTCTTTCTTCTTTTTTTTTTTTTTTTTTGGGGGGGGTGGGGGGGAGGTGGGGAGGAAGCATAAAGCAGATATATCAGAGAGTCACATGCTATAAACCCAACATTACAGGAGTCCTTTCTTTCCTCCTTCCGAGAATGTTTTTCTCAACACAAGTTGTGGTCCGACCTCCTTTTATCTTTATCCTTTTCACCTTCCTCTCTTCACCCTAATTAATTACCATAATTTTGTAGGCATCTGGAGATAATTTAAGTAGGTTGAAACATTATGTGTAACATTAAAAGTTTAAATTTTATCATATATATTTCTAAATTATAAATAAAAGGAAGGTCTCTTTCAGGCTTTCTTCGTCTTCTCTTCCCCACCTCAAAGATTCCAAGGATAATGAAACCAAGTAGACCCCTCCTTGGTCCCCATTTTCTCCCTCTATATTACTTGTATCTTTGTATTTCTACTCACTATAGCCCTCTCCCTTGAATTGAATACTTGAAACAAAGTCCAACGATGCCACCGATTCACTCCAGTCCATATTTCCAAATGGACAATCCGGCAATACTGTCTTTGCTCCGGCCAACTCCCGGCGAAAAGCACCGGAAATCCAGTAGTGGGGGTCTCTTGCGCATGTTCAAGCTTTTCCCTATGCTAACCTCCGGGTGCAAGATGGTAGCACTATTGGGTCGACCCCGGAAGCCAATGCTTAAAGATAGTGCTACAACGGGTACAATATTCGGGTATCGTAAAGGCCGAGTTTGCTTAGCCATACAAGCCGATCCCCACAGCGTGCCCATATTCGTGATTGAACTACCGATGCTAACCAGCTTACTTCAAAAGGAAATGGCGTCTGATATTGTGAGAATAGCGTTGGAGAGTGAAACCAAGACGCATAAGAAGAAAGTGTTGGAGGAGTTCGTGTGGGCAGTGTTCTGCAATGGCAGAAAGATGGGTTATTGTATTAGAAGGAAACAATTGTCGGATGAGGAGCTTCATGTCATGCAGCATTTGCGAGGTGTTTCGATGGGTGCTGGGGTGCTTCCTAACCCAAACGACAAGGAAACAGTGACAGCCGATGGGGAACTGACGTATATGAGAGCTAGATTTGAGAGAGTGGTTGGATCAAAGGACTCGGAAGCTTTATATATGATTAACCCAGATGGTGCAGCATCTGGTCCTGAACTAAGTATTTTCTTTGTAAGATCTAATTAGAATTTCTCTGTGTTCATTTAGATACTTGTCTACCATATCAACTTTTCTCTTTGATCTTTGTGAATTACAAAAACCCTTCTCTCAAAACTGGGACACTGAACATGAAAATGTTCATTACTGTCTCAAACTAAACATGTCAACAATCTGTCAATTTGTCTTCATTGATTTTAACTTTGAAGTCAGTTCGATTTGAAAATTTCTGGTTCTGGTTAACAAAATACAAAGCAACCCCACAGGTACTAGCTACCTTAGTTATTGCTTCCTTTACAATCAAATCAAAATCCACTCGCTTAAAAGAAAGCCTTAGCTAAGACCGAAGAAATAAGACAAATGAGCGAACTGAAGTCTTCCGAGGAAAGAAGAAGATGCAGAATTTGATGATATTCATGGATGCAAGTCGAGGAATTCAGGATCCTGCAGCTTAGTTCAAGTAACTTGGCTTAAGTTGTGGCTGATTTACTTTATGTTCCATCTTGATGTAGCGTCTCCATTACGAGATCATGCAGCCCGCTTTGTGGTGTTGGACAAAATTGGGTGGCCACTTCCCTGCACTCACCTGCTTGTAGTGCCAGCTCTGTCTCATTTTCTCTGTTGGAAGTTTTATGTATTTCAAAAAATTACACAAATTTCATATTGCTAAATAAAGTCCTGATTTAAGTTGATATCACGGATTGATTGGGAATGATCTTGATTAGGAAATGACTAATATACTCTTTCATTAAATGATTATTATTATTACTTTAAATTTTTTTTTTTTTGTCTTTTCATACTTTTATATAATTTTTAAATAAAAAAACTAAAATTAAGATATCTATTAATTGAATCCATGATTAATGGAATTGTGAACAAATTATTTACCACAACACCAAGAATAACTCTTAAGTAAATTTTAAAAAAGTTGACTTTTAGTATAAAATTCTTTCTCTCACCAAATTTATCCATTTATACTATTAATAAAACTCTTAATTGATGAGTTGGTATCACGGATTAACCAGGTACTAACCTGGTTAGAAAATAACTAATATATCCTTTTATTAAATTATTATTTGATGGTCTTTTTTGTTACATGATAGTATCTGTTCATACTTTCTTAACTTTTTTACAACGCACATACACCTTGCACACATAGGTGTTTAAACTTGTATCTCCTAGGATGAACAACATCTTCTTTACCACTGGAGCCACTTATTGGGTTTAATTTTTATATATTAAATAAATAAAAAACTAAAATTAACATGTCTAGGGATTTAACCAAGGTTGATTGAGATGGTGTTACACATTAACTCGACACTAACTTAATATTAATACTACCATGATAAATAATTATATTTATTTAATATTCTTAATTTGATGTATTAATATGTTCTAATTCCATTTTACTTATAATTTAATCTATTTTTTATTTTAATATAATACATATTTTATGTGTTATTATTAATTAGTTCCAAATAATACATTTCATTATTTATTATATATTATTTTTACGTCTATATTTGTGGTTTTTAAACACATGCTCGTGTGATATGATTTCTAGTTAATTATAAAAAAAAAAGAATAAAAATTATTTAAAGTAATTTAAAATATTATCGGGTATAACAGCGGAGGCAGGGGCCTAAAATAGAATATTTTCATTTAGGTCCCTTTATAATTTATAAAATTTTAAATTAATAGTGATAAAATTACACTTTGGATCTAAAATGATAAAAAAAATTGATTTAATATTTTAAAAATTATAAAGACATAGACTATTAAAATAATAAAATTACATTTTTACTATCATAAAAATATACAACTTAATTTCACCCTCTAAAAATTATTTTAACTTTAATCCTGATCAAATAGTGAAATTTTAAGTCTAAATACCGGGAGTGACACTAAAACTCAGCCACTATAGTTTTATGTATTCTAATTATATTAAACACAAACAAATTAAAAAGGAATAAATGGGTTAATTAACTTAACAAAGCAAATGAGTTAGATTGGGTGAATTTAGATATAGTTAAAGGTGATGAATTAAATTGATTGTTTATATTAAAAATTTGTATTAAGAAAACAGAGTCAAGTGGCTGAGCAAATTGATTTCTGGCTTAAATCTCATAAAGTTGAGCGAATAGAATGAAGCACCTCAACCCTAATCCACTAGGAGGCATGGATGGATGTATTCCGAATAGCAGGGGCAAATCTAGTGGTTCGCAGGGGCCCTATCATCTTTAAAATGAAAAATTTTTTATTTAGGTTTTTGAATTTTTTTTTTAAATTTTAAATTAATAAAGGTACAATTACATTTTAACTCTTTTAAAATAATAAAATTTTAATTAATTTTTTAAAAATTATGTAATAAATTATAATTTAATTTCAACTCTTAAAAAAATTTACTGAATTCGCCCTTACCGAATAGGATAATTAAATCATCAAGGACTAATGTACAGCAAAAGTTCAATTTATACTACTATATAAAAAATATGTCCTTGTTTTTCTTTTTCTTTTTTACATTATTATTAAATTTCAATTCTGGTCCTTTTACTTTTTAATTATATAAAAATTATTAAAATTTTATTTTTATTTTTATATTATGTTGGAATTTAAGATTTAATTTTTATACTTTAATTTTTTTTATATAATTTGATATCTCGATGTTTATCATGCCTCAATATTTATTTATTTTTATATAATTTAATACTTCGATGTTAGTCAAATAATTAAAAAGTATCAAATCGATTTACGGTTTTTAAGTTTAACCACCATTTAAATCCAAAAAATTTTAGGTTCTAAATAAATACAAATTATAAAGTTTAAGTTCCAAATAAATACAAATTATCAAGGTCAAGTGCACTATATATATATTAATTCTAAATTTTAATTATTTAATTTAAAAATAATTAACTTAACACGAATCATAGATGAAAACCATATTAATATTAGTAAAATTAGGGTTATAAAAGAGACGAAAATTCTTTCACTCGAAGTGCACGTACAAATATTTAATTTTACCAAAAATTTTAAATTTTTTTTTTAAATATTTAATTTTTTTTCTAATTTGGTATCTAAATTTTTTAACCCAATTTGGTACTTAAACTTAACACTTTTCCTAATTTGATGGCTAAACTTTTTTTAGATCCAAATTGGTACCTAAACTTTTTTTGGACCCAATTTGGTACCTAAACTTGACTTTTTTTCCTAATTTGGTACCTAAATTTATTAAATATTATAAAAATTACACAAAACAATAACGGTGTTGAATTTTTTTTGTTGTTGTTATGCTATAAAAAATATTGTCAGTTTTAGAGAAGCTTCATGTTAAAAATAGGTATTGAGTTATGCTTAACGAATTAATATTTAAAAAAGATTAGATACCAAATTAGGAAAAAAAACAGTCAAATTCAGGTATCAAATTGGACCCCAAGAAATATAAGTACCAACTTAAAAGTGTCAAATTTAAGTATCAAATTAAGAAAAAGTGTAAAGTTGAAGTAGCAAATGTTATATTAAACGTTTTCATAGATATTAATATTGATAAAAAGTAGAAATGTTGAATAGAGTTGCTCCCATGGTTTTGAATTTCCATCCTTTTACAAACCTGTGGTCGCCAATAATAGAACCTTTTTATGTTTTCTCTCTACGTAACCTCTTATTTATTTATTCAACCCTAGAATCTCCCATTATATTAATAAAACTTCTGTAATTAGTGGGGTGTTCTTTTTAAAAACTCATAATAAAAAATCAACATTTTCTCCTCCCTAAACCATTGAAGAAAAGGTCAGATGGCTCCAAGTTTTGGCTTGGCTTCTGGCTTTATTACTTTTACATTAGATGTCACGGATTGCTTGAATCAAGATGTTGGTGTATTCTCACTTCCCCTTCTTTTTCATGATTACGTGGAATCTAATTTTTTATATCACTACATCATTTTCTAATATTTAGTTGGAATATATTTGGAAATACAACAATTTTTTTTATCAAAATAAAGTTTTTATCAACAACATATACGGATTAGTCCTTATTGGATACGAGAGTCACGCTTAACAGTGTATAACCATTTCGGTCGTCTATTGGCCATTTTTTATTGTTGTGTGTGAATGGTGGACAATATTAGTGGTGACGTCCATTTTTTCAATATTAGGCATTCATTACTCTTTATTTTTCTGCAAAGTCCACTTCTTTCTTCGTCTTTAAAAGAAGAGGTAAGATGTTTCTTTTGGGGAAAATCTATCTATAGGCTCCAAAAAAATTATAGATTTACTTTCTTTTGTAGAGAAAATAAAACGTGCTTTGCAGAGGGTCACTGATCTAGGAAAATAAGATGTTTCTTTTTACTCTTTTCTAAAAACATGTTTTACGTAGCACGTTTTCTCTAGTAGATCAATGAAAACACGTTTTATAAGACGTGTTTCTTATCCAACGATAATATTTATCAACGGGCAAAAATCCAAACGATTATTTTTTTTTATATATATAAACCCTTCAATTCTCCTTTTTTTTTTCAACTCTCACTTTTCACAATTTGATTCTCGGTTTATTGTTCTTGATTTGTTATTCTCAATTATCAATTCTCGATTTTTTTTTCTAAATTCCCAATTTTTTTAAAACAAATTTGTTTTAATCCTTTAATTTTATTTTATTCAATTTTCGATGACATATCAACTTATTCATTCGGATGACAAGCACATCTCCGGCATTCAATTATAAATGGTAAGAAAATATTATTTAATAATTTAATTTTAATTCTTTAATTATTTTGATGTTAAGAAAATATTATTAAATTATTTAATTTTAAATAGTTAGTTATTATGTTGTTCAGATTATTAATTTTTTATATTTTATATACTCAGTCGAAGATCGAATTTTGGAGACGTACATAAATAAATTAAGCAAAGGCACGCCGAAAGTCATTCATGGACACTTGCGAGATACAGGCTTTTTATACGCGACTCGCATGCTTGGGGAGACTAAATTAGATCCCTCATTCATCAATGTTTTGGTCGAGAAATGGAGACTGGAGAGGACATGTTTCATCTTCCCTGCAACAAGTGTACAATTACACTTGAGGGCGTCAATTTACAACTCGGTCTACTGGTCGATGGGGATATCATTACAGGGCCAATTGTTAGCGACGATTGGAGTGCAACATGCGAGTAACTGCTAAGGAAGGTGTCGAACAGGTTTACAACTCGATAAAAGATTCCAATTTTGACTTAAATAGTTCGAGTTATTCTAGTTAATTGAGTTATTCGGATCAATTCGACTAAAAAAATCAAATTTTTTGGTTTAACTCGAATATGAATTACACAATTCGAGTTATCTGAAAATCCGAATAAGAAAATGCAAAACTACATTGTTTTGATAAATGTTTACCTTTTATAAAGTTAAAAGTCAAAACCATTAAGTTAAAAGTCAAAATTATGTTGTTTTGATAAATGTTTACCCATTAAGTTAAAAAGCAAAACCATTATATATTTTATGTAGTTAAATAATCATATACTTTCTCCACTAGTTAAATAACTGATCCATATAAACGCAACATTGAATATAAATAATATGATTCGTTAACTTGAATAACTCGAAATTTTGTGATTCGATTCGACTCAACTCGATCAAATACTCACCCCTACTTAAGGTGGCTACTACTACTAGCCAACTTCAAAGAAGCAGGACGGCTTAGCTTGAGATCTACGGTGCTGACGATATTGTACCGAAAAATGTGTCGAGCGACGTTACCGAAAAAAGCTAAATTAAGCGATTGCATGCTTCTTCAATCGTGGGCATGGTATCGACTATCATTTCTACGCCCCGGGTGCAAATCCCTTACGAATTCACACTCATAACATGATAAAATTCATTTAATAATATTGTTACCGTATCAAATTTTTTATTGTTGTAATTTAGAAATAACATATTAGTGTACAAAAATTGTTAAGAATTGAATTGCTTGTTAGATGAATGGAACTCATAACCTGTATCTGCTACAATGAACATTTTCTTTTTCTTTCCAGGGAAAGTATGTTTTCTTTCTGAGTAAAGTCAAACGGATGCCCAAAGGAGACGCCATGGATGGGCGAATTTTGGGACGCAATAGTTTTATTTGGAAAAGATATGCATCAATTGGATGAATCGAGAGAGGTAGGAGACCAATTTTGACCAAAATTGTCGCAAATACAAATTCAATTTCAAAATTATCTCTCTTAAATTAATAAATTAAATTGTTGGATAAATGTCTTTTAATATTAAATCACATATTTTTCTTATTCATAAATGAATTTTTATATTTCTATATCTTCACAACTTTACTTCCGTTCATGATAATACGGATATCATATTAAGAATATAATTACAACATACAATTAACCTAATACAAATAACAATAAATGAATAGTCCATAAAAAATTTACGCACGATTAAGTTTGACTCCACGTAAACTCGTTTTTACCTGTGATTGGAGAGAATTATAAAAAAGATTAGGTATTTGCATTAAAAAAGTAAAACTTCATTGGGAAACATAAATTAAACTCCTTTGAAATGTGATAATGATGAGAAAAGGAGATGTTTGAATGTATCGTTTACTTTTGGTCTTGGATGTATAAAGAAGAGGTTTTGATGGGTTTTCACAGTGAAGTCCCAACTGACCATCCAAGCAAAGGACTCTATTTTATATTAAATCTCGTTTTCAAGGGAAGAAAACGAGTGAGGAGATAAAAACGCGTGGACCCCACAAATTTAGATATCCATTACTTTATACTGTGTGTTCACATTGCTCATTTCTCTTCTATATAGTACTGCTTTAATCTAACTTTACTACAACTGTTTCTTTTTAAATTACAAACAGTAACTCGAATTCAAGTCATAATTAAGGCGGTGAACATCTTAATCATCATATTATTATTAATACGAGCTTCAATTAACTACTCCTTTTTTAAAAGATGGATTCATTTATATCGGTATAAATTTTTAAATAATTAATATTTTAAATTTTGAATTGTCAAAATATTAATAATATGTAATGTTATAGAATTACATCGGTGTAAGTTGATTATTTCCCTTTTTTATATTTATTTATTAAATATTTTACCATAATCTATAAGATAATCATCTCCTAGTTTTACTTGTGAAATTTTAAAAAATTTATTTTTAGTAATGATTATAATTAAAAAAGTTTGTTAGGAAATCAAATCTTTATATTACATTTTTACTATAATAACTTTCGTTTAGAGCGGCAACAACTATAAATTATAAAGTATACTTCTGACTAAATTAATTATTCGTAATAATATTTTATCTTAAATTTTAATAAAATTAATTCTATTCCTACCTAAAATAAACATAATAAATTTTAATAAAAATATCATTTTGATAAAATATTTAAATTTATGTAAATTAATTATATTTTATAAAATAAAATTAATCCTTAATAAATGCAATTATATTAGTAAATTTTATTAAACATGCAATTTAAATATTGTTAATTAATAATACTATTAATCATTAAAGTTTTTTAGTTTAAAATTTAAAAAAGATTTTTCATATATAAATTTATTATAAATGTATTCCAACCATTGTTTAACCAATCTAATGCAATATCCATTTGGTTAAATTGCAGTTTTGAGTGGGAAAAAAAATAGATGGAAGTTGTTGTTCCGATGTGAAATGAAAATTTATATGATTGGATAATACATTAATACTATTTTATTTTAAGAGAAGCATAATTTGATTATAAGCATATCATATCACTTTATCTTCTTTTCATAAAGTGAGATCAAATATTAGTAAAATAAATGGATAAAGTCACGTATTAAATCAAATAATAAAGTGATAAAAAAGATATCATTTTCACGAAAACTAAATATTAAGCTGTTAAGTACCAATTATTCAATTTTATCATTTTTACGTGGAGCAGAATTGCAGTGGAGCAGATTACTTACAATTTAAAAATTTTAATAGAAGATTGTGTTCCATCAAAGTGGAAGACTTTTTTTTTTTTACTATTTTTTACTCTATGCTCCAAACCTTTTATTTTTCATCCAAAATCTACAATGTGGAGAGGAAAGTAGTAAATAAATCCGAGCTAGTTCTAAAAAATGATAACAATCAAATAAAATATAATTAAGTTGAGAAAAACAATAAAATGTAATAAAACTAACCTAAATGCTAAAATTATTTCCTAAAATGTTATAAAAAAACTATATTAATGTAACGTGCCATATCAGTTTATTGTTGCACTGTTAAGGATAATTAACAGTTCAGTAATTAAAATATTACAACACGATAACATAAGTGATTAAAACGTAATATTTCAAATATAAATGTCTAAAATGTAGAAATAAACACAATTCACCATGGGTGTAATTTACTATTTTTTGGGGTTGGTCAAGTTTCATTTGTTGTCCGTTTATTTTACGAAATCAGCTCAAGTTTTGCACCGAAGCTGTACTCTTTACTACTCTCTCTACGCATCCTATAATTGGAATCCGAAACAAGTTACCGCAATCGATCGGAGCCGATCAAGAAAAGACACCTCATATGCCACCTCTTACCTCTCATCATTTTATATTTCCAGTCACTGGAATCTTTTATGTATGTTAACAAATAGTACGAACACCACTCTTTCTTCTGATTCAGCTATGATAATAATAATAATAATAATATAGATGGCTCTATGCTTTGGCTTTAAAGACTTTTCATCACATCAATCCTCATTTCTTTGCTTCACTTTCTTTTTTTTCCTTTTCCCCTCTCCATTCCAAAACTCTTCAGGGTGTGGCTTTAGTTCAGGTTTTGAACCCTCTCTTCTTTCCATTGGAAACCCAGAAACAAAAGCCTTTCTTCACTTCCTACTGTGCTTGAATTACAGATTCCAATCTTGGCAACTCATTTGGGGTTTTTTGGATCAATTGCAAAACCCAGTAAGGATTTCGCTCAACTCTTCTTCTTTATTGTTTGTATTCAATAGTTTCAGTATAAATTACAGCTTTCTAAGGTTTTCTTTTTTGGGTTTAGTTTTCAATGGCGAACTAGGATTGAATTCATTACTTACTTTCCTACAAAGAGACTGACCACCGACTAAAGCAAGAGACGATGGCGTTAAACGAATTGTTCGTCGGAGAAATCGTAACGGAACTTCTTAGGCAGTTGAATGCTATCTCACACAAATCCTGCTTCTGCAAATCGAGTGCGGACAATCTCATCACAAGCATCCACGAACTCCTTCCCATTATCGAAGAACTCAAATACTCCGGAGTCGAACTCCCTGCTTTCCGTCAATCTCAACTCAACCGTTTTTCAGAGACCTTACGTGGAGGCATCGAATTAGCCCGCAAAGTCCTGGAATCTGGCCGATGGAACGTCTACAAAAACCTACAGCTGGTAAGGAAGATGGAGAAGCTTGAGAAAGAAGTGGAGAGGTTCATTAGCGGGCCGATGCAGGCCCATCTATTAGCCGACGTGCATCATATGAGGTTCGAAACGATGGAACGGTTCAACCAGTTGGAACAGCGGCTAGATTCGATGAAGACTGGACCGGGAAGGTGGGTTGAAGAAGCAGTTAAGAGAATGGAAGTGGAAGGCGATTCTAATCTGGGGGGTTTTAGTGGAATTGGTTTGGAATTAGGGAAAAGTAAGGTGAAAAAGATGATGATTGAAAGGGACGATTTAAACGTTGTTGGAATTTGGGGTATTGGAGGATCAGGGAAAACAACTTTGGCTAATGAAATTTGTAGAGATAATGAAGTTCAAAGTAAGTGATGATGATCCATTAGGTTCTTTTTTCGTTGTTAAAAGCTGATTGATTATCAAAGTACTAACAGGTTCTGTTTTTTGTGTTTTTTAAGGTTACTTCAACAACAGGATTTTGTTCTTAACTGTATCACAATCACCAGATCTGGAGCAGCTGAGGGCAAAAATATGGGGATTTATTACAGGAAACGAGCCTTCGAGTTATACTAGGAAATCGCAGTGTGAGTGGGGAAGTGGACCGCAAGCTCTAGTTGTTTTGGATGATGTCTGGTCGCTGCCAGTACTCGAGCAATTGATTTTCAGGGTCCCGACATATAAAACCCTGGTAATTTCAAGATTTAAGTTCCCAAGACGTGTTGTTAATGAAGTTTATGAAGTTGAGTTGTTGGAACAAGATGAATCAATGTCCCTGTTTTGTCATTCTGCTTTCGGACAGAAGTCGATTCCTCCTACAGCCAATGAGACTTTAGTCAAGCAGGTAATAATGCATTTAAAGGACAAGTGATTTATGTAGTTTATAGCTGTCATTTATCTTTGCTGATGTTTGTGAAATTCTGGATTTGATAGATTGTTGATGAATGTAAAGGACTTCCTTTGGCACTTAAAGTCATCGGAGCTTCCTTGCAAGACCAACCTGAAATGTATTGGATAAATGCAAGGAAAAGGTTATCACGAGGAGAACCGATCTGCGAGTCCCATGAAAATAAGTTGCTTGATCGAATGGCAATCAGTGTCGAGTGCTTGAAGAAGAAGGTTAAGGAATGTTTCATGGATTTGGGATCATTTCCAGAAGACAAGAAAATCCCTCTTGATGTTCTTGTAAACATGTGGGTTGAAATCCATAACATCGACGAGGAAGAAGCTTTTACCATTCTTATGGAGCTATCTGATAAGAACCTACTCACTCTGGTGAAAGATGCACGGTATGTTACTTAATAATTTGAGTGGCTTTGCTTACTCGAGATTGGAGATTGCTAATTTATTCCTTTTTCGGAATCGTATTCTGCAGGGCTGGAGAGGCGTATTGCAGTTACTATGAAATCTGTGTAACTCAACATGATGTGTTGAGAGACCTTGCTCTTCATTTAAGCAATCAAGGAGAAGTGAATGAGCGGAAGCGGTTACTTATGCCTACAAGAGATGCCGAACTTCCAAGAGACTGGGAGAAAAACGCAGATCAACCATTCAACGCTCAGATTGTTTCAGTTCATACAGGTACTATGATCACTTGTTTCGAATTTTCGATACGCTTATTAGCATTTCTTTACGGTTGCTGATTATTTTTTATTTTCATCAACCGATAGGAGAAATGAGGGAAATGGACTGGTTCCACATGGAGTTCCCTAAGGCAGAAGTACTCATCCTAAAGTTTTCCTCGGACAAATACTTCTTGCCTCCTTTCATAGATGATATGCCCAAGCTTAGGGCACTTATTGTTATAAACCATGGTACAACTGAAGCTACACTTGAGAATTTTTCAGTTTTTACTAATCTAGCAAATTTGCGGAGCCTATGGCTTGAGAAAGTGTCTGTTCCTCAATTATCCAATGCTTCTGTTCCATTGAGGAACTTGCGGAAACTATCGATGGTTCTTTGCAAGGTTAGTAACAGCCTTGATCCAGCAGTGCTCGACCTGCCCCAGCTCTACCCTCGCCTATCCGAGCTCGTAATTGATCATTGTGATGATTTGGTTAAGCTACCATTAAGCATTTGTAAGGTGAATTCACTTCAAAGTCTGAGCCTAACCAACTGCCAGCGGTTACGGGAATTGCCTGCTGATTTAGGTATGCTGAAGAAACTGCAGATACTTAGGCTTAATGCTTGTCTAGAACTTAAGATGCTCCCTCCTAGCATCGGTGAGCTAGTCGGGTTAAAATACCTTGATATTTCAGAATGCGTTAACTTGAAATGTCTACCCAAGGAAGTAGGTAAATTAGTTAGCCTGGAAAAGATAGACATGAGGGACTGTTTACAAATAGTGAAGCTACCGACACCGGCCACTTTATCGAACTTAAAGTCATTAAAACGAGTCATCTGTGATGAAGAAGTTTCTGGTCAGTGGAGAAATCTGGAAAAGACAGTGCCAAACCTACATGTTCAAGTTGCAGAGAAATGGTATAGTCTGGACTGGCTGAATAGCTGAAACAATGCATGTAATCTATCCGTGTACATAAATGTTTACGAATTTTGCGACGTTTTTTAGATTAATGTAACCCTTAACCTTTCTTTGCTACGAGGAACCATTTTTTCTTTCCTTCGCAAGAAAGGGTATAATTTTTTTTCCCAGAGTGGGGAGACAAAAAGGGAAAAGGCGACGCTGACAGCGGGGATGGGCGGCTGATGAGATGGGTGACTTTTTATTTGACGCAGATGCCAATTCTGACCAAAATGGTTGCCAATTCCAACCTTTTCTCTCTCCGAATCTCTGCTTGTTTTTGTTGGTCATAACTCTATTCAATAAACACTTATCGTACATGAACTAACAGAAGAAAAACTAGTCAAACGGCATCGGAGTTGATATTTTAGGCCACAATTTGATGCTGCTGCAAATACAGCTAACTGCCGGGCTGAATTGGGTTTATTTCGGATCTGTAATCTTATATATATATATATATATATATATATATATATATTTTTTTTTTTTTTTATATAATCTATATTATAATGATAGGTTTATATAATAGTAGTATATTATATATTATTGTCTATTATTATACTGGGTCAAATATGATCGAAGTATTTTTCCTTTTTGTACATTTGAAAGTTAATCATTCTATTATATTATATCATATCATATATTTATAATTTATATATACATGTAATTCTATATCTTTTATTATAATCTATATTATAATAATAGTATTATACATATTATTGATTTAAGGTCATGTTAGGTCGTCAATTTCAGTTTCGATAATAGTTACATAATATATTATTTTCTGATCATTAAAGTTTAATTTTATATATTTATTATACATACATAATTAGAGTATTAAAAATATTTTATATGACATTAATGTTTTTAAAGATTTGTTTCACTTTATAATTTAACATTAAAGAAGTATTATTAATTACTTTTGTTATTAACAAAAATTTAATACATTTTCAAAAAATAAAGAATTACTGTTTATTTTATTTTTAGTAATATCATAAATTTATATTAATTATTAATATTTATTATGATTGTTCAATTATAAAATCGAGTTTTTTGGCTTTGGGTTTGATTTATCTCATGCTCGAGCCAGATCAATATCGGCTTCATATCTGTTATAGGCTTGGGCTTTATTGGGTTTAAATTTGTTACGGGCTCGGATTGGTATGTGATGACTTTTGGGCTCGGGCTTGTTTTGCCAGCTCTAGTTGCAAGTATAAATATATATGATTAAAAAAATTATTGAATTGTTATGAATATTTTATTAAGTAAATGTTCATTAAGATCGAGATAGGTTTGGATGAACTTTAAATTCTAGTATTCATCAGAATCAGAGTTCTATTTTATTTATACTTTTTAGTCTATAAATATAGACATTTGAGAAGTATTGTAACACAGTTCTATTAATCAATAAAATATGCCCTCTCTCGTTCTCTCGTTCTCTTTGACATTTACTCTCTTTCTCTTTATTTTATCATATTATCAGCCCGATTCTTTTTTAAGAAAGTGATTATTAAAGTGGAAGGGAGCTTATTAAATAAGCAAGAGGTCCTTAGTTTGTGCTACTAAATTTGTTGCATTCACTTCTGGGAATCATGGGCCACTAAAAGTGAGAATATAGTGATGAATAAGAGAACAATGAGACTTCTCGAGATAACTCTTCAAAGGGCAAAGATAACTTATGTTATCAATGTGATATGAAAAGTTATTGGCCACATATGTGGTGTATGCCTAAATATTTTATTTTTGTTAATATTCTTTGAGGAAGGATATTAAAATATAATAATGAATTCTATCATTACAAAAGGAAAATATTTATTTTATTTGGCACTGAAACAAACCAATATTATTCCAATATTTGGTAGTACAAAAATTAGTCAAAAGCTCTAGAAGAGCTAATATATTAATATCTTGTGATGGTTAATCCATTGATTTTAAAAGATATTCAAAATGAATCTCATATTGAGATTGTGAATGAGGAAAATATTATATTTCATATGAATCAAAAGAGGATTGAGTTATTGATTTATATTGAATTAATTGTGATTATCTTTGTGATATTATTTTGTCATTATCTCCATTAAGGGGTTGAAGTAAAAATATTTAACTGTGAAATATCTACTTAAATTGTAGAAGAAAAATATGAGCAATAAAATATGGTAATTCTATCTAAAGCTCATTATGGTTGGATGCGCCTAAAGATTTTGGACATGTGAATTTTTTGACATATTCCATGAAGTAAATATTGCATATAATTATTTGAAAATTATATTATATGACTTGGTGTCATTATAAACTTCACATTGATTTAAACATTTCCAGTAGTAAATGTCACAATGATACTTATATGTGGATACAAAGTGAAAAGAATGATAGTAAAATTATCAATTTCTTACAATTTAGTTCAAATTGAAACACATATTAAAGTAAACTAAAAGTTTACTGGTACAAATATATTTACTACTTGGCATGACCAGTTAGACCATCCTAGATCATATATGATGCGAAAATTAATTGATAATTTATATGGACATTCATTAAAGAACCAGAAGATTCTTTAATTTAAAGAATTCTCATTTGTTGGTTGTTCTCAATGAAAATTGATTATTAAAAATTCACTAGCTAAAGTTGAAATTTAATGTTTTGCATTTCTGAAATGAATATGGGCCCATTAATCCACCATGTGGATAGTTTTGATATTATATGATTTTGGTAGATGCATCTACAAAATAAATACATATGTGTTATCAACTTGCAACCTGTCGTTTGCAAGATTGTTTGAATAATTAATTTTAGTTCATGCAATTAAGACAATTCATCTTGCTAATATTGATGAGTTTATATCTCAGTCTTTGATTGATTGAGTTTGAAAAACTTTGGTAAAAGTTTGTTATTTATGTGGATAATGGTTTAGAAAAATTATTGATTCAATGCCTCTGATTATTACTTATGAGAACTGAATTTTCTCTTTCAACATAGGATTATGTTGATTTACATGTTGTACGCATCAAGCGAATAAGTTTTAAATACTCCCCATGTCAATTGATTTTTGGTTAAAAGCTAAATATTTCTCATTTTTGAATTTTTGTATGTGCATATATGTTTCAATTGCTCCACCACAGTGCACAAAGATGAGTGAATTTTCAGAAGTTGGAAATATATATTATGGGCCTACTTTTATTATGATATATTAAATGTATTAGAGATTTAATTATGAGATGATTGTGATTACTATTTTGATTTTGATAGTTTTCCCGACATTAGGGGGAGAGAACTAATAACTTGTAACGAGTTAAGGGGGAGAATAATTTGAACTAGAAGTTCAACAAGGATAAATCATTAAAGTTCCAAATATGAAAATTTTCATAAAATAAAAAAATCTAGATAGTCATATAGTGAAGGCAGGTGCTCCAAAAGAGACCCAAGATATAACTAATAAAAAGAGATTCAAATACCTGAAACTGAATATTAAAATAGTGAAAATAAGAGATCTCGATAAGTTATGTAAATTTGAGAAAATGTCGAACCAATAATAAAAGTGATCAACAATGATTTTTGCATGCAATATTATTGTGGAAATAATAAAATAAAAGGAGTATATTGAATAAATCTCTTGGGAAATAGAGATATGTAATAAATTGGCCAAAATAGAAAGACACAACTCAAATACAATTAAATTCGTAGAGTTTTTAGACCAGCCGTCCAAATATCTAAAAATATTAAGCTAGTAAGGGTACAAATGAAGTAATTTTCCAAAGACGAAATAAAAATATGAAGTTTTTCGCTAAATCCTGGCATTGATCATGAGAAGATATAATATTATTTTATGGTGGATGCAATAACCTTTAGATATATTATTAAACTAGCAGTTCATATTTGCGTTTCATGGTTGTTGTTACAACCTTTTGTGAATCACTATATAGTAATGTTTATATTAAAATCCTTGAAGGATTTGAAATGCCAGAAACATATTGAAATATCGGAAAATTATTCATTTATATGAATTGAATTAATTGAACATATGATAAATTTGACTTAGTCAATAGTAGTTAAAGGAGGATTATAAAATGATCCAAAATACATATTTGTGTTTTTATAGAAAAATCATGATTAAAGTTTGTTACGATTATTGTTGAAACTCCTAAAGAGATCAAAATATATTTCTCCCAAAATTTTTCTTACTCATGACTTTCAAAAGAATGATGATAAAAATGCTTAGCAGATACATTCAAATAGTCATTTGAAAGACTACTATTCTTACTCTCCATCCTTACAAGAAAAAAAAATATTTTAGTTCTTCATTTAATTTTCACCTCTTTTAACTCTTGAACTTGTATTGATTGTTAAATCACTTTAAAATGGATGAAAAATTTAATGTTTGTTAACTTTGTTGACATGATATCCACACATATGTCACGTTAACAATTAATTAAATTTTTTAAAAATTTAAAATATATTTTTTATAAATTTTATACTTTTAAAAAAATTATTTTTTAAAACTTTAAAAAATTAATTAATTATTAATGCAGCATACCCATGAATTAAAAAAATAATTTTAAAAAATAATAAATTGTCACGTATATGCCACAGCAAAATAAACAAATGTTAACTTTTTTATTCATTTTAGAATGATTTGACAATAAATGCAATATCAAAAGTTACAAAAGACAAAAAATTAAATTAAAAACTAAAATAACTTTTTTTTATAAAATTGAAGGGCCAAATAAATTATTATGCTAATAATTTTGTTTTTAAGATAATTAGAGTGACGTGTTGGTCTTATTATCCATACAAACTTCTTTGTGTGTGTGTGTGTGTTCAACTCCATAGGAACTTCTATAGCCGATAGATAACTACAAGTCATCTTAAAGAAGTTAGGCCATTGAATCCCGTATATTGATTAGATGGTCAATAATATTTATTATCTCAAATGTAGCTTAAATTTGAATTACACCAATCACGCTATTGTTATAACTTTAATTTCTCATATCAATTTACGGCTCTAATTCAAGTCTACATCATTAATTCTACTCTCAGTTTTCTCAATAACAATTACCTCTTTCAAGTTTCTAGTAAAATCAATTTTTTATATTTTATTTTAATTTTTTATAACAATTTTTTACTTATAATAATAATATTCATAGTTATGAAATACATTTTTTTATTGAATTAGTTATCTATAACAACACATTCTTTAAAATTTTAAGTAAATCATAATTATTTCATATAAACATACCTATTAACTATAATTTATTAAATAATAATGATCTTAATTAAAATATTATTTTAATAAAATATTTAATTTTCTATTAATCATATGTTATTAAATGAAAATGACTTTTAATGAGTGGAATTAAATATATCAATTCAATAAACAATCGAGTTTTCTAATTAAATATTCTACTATGAATTTGGAACATCATAAATTTATAATTTGATTAATTTAATTTGATAACCCATACTGATAAATTAATTAATTTAATTTGATAACCCATACTGATTAAGTTTATGAACATTATAATTAATCATGCGAAAGAATATAAAATAAAATATGCATAAAAGTAATGATGCATGCATCTTTGTTGATTTGATTCTCAATTTTTATTTTTATCATAATTCTAACTTCCTTTATTCGATAGATATATGAATTTTATGGTAGGTTTACAACTATTATCTTTTTATAACAACATGTTGTTATAAGCTTATAACATCCACCTCTCTATAACAAATGAAATCTTGACAGACAAAAGAGATTGTTATGGAGATGGTTGACTGTAATACATGTTAGACCTGATCCGAATTGATTAGATCTTAGACAAAATTTTTATAATTTTTATTTGTGAATTATTATATTACATGATATTATATTTTAAAAATATAAATAATAATATTTATTTATAAATTAACGATTTTAATAACAAAAAAGAAATCTAATTGATATGATCTGATTTATGGGATCCACCACGCGTTTTTATCTCTTCAGTCCTCACTCCTTTTCTTCCCTTGAAAAAGAGCAATAAAAAATAAAATAAAATAGAGCCCTTGCTTGTTTGGTCAGTTGGCATCTCCACTTTTAATTTCGTCATTAATATTGCTGCTCATTTCGTTTTATACTAAAAAGTTTTTAGATTCCGTAATTAGTGTAAAAAAATAAAAATAAAAACTTGTTAAATGTCTTCACATAATATCAAAAAGTAAAATTTAATATATAAAAAATACTTGTAAGCTTCTTAGTGGAATTTTTTAATTTTATTATTAATGTACCTAATAATAATTTTTTAAAGATAAATTATATCATTGGTCTTCCAATTTTCAAAATTTTTTATTTTGAACATTGAAAAAAAAATCATTTTGGGCACTACCATTAGAAGTCATTTTAATTTTTATCATCCGTTGTTAATTCAATGTTATTATACATCCATTTTAGCCATCCAATTTTAGTTAGTTTTCATTTTGGTCAACCAATTTTAGTAAATTTTCATTTTTGTAATTTTTTTAAATTTTTAATTTCTTTAAAATTCATATTAATTTTTTAGTAAAAGGGAAAAGCTTAGGTTTTTACCAATTTTTTAAAACCGGATCAATGGTCAAACCGGTTAGGTCACCGATTCATCGATCCAACCGGTCCAACTAAAAAATTATTAAAAAAAACTCAATCCAACCACCAGTTCTACTAGTTCAACCGATTTGTATTGATTATCGATCTAATCAGTTCAGAATCACTCTCCAAACCGATACTTTGATTGGTCCTCTCTGATTCAAGCAGCACTGATTTTTTTACATGGAAATATCATTTATCTTTTTAATTTATTTTAATTTCCTTTTTTAGAATTATTTTTATTTTTTTAATAAAAGGGAAAAAACTGGAGTTTTAAAAGGAATTAACTGGGTTTTATATGAAAACTTGGGCATTTACAGGAAAAATCATTTATCTTTTTAAATTCCTTTAATTTTTTCAAAACTTGAGATTTTACCATAAAAACATTTTATCTTTTTCATTTTCTTTTCTTCACTTCTTTTAAATTTTTTTTTTTTCAGTAACAAGGGAAAAATCTGGTTTTTCCAGTGAATTATCTGGGTTTTTACACGGAAAAACCTATGTTTTTACCGCGAATTGAGTTTTAAGTTTTCATCTTCATTATTGAATAACTCAATTTCTTGTAAAAATATAGTTTTTTTTTTTAAATAAAATTAATTTAAAAAAGAAATTAGTGACCAAAATGAAAATGTAAAGGGATGACTAAAATAAATGTACAATAATACTGAATTAATGACATGTGACCAAAATGAGAATAATTTTTTATCGTGGTGCCTAAAATGAAAATTTTAATTTTTCGGTGCTCAAAATGAAAATTTATAAAAGCTTAGGGACAAATTGTGTAGTTTACTTTAAAAAAAAAAAAAAAAAAAAGTTGGATTGTTGTTTACAACCATTTCCTTAATTAGGGATAAGCAATCAATCAATTTAATAAAAAAAAAAATCGAAAATTAATTAACCAACTTTACAATTTCTTAAATTGAAACCCGAACCTTCGATCAAAAAAAAAACACACACCAAAAACCAAATCATCTTCTCAAAATTTAATTAACCAAATCAACTTACAACTAAAATCAAATTAATTAAACTTGATTTTAGTTGATGGATTCAGTGAATTAACCAACCTGACTAAAAATATTACATGAAAAAGAAATGATATTTTTCTACAAATTACACAAACCATAACATATAGAAGTATGAAACACCAATGTAACATTCCACAAAGTATTAAATTTCAACATTCAAAGGATTTCCCAGATGTGAATGAGACCGAGAGATTCCCTTTTGAGAATTTCGATCAACGCGGTACATTGAGTCACCAGTTCACCATTGCATTACCATTTCGTTAGTCCTAAGCGAGGAAAAGTGCATTAGATTGGCTTGTTCAAGATCTCCACACTTTTTTTAGTTACTTTGTAGCCTTCCTTTCTGTACGGACTATTATACGTTAAATGATCTTTACACGCTCCACACTCGTCCCACAAGACTTCATGACTATAAAAGCCTTACCTCATGACCCAGGTGAGTGGGGAAAGAGAGGGCTCCCCTCCTCCCTTCCTACATACCATCTACCCCTCCCATTCCATGGGGACTTCTCCAACCCCTATCTACCCATACATTTCTCGACTTCCAGGAAAACCATTGTCAACCGCTAAACTCACATTTGTGGGTGAGCACGGGGTGGTTGTCGCATGTCTCCATTGCGCATGAGCACGTAGACTACACACGATCTACACATAGCCCTTACACACCTCTCATTTGCCCCACGAGACTTGATGGATATATAAGCCTTTCCCTGTGACCCAAGTGAGGGGAACTCTTCTGCTCAAACACGAGAGAAAAACAAGGGAAAGAGAGGGCTCCTCTCCCCTTCTCCTAAATACCATCCACAGTTCCCATACTCTGGGGACTTCTCCAACCTCCATCCACTTATATGACTCACGGTCTCCAGTGGATCACTGTCCACAGCCGAACTCACATTTCTGTATCATCAAAACTTAAGATTTCATATAGGTTAAACATGATAACATATCTTAATTAAAATATACATATATAGATTTTCTCTCGGAACTGGAACCTCCAAAATTAAATGCTAAGATCCACCACAACTGTCTCTCAAATACAGGTATGTACCCGATGCAAGCATGGTAAAATTTTTCTAAGATACTCCAAATAGGATCATTGGAGGTCATATCTCCATATCCAGGTGTTGAACACAAGTGTCGGACACATAATTAAAAAAAAATAGAAAATAAGAGCAACAGAAGCTAGAGTTGTACCGTGGGTAGAGCTCAGCTAGAAGAAGGGAATTGAACAAGGCAAAACGTAGGTAAGTATATTTGCCCTATCAGTTCTTCATTCAAGAATACACTACAGGAGGATTCTTCCATTTCTTCATTCAAGGTATGAGTTTACTTCCTCTTTTTTTCCTGTTCGTTTCAAGTACGTATTCTGGCTTTTTCTGAATTTTCCATTTTCATATCTTTCTCAAATTTACTCTTTTATTTATTTATTTTCATGCTGAGTCTCGTGTATGATCAAAAGGGTTGAAAATTATTAGTATATTATTTTTAAATTTAATAAAATGCTATCCATTGCTAAAATATTAAAAAAAATGTGTTTTATGCAATTGATGAAGAGTGTTATGCTTGTTGAAATATCCAAAGGTACATAGGCAAAAGCAATATAAGATGTTGATAATAATATTTTGTGATTTTTGTATTAAGTAGATAATTAACAACAATAGATTAATACTCATTTCAAAATAAAAGGATGGCTAAGAATATATGACAATTTTTAGAATGAAATAGGAAAACTTGTTCACAAATACAAGTAAAAAAGCTTAAAAGGGTAATATCGATTTTGAGTGGAATCCTATAAAAACAATAGTTAATGTCTCTATGTGTGTATATGCAGGTGACCTTCACTGGAAAGTTGTGTGTAAATCCAAGGATACTGAGCTTCTCAAAAGAACCGGCAAAAGTTAGTTCATTTTTATAATATGGTTGGTTACACACAATATGATTACAAGTAATCATGTCTCTATGTGTGTATATGCAGGTGACCTTCACTGAAAAGTTGTCTGTTTATATGAGTAGGACAGGGCAGGGCATATTGAAGATGACAAGCAAGCATGCGGCTGAGACATTCACCAAACAGAAAAAAAGTAAGTTGTAGTGTAATATAATGGTAAAGATTGGAAGTTAAACTGTGGATTGGATTGAAGTAAAAGTGTTGAATGTGGTATTGGAGGTGTGCAAGGACATGGCAGCAAGTTGTAGTGTTGTCTAGCTGCAAATTCCTATCACATGTTCTTGGTCTTTCCTATAGATAGTAAGATGTCAGCTTTAAAATGACTCTGGGTCTTTCCTATAGATAACAAGAAATCAGCTTTAAAATGTCAATACAGTCACCATTCCAATGAGGGAAAAGGTCTAAGCATACAAACCCGGATTAACATTCATTCGATCAAAACGAATAGTTGTTTAGATCCAGCAACATTTGCTAGGTTCTACTCCCAGAACAATTACATGGAATAAGGAAGCAGTGGGAACAAGTTCATCCTATGAGTCAAAGAATGATCTCCACAATGCATTAGTTTCAAATGAACGGTACTCATCAGGTATCAAGAAACATGAAATATAAAAATCTCCAATACAAAACATGATTTGACTTAACTTTTACAAATACAAGGTAATCAATAGAAAGAGCAGGAGAAGAATCTCAAAACAAACAGGTTTGCCTAAATTAGAAGCGTGGCCAGCCTATGATACAAGTTAACAAGAAACAGATATCCTAACATTGCTGTAATTGTACAGTAAAGGATCTAAAGCAAATGCAAATGAGTGGAAGCTCTTTCATCACTCCCTTTCTTTTTCTTTTTTATCTTTTTGTAAATATTATTTACAAATCCAATCCAAGATGGGTTTGACATAAGTGACATGCATATGTTACACAAATCAACCAAAGATTAAACAGACAGATAATGGCGTATAGCATTGATCTGTAAATACAACCGAAAACAAAAACATCTTACAAGGTTTTCCACTACCATTTGATATCCAATGTCAGAGCCTCGGGAGGGACTAGAATGGATGGGAACTTTGTAAAGGAAATGTTTGACAATAAATTACTCCATGAGACTGTATCTACATTAACAAAAGGTTGGACCTTCTTTATCGTAAGGGGCTTCAATTTGTCTCCTTCAACTCTTGTCATTACATCAAACCATAGTCTCTCAATAGTTGGCTTTGTCCTCCATTCAGCTAACATACTGTGAACACTCTCATTATTCCCAATTTCTTTTTCCAACTCTAACTGGAAATGAATGATAGGTGATGCTTTAATTTTCACATTAAGAGAACCTAAAAACTGCTTTTGATTGTTTCTATCACTTAGAAATGTCCTAAGGACTTTCTGTAACCTGGCTATCCTCAAACTTATAGAATCTATAGGGCAAGGTTGTTTCGTGTAACCATCACTGCCATAACACTTTTCAGGCAGCAGCTCAATAGTATCCTTGGATGGGAAATGAGCTTCAATGTGGGCATCAGGGTTCCGTGTTCGGTAGGCAACAAGAGACACCGACCCTAAAACATGCACAGGAAGTAAGGACCTACAGAATGAATGCGAGAAGGGCCAATATCCACTGCTCTTCTCCTTGACACCATTTTCATTTGCCGTTGAACCGAAATTAATCGTATGGAAAAGAGAAATCTCTTGAGCTCCATTTACTTGTAAAGTGATGTCATCACCAACAAGGACTCGTTTCAGATCAGTATGTGAAGTGTTCAGCTGATGACAAAATACCCAAGCTTCAGACTACTAGTATTGATAACTATTATTTGCAAATGTCCAATTAAACACATAATTCAAATTAAACATTGATTAAGACAACTTTAAACTCTAAGCTATGTCTAAAGATTAGCTAAGCCCCCCCCCCCTGCCCCCCCAAAAAAAACTCCTTTTTATGTAATTGATGAGGAATTAAAATAAAAGGGGAAAAAAGAAAAGCAAACCGGGAAGAGGAGGGAAGCTTGGTGATCGGGAGAGAGGCGTAACTCGAAGGGACCTTCCATTGTTAAAGGCTCGAGTACGGCCGAGGAATTAATTTCATTGACAAAATCAAGGAAATCGTCGCTACTTCGTCTGGTAAACTTTTTCAAGGAAGAAACTTCGTCGGGTAATTTGAAGAGCAGATGAGTTTTTCCAAATCGGATCCGGAACTCGTATCTTTTGCCAGTCCCGAACCTAACCTTACTCAAATCCAGTTTTGAAAAATTAAGCCCTTCCAGCTCCCATTTCTGCTTCAAAGCAATCTTCTCAATTACATCCTGATCCGAAGGGGGGAAAACAAATTTAATGAGAATTAAGAAATTTTATTATCAATTATTTCTATTCATTTGCTTTCTTTTCTTACCTGTAGGATTTGGGGATGGTTTGACTGGAGAGGATTGAAAGCGAAGGATAAGATCTGAGAGAAAAGGAAGAAGAGGAGAAACGAGAAAACACGGCGGCTCATCATCGGTGACGGTTGCCGATGGTGCTGCGTTACCGGAGTTTAGGTTAGTGTGTACCGGGTCGTAGCAATCAGATGAGTCACTAACTCAACTCGCTCGCCTTGAACTACGTTTCCGTAACATGTTTCTGGGGGTGGAAGTTGAAATGACAGTCATTGGCTTGTGGGCCCAATCTGAGTACTAAGTTGGCGCTGATTTCATGGTCACGTACTCACGTTTAATGGGCGGTCCGAAATTTACCCTGTTTCGTATTTCTATTAAGAATTAGATATAAATAATAATTTGTTCTTTATGCATTATGAATTAGAATTGCATATGAAATGTGTATCATTTATTCAAGTTGAAAAGTTTATCTGAAAAATAAAAAAAATTAAACAAAATTCGAGACTTCAAATATGGAATTAGGTAAAATTTAAAGTTCATTTTTTATATGAGTCAAGTCTTAAATAAGAATTTTTTTTACTGGAGTCTAGTTCGGTCCGAATATAAATTATGTTATAAAAAATATTATATTAATTATATATAATAATTAATCCAATAACAATTAAATCAATTACTCAAAATCTAAAAAAACTTATCCAACTAAATAACACAATTTAAAATATAAAATTTTAAAAATTATATTTAATACAATAAAATATTTATTATTTTTAAAATAATAAAATATTTATTATATTTATGGTATTATTTTTTAATATAAATACTTTTTAATGTGTTAAAAAAATTCTTTTTTTTTTTTGTGAATTATAATTACAGAGCAAAGTCCAACAACAAACGCAACTAACACGACTCGAATCTAGGTTACATCTAGGACGGTAAACACCTTGACCATCAGGCCATCACATGGGGTCAAAAAATTTTCTTTTAACGTTCTTTAGTGTATTTAGTATATTATATATTTTTTAAATTATTTTTAAATAAAAACTAATCTAAAAAAACCAAATATGGGCAGATCGAGATGGTCTAAGTTTATCTTTCTTAAATTGAACCAAGTTTTGGGCAAAAAAAAATAAGTCTATTTTTCAAGTCGAGCCCGAACTTAAAAAATTAATCTAAATACCTTGCATGGACCTAACCCGAACCTGACCCATGAATACCTTTAACAAAAATTAATAATATTTCTAATATCAAATATAATTGTTTCCTCATTCATAATCTCAATATGAGATCCACTATAGTGAATATTTTTTAAAACCAATGCATTAACCATCACAAATTTTGTTATTTTAGATATTGATATATTAAATTTTCTAGAGCTTTCAATTAATTTTGTGCTATCAAATATTACATTAATATTGGTTTATTTTAATATTACATAAGATAAAAACTTTCTATATATAAGAATAGTATTCATTGCTACATTGTCACCAAGATATATATATAAAGAATATTAATGTAGTTGAACAAAATATTTGGACACTGACAGGTACGTGATCAATGATATTTCATATCACATTGATAAGTTTTATCTTTGATAACTTTCATTATTTTTTTATTTATAAATATATTTCCACTTCTAGTGGTTATTATTATATCATTTATCGCATTCTTTGAATTTTCTTTTTTGCTTGCATTCATATAAGAGAATGTAACAAATATAGTAGGATTGATTTCTAAACGTCCCCTTAGTTTCTTTACGTAAAAGGGACTAATGTCACAAAAGATTATGTTTGAGTCATATTAATATGTATTTAAACAATTAATAACATATGAGATAACTAAAACAAAATCAATATTTAATAATCTAACTCAATAGTTTTATTAGATTTAAAACATAAAAAGAATAATCACAATTATACCTCAAAGGTCGAAATTCCTTACCAATCTAAATTTACCCGATAAATCTAACATTAAGAACTTCTCAATAAATCCAAGATCAAGAATCAAAATCAATGTTGAACCCAACGAGTGACTCCAATGGTAAAGAGGATGTTATTCATCTTAGGAAACCCGAGTTCGAACACCTGTGTGTGTAAGGTATGTCTACGTTATCAAAGGATTTAAAAAGTATAAACAGATACTACCATGTAATCACACTAATATATTAAAAAAAATACTAAAATCAAAACTGAGATAAAATCTTTCACCAACCTTAAAAAGATAAAAATAAAACACGTTAATCTAATCGGAAGAGAAAAAGAAAATAAAAGAATCATGATGCTGATAATGTATTATGAAATAAATATTAGAAAGTAAAAGAAAAAAATAAATTAGAAGAGCAAAAAAAAACGTATTTTATTACGAATATTATCTCTTTTTAATAGTTTTATTCTATATAAACAATTTCACTTTGAATTTCAATATTTTAATTTGGATTTGATTTTTTTTAAAATAAAAATATTGATGTGATATATAATTATTAAAAAAATATAATGACGTGACATGTCAATCATTTCTCATGATATAAATATATACTTATAATAAATATTAAAATCCTAAAATACATCAAATTTATTTTAATTTTAATGAATATCCACTTAATTACAATATATTTTAACACAAATCAAATTATATTGAATTCATACTTAAATTAATTGAATAGGATTTTCAAAATTGAGTGTAAATCTTGATATTTAAATTATCTTTTTATGATATTACCTCAATTAATTGAAAGGGGATGACAAGGTAATAGTGGCATTTATAGAATTAGTATCACATTTTCTTTGTACATCAATCCAAGATCATGTTTATTCCTTGGAATTTAAATTTGGACATTTTATTTTATTTTTCGTAATTTGAGTCATTCCAACCGAATTATATAACAATTTAATAGTTAAAAAGATTTTTAATTACTTGTTATTAAAAAATGGTATAAAAGTTAATATAATTATTTTATTATTTAATGAATAATTAATTTCACTTAATATTCATGCACAAGTAAGGATTTAACTCTTATTTTTACGACAGTATTGTTGTTAATGCAGGAGGATTTAACTCTTAATATTCATGTACAAGTAAATATTTAACTCTTATTTATGGGTTAAAAAAAAACCATGGATAATTCTAAACACGGTGTCCAAAAAAGCAAATATAATCCGAATCTATAATGAAATTATTAAAAGAAATTAACTAAAAATATATAAAAACAACAAATTTGAACTACAATATTCATGTACAACTCTCAAAAAAAAATATTCACGTACAAGAAAGGATTTAACTCTTATATTTGCGTGAAAAATGTTCTATCTAGATGTAAATTTAATTTTTCAAAATAAAACTAAAAGAAAAAGTAAAAGTTCCATAAACAACTTGAAGAGACTATAATCTCCACATAACTGTTGCCGATGAGAATTGCACGAAGTGAATTATATGAATTCTCTTTTAGTGGCTACTTATAAACTAATTAACAATACTATGGTAATGTTGTAAGATTGTTAGACTACTAAAAGGGAGTAACTGAAGATGTTCCCATTAGTATCCTGGGAACTTTGGTGGAGGTGGTGATGAGTATTGGAAGCCGACAGTTGGTGGTAAGATCACTTCTTTTTTTGGCGATGGTTTCGAGACAACAGGGACAGGAGGAGGAGAATGCACTGGTGGTGGAGGAGAATGCACTGGTGGTGGTGGAGAGTGGACTGGTGGTGGAGGTGGTGGAGAGTGGACCGGAGGTGGTGGTGGTGGTGGTGGTGGAGAGTGGACTGGAGGTGGTGGTGGTGGTGGAGAATGGACTGGAGGTGGTGGTGGTGGTGGTGGAGAGTAGACTGGTGGTGGTGGTGGAGAGTGGACTGGTGGTGGTGGTGGATAATGAATCGGAGGTGGTGGTGGAGAATGAATCGGAGGTGGTGGTGGAGAATGAATCGGAGGTGGTGGAGAATTGACCCGTGATGTCGGGGGCTTAACAACTAGAGGTGGCAATTTTGGTGGCGGAGATCGTTCCCTTGTTACAGGTGATTCCTCTTGTTTCGGTGGTTCTGACACTGGTGGTGGAGATCGTTCCCTTGTTACAGGTGATTCCTCTTGTTCTGGTGGTTTTTTTGGTGGAGATCGTTCCCTTATTACGGGTGATTCCTCTTGTTTCGGTGGTTTTTGCACTGGTGTTGGAGGCTTAACAAGTAGGGGTGGCGATTTTGGTGGTGGAGAACGTTCCCTTGTTACAGGTGATACCTCTTCTTTGGGTGGTTTTGGCTTAAGGGGCTTTTGTTTTGGTGGTTGTGGAGATCCACCACCACACATTGACTGACTGCATTCAACTGGTCGACTTAGCAGCGGTTGACATTCTTTAGCTGACTTCTGCTTAGGCCTATCTGGTATACAATTGCCAACATCGTCGAACATACAGTCCCTCTCCTTGGATGGCAGGCAAGATTTAGCCTCACCATTGAAATAGTTGTAAGAAAACGTAAAGTTCTTCAAGCTCGGTAATCGACAAATGTCATCCGACGCAAATCCAGTTAACATGTTATTTGCAACATTCAATTCTTCAACTTTTCCAAGCCCTTTAAATGTCTTTCCCAAAACACCTCTAAAAGAGTTGGAAGCAATGTCCAAAACCGTCAAATTTCCAAGCATCCCCATCTCCACTGGCAAGCAACCTGTGAGATTGTTGTTTTGGAACACAATCTCGTTCAATGTATTGGACATCTTGCCGATGCTTTTTGGAATACAACCTGAAAGCTGGTTGTTGGCAACCACAATGACGGATGCCGGAGAAGACCCTAAACTTTCGGGAATGACGGACACGAACCGATTGTTGTTTAAAAACAATGCATCCAAGGCCATTTCGAACACCGCAGATGGCAATTCACCTTCGAAATTATTGTACCTTAAATCAAGGAACTTAAGGGCGGGTAAGGATATAACAACTTCTGGGAAAGGACCAACGAAACGGTTGTTGCTAACATCCAATTCATGAAGAAGAGTAAGCTCGGAAAAACTCTTGGGAATGATCCCACAAAACCGATTAGTGTTAATGTGAAATAGAGCCAAATCAGTCAATAGGCCTAACTCAACTGGCAGGTATCCAGCAATGTCGGCATGGTTAATATCAATGCCAGCAACGACTATCAACCTCCGATCGTCGAGTGCTGGTGCGCAGAAAACTCCTTTGTAATCGCAAACACTAGGACCTTCCCAACTGTGAGTGGTCTTTAGCGGGTCCGAGTATACGGCACTTTTCCATGCCTGAAGTGCAATGTAAGCACGTCTGAGCCTGGGATTCTCAAACGTGAATTTAAGCTTCACAGGGGATTCATAATCATCAGGCAACTTACCACCCTCAGGAAGATTCAATAGCTGGCGACGAACGATGAATGCGGTTTCAGAAGTGGAAAGAGCAAGAGAGAAATAAGAGGAGGAGGCTAAAGTGAGAGAAGAGATTAGGAGAAGCACTGGGAAGCAGCCCGAGGCCTCTTGAAGAAATGCTGGTGTTTTCATTAGGAACTTGGGAGTGACCTAAGGCTAATGATAAGGAAGAATTGCATTTTAAAGTATTGAAGGAAATGGTTAAAACACATTTGAAAGGCACTGCAATAATCTCTCTTCTGGTCATCTATTGGTCACCACAAGTTTTCCTTCCATTCTCTACCTTAAAATTATGATTGGTAATGTCATGACATCTGTAACTTTTCCCCTAATTTTGATTCATTGCAATTTCTAAAAGAAATGAATTCCTAAACTTCATATTATATTCCCCATTTTTTTATTTGTACGTAAATAATTCGTTATTTCAAATATAAATATTTATTTATGCTAACAATTTAATTGAAGAATAAATTAAAGATTGAAGACTTGTTTACGGATAAGTTAAATATTAAAAGTTTATTTTTATACCAGAGTTTTACTTCGATTGACATTGGTATTGTTACCGATGTAAAAGAACATGAATTCGAATGCGTTAAAGCACATTATCTTTTTATTTATGAATTAGGGAGAGACTACGGATAATTTTAAGCATTAATGGCTCCACGGTGAATCTGGTTAGGTGCTTATTTTTGTCGAGATTCAGTGGTTCTACTGTTTAGTCTAACCAGTGGCATGAGATGCTTTTCGGAAGAAGGGAGTAAGCTGGAGAGATGGCTTTTGATAGTGGTGTTTTTCATTTTTTTTCTTTTTAAGTGTTTTTATTTTTTCATTTGTAATATCGCTTGGAGTTGTTCATGAACCGAATCGGGTTAGTTTCATTCCAAGTCAAATATAAAATTTGAATTCGTTTTCTAGATTTGGACATAACCTGACCTGAAAAATGAGCATTAAATTTTACCTAGACTCGATTTAAAAAATATAATATATTAAAAATATTAAAATAAATATTCCCAACAAATGAAATAAAAATTAAAAAAAAATATTTACTTAAATAACACTAAAACAATACCTCTAAAATAGAAGTAAAATTAATAATAATAATAATAATAATAATAATAAGAATTATACAATATCCAAACAATAATAACAAAATAGTAACAATATAATAAACATGATAACAAATAATGAAAAACAATGGCAAAATAGTAAAAAAAACAATAAATTTTTTTTTTTTTTGCAAACTAAGGCTAGACCCGAAATAAAAAAATGTTTATTTGAGGCTAAGAAACCTTTTTTTTTTTTGTTTAAATTTATTTTTTAATTTAAACTTTCTCATTTTCCGAACGAATCTTTGGGTCAAATCCGTTCTCATTAATAATGATGACATTTTGGCGTTTCTTTCACAAGAGTATAGAGACTAATCTAATGAAATGATAACTTCTCTCTGGATTTCGTGGAAAAGAATTCTATTATGATCGGGTGTTGATAAGTGTTGATGTACAATGTGGGGGATGGCGTTGCTAAAAAAATTGTAGTAAACATAAACTTAGGGTGCAGGAAAAGGAAAATTAAAAGATATAGACTCGAAAGTGATTTCTTATTTCTAAAATTTTAATTTCGTATATCTTGGTTCGTGTTCATGGTACATCAAGTATTGCAAGCATGTGTAGCACCTCATATTTAATTCGAAAATTCAACTTAAATACAAAGTATCATTTTAATTGTTCGGACGATTCGATCATTCATCATATAGTCAATACATATTTAACATAATTAAAATTCATTGAAAATTAACACGGATGTCCGTGATATAATCATAATTCATAATAATAAAATAAATCAAAACCACCTTGTAAAGACATTCAAGAAAAAATAGAAGACTTTCAACAAAATTGCATCATATCGTGCCCAAATCGTCTTAAACTTGCAACTAAGCTATTTCCAACATAAATAACTAACCAAATACCGAACATGCAAAATGCAGCAATGACAATACCCACAAATTAATCAAGACAATCCCCACAAATTAGTCCTTAAGCTTCAATTTACTTAAGTATCCACTTCTTTTTTATTTAATTCAAATTTAAACTCTAATTCTAAAAATTACAACTTTCTCTTTTAAATTTGTCTTACGAAAATTAATTCTTGATAAACATCTGTATTTTGTCGAAACTTTTGCGATGTCTGACACTTGGAATTTTAAATTGCTATAATTCTTCCCTTTTTTAAAATAATAAAACACAAAATTTATTTGAGTTGAATAATTGTAGACATTGTTTTCTTATCGCTTCATTGGGTTCCCATTAGTGTGTCGTCGAGAGCATCAAATATAATCTATTCTTAAAAGTATCAAAAATAATAATAAAGGGAAATAAGGTTAAATTCTCAAGGACTAGAGTGTTACAAAGAATATTGTATGTCGAGATCCTGAGGTGAAATCGTGCCCAGGAAAAGCGTTGGACCTGGAGGAAATATAAAACATAATTAAAAGAAATAAGAGATTGAGCTGTCGAAATAATTTAAATTGCATAAAAATAAACAGAGTCAAAGAAAGAAAGGTTTTATCAATATCTAGAGATCCAGCCTTCGGTTATCTTGTTTCCTCCTTGGTTCAATCATAGACTTTTAGATGGATGTTCTTGTGCCCGAATAAGCCAGTTATAGTGGAAGAGGATGCCTACAACAAGAAGCTCCAATTATAACTTTGATTTTAAAGGAACTTGACTTTAATCAATCGTCGCTCCAATGGGACCGTCTTACACTAGATCATCTCTTCTCAATGACGAATGTCACGCCATTTTGTCTCTTTGGCTCGACAACCTCTAACGCAGTAAGTTAGCGAACTAACTGTGCAATCTTCTCAAAACACACGAAGCGACCGTCTTTGCACAAAATGAAAATTTAATTTTGAAGGGATTTTGGACGGAAGCGTCGATCTCGTAATATAGAGAATTAATGAATACTCGGTTGAGAAAGGTTAAACGCGGGTTCTAAGCCTCATGAACTTTTCGGAGGAATGTTAATAACCTTCGGTTAGATGGGTTTTTAGTTGCTAATGTTTTTGGAAGAAAACACAAGATAATGGAAATGGAACTTTTGTATTGAAATAAAGTGACTAAGGTTTTTGGGAGATGGAGGATTTTACAATGAATGGAAGTGAGAAATTAATATCACTCCGTCCCTTATTTATAGTACATAAAAATCCCTAATTGAATCCAATCTAAACTCTAAAAGAAATTAGAATTAAATCTAAACAATAATTCCCTAGTTTTATCCAATTTAAACTTTAAATATGATAAAGCTTAAAAGACAATTAAAAATTAAATATAAACAATATCCTAATAATAATCCTAAATATTAATCCTAATAAATAGAGTTTAAAATAAAATAAAATAAAGTCTTTATGTCCAACAAAAACTCTTCTCAAGTCTTCCACACTTTCACACTTTCTCTTTCAAATTCACGCTTTTTGCCTCAATTTGTCTTTTGCCTTCAATTTAGTCCCTACAAGATAAAAGAATCATAAATAGCCCAAATTAATAGGATTATACTCACAATATATATATATCCAAAAGTATGTCACTTTAGCTTGCTATAAGTAAAATAAAAAAAGTAACCCAATTTAAACACACAACAATTAAATCGTCTTGAATTATTTCATGAAAGTTAGCTAATTTACTAAACTTACCAAGACACCTATTTGTTCGCCCATAGTCTCCAAATTTAGTTTTCTTCCTTTTATTTTGTCGATTTTCTTTTATTTTTCTTTTTTTTTAAGAGTATATTTGTCCTTTTGACGTGAAATGAAATGACAAACAAGCACTCCATCCCGGTTCCTCAGCCCAACATACTCCTAATCATTTTTTCCTTAAGAATGTATTAGACCTTTTTGATGCGAAATGAAATGACAACCCAAGCACGACATCCCAGTTACTCGGTCCAACACACTCCTAATTTATTACTCAATAACTCTGGTTAGCGGAGATTTACCTAACACGTCACACAACCTTTTTACGCGAAGTAGGATGACAACCTAAGCACCCTACCCTGGTTACTCAAATAGTCACGTTTTAAGCTGTGCTCATAATCGCGAAATCATCAAAATTTTTTCTCTTTTTTTTTATTTGATTTTTCATTTTTTTCGGAAACAGAATTTTAAAATTAGGATTAGGAAAAACACTAAAATGTCAAAAATAAGTTTTGGCAACTAGCTAACAATCACGAAAAATAAATTTAGCATGCATCCGAATTAACTATTCTCTTTGTACTTAGACTCAATCTATTTTACCATAAGCAAGATAAAATTATCTTCATTAATCATAAATATGTCTGCCTGATAGGAATAAAACAGTGGAGATGAAATCAACCATAGCAAAATCAAAATTAACTCAGCAGACAATAAGCATACTCATAGGCAAAACAATGAGCAATTCGTGGGCAAAATCTTGGGCATGAAAAGGCACAGGATATACTTAAAAAACAAATGTAAGCAAAATAGGAAGAAATAGCAAGCAACAGCAACATTAAACACATAGCAGCCCAAACAACAAATAAAAACAACAAAAACAATGAGGAACGTTCCCCCTTCTTAAAACGCATTACCCTCAATGTGAAGAAAAATACGAGTCCAGTATTTAAATGGCACCGTTTGAAGCATTATACGGTAAAAAATGCAAAACACCTTTGTATTGGTTAGAGTTGAGCGAGTCTAAGTTGATTGGAACCGACTTGATTCATGAGACCGAAGACAAAGTGCAGGTGATCCGCGATTGCTTGATAGCAGCGTCTGACCGGAAGAAGTCATACGCAGATCTTAAAAGGAAAGATATAGAATATGCAGCGGAAGACCGAGTTTTCCTGAGAGTTTCACCTTGGAAGAAGGTGTTACAGTTTGGCAGAAAGGAAAGTTAAGTCCACGGTTTATCTGGCAGTATGAGATCATCGAACGGGTTGATCCTGTAGCATATAAGCTGGTTTTACTATCGGAACTAGAGAAGAAAAGGGTTTAATATACTCCTCATGTCATCGTCGCTCTCATATTGCTACAAGCCAGATTCCAACGTGGGTTGTTTACTGCCCATGAAAGATGTGACGTCGAGTTGGTGTGATGGTTGGGTTGGAGCACCCCAACGTTGGTGAATGGAGTGATGACGAGTGGTTGTAAAGAGCAGTGACGAGTGAATTCGGGCTATTGCTCGGCGATGGTGGGGGAAAGGATGGAGGCGTGTGTGTTGTGAAGAGGGGAAGGGAATAAATTAGGGTTTGGTGAAAAATAGGGTTATATAGGTTGGGTGGTGTTTGGGTGCAAGGCTAGGCTAACCTGATAAAGGGTGCGCTATCCTTACGCGGGACAGGGGATATAGGCAGCAAATGTTTGGGCATAGGTTTAGCGTTTACCAAGATGCGCCCTCATCGTATGAAGTTCCTGTCATCGTTTTTTCCTGTGAAATTAATTCTTAGATTTTCTTGGATATAAAATAAAAATAAATAAATAAAATAAAAAATAAAAAATAAATAAAATCAAATAAAATAAATTGCCTCCCAATAAGCGCTTGTTTAACGTCATTAGCTTGAGGTCTGAACTAGTATTAGAATTGTTTCAGCTGAATTTTTTCGATCATATGGGCTTGGAAATTTGGTGCCTGCATAACAGAAGGTAAAAAGTTTAGTAATCATAGGAAATATTAACTTATTAACAAAGTCACAACTTGAATCCGAATCAAAATTATCATCAAACATATTTTTAAATTTATTTTCATCGAGTGACTTGGAAGTCTCTTTTGCTAAGGATCCAACTATATCGATACGGTTTACATTCAAGATTTCACTAGGGTGACTGATGGTGTTGTAAACATTTAACTTCACAACCTCCCCGTTAAACTCCATCGTGAGGGTTTCGCTTCTCATGTCAATCTTAGTTTTTGCGGTACTAAGGAAAGGTCGCCCTAACAAGATGTTGGAAGACCCAGGAGTATTATCCTCTTTCATCTTCACTACATAAAAATCTGCAGGAAAAATCAGTTCGTTGACTTTCATCAACACATCTTCAAGGACTCCTTCGGGGTGCACAATGGACTTGTTTGCCAATTGGATTATAACACCTGTTTCCTTCAAAAAACTCATGTTAAGTGATGCATAAATGAAAAATGGTATTACATTAATAGAAGCCCCTAAATTACATATAATTTTTTTAATTCGAAGTGACCTATTTTACATGGTATTGCAAACATGCCTCTATCTTTACATTTTGTTGGCATCCTTCATTGTAAAATAGCAAACACATTCTCACCAACGTTTACCTTTTCGTTTTCAGTCAATTTTCGCTTGTTGGTGCAGAGCTCCTTAATGAACTTAGCATATCATGAAATTTGTTTAATAGAATCCAACAACGGTATGTTGATCTCGACGTTTCTTAATGTTATGAGGATATCTTTTTCCTCTTTACTTATCTGATGTTGGTTCAACCGTCCTGGAAATTGAGGTTGAATTTTGGGCAATGGAGGTTTCATTCGGACCTATTCATCGCTCTGCTACTTTTCTTAGGCAGAATCTTGACCAAGATTTGTGCCAGGATTTGGCTCTAGTACTTTCCCATTTCATAGCGTCACTACATTCACGTTTTGTCTTGAGTTAGGTTCTATTTATAATGACAGCCCACCCTGTGCGCTTAATTTCTCAATTGATGTGGTCAACTCTTTTATAGATGCCTCTGTTTTCTTTTGAAAATCTACAGTCTGCTATTGAAAATCAAGCATATTAGCTGTTAATTTATTTATCATGGCCTCGAAAGAAGTACCTGAATTTTGTGCTTGTTGTGATACTCAGTTTTGGTATAGCTGGTTATGACATGGATACACCTTATAGAGCAAGTTAGGGTGGTCTTGCCATCTTAGGTTGCATGTATTGGCGTAAGGGTTATATCGCCTTTGGAGTGGTCCAGGAAAGTTCCCCACAGCATCCAATTGGATCATAGTATCATTATACAAACTAGGGCATGCGCAATTATATGTTCGAGTACTGAACAAATTCCGTATAAACGGGTCGACCCTGTTTTTACTGCAAGAAGAGAACTCACAACATTAGTAAGTATTTCAACTTTATCTTCTAAGGTGGAGTTACTTAGCTAGTGAGCTCTTTTAGTGGGTTCAAGATTGGCTCGAAATTACTGAGTGTTTGCGGCCATTATGGATATCAAGTCTCTTGCTCGTTGGGGAGTCATATTAACCAATACTCCACTGGCGGCATCTATTATATTTATCTTCATAGGTTTCAGGCCCTCATAAAAGTATTAGAGAAGAGATTGTTTTGTTATCTCATATTGCAGGCAAGTTGTGCATAACTTTTTAAATCGCTCTCAATAGTCGTTAAGAGACTCCATATCCTTCTGCCTAATTCCTACAATTTCCTTCCTTAACTCGATGGCACGCGATGCTAGGAAGAACTTATTAAGAAACAAACGACAAAGATCAACCCAAGTTGTAATAAACTCAGAAGGTAGATAAAATAATCATTCCCTAGCAGAGTCTGCTAGAGAAAAAGGGAAAGTGTGTAATTTAATTTGGTCTTCAGTTACCCTTTGAGATTTCATACTAAGACAAACCATATGGAACTCCTTCAAATGTTTATGTGGATTCTCATTTTACAATCCACGAAAAATCGGTAATAACTGGATTAAACCTGATTTAAGTTTGAAGTTAGCATCCACAGTAGAATACGCAATGTATAATGGCGGTTGATCATCAAGAGCCATGACTAATTGCCGAATTATATGAGCCATAGGTTGTGGTGCCAGATTTCGATTTTCGTTAACCCTAGCATTCGATACTTCCTCTAGTGGATCAACTTTTTGGTTTTTCAGTGTTGGATTAGGGTTTTTGTTTACCCTAGATTCGCCTTCGTCGCCTTCTTCTACTTCTGAAGGTGGATTATACTTAGTTCCTACAACCTCTGACTGCTTCTTTTGTAATTTCATTTTCTTGCGATTAGCTTTTGCAGTCTTTTCAATCTCGAGATTGTACGGGTATATAAGATTTCCTGGAGCAGATCTAGTAATAAGAAAAAAAAAAAGATTAGTATGTTACAAGTCCCCAACAATTGCGCCAAAAATTTGATGTGTCGTCGAGAGCATCAAATATAATCTATTCCTAAAAATATAAAAAATAATAGTAAGGGGAAATAGGGTCAAATCCTCAATGACTGGAGTATTGCAAAGAATCTTGTATGTCAAGATCATCTTGGGCGAAATCGTGCCCAGGAAAAGCATCAGACTTAGAGAAAATAAAAAAATAAAATTAAAAGAAATAAGAGATTGAGCTATCAAAATAATTTAAATTGCATAAAAATAAACAGAGTCGAAGAAAGAAAAGTTTTATCAATATCGAGAGATCCAAGTTCCGGTTATTTTGTTTCCTCCTTGGTTCAATCATAGACTTTTAGATGGTTGTTCTCGTGCCTGAATAAGCCAGTTATAGTGGAAGAGGATGCCTACGACAAGAAGCTCCAATTATAACTTTGATTTTAAAGGAACTTGACTTTAGTCAACCGTCGCTCTAGTGGGACCGTCTTACACTTCATCATCTCTTTTCAATGATGAATGTCACGCCATTTTGTCTCTTTGGCTCGACAACCTCTGACGCAGTAAGTTAGAAATCGACTGTGTAATCTTCTCAAAACACACAAAGCGATCGTCTTTGCACAAGATGAAAAGATTACTTTTGAAGGGATTTTGGACGGAAGCGTCGATCCTGTAATACATAGAATTGATGAATACTCGATTGAGAAGGGTTAAACGCGGGTTCTAAGTTTCATGAACTTTTCGGAGGAATGTTAATAACCTTCGACTAGAAGGGTTTTTAGTTGCTCATGCTTTTGGAAGAAAACACAAGATAATGGAAATAAAACTTTTTTATTGAAATAAAGTGAATAGGGTTTTTGGGATATGAAGGATTTTACAGTGAATGAGAAGTGTGATATTCATATCACTCCATTTCCTATTTATAGTATATAAAAATCCCTAGTTGAATCTAATCTAAACTCTAAAAAATAATTAGAATTAAATCTAAACAATAAGTCCCTAATTGGATCCAATTTAAACTCTAAATATAATAAAACTTAAAAGATAAATAAAAATTAAATATAAACAATATTTTAATAATAATCCTAAAAAATAGAGTTTAAAATAAAATAAAATAAAATAAAGTCTTTGTGTCTAACAAAAACTCTTCTCAAGTCTTCCATACTTTAACACTTTCACACTTTCTCTTCCAAAATCACGTTTTTTGCCTCAATTTATCCTTTGTCTTCAATTTAATCCCTATAAGATAAAAAAAATCATAAATAGCCTAAATTAGTAGGATCATACTCACAATATATAAATAATTAATATCCAAAAGTTATCACTTTTAAGCATTATCACCCATTTAGACTATTCAGTGTTATGGTTTTTCCAAAGTACCTTAAGTAACAATGTGGACTTCATTCTAACTTTTTAACTTCTCAAGCCAGAATTTTGATTGGCTCTTCTTCATACAATAAATCTGGCTATTACTCTACTAACTCTACAATAATCACATGCAGTGGATCTAAACGACTCCTTCACATAGTTGACATGTAGAACACATTACGAATATGCTCTAACTTTGGCGATAGAGCTAATCGATACATCACTAGCCTAACTTTCTCAAGTACAACGTAAGGTCCAATAACAAGGAGACTCAACTTCCCTTTGTGACCAAACTAAAAGACCTTTTCCAAGGCAACATTTTTAGAAACACCTTTTCACCATCAATGAACTAAATTTCTCTACGCTTCAAGTTCATATATGATTTTTGTCTATCATATGCTTCCTTAAGCCAATACCAAATCAACTTGACTTTTTCCTCGATCACTTGATCAAATTAGGACCTACTAATTTCCTCTCGCACAACTCTATCCAACGTAAGGTTGTTTGTTACTTGTGATTGTACAATGCTCAAATAGTGTCATTTGAATACAAGCTTGAAAGTTGTTTAAAAGCAAACTCAACCAATGGTAGATGTCTCTCTCAATTGCCCTTGAAGTTTATCACATAACACCGAAGCATTTCTTCCAAAGCATGAATTACACTTTCAGACTGTCACCAATCTGGGGATGGAAAGTAGTACTGAAGTTCAACTTTGTACCCTATGCCTCATGTAACTTGTAGCACCCCTCACCTGTACTAGCATGCGGTACAGATGGGAGATGTTATCGGAGCATATACGAAACGAAAATCTTAGAGTTAATTAAAATTTTTAGCTTAAAACTTTTTCATAAGATCATAAATTTAGTTTAAAAAACTTGAGGTTTTTAGAAACATTTTAAAATTGTTTATAAATATTTTATAGATGATTGGAAGTGTTCGAAGCCAAATAAAAAACTTTGATAGGCTCAAAACTCATAAAACAATGCACTGGCATTATCTAGAGGTCTAGATATTGGTACATAACTCCTAGACTAGGTATTGTAGCTTTTTAGCTACCAACTTACCATGTTTTGGTACCTATAGTATGAATACTGGAACTTGGGCCCCTAAAGCTAAAAACTAGTCCATAAATACTTGAAAATCATATTCATCACTTCCATATAATTTCAGCAAGCCTCAAGGCATTATAAAACAAAATCCAAACCTATTTAGGCTCTATTATATGTCATAAACACATTCAAGAAAGATAACGGAACAAAGAAAATGATTTGATCTACAATTCAAATTTACAAGCACAAAATCCAACTTAATTCTTTATGTACATGCCAAATTCTAATATTCTTGGTGGCCTCAAATATCTTTAATCTTCTGGATTGTTTTTTAAAAGCCTTGTTGAAGTTTTAAGTGAGCAACACGATTTGTCCATGAAGTTCCTCAATCGCAGTAGAGTTGGAAGTGGGCACTCCATCTGCCACTTGTAGTGCAATACTCCTTTCACCTTTGGTTCTTCTTCATTTGGCTTCATCTAGGTTCATTCAAAATTCTGCAAGGACCTTGCCAGTTCATCAATCTTCAAACTTTCAAGATTTTGGGCCTCCCAATAGCCATGGCTTTAATGGAAAATGTAACAACCCGAATCTTAGTGGTGTCGGAAAATGCGATTTCGGAAACTCATTTTTGTAAACTAAGTCCGTAAATATAAAATAAAAATATTTACAAAGTTACTATAAAAAATATTAAAATTCGGTTAAGTAATTTAGCCGAAAAAGTAGTTAATTAAGGCTTAAGGATTAAATTGTAAAAGTTCAATCTCTGTTGAGTTTTAATTAAAAAAAGACTTAAGGGACTTATATGATACTTATCCAAAGGACTAAAATGATAAATTTAAAAAAAAAATTAAATATGAATTAGTGGGATGTATGGAAACCATTAATTATAATTATTAATTAATTAATTAACTTAATTAATAAAAAATTATTAATTAGTTTAATCATTCCTTAATTAAAGTATATATATATATGTATATAAGTTAGTGGGGATGAATAGATTTTTATCATCTTCTTCCCTAAGATCGTACCCCCACTGAAGTAGAAAAGAAAGAAAACATTAAACTTTCGGCCATTATTTCAAGCAAGTCCTTAAACCATTTTTTTTTTATGGAAATTTAATCATGGGAGCTTGATCTAGCTAGCCCATGTATTAATTTGTTTAATTGTTGAGTTTTTAGCAAGTTTCCATTGTTGAAAAATTGATGAATTAGACTTGAAATTGATAGAAATTAAGCTTAGTGTAACACCCTCGAGCTGACCTAATCTACCAAATTCGAATATCAGTGTTACATCCTTCTTACATATGTAACTTGAAGCTTTCCATTCTCATTCATCTATGAAAAAATCAATCTATGTGCAATACAGAACCATTGTATTGTTGCCTTTACAACTTAATAACATTTCAGACTTTCCTACTTTCTTACTTGTTTTACTCTTTACATATTGAAGTACTACTATTAGACTTAGGCGCAAACTTTGGCTATAAACATATTGGGTTTCTACTTAAATGACTTTTGCGTTAACTTTGACACACCACTTGTTTCCTTCTGTATACATAACAACCTAATGCATCATTTCCTTGACGTAGCCCTGACATTATCACTCAGCGCGAAATCCTTTATAACCTTCCTTTTTGTTTTACTTATTATCCTATTCGAATTTTGACTAGAAATTGTTGTCTACTTATTTTCATATTAGAGTTCGCCGATTCTATACGTCGAAAAGTACATTTAGGGAACTACTACTACTTAGTCAATCATTCCTCCTTATGATTCCTTAACCGTTCCTACTACAGAGGACCATATAATCAGAACACTCTTAATTCGCCTATTATATACACCAAGATGGGCCTTTTGGGCGAACATTACTTAGCTTATCCTACTTCTTTATAACTAGGCGCCTTATTCATATACCTATACCCTTACCACTATTCCTTGATTCATCATACTTACTTTAAGCATAAGTTTCATTCTTTCGGACTATCCTATACGCTTTAAATACTAGAGTTTACCATGGGTTCCCTTCCTTTCCTTTAGAATTCGCTAGACTAAGGTGTCATTGGCACGCTCAGAGAATCCTTAAACTTATTCGAGTCCTAGTGTTGGACACTCAAAACTAACTTCTTAAGTCTTATTCCTATAGACTACAAACTTTCAAGACTTCACCCAAGGGCATACTCATAAGCTTTAGTTTCTTAAATGAATCCATCCCTTCGCTTACTCAACTCATTCTGACATACTCAACTACTAGGACTTCACCGGACGGGATGTTACACTTAGATTATAATAGGCACTAAATTTGGCTTAATGGCTAATGTTTTTGTAAGACTAAGATAAACCATTAAGTTAAGCAATTGTTTTAAAATGATACAAATTTTTAACCAACTGTTTTCTATACCATTTCGGTAGCCAATGTAACCTTCAAAATTTGGTCATAACATTTGGGCTAGGTTTGAGAGGTTATAGGATTGTTGGAAGATATATGTTCAAATGCTCCCGATCCAATCTCCACAAAGCAATAGATTTGATATGTCCAATCCTATATTATCCAATCCTTGAGATATGATTCTCCAAATGAATTGATGTCCATTGATGATCTTGAATACTTCCATGATATCAACATCGACCATTCCCAATGATTTTGTTCAAAAAATTGCTAACATCCAAATATGATAAGAAACATTCCATCGCAATGTTGATGGAAGTAGCCATTTCCATTGGCACATAAACAACCACTTCAAAAACTTGTCTCAATAATCTCGATAAGCTTGATTTATACAAGAAAAAATTGTAATAATGTTTTAATGAAAATAGTTACCAAACTAAAGATAACAATGAAGTAGGGCGAGACAGATATTCCCAAGTTCACCAATGTTTCATAGTTGACACACTCTGCTCCATCGTCTGCCCTGCTCACAATGAATGCAATCTTGAAAATCACTATCACCTTTATGAATGTTGGAACATTCATCCTCACCTCACCTTGCCTCAAGTTGATTGTTGCTAGTTATTTATTTTATAATATTTTCAATATTTTCAAAAGGAAAAAAAATTAAACATACTTTAAAAAAATAAATCATATGAATTTTTCTATCATAAACTTTTACAGTTTTACCTTCTTAATAACTATATATAAATGTAAAATGATAATTTTATATACCAAGGTGAAGCGGAATGGAGCAGACAGTTACAATAATCGTTCCATATGTACTATAAATTTTTTTCCCATAACCATCTTTCAAAAAAGTTGTAAAATTTTCATGAAAAAAATTGTACTCTCTTTATAATTTTTGGTAGTACCTCATAATTTTTGGCATCCTCTCGTGTTTTTTAATACTTTCTTGTAACTTTTGGTATCTCATAATGATGCTACTTCATAATTTTTCGCACTCTCTCAAATTTTTTTTTTTTTTTTTCGCATAATTTTTGGCATGCCCACTAAATTTTTGGAATGCTTTCAAATAAGTTTTGGCATGAGAAATCAATTTTTAATATAAAAATTTCATTTTTAAATACTTATAAATTTTTATATATACTAACAAATTTTAAAAAATGTTAAAAATTAAATATATAAAGCAAATTTTACAAGGTGATCCAATATTTAGTGGTCCTCAAAATTTTTTATAATCCCTCGTATTTTTTTAGTTGGACTTATTAAATTTGTTTCATTTATTTAATTTTTCAAAATTAACATTATATATAATTTGTTCTGTACCAAATATTAGCATGAAAAAAAATAATTTAAAAGTTACCAATTGTCCAGTTACAAAATCTTTAATGAAATTTTTTAATATTAAAAAATAATATATTTTTACTCCAAAAATTATACTTCTCCTTTCAAATATTTATTTAAACACCATACAAAAAATTATGGGACTACACAAAAAATTATGAAAGTGTACCAAAAATTTAAAAAGAAATACCAAAAATTATGAAGGTGTACTAAATTAGTTTTATTTATTTAATTTTTCATATTTTTAAAAATTATCATGGAATATAAATTTTTTTCCTTACAAAATTTAGCATAAAAAATAAATTTGAAGTTACCATTTTTTTTTTTTTACATAATTTCATTGAAATTTCTTATTATTTAAAAATAATATTTTTTACTCCAAAATTATATCTCGTACAAAATCATTATTTTGAAACTATACCAAAAATTTTAAGGTAATATAAAAATTTATAAGGAAGTACCAAAAATTTTGAGAGAATACCATAAATTATGAGAGAATGCCAAAAAAATATAATAAAGCACCAAAAAAACATGTGGGATTACAAAAAATTATGAGAGTATACTAAAAAACATGAGAAAATACAAGAATGATGAAGAAATACAAAAAGCAAAGAGGAAATACTAAAAATTCTAGAAAATACCAAAAGTTAGGAGAGGATATACCAAAAATAGGATATAAAAAATATGAGGATATATCAAAAATTACGAGAAAATGTTAAAAAATGAAAAAATATTTCATATATTATGACGGAATATCAAAAATTACGAGAGCGTACTAAAAATATAAGAAAGTATAAAAAAATCATGAGAAAATATAAAAAAATACGAAAATGCAAAAAATTATACCAAATAAAACAAGATGATAACAAAAATTGCGAGGGATACCAATTTTTTGTCCTCAATAATTTTTATTTATTCATTCATATTTTTTAAAATTATTGTGAAATATAATTTTCGAGTACAAAATCCCATCGAAATTTCTTAATATTTAAAAACATAATGGGGTTCAGGAAAGCAGACCAAACGGCGCTGTCCCCGAAGTCGAAACGTGGGAAATGTTAGCTGCCAAGTGCCCCGTTGTCTAATCTACTTGTTATGTTCTTCTTAACCCAGTCCATTACAAAAAGGGCTCGCCCTTTAAGACGTCCTTCTTAAGAGATTCCTGCCCTACGGGTCCTCTACTCAAGCTCTGTCTCAGTCTCAGCCCCACCAACTCCATCCTCTCTCTGGTACAAACAATTCTATCATCTTTACTAATTTTTGTTTGCTTTAGTTTTACCTTCTCAACAATGGCTTTGGCTTCTTCAGTGACCCAGAGTTTTAAAACTACATGAACTATAATAGCAAGGCATTTATCTCAGAATGATGAAAACCATTTTGTAGATGAACTTACCACTTCTGCGTTTTTCTTTTTATTTTCTTTGATTTCTGGGTTGAACCCATTAAAGTGAGCAGTCTGCTTGCTTCTTTAGATGGATCTCCAACTCTTTCTATTGTTTTGTTGATCATCTGAGTTCTGAGTTGCAGTTCTCTTTGGTTAAAGCAAATGGAAGATACATGTAAGGATTGTAGGGACTGGGAAGAGGAGATCTTTTGGACCCATTTTCAGTCTATACATTTCTCACAATTTCTCCATGGTGATTTTCTTCGGCGGTTGGTAAGTTACTGCTTTTGTCCTTTGTTGGCTGTGTATTTTGCTTAGTTGAAGTGAAACTCTTTTTGGGGGAAACAAAGAACTCTGATTGAAACATGCAGTTCATCCCTTGACTTTGCTTTTAGGGTAAACTGTCCGCCCTTTTTGGCCGATTATTAAAAAAATTCTAGCGAAAGGTTCCACCTTGCATTTTAATGATATATCAAACTGCAGGAAATACCAGAAAAGTTTGCTAAGAACATGAAGAAAAAGCTTCCACAAACTGTGACTCTTAAAGGTCCTAGTGGTATCGTATGGGATGTAAGACTGACAGTAGATGATGATGATTCCTTGTTTTTCAGCGGTGGATGGAAAACTTTTGTGGAAGACCATTCATTGGTTGCGAATGATTTTTTGATCTTTAAATACAATGGAGTGTCCCATTTTGATGTTCTAATGTTTGATGGCAAGAGCTTGTGTGAGAAAGCTGCTTCGTATTTTGTGAGGAAGTGTATGCATACAGAATCTGCTGCCACTCACCAAACTAAAAGGAAGTTGAATGAAAATAGTGATGAAATTTTGCACAATTCTTCTCAATGTGGCCTCGAAAGCGATCCTGAAAAATCGAATAACAATGACGTGGACGTGAGGCCATCAAGAAAGCCTACCAACTCTGCAGCTAGTAAAAAGAAGATCCGAAATTCGGATGATGGTACTCGGTCTATCCATGCGAAGCGGAGCCTTGTAGGCAAAGAATTTTCTACTTATCCTGGAGAAGTGAAGGTCGAAAGACTCGAAACTGGTAGGAGTACTTCTAGCCTTAAGACTGCATTCCATGGTAGAATTTAACTTTTGTCACTGCAATATTATGGTCACTCCCTATGCTTTCGGTACTCTGGGATGAGTGCTTACTTTTTCGTTGTTTTTTCCATATAGTTGGATTATCTTACCTTCCTAACTGGAATTGGTGACTGATAATTGTACTCTCGTTTCCGCCCTAACATATGAATGATTCAGAGTCTGAATATACAACAATGGATGGCGATGATGATGGCTTTGGCTCGTGGCACACAACGGGTAAAAGGTTTGCGACGCAAGTTGAGAAAACGAATGTCATCATAAAGGCACAGGAAGCATTAACCAATGAAGGCTTTATGATAATTATGAAACCCACACATGTTGGGAGACGGTTTTATATGGTAAACATCATCCCTGAACTCGATCAAACTGCTTTCCTTTCTTCAATGATTTACAGTTATTTCCTTTTCCGGGTTTGTGCAGGCAGTCCCTGCTGCATGGGTGGCTCAATATCTCCCGAAAGATAACGCGGACGTGATTCTTCGAATGAACAAACGTACATGGAAGACTCGATTCTATTATCACAGAAGCCGCGATTGTGGAGGTCTTTCGGGTGGATGGAGGAACTTTGTGAACGACAACAAGTTAGAGGAGCATGATGTGTGTGTATTTCAGCCTGCAAATATAGGAAGTAAACCAATTATCCTGGATGTTAACATTTTCCATGTTCTCCAAAAAGCAGTTCCACTGAGCCAAGTAGACCCACTCCCGAGCTCACCCGAGCTAATAGCATCAATGCCGGACATGGATTCGTGATTCAGTCAGTAGATGTTAATAGATTTTAAGTCGCAGTTAAATGTGCTTTGCTAGTAGCCTACTGGAAAACACGACTTGAATGTAATTATATATGTTCAGTTCTAGCAAACAATGTATTTCTACCACCCTGTTTTGTCTCTACGATCGGTTCTATATAAAACGTAGGGCTATAGTTTATGTATCCGGCTTCATAGATCATACAACCGACACAGATCATTTCTAACTTACTGTTAGCTTAATCAAATCCTAAAACAGAAGCACATGAAAAGAACCATGACCAATTGTGCTAGAAGAAGCTTGTTATCCAACCATAAAGAACAGATATACTCGGGTTATTTGACCCGGAATACTCATAGTTTAAGTAACCTCTTGTACTTCATTTGAGGGGATTTACTTTTCTATTTTCTAGATCAGAACATCATTCCCTCCATCTTGACCTAAAGCACTAAAATTTTCATGATGACTTAAAAATATGTTCATTTATAAAATTTTTAATAAAGAAATAAAAAATTTAATAATTTTTTTATCAAGTACGATTACATACTTTGTTTTTTCCGTCCCGACGTTGTCTTTAGCTACGTACGATAAATTCGGATACGAGAAATTCATTAGATACATGGTTCGGATATAGAAACATGCTAATTAAACATGAATATGAATTATTTGATTTAGTCCTGAATAACGTTATTATTCGAAACATTCGTATCTCACGAATCATTCGATCTCATTTAAATCTAGCTTAATAAACAGTACAAAGACCTCCTACAATCATTATTTATCCTTCAACCTTATAATTTTTTTCATTTACAATTTAATCCTTATTTACACAAAATTTAACTATATAATCTATGTTTGATTCTAACTTAGTTCCATACTGTTCACTAAAATTTCATCATAAAAATCAATAACAATAACTACTGTTAACATGCATGAAGTTAAGTAATTAACATTCAAATTCTTGAAGCATCTAATTATGAGATTAAATTTTAATTCCATTAATTCAATAATAAAAAATGGAATTTAACCTTAATATGTAGATTAGTAATTTAATTAAGTTTCATTAATCTTATTTAATGAATTAACATGAAACCTTATGACCCTCAGTGGATAATGATGCTACAATTAATAATTAATCCTGTATCATTATTTACAAACGGTTTAATTGCTATTTTAAGCTTTCATTAATTGTCATTTGAGACCCTCACTAAATATTAAATTAGTTTTTAACCATGTGATCAGTATGCGCTTTCATCCCTGTACTATTTTTATTAACCGGTTTAATTCAATAATACCTAATAATCCGAATTCATACTTGCCTAACAATTACTCTATTTTAATTATTTATTAACTCAACTCAATTAATTCAGTTTGAAATGAATTTTACAACACCAATGAAAATCGGGTCTTAAATTTCTCGATTCTGTTTCTTATTCGCTACACATTTCAATTTAGTCCTTAAATAAACAAATAGATTTTCATGAATTTCACATATTTGCTTCCATTCTTCTTCCTTTCACAACTTAGTCACCACTCTTCCATGGATTCCAACACTACATCGTTATTATAATCCAAAAATTCACATCTTTTCACAATTTTCATCTGTAAATATTTTGCCAACATTTTTTTAAATTAATAAATAAATATGGATATATATATATTGTAAATATCTTTCATCTAATGACTAGAATTTATTTCCTTTCTCATTTTTTTTCTCTAATTACCCGCTATTTTTGGTAGTAATTGGACTCTATATCCTTTCACATTTTCTCATCAATCTAATTTAATCCTATTATACTTTAAATTTCACATTTTGACCCTTACACTATATAAAATCTTACAAATTTTGGTATAAAAATGGACCTTGATTTGAAAAAATATAAAGGTATTGCATTATAAATTTTGGTATGGCGTTACAGATTTTGGTATTCTTATAAAAAAAAATATTGGTATTGCATTAGAGATATTGATTTAATGTTAGAGATTTTTGCATCACTTTAGAAAATTTTGAACATAATTGAAATTTTGATTTCAAGTTGAAATATTGGTATCTCGGTAGAAACTTTGGAAGTTTATGATAATAACCAGATACCAAAACTTGTACCAAATACTAAAATTTATAAGAAGATACAAAGTTTTCTAACGCCATACCAAAATTTTCAAAAAAACTCCGATCCAATAAATTCAAAATTTTCAAAAAAACCTCAAAATTTCCATATTCAGATAATCATAATTTGGATTTTTTAAAATTTATCTTTTCATATCCTTCCACGCAAATAAATTTCTCTCATTCATTTTGATTCTTGAAGCAATAATAGAGATGACTTTTGATTATAATGAAAAAAAAGAAATTAAAGAAGTAGAGTTTTTGTCAAGTTGAAAAGTCGATGCTAATAACAAAATCTAAGGAAACAATAAATAATCATTAAAAACATTGATATTTCGTTAGAAATTTTGATTTTATGTTAAAAATTTTGTTACGAGTTCTGTTTTATAGAAAACTTATGACAAACATATATTAATGAACTTACTATCAATAAATTTTGACTTTTAAAAAATTGAGTGTAAGTTGGAATTTTAAAAATGGAAGATGTAATTATCAGAATTTTATGTGATGATTTGATGGTCAATGATAATTATTGTTTTAGGTACGGTATAGATTTGAATTGTGTTCATCGTGTTTATTGTTTGGGTTTTATCAATTTATTGTAATTCACCAAAAAATAATAATAAAATAATTATCAACCCTCAACATTAATAATAAATTTTATTTTGGTGAATTATAACGGAATAAAATCTCAACAACAGACGTAATTGACGCGACTCAAATTTAAACTACACTTAAAAATAACGAATATTTTTAATTATCAGATCACTACGTAATATTCGGATTAATAATAGAATTAACAGGAAGGATTAAAAAATAGATATAGAAAACGGGAAATAATGCAGATGGAAGACTTTTTCCAGGTGTCATGATGGTAAGACACAAATTTCAAAACCCAAGTCATTCTTCCACGCGTTTATCTCAGGCTTCAAACCTACCCACCGACGCCATTCAACATCACCGCTCAAGTCAAGACAAATCTTATTATTACATCATTTTTTACGGAAAATAAATTCAAACTAACCATGGTTACTTGATTTAATAAATTCCTCTCCGGTGCCCGTTATATGTATACCAACCAGCACATACCAATCTTCTAAGGAGAAGTCACAAATGGATATTTTTCATTCATTTTCATCACTTTCACCCATTTTTGCTTTGCCCATCTTTCTTTACACACTTGTATGGATATTAAAAACTAGTTTAAAGAGCATAACCCAAAAGAGAGAGGCACCCGAAGCTGGAAATTCATGGCCTGTAATCGGCCATCTTCATCTGCTAAGAGGACCCAAGCCGCCCCACATAATCCTAAGCGACATGGCTGAGAAATACGGTCCTATCTTCACTATCAAGATGGGTGTTCATAGAGCTTTGATTGTCAGTGATCACAAAACTGCTAAAGAGTGTTTGACCATAAACGACAAAGCCTTTGCCAGTCGTCCATCCACGCTTGCCATGGAGTACTTGAGTTACAATCATGCCATGTTTGGGTTCGCCCCTTACGGAAATCACTGGCGTCAAATGCGTAAACTTGCCACTCTTGAGCTCCTCTCCACCCACCGCCTCGAGCAACTCAGACATGTCCGAGAATCCGAGATCAAAACATCACTAAAAGAGTTATATCAGCTTTGGGAGGAGAAGAAAGATGGATCCGATACCGTTTTGGTGGAGATGAAGAAATGGTTTAAGAGTGCAACTCTGAACGTGATTCTAAGGATGGTAGTAGGGAAACGGATTCCAAGTTGGTGTAACGATGCAGAGAGTGAGAAATGGAAAAAAGCGTTGAAGGAGTTCTTTTATTTGAGTGGGAAATTTGTGATATCCGATGCGTTGCCTTATTTAAGATGGTTCGACATCGGAGGAGACGAGAGGTTGATGAAAAAAGTAAGAAAAGAGCTAGACGAAGTCGCCGAGGGATGGTTAAAAGATCATAAGGGGAAGAGATCATCAGATAAAGTAAACAACAGCAATGATGATTTCATGGATGTTATGCTTTCAATCGCCACTGATACAGAGAAACATGATGCCGATACCATCAACAAAGCCACCTGCTTGGTTGGTCCTTATCTATCATAATAGTTAAAGAGTAATAATATATGAAACCTTTTCAAGCATTTGTGATTTGGTTTTCTGTCGTTGTTGCAGGCTTTGATCTTAGCAGCTTCGGATACAACAATGGTGACACTGACATGGGCCTTGTCTTTACTTCTCAACAACAAAGATGAACTGAGAAAATTACAAGAAGAACTAGACATCTATGTAGGAAAAGACAAACTGGTGGAAGAATCAGATGTGAAAAACTTAGTCCATCTTAAAGCAATCATCAAAGAAACATTGCGCTTATATCCCGCTGCACCACTTTCGGTGCCCCATGAATCCATGGAAGACTGCACTGTTAGTGGCTACCACATTCCTGCAGGGACCCGACTATTTATAAATGTTTATAAACTTCAACGCGACCCACGAGTGTGGTCAGATCCCTGTGAATTTCGGCCCCAAAGGTTCCTAACAACCCACAGAGATATGGATGTTAGAGGGAAGAATTTCGAGCTGATTCCGTTTGGAAGTGGGCGAAGAATGTGCCCCGGAGCTTCATTTGGGATTCAAGTAGTGGAACTGATACTGGCAAGTGTGGTGCAGGGGTTTGAGTTGAAGACTCCATTTGAAGAAGCAGTGGATATGAGTGAAGGCATAGGAATGACAAACTCGAAAGCCACTCCACTTCAACTTCTCATAACTCCACGCCTTCCTTCTTATTGCTATTAGAGGTTTCCTTCTGCGTTGTTTACTCTTAACTTAATAGTATTGATCAGAAGAAGAAGAAGAAGAAGAAGAAGAAGAAGAAGAATGGTGGTCTCATCTATTTGCTAAGTTTCGGCTATGGAAGAAGAAATGAAAAGGAATTTCCATTTTTTTTTTATACGCTTTTCCACTTAGAAACACTTTTAATGGCTAACATTGATCCTTAAAGCTTTACCGATGATCCGATGGCCAATGTTTAACCTCCTTATATTCAATTTCCATGAAGTAAAAAAATTTTAACATAATGTATTTCAAAAGTCCACTTTACCCCTCTTCATAAATCGATTTTACTATTTAAGCCAAGGGTAATAAGTTATTCCCCAATGTTATGATTTAATTCTTTTTAGTCCTTTCACGTTTCTCTAAAAAAGGTTTAACCTCTCATTTAATCATTCATACTTTATTTCAATCTCAAACTAGTCCGAACATGGTCCCAAAGAATTCCAAAAAAGCCAACAACAACGGTGCCCCTAATAATGTTAGCAACTAAATTGGGAAGTTATTTTTTATAGTTTTTTTGTGTTGTTAATTAGAGGTAAGCATTCAATCGAGTCGAGTTGAGTCAAAAAATTTTAAGTTAGTCGAGTTGATGAATCTTATTTTAGCACCGAACTCAATTTGAAAATTTTTCAAATCGAATCAAGTCAAAAAATTTTAAGTCAAATCGAGATAACAAATCCTATTATTTAGACTCAATGTTGCATTTACATGGCTAAACATATATCAGAACGACGTAGTTTTATTTTTTCTTATTCGAATTTTCTGATAACTCGAATTGTATAATTCATATTCGAGTCAAATCGAAAAAAAAAAATTTATTCGAGTTGATCAAAATAACTCGATTAACACGAATAACTCGAACTATTTAATTCAAAATTTAAAATTTCTTATCGAGTTTTTGAAATCGAATCGGATTTTACTCACCCATATTGCTAACTTGATTATCTACTTGTCTCTATAACAACAAAAAAAATGGATCTCCTTGGTAATAATTTTTCTTTCTTTTGCAAGCTTTACTAATTAATCTCTAGAAATTTAAGATTATGGCTTTTATGCAAGATTCAATTTTTATTGATTGAATTGTTTTGGAATATTAATTTTATATGATATTCCTAGCATCTTGATAATATAAGAATTTTAGAGGTTGATTACTATAAATCATTGAAGAACTCAATCTTGAATTTTATGAACATTAATTTTTTATTTAGAAAATTATTGTTGTTAGTGTGGTTATATGGTCAACATAGTGTTTGTGTTCATCGACATATTGCCTGTCATGATACCAAAAGGCATGCAAGTTGTTTTTCCCCTTTTTGCGAAGGAAAATGATCAATTGATGTTAAACCTCATGAAAATTTTATGTGTTTAAGACGTGCATTTATTTACTCTAAATGTTTAAGAAGAATAGAGAAATTTTTTAAAAGAAAATCTACTTTTATGAAAAGAGTGTGTGTTTTTTTTTTTTTTTTTTTTTTTTTGCCGGTTGTTATAATAAGTACAGAAAGAGTAATTTCTGCGATGTAAGTTGCGAGAAATCATTTGAAGTTGTCCTCGATAAGTTATAACTTTCTTAAACTTGGGTATGAATTATTTTAATTAACACGGTAGATTTTGTCACATATGTGACATTTTTAAATGATTTATTAATAAAAAAATATTTTGATTGAAATGTTAAAATTTAAAAATTAAAAATCATAATGTTCCGAGCTCGAATTTCATTATGCATAATTATTTTTTTAAATTGCATTTGGAAAAACAAAATTACTCTCAAAATAATATCTCATGCTTACAAAACGAAGAGATTTTGAAAATTCGTTACTGAATCAGGATAAATGACTAGGTTTTGATAAATTCGATACTGAATTAGTGAGGATGATACAAAATCAATAGTCTCCATCACTTGGTCCTCCCCATTTCTTTATACGGCTTTCAGCTTCAGCGGTCTGCATAGGAGAAGATTTGGATTAAGCTTTTATCTTACAAATTGCTTTCTGACATCGAGACCCTAATTTATAATATTAAAAGTATGATGATAGAATGGCAGAGAGACTTACTTCCTTGTTCCAGTTGGTAAGTGAAACCACGAGTATCAAGCTTAAGGTTTGTAAGACAATGCCCCCTATCATGCCTGACCAGATACCCTGCAACATCGTTTCAGAGTTTATCGTCAAGCTTTTATTTGATATATCTAAAGAAAAGGAAGCATTTTTCAACAAGCTCGTCACTGTACGAGGAAATTTACCATAACCCCAAAGCCAAATGTGAATCCAAGGAGAATGCCCGCCGGTAAGCCAACAATATAGTAACACCCGATGTTGATGTACGCCACCAGAGACTGCCATCCACCTCCGACGGCAACACCTGAAAATTCAGCCGATTTGTTATATACATGTATTTTTTCCTAAGTTTTTACATGTGCTTGGAGGGTCTAGTGTTGTCATGGGCGCTAGGCGCAATCAAGGGGCTAAGACCTTCATATAGCCTGAGGCGCAAGGCACCCGAGTAAAATAAGTGGTGTGAGGGCACAAATCAAAGTCCGTTTGAGATAATAATTGGGTAATAGGCATTCACGAATCTTAATCCTGCAATTTATCGATTTGCTAAGGCTTGACAAGAGCAAAATGATTTAGCCAAGACTTGCCTACATCAAGCAAGTAAGCGCACTAAGATCTAGGCTAACCAAAAGCGTAGGGAAATGCAAATTGCACTTGATTTTGGAGGTCAAACAAAATTTTATAACAATTCCAAGACAAGATAAAATAGTTTCATTCTAAGGCATGAGTATTTCGTCGAATGGAAGGGATTTCCTGATTGTGAGACTAGTTGGGAACCATACAAGATTTAATAACAATTTCAAGACAAGACGAGGGCATCAATAGAACAAATGAGAGAGAATGGCACAGATCGCACACAAAAGCCCAAGACCAATGCACACATTGACCCTTGTTCTTATAGATGATTTGTGATCACTTGGCCTATTAAGAATGGCCTATTACAGGATAAATATTGTAATCCTAATGATAAGATTGTATATGGTTTTAAATAAACTTTAATTCGAGTTGTTAATGTAATTCAACTGTATCATTGGATATTGGAGAGCTCAACTATAAATAAAAGTTTTTCCCTTTCATTTTCAATCACTCTAACTTGTATTCAATCAATTATTATGTTAATTGAGAGAGAGAATTTACTGAAACATTCAGTGCACATTCTTTCTTGAGCTTTTCTCTTTTTTGCTCATTTCGCTACTTGCTTTTGTAAAGCAACGATGCATTAAAAGAATTCTCCTCAAATTCTCACTTTTTGAGAGTTTAAGATAGTTTAAGCAAATTTATTGCCTAAAGAGGCACGGTTTGCTAGCTAAAGTCTAGCCCCGTGACACTTGTTGGTGAAAAATGGTCTTTTTCACCATATATCAAGAGAATGAACTATTAGTACTATTAGCTGACACATGAGCTCCAATATGACATGGCTGAATGAAAGAAACCCACGTTTACCTTGCACAGGCATTGTGCATTTCTCCTAAACTCTGAAGAGCAAGCAGAGTTTTGTTCTTTCTTTCCAGTACTTGCTTTTTTTTTTTTGTTGGAGCACAGACATTAAACATAGAAACTTGATGAGTGGGAGGCGATACTTACCGGATAAGACCGGTTGGAGGCTGTTTAAGAGGACTGTTATCCCCAACAATATAGCTAGCTTAGTAGTTTCTTCAGCAACAGCGACGCTGGTAGTGAATAGGTAAGGGAAGTAACCTCTGGTTGCAAACACCACAATCATGCATACAATCCCTATGCTCACTGATGTGATTGAAACAACTAGCACTGAAAACTTGGCAAGCCATGCGTTCCCACGTCCAAGTTCATTCGACACTCTCACACTATTACCACCATCATCATTTGTAAGTTCATTTGGACAAATTCATTAATGGAGGAAGCAGGAAATGGAGAGAAACGCACCTTATAGCAGCATTGAATCCGATTGCAATCATTATATCCCATCCATTTACGTTCATGCTGGAATTGTAAGAAAATCAAAGTTGAGAAAGAAGCAATTAGTACCCCAGGGAATAATAGCACACTTTAGCTTAAATTTTCATCCAATTTAATGCAATCAAACTGATAATTTTAACTGGTATCAGTGAGGACTGGACCAACTTGAAGTGACTCTGTTCATTCGTGTATGTTTCATGGTTTATTTACATTTTAGGTGTCATGCTGCGGATTATGCATTAAGGAATACCTACCAAATGGAGAGGGCATCAATAGGTACCAAAGGATTTGACAGGTGACCTGTTACGACTACAAGCAGCGATAAGTACCAAAACTCCAAGCTGCAATGCATATTCCACAACTGCAGTCAATATCAAACCTGATACCATGATTAACATAAACAGTAACTCAAGGGAGGGCAGGAAACATACCATAACATAATAGCTGAAGCCAAAGAAAGCTTGACAAAGCCAAATAGATCCACAAATGCTAGCCATGAGAATCCAGACCAAGCACCATCCGATTTGGTTATTAAAATGTATAGAAACTGTCCAATAACTACGAGCCACCATGATGTATTCAAAGTTATGGCTGCACCAATTAATCCCCATCCCAGTTTAAGTATCAGCAACCAGCTGAAAAAGACATGTAGCACTAATACCACTGCTGAAACCCAAGCCATCACCATAACTTTCCTCTGTGCTTGTAAAAACTTCTGTATAGGAAAGTTAAGAGCATAAGCAAATAATTGTGGCAGCATCCACAAAGCAAACTTGCCTGCATCAACAAGTTAAAGGATGTTATTAGATGTCATTTTTCCTTATAATTTGTAAATTGATTTTCTTTCATTCCCAACCTGCAGCAGTGGAGATTTCAGTGGTTTCTCCAAATAGTACAAGGATTGAAGGGGACCAAATGTAAATGGGAACCAATAAACAAGCTGTAACCAATAGAATGATCCATGATCTCTGCATGTAAAACCCCAACATCCTTAGCCTCCCAGCGCCATATGCTTGACCACATAGAGTCTCCAATGCACTCCCCATTCCTAACTGTGACAAGTAAAAATCGAATAAGACCCTTATCATTTCCACATTTGCTAAAATAAAAAGAGATCACTTACCATAACACCGAAAGAAAGACCAGCTATAACAGAGTTCTCAACAGAGACTGCAGCAAGGTCTAGTTCACTAAGCTGACCAGAAAAGGTTAGGGTTACGGCTCCCAGTGAGTACTGACAAAGTGCTGTGAAAATAGCCGGCCCTGCAATATGCCATAATCTCTTCGACTCAGACCCAAACTCCTTAACCCAGCTAACAACTTTTCCTCCTTCGTTGATATCATTGCCATCACGGTCATTGAGAAGTGGAGCAACAGTATCGGCAGCCATACCAGCGTTCCTATTTAAGCTTTGCACTGCACAGTAACTAAACCAAATGTATGGGTCTACCATGTACACGGGGGTTTTTTGCTGTTTAAATAGGAACAGTCAGCTCTGGGCTTCAATTGTACCACTTGTTTGAAAGGTAGTTGCAATGTGTGTGTGGTAAATATTAAACATACGTTCATCATTCTCAAAACGCCGACAGAAAATCTTTCGAAGTACACAAAAAAAAAAAGAAGGTAAAAAGACAATAATTCTCAAAAAAGTGCCAACCACCATTGAACTTAAAGAATGGTGGATGGCAGACTCAGAAAAGTCAGAATTTGTCTAATCCCGAGTTCTATTGTTTATACAAATTAATAGAAAAATCCAATGGATGGTTAGACAATCTTTTTTTTATTCATCAAAGATGGTAGGACAAGTTGATGTTAAAAGTATAGACAGAGGCGTGACGGCTGGGGCTATGGGCCATAATTGATTTATTTATTTTTCCTAATTTCGGCACGCAATCATCTAAATAAGAGAAAAGTGAATCACTTTTTTCAGATTGAGTGTCATTGTTCGTTGGGGGTAACTTCAGTGTTCAATCTGATTAACCCCTCAATCAATCCACTCGAAATACCAACTAAATTAATAGACTCTTTTGAATCTTTAACCGTTAATCGAATCAAATTTTTTAAAAAAAAATTAATCGAGTTGAATTTTTTCAATTAATTCGGTTGATTAATCGAATTAACCGAAACTTATATGTTTTTTAATTTTTTATTAAAACGAGTGTAAAACATATAAAAAATTAACCGAATTAACCGACCGATTCCTTAAGTGGGTTAATACTTATATATTATAATATTATTTATTGAGTTCGGTTAATTCGATTAATCAACCGATTTCGAACCGAATTAACCGTTAACCGAACTTCCAAAATATTATTAACCGACCCCGACCGAATTAATTCGGTTAATCGATCAATTAACCGAATTCAATAAGTTAACCGAGTTAATTCGATTTTACCCTAAATTAGTACACTCCTTGTCCGTCCATCTAATTTTTTCATAGATACATCGATTAAAAATGCTGTAATAACTTTTTTTAGTTTTACAGTTTTTTAAAATTTTAAAAGAAATTAGGTAAATTATAAAATATTTAAGTTTTCGTTTTGATGATTAATGTTTCAATTATTATAATGTGATGATTAATGTTGTCAATTTATAATAATTTGATTTTTGAGATGCTATTTGTCGCTAAAGAGATTATGAAAATCTCACGTGGCATAAGATGTGTCATTAAATCTTCACGTGCCTTCCCTTCATTGTCACCTATTTTAAACACTTGTTTTTTTTTTTTTTTTTCTGTTACTCTAACAACCGGTTGATATGGTATGATATTGTGGAATGAATTATTGGATCTATTCAAATTTTGAATGAGTTAAATCGTTTAGTTACATTGTATAATAGAGGTGATCAAAATGCATGAGAAATTTTAATTTTGGACCAAGCGATGAATAAGCATGTAGATAGATGTGTAAATGCATGTGTTGAAATTTAACAATATCCATGGAAGTATAATTAGAAGCATGTTTTGGTTTTGTATTTATTTAGATGTTTAGGGATGATGGGTGTTGCGAAATTAAATTCACTTTTAAATCGTGAAGTTTTTAGATTAATAGACCAAACACATAAAAGTGTAAAGCTAAGGAGCTACAAATTGACACTCTTGTGAAAACAAAATAAGCAAAAAATGAATTTTTTCATTAAACCTTGATATTTATTGTGAAAACATATAATTTTTTTTTTATAGTGGATACAATAACCTTTAGATATTTTATTAATATGGCAGTTCATGAAACTTTGAAATGCGTTTAATGACTCTTATTTGAATCACTATATAGTTAATTTTATATTAAAATCCTTGAAGAATTTAAAATGCTAGAAACATCGAGAAGTATTTGGGAAATTGTTCGATGTGTTCACGTAAAATATTTATATGAATTGAAATGATTGGAACATGTGTGATAAATTCGACTCAATGAATAAAAGTTGAAGTAATATTATAAAATGATCCAACATACTCAAATAGTTCTATAGAATGATCTTGATTCGAGTTTGTTATGATTATTGTTAAAACTTTTGAAAAGATCAAAATATATATCCCCGAAATTCCTCCACACTTATGACCTCAAGAAGAATGGTAATATAAACGTTTAGTAAATTCATTCAAGTGATCATTTGAAAAGTTAATATTGAAGATTATAATATGTAATGTTGACATATGTGGGGGTAAATACATGTTGCACTTTTTTTCCTTGATCGAAGTTTTGTCCCATTGGATTTTTTAGGTAATGTTTTTAATGAGCTAACATGTTATGCGTATTATAGATATGTACACTCTTTCTCATAGTTTTTTTTATTATTATCTTAATAAGGTTTCAACGAGATGCATTATCTATTAATAGATATTCAATGGGAGCGTAATAAATATTTTATTATAAAGTAGATATATTAGAATAAAAAAATTTGATGTGCTTAGGACTCTCGTGTCTATTGGAAGTGAAATTTTATATAATTTATAATTCTTTTGTTTATTACGTATTTTGGAGAAGTATTGTAAATATTCTATTGATAAATAAAAAATACATATTTTTTTATTTTTTTTAACAAGGTTTAATTTGATTTAAATTTTTTTTATTTTTACTTTCAAAAAATAGTTTTTTTATTGTTTAATATTTGAAAATAGAAAACCATATTTGTTAAATGAAAATAATCAAAATCCTTAAAAAAAATTAAAAATCCAACTAAATTGAACCCAACTCACTTGTAACCGATATAACAGGCCTTAAAGTATGGGCCATCAATGATTTGATTGATACATTTATTCTGTATTCAGATTTGGAAATGGGGAGCGCATATATCAATTACAGATTTCGTCCAATCCTAAATTTACAGCGGCAAAATCTGAAAGGAATTAAATTATATACTTTTATGATAATAAAAATATGATTTATAGTATGTAATTTTATAATTTTTAAAAAATTAAATTAATTTTTTATTTATATTTAAAAATTAAAATATAATTTTATTATTATTAATTTAAAATTTTACAAATCATAAAAATTTTAAATTAAAAATTTACCATTTTAAATCTATAATATTTACACTCAAATAAAAGATTAAAAAAGTGACATATAAGCAAAGATCAAGTGTTTGAGAAGAGAGTAGATTTTTTTTACGACAAAGAAGAAAATAAAAATAAAAATATAACCATATTATATAAGTTAGCTCGATCTAAAAAACGAGTGTATTTCAAATATTTTCAAACCATGATTTCTCTCATGTGCCAGCTTAGTTAGACTATCAGCTTCTTGATTATTACCTCTAAAACTATGTGAAATATTTCAATAAGCTAATTGCGACAGCAAAATGAAGAATTCTCGTGAACAACGTGAAATCAAGTCATCAGCTTAAATCAACACAGAATCATTAAGATTACAAACCAACTTTTAAGTATAATAAAGGAAGTAGCTGGCTAGCTGCTATGGTGTGTGAGATTTTAGCTTAATTGTTTTCAATTTAATTAAGTTTAAAATCATGTAGTTCTAACTTAAAGGATAATAATTTTACTTTTAATTGAAGTTAATTTATATTCATTCATATGATTATTTGATAGATATACCAAATTAAAAAATTAATTATTATTATTATAAATTGATCATCTTTCTTCGGATTAGATTATACATAAAATTAGGCATTAAAAATTATAGTTTTTATGAACTCAATAAGTGGCTCCAGTGAAAAAGAGGATGCTGTTCATTCTAAAGATCCAGGATTCTAATACCTGTGTGTGCAAAATGTGTGTGCGTTGTCAAAAGATTAAGCTAAAAAATATATATGATTTTTATATAATTAAATAACAATACTTGAGGTCTTGTTTAAAGCAACATTTGTGCGCCCTTTCAGTATTACTTCTTTGTGATTAATAGATTTTTACATGGCCGAATCATCAAGTTGTTTTTAATTTGGAAAATAAATTATATTAGGATAATTTTTAAAAATATAACTTTTAAGTATTAATAAAATAATATTATATTATTAAATTTTAAGCATAATAAAACATTATTATACATTTATATTTAATATCTTATAAATTTTAATTATTTTGTTTTGTTCATAAGTTAATATTTTTTTTACTTTTGTGCAATCAATTAAAAAAAAAATACCCTGAACCCAGAACGTTGAATCTCAAATTTTGAGGTTCAATGTTTGGGATTTAAGGTTTAAGGTTCGATTTCAAGGATTTAGGGTTTAGGGTTATGAGTTTGGAGTTTAAGATACGGGGTTTTATATTTTGAATTCAGGGTAACAAAAAATTATCAAAATGTTGTGTCAATGATATGAAAAAAATTATTCAAGTATCATTAAATAATTGAAAAATGACCATGAATAATGTGGTAGGGAGGATCCATAAAATAATTTCTCTAAGGATGAGTGTATAATATTATTTCATATCTTTAAGATTTGATGATATGAAAAAGATTATTGATGTCTAAAAATCTTAATTTTTAAGATATTCTTATCTAAGTTATTCCCTTTTAATTTATTATCATCGTTGTTATGAATTATTTCATTGATATTTTATAAATTATAATATTTACATAATATATTTATTTCAAGTTTAACATTTATGTGATATATAATAGGCGAATTAGAAAATTTTATAAATGTCAATTAAATTATACATATGTAAATTGCGAGTATCCATGTAACTAATAGAATGTTTATGATCTATTCATTAGAATTTTGAAATTTGCTCAAAAATGAATTATTTATTCTATGAATTGTGAAAATTACGGTGATAAATTAATATTTTTTGTTAGATATATATTTGAATGTCCAAAGACGTGTGACTAGTATTTATTTATGATAATATATTATAGTATCTACTCAAAGGAGAATTAAGATATATTTATTGTTTGCATATTTGAATTCAATATTTGAGTATTTATGTATTATTTTGTAGTTATTTTTCTTCATCCGCGAGCTTGATTAAATTTCTCTAAACGGAGTGAACAAGTCAAGTTCTATTTAGGTGTTTTGGATCTTGACTTGACACTATTGAAGGATAAACCTGTTGGAAAAAAATTGGTTTGAAAACGATTTTCTTGTACGATGAAAAAATAAAAATTTTGAAAACCGAGCAAGTTTGTGACATTTATAGTAATAAACTTTGCTTGAAATTACACCTATGTTTTGGGCCAGACGAATCCTTGTCGTTCCCTACTTCCAACTGAACAACCTTCTATATTATTTTCGTACCATGAACTGCTTTGAGTACGTACTCAAACACAGAACAAAAAATTATTTACTTCACTTTTAGTGGGAAAACAAATCTCTCTCTGATAAAAACATCAAAATTGTTATTCCTGAAAAATAAAATTTACACCGTGTTTTTTTCTAAGCCATTATAACTCAATTCCATGGGTCAACTACAGACCGTTGTTTGGTTCAATGGAATGTCTATTATGAGTGTTGTTGTTTAGTTTTCTATTATCACTGATCACTTAACAAAGGCTGAATAGCATTCTTTGCCCCACCCTCTGAATTGTCATTCAGAGCATGGTAGGAATGTTGAAAGATTATCATTTTTTATTTTTGTCCTATTTTTCATCGCCATCCTTTCTGTAGTTTCAACTACAACCTCCACAGTCACTACCTTCTCCATTTACAAAGCCCTAAACACCATTGACCCTCACCAAAATAAAATAAATAGGAGAATCCGAAAATTGAAAAGGGCTATCGAGTTAAAAGAGGAGGGTAAATGTGATGACAAAAATTGAATCCTATTCAATGCCTATTCAGTGGTGATGGAAGGGATGATTATGCAGCCTCTTCCCTAAATAGGAATGGTTTTAATGCAAGCTGTGATAGGCATTATAGCCAACCAATCATTAGATTGGTGATGGGTTCATCGAATTGGACTGTAATGTATCCTTATTCCTCTCGATCAAACATGCCTTAAAAGTTGTAATGGCACAGTTTTAGTACTTGGCTAGTTTATATGAATTTTTTCCACGTAGAGAGACTTGGAAGAGAATCTTAAAATAAATTGAGAATAAAATTGATAACATGCTATAAAATAAAAAATAAAAAAATATGTTTTATTCATGATTTGTAATAAATTATCATATTTATAGATATAAAAAACATAAATGATATAAAATTTTAGTTTTAATGAGGATTAAAGATATATCAAACTTATTACTTTAATGGATAATAAAATATTTATAACAATATTAATTATAAATGATAATTATGTTTAGTGAATGAAAAGTTAAAAATTGGAAGCGTTTGAACGATAAAAGCGGGGGCGAAGTGGTAGAATAAAAACAAAATAATTATTAATATTATAATTCAGTTATCCTTTTCTTTACGCTCTCAACAAAGAAAGCTTTGCGGGGTCTTCTAGTTGATGAATTAGAAGAACCCCAAACTTCAATTATTAGAGAGAAACCGAAAATAAAAGGTGAAAATCGCTCAAATTGGGGATAATATGACCAAATTCATCAATTTTTGTACTTCTTAATGTTTGACTTTGAATTTGCCTACCCTTGAAGAACGCTTGTGCTCTGCCTCTTAGTTTATTCGTCTTCCATCCCTTGTCAATGCTCAATCACGTCTTGAACAAAAATTCTTTAAAAAGATTTCTTTTCGAGGGTTTTGGGTGTGATAGATTCTTCTTTGGAGCCAACGAAACAAAGGGTGTCACTGTTTTTCTTGTTGTTTTGCATCCTTGAATCTGTTATTCAACTTCTATTCAAATAAAAGAAGGAAAAAAAAAAAAACAAAAGGGTGTGGGGGAAATATATAGCTTTATAGAACTAAATGTTTTTTGAAACTTTTTGCGTTAATTTTGGGATCTTACCTGATCTTGGTCTCTTTTGCAATCTTCTTCCACCGTTTGCTGCAGGTCATTGATTTGTTTGCGGTAAGTCATTTTCTCCACTGGTTTGATTCTTCATCTTGTGTTCTTTGAGAGCCTGTAGTTCAGTCCTTATCATGAATTTGTTTGCCGTCTTCAGCAGGAATAATATGTCTTTTTTTTAACCTTCCCTTTGTCTTTATACCCACTTGGTTTGGGGAAATTTGTGATGTTTTTAACTAATTTTTAGCTTAAGCATTATGGGGTAAAACAATGTCAGGTTGTTGATTTTGATTGCTATTGTTTATCCTAGTTTGTCTTGCTTAGCCTATACAGTTATGTTAGCATTCTTCTCTTCATGTCTGTTTTTAATCCACTTTGAATTATGATTCTTCACTAAAAGCATGAATTCCGTAGTTTCCTCTTTTCGCATATATTTATAGTTACTGCAGTTTCAAATATATATGTATATATATCTTTGTTTTTATTTGCTTGAATGCATGTTGTATTTGCAGACAGATACCTTATTGATTATGAGCAGATAACATCCTGCATTATGGATTGGATTAAAAAAATTTTTAAGGGCTCTAGCCAAAAAAACTCAGAAGAACATTATCATGGGGATTATGCAGAGGATCCTCAATTTTATGCACCATCTGACACAGGGGTATTTTATCTGTTACTATTTCTATTTCTACATGTTCTCGACTTTTTTGATGACCGGATCCCCATCATGCTACCTGTAATGCCGTTGATGGTACATACATAAAGGACCTATTAATTAATGGCTTTTACTAGGTTGTTTTGAAAACATATTGAAATTAGACTATGAATCATGGGATGCATCAATGGATACTTTTGTGCACAAATATGTTAATTGGACTGTTTTATTTTGGTTAGTTAGCTTCTAATATGCTTTCTATGTTATATCTTGGTTTCGACCTTGATGTAGGACGTGTGGCAGGAGCATGAGAATGAAGAGATAGATCGAGCTATTGCCCTATCCCTTCTAGAGGAAAGTCAGAAGGAGAGAAATGTAATACGTGAGTAGCATGTATACCGGATGTTAACATGAATGTTCTTGTCTACTGTTTCTTTAATGATATCATCGAATTAGTTGCCAATAGGATGTTTTTCTCTGCCCAACTTGTAATCTAACATTCCATAGTTTAAGTTATTAAGTTTCTCGAATTATTGAGTAGATGATGAATCTCAACTTGAGGAAGATGAGCAACTTGCGAGAGCTATACAAGAAAGCTTGAGGTTTGAACCTCCTCACCAATATGAAAATGCAAATACGTTCCAGCCAATTCCAATCCATTTTCCAATTGGATACAGGTATATGATATGTCATTGACTACAATAAATATTTCACCCCTTGCTTATCTTTGAGCTTTTATCCTTGCAAATATATGCTAATAATCTTTTTGTAGGATTTGTGCTGGCTGCAAGACTGAGATTGGTCATGGAAGATTTTTAAATTGCCTCAATGCATTTTGGCATCCACAATGTTTCCGTTGTCATGCTTGCAACCTTCCAATTTCTGATTATGAGGTACAAATTTATTTTCTTAGCAGACCTTTTGGTAGCTATCAATGTTGCTGTCTGTGGTTCTTTCAGTAGATGTTTCGTTGATGAACAAGCTAATTTAGAGGTCCACCTTTTTCTGCAGTTCTCTGTGTCCGGGAATTATTGTTTTCATAAATCTTGTTATAAGGAGCGCTACCATCCAAAATGTGATGTCTGCAGCCACTTTGTAAGCTTTTTGGCTTATGCTGTAATTTGTTCCATTTGTAACTCAATGCATAAATGTTAAAGGTGGTATTATATATGATATGATTTCTGCATATTTCAGTGAATTTATTTATATTTTGAATGTTAAATGTCAACAATGAACTTATAGTAATACTAAATCACAAATGTGTTTTTCATGTTTTCTGCATGCTTTTTACTAATAATGAATTTTCGAGTGCTAATATAAACCTAAGCCTGAATGTCATACAAGTACATGTGAATACCATGCAATAGAGTCATGTATATATGATGGCATGAAAAGTAGTTCATAGTTTATGTCACCCTTTAACTTGGAATTGCAAAAGGAACTTTAAGATATAGGAAACCTGTATCTACATGTCACGTAGAAATCATTGTATATTGTTTTTTTTAGCTAATGTTGAAACAGCAGAACATAAATTTACTGCAAGTCACTCATTGCTGGTTGGTGTTGTCCTTCGGCATATATACTTTTGACAGATTCCAACAAACCCTGCTGGTCTTACTGAATATAGGGCACATCCTTTTTGGATCCAGAAGTACTGCCCCTCTCATGAACATGATGGTACTCCACGATGTTGCAGCTGTGAGCGAATGGAGGTGAGTATGATGACAAGCTCTTATTTAAATTGGCAATGTTAAATATTGGTTACTATTTCCAAAGATGAAGAGAAAAAAAGGTTAAAAGCTTGACACTTTTGCTCATCATATACAGCCACAAGACATGGGATATGTTGACCTTGACGATGGACGGAAGCTCTGCCTAGAGTGTTTGGATTCTGCAGTTATGGATACCAAGGAATGCCAACCCCTATATCTTGATATACAAGAGTTTTATGAAGGGTTAAACATGAAAGTGGAGCAGCAAGTTCCATTACTCATGGTTGAAAGGCAGGCGTTAAATGAAGCGAGAGAGGGAGAAAAGAATGTAAGCTATGTTTATAGATTTTAATCGGAATGTAAGGCTTTAAATCGGAGTACTTCGGGCATGCTTCTGCTTATAGTTGTTTTCTGGAAATACCATCTTTTCAATCTTTTCTTACTGCTTAATGAAAATACTTGCAAGGACTTGGGTGTGTTGGATACGAGTATGTGTCCACCATGGTTATGTTTGTTTTTTCTCTGTTTTTCATCGTGTATTTAGAGGCTCAGATCTCTATATCCGTTTCTGGATATGTGTTAATTTAGGAAAAAATGAAGAGTCAGAGCAATATAGCTTGTGAGAGAAAGTGTTCATCTCTTCTTTACTTGTGTAATGATTGCATTCTAAAAATTGTGTTGGGCAGGGCCATTATCATTTGCCAGAGACTAGAGGACTCTGCCTTTCTGAAGTACAAACTGTCAGCACTGTAAGAACATTTTTGAAATCCTCTATATATAACTTTGAAATTTTCCATTGGAAGCTTTTGCATTGCTCAAAGATTTATGCCATCTTCAACCTGAAATCATCAGATTCTAAGACGACCAAGTTTTGGGACTGGATTTCGAGCCATGGACATGATAACAGAGCCATACAAATTGACACGTAGATGTGAAGTGACGGCTATTCTCATTTTATATGGCTTGCCTAGGTATTGAATTATTTTCCATAATTGCTTCTACGTAGCCTCCTTGTTGCCTTTCTAATTTCCAGAAACCTTTGTGCCCTTTTTTCGAATCTTGCATATTTGTAGAAGATGATGCTAACTTTGATGTTACACTTAATACTTCAAGTAATGTTTGAGGTAGTTGATGAGAAGTTGGAAATTTTGTTTATGTAGGTTACTGACGGGGTCAATCTTAGCGCACGAGATGATGCATGCATGGATGCGACTTCAAGGTACTTTCCATTTCCAACATAATATGTCGCGTTTCAGTTTTGGTTCCGAATCTAGAAACATTTTAACAAAATTACTAGTTTTCAGGTTTCCAGACTCTGAGTCAAGACGTGGAGGAAGGTATTTGTCAGGTATTAGCGCACATGTGGTTAGCTACGCAGTTCGATTCTTCTTTGAGCAGAGATGTTGCGTCGGCATCATCATCGGGTTCTAGCAGAGTAAGAAAAGGCAAAACACCTGAATTTGAGAGGAAGCTGGGTGAGTTCTTCAAGCATCAAATAGAATCAGACACATCGCCTGTATATGGAGATGGGTTTAGAGCAGGGAATCAGGCAGTTCATAAATATGGACTTAGAAGAACCGTTGAACATATTAGGATGACCGGCAGATTTCCTTAAACTGAAAATCCCCATCCCTTAGTTCTCACACCCTTTCTATTCTTTTGAAAGCTGTTTCATATGAATTTGATTGGTGGCGGAAGATAGAGATGAATTTTCAGGGGTGGTGACAATATTGATGGGTTACACACACGCGTGTGTGTATATATATATATATAGCAGAAAAGAGAAAATTATTCTTTCAGAAAAATCCTGATATTCTTTCTCACATGCTGAGTACGCTACTAATTAACAACATAAAAACACTTAGAAATGATTGTAGTAATAAAAATAACTCAACAAATTAATTCAAAATTAAAATAACCAAAATTCAGTCTCGTTTCCAAATTGATAAAAATATTTAATCTAATATTTATGTTTATTTTTTGAGAATTATGAAATTACAAAAATATTCTGATATTTTTATTTTTTCATTTTTCTATATCATCTTTAAATAAATAATTCCAAATTACAAATACAAATACTGAGCACAATATATAAAAACAGGGTTTATTTGAAGGAATTTAAAGTAGAATTTATAAATAATACATGTATGATTAACCAGATCCAAAATAAATTTAATATACAACACAAATGTATTAAAAATCAAAATTCTATTCGAGTTAGAGTTAGAGTTCATATATGATAGGACTTAAATTTATAATAATCTAAAGTAGAATTTATTCATGACATTTGTATATAGTAAAACTCAAATCTCGATATTCAAGATCTCAATGCTTCAATCGATTATACATACAGATCTATCTTTATGTTCCACTTTTCGGTCCGGATATTCGTTCTATTAATGTTATTACAAAAAAATTCTTTCATAGGAAATAATTAAATGAAATATAACAATATAATTTACAATAAACAACTCAAATTTCAACCATATAAAAAATCGATAAAATCATTAAAATATGAAATCGATGATTTTATATAAAAAAATTTTGAATTAACAGAATTGAACCAAATCAAAATTTAATTATTGTTTCGGGTGTCCAATTATATATATATATATTACTTTTTGAGATTTATTTATTTTTAAAAAAATATTACAATTATATTTATCATATTTCATTAATTAATGTTAAATATTCACAATTATCAAATTTCATAAGTTGGTATATCTGTTCATTTATATAATTTAAATTAATTATTTTATCACACGTGCAGAACATAATGTGCGTCTAAAAATAAAATTTAATAAATAATTAAATTAATAATAACAACATATATGTAATATGTACGAAATTAGAATAAAACAAATTAATAGGTTAATAAATGTCATTAAAAATATTAATTACACTTCAATTAATCGTTAATTTGCTGCTAAAAAAAGCTTACACTTCATCTTAATTTGAGAATACTCCTTGACTTTTTATAAGAAAAAAAAATCGTTGCAAAAGTTTCGTGAATACACATAACTATTACTAAATTAAGCACGCATAAATAAAATCAACACAATAACATAATTAAATCCTTGCATCTTTTAGCATGCATACAGTTGCCGAGCCAAGTTGAGGCTCAAGCGTCATCGTACTTCAAAATTTAAATCTTTTCAATTTAGTTTTTTTTTTTGTAAATTTATACCACGCTCCCCTAAAATATTAGGCCTCTCGAGATTTAAGATTTTTGTGATTTTCTCCTTTGTATATATATTATAGCTCTCTTAAAATGATAAATTTTAATTTAGGCCATTTATAATTTATAAAATTTTAAATTAGTAATGGTAAATTACATTTTGGCCCCCACAAAAATGATAAAAATTTAATTTAACTCTTTAAAAATAATAAAAATATAGACTATTAAAATGATAAAATTACATTTGTACTATCGTAAAAATTAGAGATGTCAATGGGACAAGTTTCGTGGGGCCCCACCCCACTTCGCACCCAATTAGACAAGGATGGGTACATGTTTTGCAGGTGGTGGGGCGGGGATGGGGAAAAAAATTAAACCCGTTGTTGGTGGTGGAGCAAGAGTGGATATAATCTTGCACCCGCCTAATCCCCACTCGCCAAGCCCCATCCCCGCCTGCCCCGCATCATCTCCGCCTACCTCACATAATATAATAAGCATATTTAGAAAGTAAACATTTATAAAAATTTGATGTAACAATGATCTTAATAGTATTTTATTAATTTAATATTAAAGTGATTATTTAATATTAAATTAAATCTAATGTTTATTTTGTAGATAAATATTCTATTAATTTAATAATATTTAATATTAAATTTAATCTAATATTTATCTTGATAAGTATTATATTAATTTAATATTAAAGTGATTAAATTTAATCATAGTTGAACTTTTTAAAATCTCCCTTTATAAAGAGAGTCTTGGGTCATTATTTCACACACTTGAATTCAAGAGAAAGTTGTAAAGAGAAAATTATCTGAAGATATTATTTCAAAAAAAATTTAGAGATATTTTTCTTATTTACAATTTAGCTCAGAAATTGAGAAAAATTGCAAAATTACTCTACCGGCAATTTTTGTGAAAAAATTTATGATTCGAAGCAAGTCCACCCTCGACAGACGTGAGCTTGAGGATAATGGAGATAAACTACTCGATTGAAACATTCATACTTTTTTTCATAAAAAAAAATTGGTTTATATTTCTTTAACTGATATTTAAAATATATTATATGAAGTGGATCGCGGGGCGGATATAGCGGGGATTAGGTGAGTTTGGGAACCCATGTGGGTGGTGGGGTGGGGATGGTTTTAGTCTTGCGAGTCATCGGGAAGGGATGGTTTTGAGTTTTGTACCCATAGCGGGTCGTGGGGCAGGGATGAGATGAAAATTCTTGATGGGGATGGGTGCGGAGGGAGTATCCTTCACAACCGTCTTGCCCAATTGACATCCCTAGTAAAAATATACAATTTAATTTCGACCTTCCCAAAAAAAATTTTCTAACTCCACCATTACATGCGTACATACACATAAACATATTTGCATATCGCATCATGTAATACACATGTATATACAATACAATCCTAGAACATAAATACTAATGCATACACATGCACACATGACACAATGCCAATATAACCACAAACTAGAAATTCTATCACATGCGTATGGATGTGGAAATCGTACATTTAGAATACACATTTGTGTTTAAAAATAACATACAAAAAATAATGAAATGTTTGATTTGAAACTAATTATTAATAATAACACGTGAAATATGTACGATATTAAAAGAAAAAATTAGATTAAATTGTATCTAAAACGAAATTTAAACACATAAGTACATCAAGTTAAGAATACTAAATGAGTACAATTATTTATCATGGTGTTGTCATTAATCCTAAGTTAGTGTCGAGTTAATTTGTGGCATCATCTCAATCAACAACGTTATTAATATAGATGCAATTGATGGAGGTAATAAAGTGTACATAATAAAACTAAAATGTAAAAAAATATCAAAATATAACTTTAGTTGAGTGGTAAATCTAAAGTTTCATTAATTTAATTAACTTAGGTTCAAATCTTTTTCTATACATATTTTTATTTATTTTTAAAAATAAAAAAATACACTCAAATAATAGAATTTATTTTAAATTAAGCTAATGAACAATAAAATAATTTTCCTGAGTTTATAAATAGTATAGATAGTATCTAATTATGCACATATAACCATGTATATACATTTATTTATATATACACATACACCTAAGACAAATAAAAATATAGGCTTATAGTAATTCATGAAAAGTGGTAAGATAATATCACGTAATTATCGTAATTCAAACTCAAACTATACTTAAGATAATAAATAATTTTAATCATCAGATTATAAGTTCTTATCGATGCCTCTTTACTTTATGAATATTTTTCAATGATAACCCTCGGGTCAAGTTTTGTGTTGCATGCAAACTCGAGTAAGATCATTTGGCTATATACCAAAATTTTTTTTCTCAATAACAATTTAAGTAGAAATCATCCCATTTTCAAATGAATGTCAAATCTTTTAAATCAACAAAAATTTAATATTGTTTTGTAAAACTCAAATGAATGCAATATAGAGTTAGAAGGAAAATGGTACAAGAATGTTAGAGAAAGCAAGTTTTTCTTAATTTTGAAATTAACTAAATTAATCCCTTTTAAAAAATAAAAGTAATTTAATATTTTTAATTTTAAAAGTGAGTAATTAAAGATAATTAATCACAATATTAATATTTTTCATCAATTGTATATTATTTTGATTGGTATAATAACAAATTTAACCCTCAAAGTTTACACATTTAATCAATTTGGTCTTAGTTTAACAAATTTATCTTACAACATTTGGTAAATATGTAAATATTGAGATATAATTCATTTTTTTAGAATTAAAGCTAAAATAATAAAATATGTAAACGTTGAAAATTTAATTTATTATTATATCAATCAAAATTATGTACCATTTTCAAAAGTAGTTAATTTCATTATTAATTATTTTTAATTATTTATTTTTGAAATTGATGAGATTAAATTACTTTAATTTTTTTAGGAATTTTTAATACCTAAAAATTATAGATGGATTGAATTGATCCGTTGGTCACGGGCTCATGTTTTAATACCCGAAAAAATTTAAAACACCAGTTTTTTTTTTACTTTTCAGCTTAAAAATAAAAATAAAAATTAAATGTCCCCAACCCCCTTGACCGAATGTGACCCATCAGTTCAGCTTTAAATTTTTTTTAATAAAAATATTGTTTTTTTTATTATGAAAGGGTATTGGTTTGGTCCTCACAACTCTCATACATCCATCTCATTTTCAAGGTTCTCTCACCCCCGCAAGGTAGGTTTCCTTCTTTCTCTTCCTTTGTTTTTTTTTTTTTTTAAAATTAATATTGTTAATAATAGTTAGTTTAATATTGTTTCCTTCCTTCTCTTACTGATACATCGGAGGTATCAGCCTGAGAGTTGATGCGGATGTGACCCGTCGATCACGGGCTCGTGTTTTTGTACCGAAAAAAATTTAAAATACTAATTTTATTTTTTTACTTTTCAGATTAAAAAATTAAAAAAAATCTCCAACCCTTTTGATTGGATGTGACCCATCTGTTCAACTTTAAAATTTTTTTCAATAAAGAAATTATTTTTTATTATAATAGAAGGTCGATTTTATCCCCCAACCCCCATACACCCATTTCATTTTCAAGGTCCCCTCACTCCAGCAAGATAGGTTTCCTTCCTTCTCTTCCTTTGTTTTCTTTTTTTAATTAATATTGTTGATAGTAGTTAGTTTAATATTGTTTCTTTCCTTCTCTTCTTGACACATCCATTGATCACAAACCCTGTTTTCGTACTCGAAAAGAATTTAAAACACCAGTTTTATTTTTTTATTTTTACTTTTCAGCTTATAAAAAAAAAAAAATCCACAACCTTTTTTATCGGATGTGATCCACCTGTTCAGCTTTAAAAAAAATTTAATAAAAATATTATTTTTTATTATAAAAGGGGATTGATTTGGTCCCCCAACCCTCGCGCATCCATTTCATTTTCAAGGTCTACTCACCCTAGCAAGGCATGTTTCATTCCTTCTCTTCCTTTGTTTTTTTAATTAATATTGTTACTAGTAATTAGTTTAATATTGTTTCCTTCCTTCTCTTACTGACAAATTGACGGTAACAGCCTAACGGTTGACGCGGACGTGACTCGTCGGTCACTGGCCAATATTTTAATACCTGAAAAAAAAATTAAAACACAAGCTTTTTTACTTTTCAGCTTAAAAATAATACAATATTTAAAATTTTTTAGTTGTCGCCCGACACATTAGAGGCACAAATAAAAAAATTATTATTTTTTTCTTTTTCGTATATTGTTTAAAAAAACTCATATTTTTTGGTATTAAATATGGATGCCGCTTATTGATCAGATTGCACTCGAAAAATAATTTTTTTATTAAAAATAAAATGGTGTCATCGATTAATCAGGCGGCACCAATAATTTATTATTGAGTTTGTTTATTCTCGTAAATATTATTCATGTTATCTTATTTTCGTATTTTTTATTATTTTACATTAATTATGTAAAAAATCTCTTTTTATACCTTATTTGTTGAAGTTTCAAAGTTTGTTCCACAAATATTTTTTTAAAAGATAAATTTTTAAGCAAATAAAAAATAATCAATAACTCTCGTATAATATTTTTAAATTATTTTCACCATTTAATATAAAATATTTATTTTTATATCATGAAAATATTAAAATTAATTATAAGTAAAATAGAAATATAATTCAAATTAATTACGTAATCGCAATTTGAACCAAAAATATTGCAAATATCCTGATTTAAAACAGTTTTCAGCTTCTCCCTTGAGGTTAATTAGAAACAAACAAGTTGCGTGAAACTAAGGGCGGAAACATGCCAACACTTTAAAACAATAAAAGCAATAAATTTTATGGTTTTGATATAGGTTGAAATTTTATCATATATATTTTTTAAAATAAAAAAAAATTTTAAAATTCCCTCAAATAATATAATTTATTTTAAATGAAAAGGAACATTAAGTACTTTCCTTAATTGAGTTGAAATTCTATTGATGGTTGACACCAACTCGATAAAAGGTTTTATAAATAGTATAGATATATATTATAGATAAAGATAATAAAATGTGTGTAATAAAATTAAATTTTATACAAATATTAAAATAAAATTTTGGTTCAATAGTAAATTTAAGGTTTTGCTAACCTAATTTACATGTGTTCAAAAAAAAAAAAAAAAAAAAAAATATATATATATATATATTCGTTTTTTAAATAAAAAATTCAAATAATGTAAATTTTTTAATGGAAACCAATAGAAAAAATGAACCATACATAGGGAAGAGGAGTAATAAAAGAAAACGTATAAAACTATAAGAAAAGCAGCCCTCAACCATTCACCTTCCAAAAAGCTACCAGCAATTAACAAAACGTTGCCACCCATCCTCTGCTAAAAAACAAATCTGCAAGGGAAGCCTTAATTAACGATTTCAGACGTCAACCCAACAACGGATCGAATCTTCGTCGATCCTCAGCAAACTTCTTTAATCGAACAGGTAAATCATCCCACCAATTAGTGTTTCTGGGCAAAAATCGACCTTCCAGAGCAATTTGGTGGGAAAGTTGATTCCCTTTTCTTGGAATAAACTTAAATTTACAGTTATCCAATGATTTTGCTATTTGTTTCCCCTCAACAAAAAACTGGTCTAAGGATTGACCTGTTGTTTGTTGTGGCTTTCATTCTTTTGGTGACGGTTTCTGAGTCTCCTTCAACCTCAAGGTTGCGAACTCCCAATGAGACAGCAAGAGCCATTACCATAGTTGGTAAGCCCAAATAGAGCTCAGGATGACTCATTACCCTTACATCTAGAATATTGGTAATATGGCCCTGCATAGAATCCCCAATGTTGCCACTGAAATATACGAGAGATTTTTCAAAGTTTATCATTCGCCCAGAAGTCATCTCGTACTCTTTGATAATAGCCTTCATCGTATTAGCCTCCATTTATGTTGTTCCTCCAAAGAGGATGCTATCGTAGGCAAACAATAAATGAGAGATGCGAGGCCCTCTTCTACAAAAGAAGCTACCTGTCAATCTTCCCTCGTTACAAGCCAATCGCAATGGGTTGATAACCTCTCACTGCAAGTAAGAAAAAGGTAAGGGCTGAGAGGGTTCCCCTACCGTAAATCACAAGTTGGTTTTATCAAATCTCCCAGCCACACATTCATAGCATCAGAATACGTAACGATCGGAACACAATGCATGATGAGATCTACCCAATTCTTTGTAAACCTCATTGCTCTCATCATATATGCAGCAAAATGTCATTAAACTCTATCGTATGCTTTGCTCGTATCGAGCTTTAAAGCAAAGGAGCTTTTCTTCCCAGCCTTATTTCGTTTTAGTGCATGAAGCATCTTATAAGCTATCAAAACATTATCAATAATAATCCGCCAATAATGTAATTTATTTTAAATGAGAAGGAACATTAAAGCAATTTTTTTAACTACGTTGAGACCCGGTTGATCAGTGACACCAATTTTCAGTAAAAAATTCTATAAATAGTAAGTATAGATATATGCAAAAGATGGAGATAATAAAATGTGCATAATACAATTAAAATGTATAAAAATATTAAAATAAAACTTTAGTTGAGTAGTAATTTGAAAGTTTTACTTACCTAATTGGCATAGATTCAAATCTTATCATATAAATATATTTATTGCTTTTATAAATAAAAAACTAAAATACCCTCAAATAATATAATTTATTTTAAATAAAAAAGGAAATTAAAGTGATTTCCCTAATTGAATTGAGATTTGGTGAAGCAAAGTATGTTAATTGTGGAGCGACGATGATCCATCTTCAATCCCATTCTATTATCATCCCTAATCGGATTTTGATATAAATATATAGAATAGATGATAAAGCAAAGTGAATCAATTATAAAGCGATAATAAATTTGACAAAATTCATTCCATTTAATATTCACATTAAGTGTTTCACTATTTATGTTTGAGTATAGTTATAAGTTTAATATTTATTAATTAAAAAACACGTAATTGCTAATAAGATCCTTATTACTCCAATAATCAAAGTTGAGGATTAAAGCAATTTGGTTCACATTTAATTTAATCGGTCAATCGTTTTTATACACACCCCTAAAGCTCCGCCGTGGCATTATTGCAGCTTAGAGCTTTTATAGCTCCACCGTTTCTCGACGATTCCGTCATTTTCCCAGCAAACAAACACTTGCACCCGAAGCAAAATTTTGGCATTCAATTCAAGAATCAAAAGCAAATGAAGTATCCAAGAGATCATAAGATGCCCACAAAGCATCCAAAAGGCAGGGTGTTTTAGCATCAAGCCTCGCCCATGGCTTCCCTTTTCCACTCCAATGTAAAACACTAACCAGACCAGGATGCAAATCCCTGCAAAGACCATCATAGTTATCACCCCCAAGCCCATGCTGATTCCACCTGTGATCCACCGGAACTATGTTCCCGGCGAAAACTAATAAAAACGGCGGCAATGAACCCAACTCATAAATCCTCGTTCTTTTTTGAATCTCCATCCATTCTTCTATCTTCCTCGTGTAATCTCCTTCTCTCCATCGATCAAGATCCATCACCATTACTCCTGTATTGAAATAACAAGCTTTACGATTCGCAAAAGTTAAGGATAAACCAGGGTTGGACCAAAACGTGGGAGTAAAGTAAGAAACGAAGTTGGCACTGCAATATTCTGTTGCCGCCAAAACTGAATTATCTCCGAGTTGGATCGCAGCGAGTTCAGCAATGTCGTCGACGAGAGTCAGGTCGGAATCAAGGTACAAAACACGGTGGATGCATGAAGGAAGGAGAGAAGCTAAGTAGCTTCGAGCATAGTTCAAAGGGCAATCTAAAGCTGAACGGATTGAGGTTGAAATAAGAGGCGCAACAGATGAGTGATCGAAAGGGTAGAGTTTGAAGTAGAGGTAAGGGATGGAGGAGGATATGGTGGAGCGTAAAAGTGAGGCGTTTGCGGTGGCGGAGATGAGGAAATGGAAGGCAAAGTTGTGGGGACAAGATGAGTGTTGAAGTACTGAAAGAATAGCGGCCATGGATCCCCTGATGTAAGCTTTGTCGATGGTCATTGCCACATGAACTGCTTGATGGGAGCATAGAATATAGGATTCAGATATTGAAAGGCAAGCCGGAGAATTATAGAATTTAGAGGCCTCCTTGAAATGCTGTTGGGTTGTGGCAGCCATGGTTATTAAGATGGTGAAAATTACTAAGCGATGGAGAAGATGAGCCATTGTACAAATTACTTTCATCTTCAACACAGAGTCAATCATATATACATCTAATATTATCTGAACAGACAGTTGATATTAAATGTAAAGAAAAGGGAATTTGGATAAGAAAGGGGTTTCTTCGCATGGAAGAGTTAATATTTTGATTTTTTACAAGAGTTCTCATCCATCTTTTTGTATTAACTATTCTTTATTTTATATCTAATTATTGTAATACATGCATAATAAATAATTTTTTTCTCATATAATTACACTAATAATCAGACAAAACGTAAGTATCTTAAATCTTTAATTCTACCATATCAACCAATGCTTCACCATTATTTATATGATTTTTGGCATAAAAAATATTTTTCACCCACGTCATGTTTCCTATATCTATTCTTTCTATTGTTTAAATATTTGACTAATTAATAAACATTATTGTAGGATATTTATTGTATTCCCTTACTTTTATATAAATTTTATTTAAAAACAATTTAAACTTGATAAAATTAATAATTTAAGATCCTTGATAGTTTAGCTCAAAATCTTATTGTTTGCATATTTTTCCTATTTCAATTAAAACCTGATTGTTATCTTAATATGAATTTTTACATAAAATTCAATTTTCACCCTTATTATATTCTATGTACCTTTACTTTTATTTAAACCATTTACTGAGTTGGTATGGACATCAACTTAATTAATAAATTACTAAACAAACATTCATTCATTTTATAAAGTTTATCGATAAATAAGTTAGATTATTACAAAGTGTTTTTTTTATTTTTATTTTTTAACCTTTTGTTATTTAAATTTGAAATTTTTTTTAAAGGATGGGGATAGTGTGGTGTCCACTATATTAAAATGGCATATAATTCCTAGTTGTAGGCCACAGCTTATATACATTTGAGCAGGCAACTAGCTAGGCAAAACAAGTGCTGGATATTATGTCACACAGAAGAACCGTGACATAAAGATATAAAGAAAGTGATGGTCACTTAAGACTAGAAACACTGGAACACACCCAGATCAGCCTGAATGGTCCCATGGACAGCTCCTAACGCACGACAATTGCTGCCCATGTTTTGTGCCATGTGCGCCTCAACAAGTGATAATTTTGCATGATGAAAGAGTGCTTAACATCATTTTGTTACAAAACTAGCATAACTTCAAACAGTAATTGACCCCATACTCCTGTAACTATCATCAAAACAGTTTCACAAAAAAATATATGGAAAAAGAAATTACCTGCCATGAGGCCTAAACGGCAGCTTCACCAGACCTCCGAGCAACCCATGTGCGTAAAGCTTCATCCAATGAACTAAAGGGCCACCCCAGCACTCAACCAAAAAATTCTTGAAACTGGTGAATCAGATAAGAGTAGGAGGAGGCTAATCAAATAAAGCCATTTCAGGACCACTTGTCAATAAAAGAAACAGATAGCAACAATTCATACCCATTAAGTATATTGGTTCAGAACAACACTTTGCAATAGACTCACTGTCTATTGAAGGCATCCAAATCATGTGATGCTTGTCAGAAAGTAGTAACACAACCAAAACTGTATTCCATCATCCTGTTGATCATATAGATTCATTTCATGTACCAACAAAACCAACTTATGCTATAGCGAGCATGTGTGCGCACAAGACAGCAGAGGATGCACAAGAAGGTAGTGCTCTATGTTATAACCAGCACAAAGCTGACAACAGCAAAACGTCATACACCATCATCAATTGCATATATAACTACTGAGATGCATTCCCCTGTTTTGCCAAGAATTAGCTATGGGTTAAAAAGTAACCTCCCTGGAGCCAACAATGAGAATCACAAATCTCATTAACCAAACAAAACAAAGAAATCAATGTTGTATATATCTATCGAGTTGATATTCATAGTCCATGCACAATTAGCACTAGAAGCACAAACTGGGTTGCAAACTTGAGCTTGGTCAGGAGCTATAATCACTGAAGTTTGTTATATAAACAACTAAGCAAGCACAAAGAATTGCTGTGTCACTCAGGCCCAGAAAGGGAACTATTTTAATATCACTGCATAAATAAAATCCTTTGTTCATATAGTCTCAAATGAAAGGGTATCGAGCAGTGGAAACTGAACTGAGTATGACTAATGGCAAATGCTTATAACAAAGCTTTAACTGCAGAGAGAATCAACACCTACACTACCAATATTTAACCACCCATCTAAATCAACTCAGCTATCCTCCCTCATATACTAAGGAAGTAACCATGAAATATAGAAGGCCAAGACAAAATCAATTCAGCTCGCGAGAAGATCTAAAGAATAGCTAGGCACATAAAATACTGCTACATTTTATGTTACCCAACACTTGACAATATTATGACTGGAATTCGGATAAATAAACTGAAAAACATGACCTTGCTCTAATGACTCAATAATCTTGCTGAAACCAAAGATGCGCAGGTAGAAAAGAAAAAGAGCCAAATTAGTGTATTGCAGTTGCTAAAACACACTGATGCTTTTCAGAAATAGAGGACAGCGAAAGATATTCCAAAGCATAAATACTAAGGCAAACCAATCGATGAACCAAAAATCAACAGGGGAAGTACTATACAATAAATTCCTCAATCACTAAGTAAAAGACAAAAAGGTAACTGAAAATGCATTTATTAGATTTACACAAGATATCGGATTGGCACTCCTAAAATAAGTTAGCAATTTATGCTTTATGGTCTATTGATAAATCATTGCAAAGATAACACAAACAATGATAAACAGAAACAGCATCTTCAGATAATGATCCTGCTGGCCTTGTGCAGTACGATGATGATGATGGTGGTGGTGATGATGGTATCCATGAGCATGGCCACCCTGATATGAACTTGGAAAGCCATATGGAAAACCAGCAGCTGGACCAAACATAGCCGCATCAGGAAACCCATGGACCTGAAGGTTAAACAAGGATGGGATAAGACCACCAAAAGCAGAAGAGAGTGTGAAATTCCCAAACCGAGCGGTTGCCATTGGTGCAAAACCTCCCAAGCCTCCCATGAACCCAAACCCATTTTGGGGAAACTGATTAGGTTCTGGTGGAGGAGCCGTTTCAGGTCTCTGTCCAGCTGGACGATTCGGAATATTAACACCCGGGATAGATTTGGACCTAGGATCAGTAGATGATTTCCCCCTTCCATACAAAGGAACCAATTTTTGTTCCTCAACAAGGGCTTTACAAACAGGACATTCCTCAGAACGGGAATGAATATGAAGCCATTTGTAAAGGCAAGGCCAGCAGAAAAGATGCCCACATAAAGTGACAATAGGGTCTTGAGCTAAGTCAAGGCAAATATTGCACTCAAAATTACCAGCATCACCATTAGCATTATTGGTGGAGCAAGATGGATTGTGGGGCGAATGGCTCGCTGACTCCCCAAACCCACTTGCCATTTCTGTTCTTAGACCTCCGAAACTCCGATTCCTACAAAAATCGAATTGGAACCAAAACAAACACCAACCATAAAATTCACTAGCAGCAGAAAATGCAAGAATTTCCCCAAAAATTGAAGGCTGTCATAAAAAAATCAAAGCCTCTAAAGACTCAAATGATCTCAAATTAAAAAAAAAAAAAAAAAAAAAAAAACCTCAGATCTCTTATGAAAATCAGCCTAACTAATTAAAACAAAATCTATTACGATTAATTAACGACAAAAAATGGCGATTCAACGGTAATAAAAAACAAATCTAGCTTTTAAAGAATAATAAGGAGATAGAGAGAGAAATATGAATTACTGACCTTCAAAGAGATATTGAAGAGATAGAAGGACCGATCGATATGGCAATCGACCGATCCAAAGAAGTCAAAAATAAAAAAAAAATATAAAAAAAATGCAGATCGCAGAAAAAACCTCTTGGAAGAAACTTGGTATTTATTTACCGACGCGTTTATAGTGGAAAGATTCCTATAATTCCTCTTGCCTATGTTTTAATACGCAATGACGTTTGGGCTTCTGAATCCCCACGTGGCAATAATCTGTTGGTTCATTTCTCTTGACTCCTTGATGACCCGTTATTAGATTCCGCCTGTGGTTTGGATAGGCAATTACCGGCGTTAGAATGTTAACGCGTAAACGCTGTGCTCCAATTATCGAATTGACTTTGTCTTTTTTATTTTTTATTTAATGTAGTATCTGATACCTGAACTTATCTTTCATATTCAATTTGGTACTTAAGGTTTTTGTCTCAATTTGATAAAAATGTTATCATGTGGCTTAATAAATATTTGACATGTTAACTCTAGTAAAAAGTATAGATGTTGATAATTTGATCACTTTCCTCGTTAGATAAAGTAGGTGAGACATCATCCATATCTACCTACACCTTGAATTTTTCCATCAACATATTCATTATCAGTGTCATTAAATAACTCTTCAGGCAACCATGAACAATTATTTTAAGCATCAAGTGTAGCTTCAATCTAAGCGTTTAATGGATCCTCCTCTTCAAAAATATGTCGAGATTGATTGGATTAAACCCCATCTATAATTCTTGCATATTTTTTCTCCACATGTTACTTAGCTTCAACTTCATATTAAAATGAATATAAACTATTTTTTGAAGTTTTTTATGCTTTATCCTATTTTTTTTTTGGTGAATTACAAGAGGAGTGTAAAGTCCTAAATCTTGAAGGGATGGCAGATTATGTATACGTGACTCGTAGACTTTGATGCAAGTAAAAGCTTGAGTTAAAATAGATAAGGAATCGAAAGTTAGTCCATTGGGTGTGCGACTTCTGCAATACGTAGCGTTATTTACAACAGTTGAATCCATAGCTCGAGACGTGTAAATGATATCCTCTCATTAGCATTACATGGTTAATGAAAAGTAAACGTGGTCATGGGTTGTTCGTCTTTGTGATGAATGGTTGGGTTATTATTTAATAATAATTGACTTTTTATGAATGAAGATGTAATAATTATCATGAGATAAAATAGAATCATTTACCCTAAAGATATTAAGGAAATCCTATGAGGATAACACACTTATGACAATGTCATTGGATAAACATTGAATAGATGCTTTCATAATAGTATATCGTTAAGGAGAGCTCAATCATGATACACATAGTGGAATAACTTTGTTATGATCATAAATTATTTTTCCTGCATCTTTTTGATTTCACGTATATTAACAAATACAAGTTTTTTTTGAAAAATTTATATCGGTGCCGCCAATGTGTCAAGGCAACATCACTTAAACAATCATTTTTTCACCAAAACATTATTAGGTGAAATGGTGAAGCCACGTTAAGACCCTAGCCCCCCTAAGTTTATTTTTTTTAATTTAGTCCTTTGTAAATTTGCACTATGGTCTTCCCAAAAATATAAGTAGGCCCCTCAAGGTTTAAGATTTTTTGCAATTTTCCCTATTTATATATATTATAGCCCCCTTAAAATGGTAAAATTTTAATTTAGGCCCTTTATAATTTATAAAATTTTAAATTAGTAATGGTAAAATTACACTTTAACCCCCTCAAAATGATAAAATTTTAATTTAATCTTTTAAAAATAATAAAGATATAGGCTATTAAAATGATGAAATTATATTTATACTATCGTACAAATATTCAATTTAACTTCGACCCTATTGGCTCCGCCACTGATTAGGTGATAATTGGTGGCAGAATGTGAGTGGTGTGCCGCCTGACAGTGTGACGACACCCATGATCACGGTTGATTTTAACCTATTAATCTATTTCCCATACCATTTTTGTACTTAATTTTTTTGTATTATTTTTATAAAAAAACCCAAAGATAGATTGTAAATGTATAATGTAATATCAATGTAGAAATGGACCCCAAGCATCTAACGTAGCTGTGGCTGGTGCAAGAAAACGAAAGTCGAATTAAGTAAAAATATGGAACTCTCTCAAAATGCTCTCAATAGTAACGAACGTTCTGGCAGCTAGCTCCCAACGAAGCTGCTCCGAGCAACAAAGAAATTAAAAAATAAGGAGGACGAGCTAGCGAATAGTGGTGACCAGGTCATGCAAGAAACCGAGCCTAGAAAGCTCTCAGTCAAAGATATGCTCATAGGTAACAAAAATGCAACAACAGAGGAAGAGGTGCAACTCTCCTTAAGTGATGAAGAGGAGATCACTCTCCTTGAGGATGATGTCCAAGTATCCCGTGATGGCCCCTACCCTCACGTTCGGTTTTCTAAAAGAGTCCACGCTAGGATTGACGAGAACAACAAGCAAACGGTGATAGTCCGTATGCTTGGAAGACCGATTGGTTACAAGGCTCTATCTAATAGACTTGAGAGTCTTTGGGGGCTAACAAAGGACTATAAATTGTGGATCTTGATAATAACTATTTTTTGGTCAAGCTAGCTAGCCAAAATGAATATAACAGAGTGCTCATGGAGGGTCCTTGGATGATCTATGGACACTATTTGGTTGTTCAACCATGGAGTCGAGGATTCACTACGAAGGAAACGTACCCTTCAAAGATAGTTGCTTGGATAAGGTTACCGGGATTAACTATCGGTACTATACGAAGGGCCTTGTGCGTGCTTTGGCTAAGGCCATAGGCAAAGTAGTCAAGGTTGACTACAATACCATGGATGGGAATCGAGGAAAGTTTGCTAGAGTTGTTGTGATCATCGACATATCAAAACCCCTCGTGCCCTTTCTAGGGATTGATGGTAAACAGCAAGTCGTTGTCTATAAGGGCCTCCCAACTATTTGTTATATCTGTGGGAAAGTTGGTCACATCAAGAAGAGTTGTAAACAGAAGTCCAACGTAGAAAGAACAGAGTCTTCTCCTACTGCCATGGAAGAAACGAGGGTCCCTAGGTCGGTGGATGAACAGGCAGATAATGGAACAAATCTTAAGGATTATGATCTGTTTGGACCATGGATGCAAGTTGCTAGGCGTCGGAATCACAACCAAATGGTGAAGGGCAAACCTAGGGGTTCTCCCATGAACCAACGCAAGCAAATATTAATAGATCAACGATTTACAGGGTTGAGTGAAAAGGAAGGTGGTGATAACCTACAATGTCAAGCTGATATTTTGCCTAAAACCATGCAAAATAGCAACGGGCAAATTAAAGGCATTAATGGCAAGCCCATGCAAAGTATGGCCATGCCAAATGGGAAGCCAACCGATTGCCACCTTACGTCTAGCTTTAAATTGGTTTCTAAATCCATGCATGCACCTGCAAAGGCAAAAGAAAATATTACAAAAGGAAGGAGTCAAACTTACCTTGGAAAAAGACAAACGCAAGAGGTGGGACCACATGTGAATTCCTTAGTTCCTAATTTTAATTCTTTCTTCCCACTTTCGCAGGTCAACCCGAATGAACCTAAATTTGGGCCAAGTGACGTGAACCCAAGGCGGGTTGAAGTGGGCAGTAGCGAGTGAGCTATTCAACTTACTGGTTTCAGCAAGAACAAATTAAAAAACCAAGCTGATCCAAATGCAAAAATAATGAGGGAGAACGGCAGGGTCTCGGAGGTGGATTAAGAAGGTAGCAGCAAAAGGATTGCATCGTCAAATGAATTAATTTTAGAAAACGAATTAAACAACCAGGTGCCATATCAATCCATTTCTAATTTTACTAACTTAGAAAATACGTATGCCCCATATCTTGCAGGTAAAATTGGGGAAGGAGTCGAAGACCTTGCTGAGGAAAATATTTTGGACAGTGATACAAGAGTTGTATCTAAGAATTTTGAAGGACCAGAGGCGATTGAAGTTCAATTAATTGAGGGTATTTTGGACCCTAAAAATCACTTTGCTGTCACCTTTAAAATTTCTTCAAATTCCTCTGATCCTGAATCTTCAAGACACACAAATATTGGCCGCAAGGATCGTAAAATTAGCAGTAAAATTGGTCTCGCTCTAGGAGGTACAAAAACTAGCATAGCACTATGAGGGCGAGGGAGCCGTTTCAAATCTTTTGGAAGTTCCCGAGTACCTCTAATTGACTCCATGGAAAGAATGGCAAATCTTATCTCCACTGAATTGGTCAATGAAATTAAAACGGGAGTGCAAGACGATGCGCCCTCAGTTGATGACACTATTTCCCAACAATGAGGGTACAATTCTCTTTCCCTTATTTTTTTACATTACCATATCTATTCTTTCGTGAAATTGTCAAGGTTGTGCAAATGTTAGATTTCCTCGTATTTTTCGAGAGTACAACATTGAACATAAGCCTGATATCATCAGTCTGCTTGAAACCAGAGTTAGTGGGTCCAAAGCTGATAAAGTTATTGCGTAATTGGGCTTTCCGCATTCTCATCGAGTGGAGGCTATCGATTATGTTGGGGGTATTTGGATTGGTTGGAAAGACACAATTCGAGTGGAAGTTGTGTACATTCATGCTCAATTCATCTTTACTCGGATTTGGTCCGATTCGTCCTCATACCCGATCTTGGTTTCTTTTGTGTATGGCAGTCCTAACCATAAAAGTCGTTAAGATATTTGGAGAAATTTGAGAGCATATATTCAGGATGACCAGACACTTTGGGCTACTATTGGAGACTTTAATGCTATCTTATCAGCGAGTGAGAAGACAGGTGGGCTTACGATAGGGAATAGATACCCTCACTTTGACGACTTTGTGGAATCGATTGATCTATTTGATTTGGGCTTTAGAGGATCCCTTTTCATGTGGCACGAGGGTAATTTATTTGAAAGATTGGATCGAGCCTTGGGAAACGAGGCTTGGATTAGAAACTTTTCGAATAGTTTGATCACAGACTTCTTCTCTTTAAACTCAAGTCAAATATCATTTTACCCAGAAGAAGACCCTTTCGATTTCTGACAGGATGGATTGAACACCCTTCATTTAGGGACTTTGTCAAATATCGGTGGTTTTTTCAAATAATCGATGGCTGATTCCCTCGCGAGCTTTACTGAAGGTCTTAAAGAGTGGAATAAATCAATCTATGGTCACATATTCACTCAGAAAAAAAGTGTTAGTTCAGAAGCTAGCTGCGATTCAAAACCAATGGATGTCTCGAGCACCAATCAGCTAGCCCCTCACAAATTTGAGTTAACACAGGATTTGGAGAATGTGTTACACCATGAGGAAATTCTTTGGAAGCAAAAGGTCATATGTGATTGGCTTCATCTAAGGGACCGGAATACCAAGTTCTTTCATGCTTGGGCCCTACAATGAAGAAAGAATAATCGTATTAATTTCATTCGTAATGCTACTGGTGAGTGGATTTTCGACCTTGAAGACATTGAATCGGAGGCTTCCAACTTCTACCAGAATTTGTATGGTGAAGACCCTGGTCCTATGAGGAGCTTACCACCTAATAGATTTCCTCCTTTTGATTCTTTTGATCATGCTTTTTTGGATAGATCGGTTATTAATGAGGAAATTAAGTTTGCCCTTGTTGATATGGTGCCGCTCAAAGACTCAGAATGTGATGGCTTCCATGCTCTTTTCTTCTAGAAATAGTAGGATACGGTAGGACTTAATGTTTGTGAATAGGTCAAGAAGGTCTTTAATGGGGGTTCCATTGATGCGGAGCTCAATAACACCTTGATTGTCCTCATCCCCAAGGTTCAGAACCCCTAAGGTTTCTCTCAATTTCGTTTTATCAACCTCTGCTATATCCTTTATAAATTAGATATAAAGGTAATCGCGAACCGTTTTAAGCTTATCTTCCTCAATATTATCGCGCCAAAGCAAGCAAGTTTTATCGTTAGGAGGAATATTATCGATAACATTGTCATCGCCCAAGAAGTCATCCATTTTATGAAAAGCAACAAGAGTAGGAAGTGGATAGTAACTAAAATTGATCTGGAGAAAGCCTACGATCGCATCCATTGTGATTTCATTGATGCGTCTCTTCAGGCTGTCGGTATCCCTAGTTTTCTCAAAAGAGTTATTATCTTTATTATCTTTAACTCTACCATGCAGGTTATGTGGAATGGGGTCCCAACTTTTAAATTTAAACATGTAAAGGGTATCATACAGGGTTGTCCTCTCTCTTCATATCTTTTTGTGCTTTGCATGGAATGATTAGGTCACTCTATTAAATCGGCATTGACAAGGGGGACTTGGAACCTGATCCCGTCTTTTTCGTTCGGGGCCAACTTTATCCCACCTCTTTTTTACTGATGACCTCGTCATTTTTTTGCAAAGCGGATGAGGCTCACGGTAGCTTGTTGAAGGAGATTCTCAAGTATTTTTGTGAGTTTTTTGGACACAAGGTCAATCCCCAAAAAACTAATATTTTTTTCTCTAAGGGTGTTGAGGAACACACGATTATTACGCTAAGCAACCTACTTGGCTTTCAAAAAGTGCAGGATTTGGGCATTATCTTGGAGTTCCCCTCTTTTATCAGAGAAACACGAATAGTACTATGCATTTTGTGGTAGAAAAGGTTCGAATGAAGTTGCAAAATTAAGACGCGTGTCAACTCTCTATCGCCAGTCGGGTTTCTTTAGCGCAATCGGTACTCCTTTCTATCCTCACCTATTTCACGCAGTCCATGATGATCCCTAGGAAAATCTGCGATGAAATTGAAAGTTTGGCTAGAACGTTCATTTAGGGTACCTCTAATGGGAAAAAGAAGATGTCTTTAGTTGGCTGGAATTTTGTGTGCCAACCAAAAAGGTATGGAGGACTCGGCGTGAGACAACTTCGAGACAAGAATCTCTCTTTCTTGTTGAAACTAGGATACAAAATTATCTCAGATGAGGATGCTCTTTGGGTTCGCGTCTTAAGATCAAAGTATGGATTGGCGGGCTCTCTTCTTGAAAGTATTACGAGGGATCGAAGCTCTTTTTTGTGGAAGTCACTCTTAAAAGTTTGAAGCCTCTTACGAGAGAACCTCATATGGTCCGTTGGTGATAGGGAAGAAGTTTGTTGTTGGAAGGATCCCTAGATTCCTAATATTGGTATTTTGGTTAACGATATTCGTGCTTATGCTAATTTTAATACTAACAGCTTACTTAGTGACTTGGTTACAGGGGGAAGGCAATTAGAATAATGATCTGACTGAGGGACCTGATCGATTGATTTGGGGTCATACCTCAGCAGGGGCCTTTTATATCAAAAGTGCTTATAAAATGTTAAAGGAAGCGTCATGGAACTTGAGCGATGAAATGTGGAAGAAAGCTTGGAAGTACCTGGGTTCGTAACGAGTTCGATTCTTCCTGTGGACTGCCCTTAAGCAGAGATTGCTTACTAATGCAAAAAGAGTTAGGCGTGGATTAGCAGTTGATCCTTCCTGCCCTGTTTGTGGCCACACCTCAGAGGATATAATCCATATCCTCCGCGATTGCACGATGGCCAAGGAAGTTTGGACACAAGTAATCCCGAAAACCCACCAGGTTAATTTTTTTCTCTAACACTTTGCATGGTTGGATTTCTCTGAACCTGCAGGACAACTCAAAGAGCCATAACGGAGGAACTAGTTGGGCCTGCCTCTTCGACATTCTAATTTGGAGACTATGGAAGAATCGAAATCTGTACGTCTTTCAACAAAAATCGTGAAGTTCTAGTGAGATCATCAACACCTCGACGTGTTGGGCTAAACACTTATTATCGTTAACCAGAGATAAAGTGGATAATGGCACTACCCTCAACAGTGGAGAGCCCTTGACAAGAGACAGGATCATCCTCAATATCGACGACGCTGTCCGAGCAATCTCAGGGAATGCAACTGCTGAAGGTGTGATACGGGATGCAAACGGAGAGTGGATCCTGGGATACAACAGATACATTGGAAATTACTTAGTATTTGATGCAGAGCTTTGAGGTATACTGGATGGTCTAAAAATTATCCAACGTAGAGGCCACAACAAGGTTGAAATTCAGTCGGACAACTTGAAAGTCATCAAGTCCATTCATGAGAGCACATCGAGGAGCTCTAACTCTACCTTGATCAGGAGGATAAATCGCATTTTATCTCAAAAAAGAAAATGAAATCTTCGATACATTCCCAAGGAGGAAAACTAATGCGCATACCTCATAGTTAAAATGGCCTACGAGCGAAAGGAAGATCTACAAGTGTTCTAAGTCCCTCCGGATGAAATTTTAGCTCTTATCAAAACTGACAAAGTAAGGATGTTTTGTATTCTTACCTCTAGTCCGTAACTTAATTATGTAAGGTTTTTGATTAAAAAAAAAATAATGAAAGCTGAATTGTAACGAGGGACCAGTGGTAAGAACGTCCCATCAATTAAGAACACGTGTCGAAAGTGTCATAGACTATAGGACTGTAATTATTTATCTAAAGTAACTGTAGAATAGAAGCCTAGAAGGCAGTCCAACTATTATTCGAATAAACGGCTGTTGTTCGCTGCATATTTTATCATATACTAACAAATAATAATTTTCTTTAAAATAAAAAATTAGAAATTATATATTATTCCTTTTTCAATTTTGTTTACGCGTTTGATTGATTTTCCCAGTAATAAACCTGGCCTTCACGAGAGACGTGGTGGCCAAAGATCAAGTTTGCAGAAGAATCCATGGCGGTTTTACCACAACTAACCAATCCTTTCCTTATATAAAAATTAAAATATAAATAAAATATTTAATATTTAGGAAATCATTAGGTTTCTAGAATCAACATGGGATCCGAACTCAAGGATCTTAATTCTAAACCCGCCAAGACCCAACAGCCCGACTCCAACGACGACGATGCCCCCGCCAAAGACGACCGCCCCCTCCTTGAATCCGCCGCATCATCCGCCGCAGAAGATATCCAGGAGCACGAGAAGAAATTCGCCGCCTTTGTCCGCAAGGACGTGTACGGTTCCCTGGGATGCGGAAAGCTCCCATTGAAAGAGAAACTCCTGCTGGGCATCGCCCTCGTCACGCTTCTCCCTCTACGTCTCCTTTTGGTAATGTCTATTTTGATCCTGTATTACTTGATTTGTAGAATTTTTACGCTATGCTCGGCCCCGAATCTGGAGGAAGAGCAGGAAGATTACGCACACTTGGGTGGATGTAGGCGAGCCGTGATTCTCCAGTCGGGCCGGTATCTCTCTAGGTTGCTGCTTTTTATGGTAGGATTTTATTGGATTAATGAGACTCATAAGGATTCAGCAAATACACAAGACAACTCAAAAACTGAGGTACCCTTGTCACTTATCAACATTGTTTACATGCTAGTCCAATTTGCCAGCTTTAGTTAATGCACATTGACATAGAAAGTAATTGCATGACCAACATTGTCCTGAATTTTCAATTTCTTGGTTTTAATCTTTCTACAGAGTACCAAACAATCAGAAGAGCAAGTAAGGCCGGGGGCAATCGTATCTAATCACTTGTCATATTTAGATGTCTTATATCACATGTCCTCTTCCTTCCCAAGTTTTGTTGCCAAGGTCTCAACTTTAGCCGCTTTTCTAGTTTTGATTATTGATTATGTATAAATGGTATGTTTTTGATGGTTTAACTGACATATTTCGGGTATGATTTTTTTCGATTGAAACGCTTGGATTTTATTGCTGAAGAGATCAGTGAGTAAACTTCCCTTGATTGGTCTCATCGGGTGAGTTCATTTTATCCTCCTCAATTTCTCCTGCGATTTGGTGCAAGACAATGTGCCATTATTGATTCTTTTGTTTCTTATCAAATTGATATGTTCTTTTCTTTTTGCCCTTTCAAAGCTTGATATAGTTGTGGTAATTGTTTTGCAATTTGTTTCACTCTAAGCTCTTAATCTATGAGCTTCGTATGGTATATTGTAGTAATGTCTAGCGAGCAAACTGTTTATATCAGAATAGAGATATTCAGCTTTGGTAAGAGTATTTGTGGATCCATTATTACTGTTATTTTTACTTTGATGGTTATATGTTTCTTTTGTTTTCTGTTCTACCATAACTATATTTCCTCTATGTTGCATGTTGCATGTTGCATTCCTTGTACAAATAAATTGGTTTGAGTTGGAGCGGTGAATGACATTTGGCTTATTTCTTACAGCAAATGTCTTGGTTGTGTCTTTGTTCAGCGAGAGTCAAAATCATCAGACTTCAAGGGTGTTGCAGGTAGAAAAACTCGCAACGCCAAGCATGTTCTTCGCCACTTTACTATTGATCAAAGGTACAATGCCTAACTGGTCTCTCTTTCAGGCATTGTGACTGACAGAGTTCGTAATGCACATCAAAATGAATTGGCTCCAATGATGCTGCTCTTTCCAGGTTAATTAATCATCTTCCCGAATTTATGACATGGTTTAATTTATGGTGCATGAACGACTGTATGGCTGTATATGTACGTCTGTAGCTGATATTTCCTAGCATCCTAAGCACTTGCCTATTTATATTCTTCATGAAAACAGAAGGAACAACAACAAACGGGGATTTCCTCCTCCCATTCAAGACTGGTGCTTTTTTGGCCGGAGCACCTGTAATGCCTGTTATTTTAAGGTATTCATACCGAAGATTTAGTCCAGCTTGGGAGTCAATATCTGGGGTGCGTATCTCTTAAGCAAATTTACATTGGCTTTGTAATTTTTTGGTAATAAATCGGTTTTTTCAATTCTTAATTCCCGTAACTGGTTATTGGATATCAAAATGTTAATGCATATGAGAATTTTTGGTTTCCTTCCCTTAGTATTTCAGTGGTCTAATGTGCATTATAGTTGCAGTGATGCTGAGTTTTGTCTGTTACACGAATATTCTGATGATGATTTGTTATTTGCTTAGTGCATTTGTATGAAATCTGATAAAACTACTGTAACCAATGCTTGTTCCTGTAGTCTTTCCTGGTTTATGGAACAAGTTTCAGAAGAAACTACTCAAATGTGAACATAATATGTACTTATCATATAAATCAGAAGTGAAAAAAAAAGAGTTGTTAAGAAGATAGATAATTATCTGGAAAATATATATATTATTATGTCTTTCCCTGCAAGAAAACATTGAACTTAATTCGAAGTAATTTGTATTATGACATTCTTTTCCTGCTGCTCTTTGTAGGTGCGTCATGTGGTTTTTCTTTTGTGTCAATTTGTAAATAACTTGGAGGTAACACGGTTACCTATCTACCACCCATCGCAGCAAGAGAAGGATAATCCGAAACTATATGCTAATAATGTCCGAAAATTGATGGCCGCTGAGGTATGTATATACTATCAACTTTCTCTTAAAATATTGGCTCTTAGATACGGTCTCTTACATCACTCGCCATGGTTAGCATAGAAGCTAAACTAGGGCCTTTCAAGGCAGTAATCTATGTTAACCAGTTAAGATGAAATACAGCTCTATTGACTTGAAGTGGGTTATGAGAGATGCTTGCATGTGTTTCCCGTACCGATGTCCTCGTGCATGTAAAGATGGTAATGTGAGTATTGACTTGTTGTGGGTGCAGGGAGATTTGATAGTTTCGGATATTGGGTTGGCAGAGAAGCGGATGTATCTTGCTGCTCTGAATGGTAATAATAGACTGCCTAGTGTTTTGCATCAGAAAAACGATTGATAATTTCTTGGCCTTGCTCCCACATGTTATCTATTCACAGTTGAGTTTCTTAGTTTGCACTCACAAAGCCATTGCAATTCTATTCTCAACTTCTTTATTCATGGTCATCCCTAGGGGCTTTTTTATTTATTTATTTAAATATTAATTTTTAAAATAAAAATGTAAAGGTGGTATAATTATCTATTTGTAGACATTAACATCAAGTTGACTACTGCTTCTGTAAATCTGAACCCTCTCCTTTTTGTTCCTGCAGGTCTACTTGGTCAAAGCTAATTTGGATTCTCCATCTGTATAGTCTTTTTTTTATATATTAAAAAAAAACAAATTCAGGTTAAGCGTATAAAAAGACAGATTTTTATTTTATTTATGATCGGTTGGAAATGTAGTGGTGGGCAATTGCCCCTGAAATGCTAATTCCATTTTTTTAGTGGTAATTTTCAGGATTTTAAGAAAAAATCTTTAATTTTTCCTCATTGAAATTTGTCGAGTTTTTTCTTCATTACAATAAATATTAAGTTTAATAACATTTGGTACTTGAATTTGCCATTTTTTTAAATTTGATACTTAAATTTTTTTTTATCTAATTTGGCACCTAAACTTTACATTTTTTTTTAATTTGGTATCAAAACCTTTTTTAATCCAATTTGATGTTTGAACTTGATATTTTTTTCTATTTTGGTATCTAATTTTTTTTTTAAAATTTAATTTCGACACCTAAATTTATTAAATATTATAAAAAGTATACAAAAACATTAATGGTGTTGAAATAAATATTGAGTTATGCTTAACGAATTAATATTAAAAAAATTAAATATCAAATTAAAAAAAGTCAAATTCAAGTTCCAAATTGGATTTAAAACAGTTTAAATACCAACTTTTAAAAAAAAAAATGTAATTTAAGTACCAAATTAAAAATATTTGTCAAGTTTAAGTACCAAATTGAACAAAAAAAAAATTGAATACCAAATTAAAAAAAATATCAAAGATTATATTAAACTTAAATATTACTAAATAAATTTTTTTGTTTGAAATTCTAGTGGCAACTAGAACTCAAATCTTGTATAATAAATTTAAAACATAAAGAAAAGAAACACCTTTTTTCTTTTTCCTTCTATTGTGATTGATGTTAATGAAGTTTGTTTCTTTCAAAAATAAAGAAATTTATTAGAATGGAAGTACGTTAAGAGATTTAACTCATTCTTCTACTAAAAAATATAAAATCAACAATAAAATAAAATACATTAATTTAGAGACTTAACCAAACATTAAAATTATGAGATTGAGTTAAGGTATAAAAAATAAAATAAAATAAAATACATTAATTTAGAAACTTGCATTTATTAGGCTCTTTCAGAAAGGAATAAATCAACATCTCCAAATAGGGATCTAAAAAGCACAGTAGTGTTGTGTTACAAACAAGACAACATAGTAAAGGAACAAGAACACAACACCAATATAAATCTTCAAACATTAATGCCTTCTTTTTTTATGGAGCTTGCTTGGGATGCACTCAAAATGCCAAAGAAAATAAATCCCAACCAGTTTTCTTACCTTTCCTTTCAATGTAAAACATTGTTTGAATTATTCGACATCGGCGATGGTGGCAAGCAGCCTCCTGAACGTGATTCATGTGAAGTCTTCTGCTGCTTTGACACTGAATCTAGGCAACTAAAGGGAGATCTCAATCTCTTCTTCTCACTATCTTGTGGTTCATAATTTGGATCATGCCGAACAACTGAAGTTTTAAGGCCTTCAGGAAGAATGCAGTTGCACATTGAACCTGACACACAACAACACAAGTTTTTCAGGTTGTTTGAGATCAATAAACACCTCATGTATCTTGCAAGTCGAGAATATAATTGTGTACCTATTCTTGCCAGTCGATTTACCCATCTAGGAATGCGTTTCCCCGTCAGCTTCTGACAAATATCATCACAGAAATGGTTGCAGTTCTTGACTATCAAGTGATACGTATCACCATTGTACCTTTCTGAGTAGTGCTCCACAAAATCCCTTACTTGGTGTGGGTCCAATGATGTGGTTCCAATGACTATTGATTTCTTGAACTTGAATCCCGGGCACTGTCGTGGTTCAACCTCGAAAACACCACTTGATGGGTAGTCATGAGCTCCAAATGCATATTCCACACCATGAACTATACAGCACGTAGGTCAGGTTATCAGAAAAGCTAGACTTAAAGACTCAAATAACAGTTAGCAAAAACAAAATTCTCAAGTCCATATCTTGCATATTTAGTTTAACTTCATTGCTCTGTATTATGAATTATGTAGCCTTCATTCCAACTCGACAACTGCTATTGTAAAATGCTATAATGAAAGATACCAAATGATCAAAAGAGCAAAATCAGAGAGTAAAAAAATGATATAAACCAACCTTCGACACCAGAATGAAAGATGCCAAGACCCGCCCAGTAAATATAGCCATTCACGGGTGTTAGGTCATATACATTGAGATATACCGGAGTACAACTCGGACTGAAAGTAGCCGGCTTCACCTTCGGGAAAAAACAACGAGAAGCTGATTTGTTTTTGAAAAGACGTGGCAACACCAATTTCCATTTCTTCTTCAATTCAAATTCCATTTTTTCTTAAATGATAAGAACAGACCTTGATCAATGCCTATACAACCTGTGGTGAAAAAAATAGCAAACATTAGCTATTTGTCTTAAAGGAAGAAGTATGCTATTTCATAATCCTAAAAGAGGAAAAAGCAAGAGAAAGTTGTCTTAAAGGAAGAAGTAAACTATTTCATAATTCTCAAAGAGGAAAAAGCAAGAGAAAGATGAACACTGTAAACAAATCTCTAATAGAAAAGGGCTGCTCATATATTCGAAGATTGCACTAAAAACTGGTAAAAATATCATGGAAGCCCTTGTACTAAGAGTCAGAACGCATTTTGCCCCCTTTTACCAAAAAAAAAAGGGCAAATTAGTCCCTATATGTTTGATTAAAGAGAAAATTGATCCTTTCTCTTAAAATCAGGCTTGTTGACACAATAACCAGTGCCTTGTGAAATTTGTAACAGAAGGACCGGTTTGCTCTTTGATCTAATGTATAGGGACTAATTTGCCCATTTTTAGTGCCTAGTTCAGAGGCCTCCATAATACAATTACCCTAAAAACTATCTTTTACCAATTGATTTGTGTTAATTCTATACCAATGCTAGCTAATTAACCCTGCATTGTATATGAAACTTCCTATCTCCCAAAGATATCAACAAATCAACTCCCATAGCCATGAAGAGAGGGGAAAACCAATACAGAATGACACAAACTTAATATAAAAGCGAACTTTAACAATGATGAGAAACCCAGTGATTTTTAGCAGCAAATTTAACCATCAAGCCATGCATTTTCCAAATCCATTACCAGATGGATATAGATTTCCATTATTACTCAGAACATTTAAAAATTGTTTAATATATGGGGAAAAAGGAGCAACCTTTATTGGCAGTCCAAGAGAAGAAAAGATACTAAATACCATAAGAAGAAAAGAATCACTTCAGATCTAATGAAAACTGTTAATACCCAGAAGGGGGAAAGAAACAAATGAAACAAGGTGAGAAATCAGAGAGAGACAAGATTTACAACGTTAAATAGAAGAAAATGAGGGGAAAAGAGAAGGTACAGGTTGAGAGAAGAAGGCCATTCAGCGTGAAACGTAAAGCAAGCCGCCACTCCAGAATCAAAGCTCAGCTGGCATTGAAGGGAAAAAGGCTTCGTGATTCTGTATTGCGACGAACGGAGAAAAAAACCAGACGAACGAAGAAGAAGAAGAAAAAGATGAAACCTTTAATGAAAAGAGAAAAGGCAAAGGCAAAGGCAAAGGCAAAGGCGAAAGGCGAAAGGCGAAAGCCCCCTCTCCCCGTCTTCGAAACTGGAAAGCCCAATGCCTTAACGAAGAAGATGGGGAAAGAGAATTTGAAAAGCCATAAGCTTTCTTTTGTTTCTCTCTTTGTTCCTCTCCCCACTCGCCCTTTCCCTCTCCCTCCTTCCTCTCTCTCTCTCTCTCTCTCTCTCCCCCTTCTCTTAATCTCCTTTATTTTTTCTTTTTTACATTTTTCTAAATATTCTTTTTATTTACCTCCTACAGTATTGGGATGCATGTTGTTAATTTAGACCTTCAACTGACTCATTTCATCCAATTACTTAAAATAATTTCAACAATAATAATAAAAAATCAGTTAAATTTTGATAAAATTGGATATTTTGTTTTTTATTTTATTTTAACAAAAACGATTATTTCAAAATATGCTTTACTTATTTCCCTTTTTTTATATTTTGTAAATATAAAATTTCTAAGTTCCAATATATATATATCTTTTAATATAGTTCCAATATATTTTTAAATTTTATTAATTTTGCCGTTTTAATATTTTAGTATTTTTCTGTGTTTGTTTTTTAGAAAATATTTTGATGATTAGAAGACAAGTTAATTTTTTTTTTTTAAATTGCTTATTCTTCTAAAAAGTATAAATTATTTTTTAGAAAATATTTTTTTATGATTAATTTAATTTTTGAATAAAGTCAAATATTATTATATTTATAATATTAATTTTTAAAAATATTAAATATTAATTTCAAATATTATAATTTTAATATTATTGAAGATACATATTTATATTTAGGTAAAATATTTGGTACGTTGTTAATAAAGTTTTCAAACTTTATAAACAGTATTAGGGGTTGGCAAGTGTCCTATAAGGGTATTGTAAAATATTTTTAAAAAAATAAATATTAAAAAAAAACACATGATAATTTCTTTAGGTTTGCTTGTGGAATAAAAGATCGTACACTAACAATATACCAAATACTAACCATTATATTTATTGTAATTATTTGGTACACAGGAGGTGGTGTAATTTTTAACTCCACAAGCAAGGTTGAGATTTTGCCACATATTCCATTTTTTTTACTTTTTAAATATAACTTAATGACACGTGACAAAATCTCAACTCGTTTGTGGAGTTAAAAATTTCCACTGCCAATGCATCCTATAATTATTCTTATATTTGATCATATAATAAATTATGTGTGTATATCTAGTACACTGACAATGTACTTTTTCTATTCCATAAGTAGCCTTAAAATTTTGACATATGTCATTTTTTTTTAAAATATGTATTTTTTTTAATATTTTACTATACCACTATAAGTAGTGTATTTGTTGGCATTGCGGTGTGAGCGGAAGGTATTGATCCAGTTTAGCATTTGGGTAAGTGTTTTATAGTTGTTATTTTGGAATTGTGGGAATAAGACAATGTGGTAGAATTGTTGCATAAATATTGCATGATGTTTTGGATGTTTTCATGATTTTATTGCTCTTAGGGTTTTTTGAACTGTTATTATAGTCGTTTTGACGATGGAGAATAGTTAATAGTTAGAATGGACTAAATGCCTTAACATGTTGTATTTTTGCTGTTTAGAGCAAAGGTATTAATATTCGGGGTTTTAAAATCGATACATCCTTGATTTTCAAGTGTGCAGGAAGTTAACAACGTAATTTGGTATCGATACCATATCACGAGTATCGATACTCAAGGTAATACAATCGATATTTTTTTAAATGTACCGATATTTTCTTGGGTTTTGATTTTAAACGAGAAACAAGATGCTGGTTTGGTATTAATTTTCTAAGTGATATCATACCGTCCAAAAGAATTATCGATACTTTAGAATGAGTACCGATACGTACGTGAATGATTCAAATTTTTATTTGGTGGTTTAAAAGCATGTTTGAGTCATGTTATGAGTTCATTTCATGTATCTTTATCATGTTTAAATGATGGTAAAGATAGGTTTGACTTAAATCTCTAGTAAATGCTAATATAGATGTTGATTGCTTGTTAATGGGATAAATTAATATGTGTATGATGTGTAACGGTGGTGTGGTGTCTTGTTACTCGGGCTCGACGATCGGGTCGGATATAAAGTGCTACACATAATATATTAAACATATCTAATATATTGGGTCTATAATATTTTGTTATTAATAGTTTTGATTAATTGATTAATTCAGTTAATTACTTAATTTTTAATCAAATTAATCGTTAATCAAAATTTTAAAAAGCTCTTAATCGATCTCTGATCGAATTAAATTTAATGATCGACCGATTAATTTCATCATTTAGATGCAATATTTGAAATTACCATTGTAATGTACTTATAAATTCTTCAAAAAATTTCAAATAATACAATTTTATCTCCCGGAGAGAATTTCGAATACCCTAGCTATTATTTTGACTAGGCATACTAATAAATTTAGTGGTTTAACTTTTACTCCTTGTTTCACTTTGACTCTAATTCTGTTTTTTTTTTTTTACAACTTTGACTCCCAACTTTCAAATTTTATTTAAATTACTTTTTTTTAGATAAAAAAAACCTATTAAATTTTTAACAGCACTAACGTGATAACATGTGTGGCAACCCACGCATACTTCATTTTTAAATTTAAAAATACATAATTTTTTTAAGATTAAAAAAAGATTATAAAAGAATCCAACGAGTGACTCCAGTGAAAGTTAACGTGATAACATGTGTGACAACCCACGTATACTTCATTCTTAAATTTAAAAAAAAAAACATAATTTTTTTAAGATTAAAAAAAGATCATAAAAGAGCCTAACGAGTGGCTCCAGTGGAAAAGAGAATGATGTTCATCCTAAGAGACCCGAGTTCGAGCACCTGTGTGAGCAAAATGTGTGTGTTGTCAAAGGGTTAAAAAAAGTATAAACAGATCAATCATGTCATTACACTGAGTATATTAAAAAAATCATAAAAATCAAATAAATTGTCTACGTTAGAAATGAAACACCTGTAAACTGTCACGTAAGTTATCACATTGATATCGTTAGAATTTTAACAATTCAAACAACTTTTCCCTAAAAAACAATTTGACTAAATTTTGAAAGTTGAAAGTCAAAGTCTGATCTAAAAAGAATCAAAGTAACAAAAGATACGAGGATTAATCCATATTGCCAATTGTTTGGCATCAACGTTCCTTCGATTATGTAGAGCATGTAAGCGATCGATCTTACTGAGATTTTTATCAGATAAGGGCTGAAACTACGTTAATTTCACATGAAGCGCATCAAAATCAATTTCCTTCTCCGACAATATACCCAACAATGAGTAGAGTACTGGCAACAACTCCAACATTGTTTCTCCCGTTACCGCATTACCATGGATTGGATCTTCTAGTATTATTGTTGCTTCGTCGCATGGAAAATAAAAATACGAGTTTCGGATCTCCAACTTTTAATCGACAAGAAATTTTAGCACGCAATAGAAGTGATTCATTTGAGATATTGTATATAAATGAGTCTCTATACATGCGATACGATTCGATTTAAATTTTAGAAAATACATACTCGAAGAAGTCAATATCCAACCTACGAATAAAACATGAATGTGAAGATAAAGTCAAATAAATTGATTTAGGTTGTTGGGACTGCAAGACAACATCCATGAGTGTCAAAATAACAGTAAAAAATACATTTAGGTAAATAGTTATTTTGACTAACAAATAAAAAAAATTGATACAAAATAAATAAAAGAACTCTTTTCCCCAGAAAGAAGAGAAAATATAAAGGAAACGACAGGGATGTCATAGTCAAAACCGCATGAAAGTTGAGGAGAGTGAGGGCGTATATCTGATCTTTTTTCTTCACCTATCAGCATTGTTGCAGGCTCTACTCACATGATGCCTATATCCCACCTTATCTGATGCACCTTTCTTTCTATTTTCCCTGATTTTAATTTACTCGATCAATCAATTTTCTTTGTTCTTTTTTTATTTACTGAAGATTGAGTTTGAATACTTCTTTAAACCCCATTTCATGGTGTCAGTTTTTTCCCCTTCATTTCTTTGATGTGGTGTTAGATGTATTCCATAATGAGTATGCAGCATGATATTCAAGTTCAGAAATGAAAAGAACTGTAGGAAACAGTTTGGCCAATACAAATAATAAAGCAGTTTTTGAATAACCTTGTTCAATTTTTGTAAAAAAATCTCTGAAGATGAAATAATCCTGTGCATTCTCCTTCAAATCTCTGCATTTTTATTTTCCTTTTTGTTGTGAATAGATGAAATATGACGATCAAACAAATAGTAAATCAGATCGAACCGTGCGAGTTGAACTGATCCCATGCATCCTGAAATGGCAAGAGGTGAATCAGGCATTGTATTGTCTGAACTGAAACCAAATTTGCCTTGCAACTCATACTGATAGATTTTTAAAACATAATAACATGGAAAATAGTATGATATAAGACAGCTCATGTTTTATCCACAAGTCTTTGTTATTCATATTCGCGTGTGGGTGTTGGATATGAGTATATATATTTGAAGTACTTTCGGAAGTGTCCTATATATGTATCAGACAAGGATACTTGAAGGTCTGGACCAACACAGTGATAAGTTGCAGCTAGGGTTTCTGTCCTATAAGCCGAAATGTGGGCAAACAACCAGTCATCCCATGTGTAGGAAATTTCTGCCTGTGATAGTTCATACATGGTCTGTCTGGGAGCCCTTGTCCATTTGTTTAAACTTGGAGGATTGTTTGAAGTACAATAATTGATCATATATATCAAACAGATTTGGTAGGCCAATTTCTTAGCTTTTACTTCTATTATCACACAGAATTACCCATATGAAAGACAACTTGGTAATAAGAATCTATGTCTGTGGGACTGGAGTAGGTGGTTTAGATGCGGGTATATTCATTTTCTGCAACCAAAAGGAGAAGAAAATATAATTTACCTGCAGAATATCGAACACTTTTTCTGCAATGTATTTTTTATGAGGGGCAGCACCCTTCTGTTGTAGTTTATCTGGATGAAGACAGAGTAGAGCTTTTTGGTATGATTTCTTAACTGTTCTTCCTTCAATTATATCAGTAAGAGGCACTGGTTTCCAACCACTATCAGCCCAAAGTACCTGGTTCACACACAAAAAGCCAAACTTGTTTACATTACCCTCAGCCCATATTTCTTCCCATTTATCCATGGTGGTCACACCCTCTTAAGATGTGGGAAAATACTGGTGATTGAAGTTGTATATATTACTACTTACGTATTGTAAGGTTGACAGCAGTGAACGGATATTTCCTTGTTTTCCATTTGACCATTGCCGTATTTTAGCATCAATGGCCTGCATTACAATGAAGTAATGTGAAGCAACATGGGTGTTTGTCAATATGTATAAAGCTACTTTTAGTGTAGTCTTTGTTACCTGGATTTCTTCAAAATCAATGCCATGTCGTGGCAAAACTTTCTCTTCTTCTGGTGTCAGGTCTTCTATCTGTTCATCACCCAAAGTAGAGCAGTTCATTAGAGGTTCAGCCAATATCATATAACTTCAAATTTCAACTGTTATATACTCAGATGGCCATACAGATAGATATGAAGTGAAATCATGTATGACATACATACCGAAAAGTTGATCTCAGATGACTCTGTTGGATCTTCAGCAATTGTCTTGGAGCCATCAGAAACTGATGTCAACATAGAGTTAGTGGAAAATTAGTATTGAACATTTGAAAATTCATGGTGTACTATTTGAAAGAAAGGTCAAATGATGTAAACATAGTGAGGAAAAAATATACTTTTTAGCAGTAATGAGCCTTACTCCTGTGTATTTAGTTAGGAAAAACCAAATAAACTAACCGGTTGCTTTTGCTGAGCCATCGGTGTTCATTTGATTGCCAACAGGAACATCTGGATATTTTTTCTTGTGTTGCAAGTTAGGCATGTGAATTTTTTCATCCTTTTCACTCGTACTAATACTTGGTTCAGTCTCTGGCTTTACGTTATGTCTTTGTTTCGGTCTAGAGCTATGATTATCGGCTCTCGGTTTCGCGGAAGTTTCCTGGTTGAAAATTTTAATGAATTCTTTGACATTTCCTCTAACTCTGCCTTTTCCATTATCCCAAGAGTTCCTGGGGGAACTTTTAACATTCATTTTACCGGTTCCCACATTGTTGGAAGTAGCCCTTTTGTTCATATCTTGTTTCTTAACGCTTTTACCATCGAGATTTTCAGACAACTTGTTGTCTTTCTTTTCAGATGTTTCAGCATTTTTTGTTATCTCATCATGGCCTGCATATGTCAGAAGAAAATCAGCATAAGAACAAGCACATCAGCACCAAAACATACGATCTTCACTATGACATACCTTGTTCATTGATATCTTCATTGTCGAAAAACAAATTCAGAGGCTTCCATGGAGGCTTGTATGTTTCTTCCTCGATAATTTGAACCGGTTCATCGTCTTTGTTCCTTGTATCATTAGGAGATCCATGTTCATTCATGTCATGTGATGACAATCTATCAGTTGAGTTGAAATTATTATGCAAGTTTGCTTTTGATTCCATTGCTATACTTTCACAAGCTATCCAACCATTAGCACTTGAGCATCTCTGCAGTTTTTCCTTTTCTTTTAGTCTATAATTTCCCCTTAGAGGAATGGGAAATGGTAAGCCTCCTTTGTTTGCCCATTTGTATATCGAGAAGTGAAACTGGATGTCATTTCCTGGAATTCCCGAACTGCTTGAATCTTCCTTCGAATTTCCTTGAAAATTACTTCTCATTTCCTGATCTTTATCTCGATTTGCTAGGCCTGAGAATCTTGACATAGGAGAATATGCATAGTTACTTGAACCATTCAAAGACCAGTCCTTGCTTTTAGATACGGGGTCGGCGAGGTCCTTTCCTTTGTTCAATTTAGCAGGAAGGCTGGAAGTTAAAAGGTAGGAAAATTAAGCTATTTGCTCGATAAAAATGATCTGTGTTACTTGGACTTGGGTATGAGTATCGGAAAACATGCGTCAAACAGTACTTCAAGAAGCATAAAGAGTCTGAGCAGCATAGAAAATGTATACAAATAAACTTAACAATCCTTATAAACTCAGATTTCAATGGCTTCATCAATAAACAACACATGATGAGTAACTAAAGGACATTAAGTGCAACAGTTTAGGAACAACATGAAACACCAAATTTTCACCACTAAAACACTGTTAGAAGACAAGTTTACTGTTTTTTTTTTAAAACATGGAACAAGTGTTGGAATTTGTAGATGCAACAGAAAACATGAAATATTGGATAAATAGCTGAGAAACTAGGAAAAAGAAAAATTCTTGAATATAACAACATGAAGGCCAAAAAAGTGAAATCAGAACCTGAATTGAGAAGGAACTGAAGTGGCAAAAGGTTCAGCCTTTGGTGGCAAAGGCCTACAAGGACTCAATAACTGTGAAACAGGTGCAAAAGGGTCCTTCATCTCATACTTTCTTGGAGAAGAACTCAAAGATTGACTCCCTCCAAAAATATCATCAAAGAAGTCGTTTTTGGAGTATCTTCTTCGATTCATCATCATCCCTTCTTCACCAAACACCGGCTTTTCGCTTAAACCAGACCATGGATCCCTTGGTGCCACCGCTGTTTCATCACTTGTCCTAAAACCAGATGATGATTCCATGTTTTCACAAAAACTGTATCGTGTCTCTTGAACTGATGACCTCCTTGGTGGACCACCAAAGACATCATCGAAATCTGAGTTGGAGTCCATGAATGTCTTTTGAGGACTATAGCTTATAACAACACTTTGCTATCAGTGGAAAACTCTGCATCACCTTCATTGTTGTTGAACTGTGAAAAGGGTAACCGCAAATCAAAGTGCAGAGCATGTTTTGTGTTGATGAAGCTTAGGAAGTTTCATGAGAAAGGAAAGACAAAAGATTGGTTTTTTGGAACTTTGATAGAGAAAGTTGAAGGCAAGGAAAGAAAGACAGGCTGGAATTACATGTTTCAGAGGCTTATCAAAAGATTTAAGGTAAGCCACAAAAAAAAAAAAAAAAAAAACCTTAAAAGTGATTTGTGTATTTATCTATGGATAAGGGTGGAAAAATGCCAAAAGAACAAAGGGTTGGCCTTTTTTAAGTCCATCTATTTTTGTCATTCAATGAGCAAATTTCGAATTATTTGTGATATATGTTGATTCTGAGTTCGTTTTTCCCCAAAAACCCTAGTTAGATCCACAGCTGTGATGGTGATTTTCCTGTTTTAGTGCTGAGATCTGCCAGATTTTCTCTCTTTTTTTCCCCTTCAAGAAAATAATAATTGATGCTCGGATGTTGAAGAGAAATGAGAAATCCAAAGAACGAATAACACCCAGGCCTTATTAATTTTCTGGTTTTGAATGCAAATCCAGATGTAGTGGTGAAGAATTTAATTGCAGTTTAATTGGAGTGAAACGAAAAGGTTGTGAGGAGTCGTTCTCACTTGAGAAATTTATAGACATGATAACAACATACAAAAGGAGCTCGGAATTTTGTTAAAAAAAGGAAAACCAGAAACATGTCTGTCACATGTCTATTGTGTTGCCACCATGTTCCATTGTTGCAAAAACTCCTTCACTTGAACATATGATTTGCAGAACTCAACAAGGTGGTCTCTTCTATAACCTGATACTTATCTCAAGTCCGTTTAATGTTAGAAAAATCAAGCCTCCAGCATCCCTTCTCATTTGATTTGGCAATTTCTCTACACAAGTTGCAAAATGTTCTCCATAACCGGATTCAATGCTCCATCCGACATCTAATTCCAGTATACAAGGCTTTGGTTCGGTTCGGTTCTTCGCTAGCATTCCATTCACTTGTTTTCTACTGGCTGGGAGGATCTAACTGAATCCATGCAAATTTCAGAGAATGACAAGGTTTAATGACCATTTTTTTTCTGTTCTTGTTTCAGCTTTTAGCATTGGCCGACATTACTGAATAAAAATTTTAGAGATTTTACTTGCAAGCTCATATTCAAGTTTTCGCATAAATCACGTGAGTTATTAATTTAGATTTTATTTTGATCAATTATGCTTTGTAACGATGCCATAGAACTCGTAGTTTCAGGACAAAAAATTCGAAGGATTTTAATTTAATTAAATAAACAAAATATAATAGACATTTTACCGACTGAATCAATTTTTTCACCGGTTAAATCAACTTCCAGTTCCAATTCAACTAAACAAAGCTTCCGATTCTCGTATATACTGATCAAGCCAACTTTTTTCATCACTAACAGGGCAAGGCCTTAAATTCGATTTCTTTTCCAGCAACAAGAACATTTAATTTCATATAGAAAGTCTACCAGCAATATAAATTTACAAAATGTTGTCGTTTCCATTTGATAGAGACGAAAGGAACTTGACATAAGCATATGGTAAAAGAATAATTCATCAAAAAGAAGCGGGGGAAAGTTGGTTGATTGCTAACTACAGAACAAAACAAAGATCCCATCGCCCAATGCCAACGGATCAACAATCATAAACAAGATTTGCTTCCTTCTTATAAACGAAATTTGGATCACAAGCCATACCAGCTTCACTAACTTCATCTAGACTTGTTCTCCTGCATTAACTAAGAATTGAAACACATTAGCAGCTTTACAAAAGTAAACATGGATTTATTAGAGTACCAATGTTCTTTAACACATCTCTTTTTAACAGTTATGTAATCAATCGATTACGTTTATTTTGGAAACCCCGATGTTTTATTTTATGATGTAGGTCAAATAGGAAGGTGACAGCTGAACTCTAGGCTAGGTGGGAAGAGTTGTGTGTGTTCAGGAAGAGAAGCATACAAACCAGGTAAAAGAGAAAACAGGTTTTAGAATGAGCTCTGGAAGGCAACATGATGAACTAACCTCATTTGATTCCTTAAAAGAAGGAAAGAATTAAGAGCAAATGCAAGAGAGAAAGAAACAAAGAAACATACTTCTTCAGAGCTAGTAATGTATGACACAACAACAGTAATGTCATCAAGCTTTCCACCATAATAACGGAATCCAGCATCTTGAGCAGCAGTGGAGAAAGGTGTTTGTCGGTCTCTATCCTGTGCTCGTTGCCTTGCCAATGCTGCTATCTTCTGAGCAGTCACTTGAGGCCCCAAACCAGCTCTCACCGCATGAACCACCACCGCAGTAATTTCGTTATTGTACAAGTTATCGAACAGTCCATCTGTGCCAGCAATGATAACATCTCCTGGAGCAACAGGAACTGCAAAGACCTGATCTGGCCGGAAATTCAGATCATTCAGATATTTCATAACAATCAAGTAAAATAAAGCCTAACATAAATAACCAAGCTGGAAACTGTTGTTTAATATGGTAATACAGAAAACCAATGCTTAATTAATAATTTGGTTGACCTATCAGTTTGAGAAATATAAAAAGATATCCTTTCCTATTTAAATATTTTAAAGTCATTATCAGCAGGAAATGGCCAGCAGAAATAATCATCTAACATCCCGGGGCAACCGGAGCAAATATCCATTGAAACAGAGATTTTTTTTCAATAAGATAACAAAATAAAAAATTTCATTATAACTCAAAATAAAAGACCTTTTCCAGTAATAGCACAAGGGGAGCATGTGTACCTGACCAGAGCTAGGTAAATCACCATTACTTCCACTCTCAAGTTGATATGTGAAGTTAAAATCATGCTGCTGAACAGGGGATCTAAATATAGTGCATCCATCCCGAACAACCATAAAACCACTGTCCCCCAAATTTATAGCATGAAGACCCTGCAGTAAGAACCAAAATCTATTATACAATTGAGCAAGTAACTTCATTCAGTAATCCAAGAAGAAGGCAATAGGTGTAATTTCTAATTTTAAAGTCAAAGAGGAATGCATATTTTACTACATAAAGCCTAAATTTAAATTATGACATCATTTCAATTTTTACCAAGGTACAACGCACCTATACCAGGATTTTAACCGTCATTAAGGTCATATACAAGGACAACTTCTGGCTCCCTTGCAAATTCATTTGGATAAACACATCCAATTTCAAGTTATTAGTTCCTCAGTTCATGTTAAGCACAGCAACCCGCATTGGATTTAGAAGCCGGACATGATAGGCAAAAGCCCAGAACATAAAAGGCTTACCTGGTCTGTGAGTGCTATGATGCACGCTGTTGAGGAACCTTTAGCTTTTGTGCTAGAGTGAGCTTTCTCTAAGACTCTTGCAGGGTCAATTGAACCTTTGGGCTCCTCTCGGATAGCAGATACAGAGTTAGACATGAGTTCCCGAGAATACAGACCTGCATCAACACCTAGATCTGCCCAGCCACCAACTCCATCTGCTACACCTACTGCTTGTTCATCTGCACATATAAAATGAGCGTCCTCTCCTCCAGTATCTTCTTTGTCAGGATGGGGAAGATAGCATGATCCTGAAAGCAGCTTCAGAGTTTTGCCAGCAGAAATCTTCCTGTCATGATTGTCAAACATGGCATAAATACAAAATATTGTAATAATTTAGTAAAAGGAAATTGAAAAGTGCACAGAAAACATACTCTTTTGATGACACAGAAGAATTGTTACCCTGTTCCTCACTTCCAGAATTATCAAAGGAAACATCAGGCACAGTCCCAGCTGATAAACAATGCAATGAGCTATGGAAAGCCCTGGAACCTGAACCTAACAGACTATCAAAATTGCACCACCTTTTTCCAACACTATACAAAAAATATCCATATATTGGTGAATTGTTAGGTTTCTCAGGGTTTTTCAAACTCATTCTAGCTTTTATGCGGCTATTCAAACTTTTATTGCAGTAGAAGATGTCGATACTACTTTTTGATGATGAACGGTGCTCATGCTTTAACTTTGATGTATCAACAAGATATCCACCGGTTACAACTCTAGAACCAGAAGCAGCCATAGATTTACTCTGTAATTTGCTCACTGACGATATTTGACTGGAGTCAGCAAGTACACTATCAATATGATACCCACAAACCTGGAAAGCAGGGCCTGAAACAGATGGAACAGATATGGTTCGAGAAACTGCTCCCACAACAGAAATGTTCCTTCTTCGGTTAGCCACGTGAGAATCAGATCTTGCAGCCAAAACAATTCCGGGTTGCAGAAGTCCCGGCAAATCCGCAAGCCTCGAAAATCTTAAAGAGTGAAAAAACCTATAATTCCCAAACCCAAGCTTCCCTGTACCTATCAGAACTTCTATTGAATCCTGAATCCCGCACTCTGTTCTCTGAATTCCATTCTGAACTGCACTCCTCAGTCTCCAAAAATAAGTAGATGGCATCTTATCCTCTTAAGCAAAGCAATTTTGCTTCGAACAGTCTATTACAGAGAACACAAAAGTCACTACTATATGCAGAAGAATATCTCATAACTTTTTAACACATCAAAACCTTAGAGTACTAAAAACATAGATAATTCCTGCTCTCCCTTCAAAAAACAGCAGGAATTTAGAAACCTGGAAAGAAAGGCAAAAGTTTGCAGACACTAAGTTAATAATAAACCAACTAAATAAACAAAGAAACAAACAGACCAAAATAAAGAAAGATTGCAGAAGATAATACAATACATATGAATAACGTTAAATGAAACAAAATAGATAAGAGTACAAATAAAAAAAGTTCACCTGAGCTTGATTTCAATTTAAAAAATCAATATAATCAGGAATCAAAATCAAATCAGATATGATATAATTATTCCAAAATCAGCTAGTTAACAAGACGATCTAACAGAAAATAAAAATGGAAAGAAATCTTAAATTCCTTGAAACCAAAAATAGCAGAACAAAAAGTCAAAACTTCAAAGAAAGAAAGCACATACTAAAAAGGCAGGAAAACTCACCTTTACAGAGCCATCAAAAGAAAAACCCTAATCCCCCCAAAGTTCTGGGGACCTAGAAATGAATCGACCGATTTAGAAAGAACCACCAGAAACCGGTTCTTCTTTCTGCTTGCCTTGAGATGAAACCTTAAAGGAAACAAAAGACTCCAAATCTCGAGATGCAGAATATTCTGGCAAAAAATGGAAGTAAAGAAAGTTCTGTGGAGCGACGATGCTCAGCAAACCAAAATCAATGAAACCCTAAAAACAGGTAAGTAAGGGAGGGGGGCCAGCCGTAATAAGGCTAAAGCCTAAAACTTTCCTATTTTTACTTGAGAATTTTCACGGATAATCTTTTGACCTAAACCTGGCAAATTTAGATTTCAAGTGACAGATTTCACTATTCGGTGACCTTAAAATTTACTCAATGTTTTTGGTTGTTTTGGAGATTTCGACAAGGGTAGAATTGTCTTTATGAAACTTAACGGTACTCCGTAATAACAATATAATTGGAATTGGAATATTTAATGATCATCCAAATTAGTTGGACGCTGAAGATAGAAAGTGGAATGTAGAAATTTTTGCCTTTTAGGGTTCCGCTATTAAATCAGTCACTCTATTATTAAATAAATTAATTTAATTTTTATATTATTAAAAATTAAATAAACTTAAATTGAAATAAATTAATATTTACAGTTAAAAAAAAATACCGTTTACTATTTAGTAAAATTAATATTTTTAAAATTAAGATGTTTTTTAATATATTGGTGTGATTACATAATAGTCTATGTTCATATTTTTTTTTAACTCTTTGACAATGCACACACAAGTGCTCAAATCCGGATCTACTAAGATTACTAACATACTCTTTACCACTAGAACCACTCGTTGAGTTCAATTTTTAAAACATTTTTTTATCTGGTAAAAGTTAGACTCATTTCATTAAATAGAATAGAGACTAAGTTTATCTATTTAAAAATAAAATAACTAATTTGATTCGGTCCTTATAATATAAGAATCTTCTAATTACTTTAACCTTGTATTATATCTTATATTGCATTTTAGTCTTTCAACTATAAAAATATAAAATTGATCCATGTATGTTCGATGAAGGAGCAAAATAACTCCATCGTTAGAATATAATAATTAAATGCTTATTTGATGTTTCATATATAAGACATAATAATAAATTTAGGCATTGATTTTTACATGTTTATTCAATTTGACTCATATTCTTTTATTTAGAATAAATTGATCATCAATTGTTTATTGCTAATGATACTATGTCGCTTTATATATAACTTTTGAAAATATTTTAAAATTTATAAATTATAAATAAAATTATAATTCCAAAATTTATGAAAAAATGTTTTTCACTTTTTTAAAAAAGTTCTTCAAAAATAAAAAAATTTCTTTGATCATGTTAACAGTAAAAATAAATTAACGGATCAATTAAATAATAACACGTAATAACTTCTAGATTAATCTTATATTTTTTCATAAAATTTATAAAAAGAAACTATAAAAAATATTTTTTAAACTCGCCCTTATTCACAGTTTTTTCTATTATTCTATTGTATAATGTAAAGTTTCACCTTATGGTTGTACTTCTTAATTTTAATCTGGGATAATGACAAGTTTACCGTTGAATTTTAATGAAATTATTAATGTGGTGATACATGTATATTTAATTTGTTCATTTTGATATATGTTCTTTCTTTCTTTTTGGTATTTCGATACCCCACCTTGATGAGTTAAAATGTGTTAGAATTTGACATGTGGTCCATTGAAAGAGTGACACATGGCATGATAGTTCATTGGAGAAGTCAAATAGTCAAGGGTCTGGGACTTGGAAAAAAAAATTCACTTTTCATATTTCCAGTTTTAAAAAAATAAAAACAAAAAGCTCAAATTAATAAATTTTATAATCTTAAAAAATTATACTTTAATGTTACGTTGGATTCGCTAAAATGAAATATTATTCTGTGTAAATGTAATAGGTTTGTAATGAGATAGAATGAATATAATCGTAATTTAATTAAATGAAATGAAATAAAATTGTAATAATAATATTATTATTAAAAATAATCTGATTCAGCTTCTTATTAAAATAATAATCGGGCTTATACAAACGGGTCCAATAAAACAAAAACAAAAAAAATTAAAGGGAAACTTAAAACAAAACAAAAACAAAACACAAAAAACTACAAGGAAAAAAAATTGGGAAATGGAAACCCTAGAAAGAAAACAAAAGCACCGAAAAGATACCTAATCAAAATCCACTCAAAAAAGGGTCCTCAAGAAGATCAATCATTGAAGCACCGACGTTTCTTGTACTCGGAGATCGGCTCTTCCATAGCCATTCGTGTACAAATTCTCCGTCGATCCCTCTTCTTCAGTTCGCCTGAAGGTCAATCTGCTTCCTTCTTCCAGTCCATTTCCAATGTTTTAGCCGCGTAGAACGGAACAACATCCACCATGTAGATCTCCTCCCTTCGCTTGAGAGGTTCTCTTGCGATGATGTTTGCTAATGCATTGCCGAGCGAAAGACGTGTCTAAACTGTATGTCACAAAATCGATCTGTCATCTATTTGATATTCCGGATATACACACCCAGATTCGATTTTTCCTGGGTTTTTGCATTGCATTTTTTTAATAGTAGATAGGGAATCCCCTTCGAATGTTATAGATCCCCATCCCATTTCTGACCCCAACTCCACTGCTTCTTGACATGCAATGGATTCGACGACAAACGCAGATATGATGCCCTCATGGAGCACTGATCGTGAACATAGGACCGTACCTTCAGCATTTTGAGCAACGATCCCGGAGGCAGATCAGTGTGCATGGCAGTCATAAGCTGCATCAAAATTGATCTTTACACTGATACCCACAGGTACTTCCCACTTGTGTGATTTCTTAACTAGTTGAGGAGTCACATGCACAGATTCTGTAAGTTCACGAAGATAGAACCTGATATATTCTGCTAATTCTTTTCATGTCTTCCTTTTATGTTCATGTACCCATGCATTTCTATCTCCCCAAATTGCCTGTATAGCGCAAGCAAACATCCTTCTCTGTGAAGTCGAACTCTGCCCAAATACCCAGGTAAACCATTCCTGAGCGCTTGTATAACTGGCATTAAGGACCCAGTCCAAGTCTAACTCTGACCAAACAGATCTTGACGTATGACATAGTTGGAAAACATGGATGGTGGTCTCATCCGTTGTGGCACATCGAGGGCACGTGGTTCTCGCACCAATCTTCTTGTAATTCAAGTTGATAAAGGTGGGGATGTAATTCCAAGAAATCCGCCACTGTAATTTTTAGCTTACTAGGAATTTCTAGTCCCCCAGAGAGTTCTGTAAAATTCTTTAATCTCAGGTTGTACTGTATACGCATTAGTATCCTTAGGGCATAGGCACTACGAACAGAGAATTCCCCCGAAGGTTCACCGACCCAAACCAACTGATCAGCATGTGCTTCTCGCGCCAATGGGATCTGCAAAAATTCTCTCGACCGCCTCCCTATCGAAGGTAGTCAGTATAACCTCCTCTTTCCATGTTCTACTGCTACTATCAATCAATGCTTCAACTAATACGTTTTGGTCAAGAGAGTAAGTGGTGTAATAGCATAAGAATAAATGCTCAAATGAAAAAAAACACATTTTTTACAAAATTTCTTTTAAGTACTATTTTAACAAATTATTTAAAATTGATTATAGTTAATAATAGAAAATTTATTTAAAACCCAATTAATTATAAAATATTTTAAAAAAAAATATAAAATATATAAATATTATTTTTACATATAAATTTCTACTATTATTTTAATATCAGTAAAAACGTTCATTATCTTCTTTTTCTCTATTTTCTAGAACCTTCATCTTCTTTTCCAAAAAAATGCAGTAAAAAACCCAGAAAAAGGCTGAAAATACATTGTTTTTCCGTTTAAATAGCGTCCACCGCTAGCCACTGTATTCGTTGCCATCAACTGTTATGTTCTCACGCTGAAAATTCTAGAAATTCCATCTCCTTATTTCCATCATGCTAGTTATTTCTCTTTCTCCTCTATCATCAACCTACTTTCTTCCTCTTTTAATGGTGTTTTCATGCCTGAAGATCAACAAACCAGAACTCAATTTTCTCCAGTTTTCAATTTCTTTTATGTTTCTTTTGTTCATTCTCCTTTTTCTTAATTATTTAAACCTTTCAAAGGTTGTTTTACCTATTTGTGAGTTATTGATGGTGTTGATTTTCTTTCTCTAAAGAACTCCTGGTGCAAGGGTGTTTTGGTTAGGAAAAGAAAAAGCCTATTACAGGAGGCATTAAACTACCCAATTGGAGGGGGAGGGCCTGAATGGCTATTCAGTCCTCATTCGTGTTTCTCCGTAATAACCTATTTCGTGGAATAGCATTCAATGAACCAAACAAAAGAATCTTGACCCTTCAACGAATATGCCCGGAATGAATTCACAATTACAACGAACCAAACACTGTACACGTTTCTTTTTCCTCTCTGGAACCCTTTTTTTCCTTCTTTTTCAATTTTGATGCTTTCGGTAACACCCTCAAAAGTGTTACATTTCATGACCGAAGTGATTCTATAAAGTAATTTTTTTTTATTTGAATTGATTTGTATAAAAATAGTTTTTTTGTTTTTGGAAAAACATTCATTCATTAAACCCGTTATACCTAATGATTCAATTACAATATGATTAATGTGAAGATTTGAAAAAGAAAAGACTTATCAAGACTTTGAGTATTTTGTAAAGCAGCGAGAAACATAGTTAAGAATAATAATTTTCTAAATCAATTAGCATGCATTTATCAGAGCATTAACTAAACATCAAGCCTAAAAACTTATAACCTAAACAATCCTAAACCTAAATTTTAAAAGCAAGAAATACTTAATAATTACAACCTAAAAATAAAACGATTAAGGAAAAATTATAATGGAACTTTAAAAAAAAAAAAAAAAAAAAACAAGCTGCTAATCCGAGGTTCCTTCGATGTCATTTCGAGTTTTAGATCTCTATGTTTTTTGAAAGGTGAGCTTATGATAGCTTAGTGTGAATCTAATTTTTAAACCGTTATATATAATCATTCAAACAATATAATATTTAATTTATAACATATTATCAAATTAAGCATAATATAAGGAACGTTTAGTTAATCAACACATGTTTTCAGGTTAAGTTCAGGTTATGTTTACAAATGCAAATTTTAGTTTCCCACCCATTCATCCTATTTGTCCTATTGCTCGACACACCTAAACACATATAAAAAACTAATCATCTCGGATTTCCAGGTGACGATGATCATTCACTTGTTATTTGTAACAATGACTTATTGATCTGTCGTAATTCGACCTAGCAGATTAAACTACTTTTCGCGCTTTAGGAGTTTAAAATTAAGCATTTCATTAAATTTGTTTTGGATTTATTTCAATTTTTATATGTTGAATAAAATGTGTAAAAAATGTAAAAATATGCTTTTTATTATCTTTAGGCCGAGTGAGACATAAAGGCCGACTAACACCTTCAAAAATAAAAAGAGAATTTTCTAAGAAGTCCCTTTAACTGCGATTCAAAATTTTTGGTGTGGCTCTCATCACCATGTGTCAAAACACGTAAGAAATTAACACCATTTGGATGGAGTGCTAAAGTGATGGAGGAAAAGAAAGTATAGGTACCAAAATAAACAAATTAAAAGTATAGATACCTCATCGATAATTTCATTAAAACGCAAGGATAAAACTTGGAATTATCCCTTTCACTTCTAATGTGTATTATAATTATTAACATTATAAAGATATCCAATTTACATCAATAAAATATTTATTATTTGTTATTATAATTTTATAATTGTTTATGTATTTTACAACTATAAAATAATTAATTACATCAGAAGTTAATGTTGATCGAATGTGATGACGAGAATGATACATTAAAGAAGAAGATCAAGATAAAAAATGATGACCAGAATAATAGATTGAAGCAAAAGATTAAACTAAAATAAAATTTGAATATGTTTATAATATTATTTTTTTAATACAAAACCGAGGCTTTATTAAATCAACAATCCGAAAACGAACAAAACAAGACAACAATCATCAGCATCGATGCAATGCCAAGTGAAAATTTTTACAGTTCAACTTACTTGCAGCACCCACAACAATCAAAGTGCTAATTTGACAAACCGGGTATACAAAATTTAATACCCAAATCACAAAATCCTCCAAAACCGATAAATTTTAAGAAAAAAAAGCTGTTAAATGTCTAAAATTACATCAAAAAGGGGAAAAATCAGCAATGAAACCCTAAAACAGACTCATCATTCACAGAAACGGTGGCTTTACACTTCGTCTTAGCATCCACGTGATGGGCGAACACATTTAGAACCCGAATCGGACCCGCTAATTCCATCCGAGACTCAATCTCCATCGTTGGTCCAACTCGAGACCCAAATTTAACACCACAGCTACAAAGCACAATCGAGACCCAAACCCATAAACCACCTCTCTCTTCCAATTTTTGGTTATTTTCTTAATCCCCAATCACTGTTCATCTTCGTTTCCTCCCAAAACCTTAAGCAATTCAACTTAGATCTTCATACCAAAAAGGGAAGATGCGGTTGATGAAACAGTTGAAAAGTTGCTGCCAGGTGATGCTTTTTCAAACCCTTTTTTGGTGAAACCTGCAGTTACTCAATCAGTCAAAATTACCCAGAAAAAGAGGAAACGAAGATATCAACCTTATTAGGATTTCAGTGGGTTTCTTTCTTGCATGTGTGTTAGTTGATTGTTTGATTAGGTTTGAGCTTTGAAGGGAAGAAACAAAAGAGAAGAAATGGACCTAGTAACAGCTCATGGCCGCCCTCTTCCTCCTTTCCTCACAAGAGATCCTCTTCTAAACCCGCAACATCAATTTCAACATCACCACAACCAACAACAACAACAACAAAGCTTTGAGGACGAACATAGCCGTGGCAGAAACGAGATCGAGAAGAAACAGCCACCACCATGGGCGACGGTGCCACCGACACGAGTGAAGGCAAAGAACTGGTTGTAGTCCCTGGGGCCGAAGGTGAAATCACGAGAAGACCGCGAGGGAGGCCCGCGAGTTCCAAGAACAAGCCTAAGCTACCCATCATAATAACCCGTGATTGTGCTAATGCCCTCTGATCCCATGTCATGGAAAAGAAAAGTTAAAAAGGAAGATGGTAATTGCAAATAATGGAAAAGAAGAGTGCTTGAACTCAAGTGAAAGAAAGTTACAGAGATGAAGGGTTTGAAACAGATGAAAGAAGGAAAGGGCAAAGCAATCTGAAATAACCAACAAATTAGGGGTTGATTTTAGGGTTTTTTTCCATTAATTTGCAAAATGGCGAAGTTAACTTTGACTATTCTCTAACTTAGTAAGTTAATTGGTCACATCAGTTAATTAACTTGTCACATAAACTGTCTCGTTAAACTTTTAACAGAAATCGTTAATCAGTGATTATTCTGTCATTTTTTTATAACGTTAGCGAATGTTTTATCATATTTTTAAAATTAAGAGACTAAAATATTAATTCGATATCTGTTTATTTTGAAAAATAAAAATTGAATGATTATTGATGTAATTTACCTAAAAAAAAAAAAAAATAAAGTCTCGGTGTAGGGAAGGAGTCGATTCTAGTCCCAAAGATGAGAGGATCTTCAGGCCTTCAAGCAATCGAAAAGCTTGAAAACAAAAAAAATGTCCCGATCAACATCCTCAGAACGAATCTCAAAAGAGAACTGCAATTGCACACTAGGAAGAGGAAGCCGGTGAGGTCATCCTTGTTAAAGCCATTTCTTGCTAGAGTATGAGCCACTGAATTCACTTCTCTGTCTGCATGTCGACAGGAAATGAATTTAAATGTTAAGGCCAAAGATAGAATTTTAGCTATATGCACCCCTATTTCAGATCTATCTAGGGTTCCCTTTTGGGCTTTTATAATTCTAGTTCTAGATTCCCCCTTCACTTCGATATATTGGAAACCTATATCTCTCGCAAATGGTAATGCTCGAACACAGGCTATCGCTTCTGCAGAGAAAGTGTCTGCAACATGATATTTTTTTGCACCCCGCAACCCATGACCTGTCCGAGTTCATCCTTAATGACAAACCCCGAACACGACTGATGCTGATTCTGCTTGTAAGCCGCGTCAAAATTCACTGACATTTGGTCCCTTGGGGGGCAACCATAGAGACACCTCAATATCATTCTTCGTAGGTAATTTTAACACAACCTCCTGCAACTCCTTAAAAAGACCGTCTATTTTTGTGAAAATTTCTACAACTTATTGTTTTTTTTCCTTCCATAACAAACTGGTTGCGAGCATACCAAATGCACCAAAGGGTAATCAAGAATCTACTAGAGGTATGCCCATTGTTCTGTTGGGTATTTGCACCAAACTAGCTCCATAAACTTCCCCTGTAATATCTGCAGACCAAGTGAAGCCCAACTCATACCAAACTTCTTGTGCAGGGCCACACCATAATAAAGCATGCAGAGAGGTCTCAAGGGACAGGTCACATCTAAGACAAAGTGGAGTCAAAGCAATTCTTCTGTTGTAGAGTTCATAGGTAGTAGGGATATAATTTTTTACTTCGTGTCAGGATGTAATTCTTATTTTTGAGGGTATTTGTTGCTGCCAAATTTTCTTGTAAATGTCACTCATTTTTGAAGCAATAGCGTCTGTATTTTGTTGTCTAGTAAGCATCCTATAACCGCCCCAGACAGTATAGTCTCCCGTACTATCTCCTGACCATACAACTCTATCTTCCACCGTCGCTCGAGAAAGCGGAATGCACTTTATCACTTCAACCTTGTGACTGGAGAAAATATTGGTGAGTAGATCGTCATTCCAGCATTTGGACTCTTGATTAATTAGATTTTCCACCATGGTCATAGAATTATTAACTAAAGTGTGTTGAATTTCCCCCAGCCCACTTTGGAAGCCATCTATCAACCCATATGGAAATATCCTTTCCGGACCCTACTCTCCAGCCCAAGCCATCATCCAGCAACTTTCTAGCAGCAAAAATACTTCTCCAAACGTAAGAAGGGTAAGCTCTCAACTATGCTTTTAAAAAGGTAGAGTTAAGGAAATACTTTGCTTTGAAAATTCTTGCAACTAACGAATCGGGATTAATAACAAAGCGCCACCCTTGCTTTGCCAACAAAGCAATATTAAACTTGCATAAGTCGCGAAAACCCATACCCCCAACATCCTTCGAAATACTAAGTTCTGATCATCGACACCAGTGCATGTCTCTTCCGTTACTACTCTTTTGCCACCAAAATTGACACATAATCTGTTCTAGCTAGTGACAAAGTGTCTTAGGCAATAGGGAGTTGAAGTTTTTAAAATAGTTTTTTAATTTATTTCAATTTTTTTATCATACAATTTGATGATTTAATAATATCAATAGTTAATTTAAAATTTTTTTTATTGCTAGAAAATAAAAACCAAACTTTTTTTTATATTTTCTAAATTTTTTTCTCCAAATCGTTTGCTTCTTATCTTTTTGTTTTTGTCTGGCAACGATGTTAGTTTCTGAGTTAGCTATCGCTCGCCTTTTTCTCCTGCACATCAATCTTCTTTTTTTTTCTTCTTCTCATTTACTTTTCAGTTTGCAGATCTATTTTGTGGGTATTTTTGTTGTTTTCACAAGTTGTGATGGACAGATGATGGTGTCTATCATCATTGAATTTCACCAACTATCGATAATTTCTTTTAGAAAGTGGATAGCTCTTAATAGACTTCTTAATTAGTTTTTGTTTTGAGAGTTTTAGAATAATAAATTATTTCATGAGTCGGTTTGGACTCGTGTTGTCTTAAGTTTTATATGTTTTTTTGTTTGTTTTTCAAATTTTTAATAAGTTTTTCTACTCTTGTAGTACGTTTTTTTAAGTCTTGCTTATGCATATAGTCTTGCTTTTGCAAGTGATTTTAGGGTTGATTTTGTCGTTGTCATCTCTAGTTTGGTGAATGCTCAGTTTTTTTGTCGATTTATGCCATCCACTTTGGACCATTCGGGGTTGATTTACTTATTGTATTAAGTGCTTGTAATCACTCGTGATATCTTGTGCTTGATTTGTGACAGAGCCAATTGTCAAGGTGCCATAATGTTCTATTGGTTTTGAAGTTGAACCTTTTGTTGTGTTGATGAAGCTTATCCTTCAACGCGTACAACGAGTGTTTGTTATTTTTCTCACTGAATTGTATAGTCTCATTCATTGAATGAATTAATGAATTTCACTTTTAAAAAAATAATATCAACAGTTGCTTCACTTACGAAAATAAACTATTACATAATTAGAAAATATATTGTAATAATTTCATCCCAATTAGATAAATTAATTTTGAACAAGATTCATAAAGTTTAATTTAATTATATTTGATAGAATTTGAATTTACTTTTTAATTAATAACATTGTTATTTGGTTTTAAATTAGAATAGATTTAAATATAAAATGTTACAAATAATATTTAATATTAAAACTAATAAAAATAAAAATAAAAATTAATGGCTAGTTGGATAATTTTAATACATTAAAATCATAATCAAATTTATCTATTATTAATGTACACATTAAAATTAAATCAAAATCTAATCTCAATTCTCAAAATACTTTTTATATTTGGAATCCAATATTTCAGATATTTACATATATTTTCAATATAGAGTTATTGTTTTACTTGTATTCAAACTCATAATAAATGTTAAAAGTAATGCATCTTCAATTACACTTTCATTATAATGTAAACTATTCAATTTAATCCATAAGCAATATCTTATTATTTTAAATCATTTTTTATTTAAATTGTGATTAATTCTATTATGAGACAGACAAAAGCACAAAAAAAGACATACACATAAATGCAATATACGAATAGGTGTTTCTATAAGACAATTGAAGTATTGGTTTTTAGAAGAAAAAATTTCAAGCCATATTCAAATGATAATGTAATTAGAGAGAGACGAAATATAATTTTAATAGATAATGAGGTAAAATTATGATATTCTTTCATCAAATAGTTTTTAATTTATTATACATATTATACTAAATTTATTTTAAACTCACTCTTATTCAATTTCCCCTATCATTCAATTGTTTAACGTCGAAATTTCACTTTTTAATTGTATATTCTTATTAATTTTGATTTTTCTATTTTTTCATTTACTGTTATAATTATAATTTTATAAAAATCTCCAAGTAATTCTTATTTTTATTTATTATAATTTGTAATTGTTTGGGTAAATTGCAACTCTAAAGTAATTAATTATTTCGAAAGTTCGAGGTTGATCGAAGATGACAACGATGATAATAGATTAAAGAAGAAGATCAAGATATAATACGAGGACAAGAATGATAGAAGGTCAAATATCGAAGAAGAAGTTGGATTTTTTTTAAAAATTTGTCTAAATATACTTTTATTTTAATTAGATAGTTGAAGTTTTTTAAATTATCTCTAATTTATTTCATATTTTTGTAATACAATTAGATGATGTAATAATCTCAACAGTTGTTTCACTAATGAAGATAAACTATTATAAGATTGGAAAATATATTGTGATAATCTTATCCCAATTAGCTAAATCGACTTTGAATAAGAATCATAAAGTTTAATATGATTATATTAAATATAATTTGAATTTGCTTTTTAATTAGCAACATTATTATTTTATTTTAAATAAAAAATAAATATAAAATGTTAAATTATATTTAACACTATGTTTGGATTGAAAGTAATGAAGAAAAAGAAAGTAAAAGAGTTGAAAATGAAAGAAAGTAAATAATTATATTTATCTTGTTTGGATAATCAAGTATATATATATATATGGAGAAAAAATGATATGAAACTGTGATTCTATGTCATACTTAACCTTTCCCAATAGGGGAATAACAAATCAGATTTTTCCCTTGATTTTTAGCTTCTTTTTTTTTTTGAAAAAAAATGCAAATCTAACTAAAAATACTAAAAATTAGGAGGAAAAATCTGATTTATCATTTCCCTATTTGAAATGGATAGGGATGACATAGAATCATAGTTCCATGCAATACTTTCTCGAAATTACAAGAGTATATATGAAAACATTAAGTTATGGGTTAGTTAATTGAGTTCTAAAATATTTCCATTTTTAGTTATATTAATTGCTTTGATATCGCATTTAATTGTATTAATTTTTTATTTATTTATGTTGACATTTGAATTTATGGTAATTAATATTATATTAATTATTGTTTTCTTTAAATATTTTTTGGGTGAATAAAAAACAATACATTAATCTACTTAAAGTTATACCCAAGCCTCCTCGGAGGCGTTTCAAATAATTGTAGGTCATTTTTTTATCAACAGATATTTTAGCAAGACTATTTGTCTCTTTGTTGTCTTCTTTAAATATGTGATGAATTGATCATTGCACAATTTTACTCAATAAATGTTGGATTCTTCTGACCAAAACAAAATTCAATAGCATTGAAAAACTACATTGTATAGCTGTGTCGCCTCCAAACTATCTTAGAAAATAAGCATACTGACAAAATCCTATCAAGTGCATCGTCAAACCATTTAGAATACAAAATGATTCAATGTCCAAAACAAAACAACTCCCCAAAGGTCATCAATAACAACTATTTTTTTTCTCACTGTAACCATGTGTCATATATTTTCTTCTTTTGATAATTGGGAAAGAAGAATGAGATTATTTGGAATCGAACCTAAGCTCCCATATTTACAACATAATGCTCTTGTCATTGAGCCAAGATATTGTTGGCATGATATGGTGTCATTTTAATTAAAGTAAACACACATTTTTAATATATTGCACATGTTAATTAATTATTAATTTTATTTTCTAAAAGACTATTTACAATATTTTGAATGTTGAATATATGAAACATTAACATCATAAGTTTGTTTTTAAAAATTGTAAACTTCCGATTATTTTAATGAATATAATCAATTAATTTAAGTTTATGTTAAACATTCAACTTATTTTGTTCTTAATTAATATTTATCATAATACAAATGATCTTAATTCTAAAAATTAAACATTTATATTATTTATTTTACTTTCTCAATCATACTGTTACTGAAATGTTACAATTTTTTTAATTAATAAATATAAAATTTTAAATTTGATGCATACAATTTAACTCATAAAACACGTGGGATAAACAACTAGTATATTATATAAAAGAAGTTACGAGAATATATATAAAAACTTTGAGTTTCAAAAAATCTTTTTAATTATATTTAAACTGAAACATGTTTTTAAAATTAAGTTTTAAATGTGGTTTTTTCCCATTAATAATAAATTTTTTGGTGACATTAATAATAAAGTTTTATATAAAAAAACAACTTTAAACATCATTGATTAAATTATAATTAAAATTTAAAATTAAAATCTCAACACAAATAATAAAATAAAATAATTATTTTATTTTAATAAAATAAATTTTCATTAAAAAACAACACAAAAGGCCTATGTATGTAATTACTAAAATTTAAAATAACGTTGGTTTTCATGGTTTTCCTTCACTAGATCTTTTCCTTAATCCATTCGGTCCATGATTCCTTGGATTTACCTTGTCCCTCAGGAGTTGGTGCATAAGCTTTTTCAGGCTTTGATTCTGTTGATGATGTAGATGACGTTGCGGTTGTGTCACCAATAACGGAATGCATTGTAACAACAATGATCATTGAGATCAAAACAATGACCAAAGCAATCCTTGCCATTTTTGTTTTTTGAGTTAATGTAAAAAAAATAAAGAGAAAGGAATGAATTTATTTATGCTTTATTTTTTTTATGAATATGAAATTATTTAGTAAAATGTGATTGATGAATTTAAGATTGAAATCATGAAATATTTATAGCGTTTAAGAGGAGACATCTTCGTCAAATCCATTGGTTTAGTGCCTAATGACCAAACACGTATTTAACTGTGAGATAATTTTGCTTATAAAAATACCATAAAAGTCAATTCAAACCTATGTGTTTTCTTCCATTTATAACAATTTTTTTAAAAATTAATATGGTTAACTTATGAATATCGTATAAATATCATCAAAATTAAATAACTCGATTTTATCAAAATGGCAATTGCACCTTCATAATATGTAAAGCCTTATATCACACATAAGTTTAAGTTATTTTTAATGTAAAATTATCAAAATCAAATTAAAAAAAATTAGAAATTATGTATTTAAAATATAGATGTTTGTTTAAAAATAGCATACAATTAAAAATAATAAAATAAAATAATTATTTTAATTTAATAATATAAATTTCCATTAAAAACAACATAAAAGGCCCATGTATGTAATTACTAAATTTTAAAATAATATTTATTTTCATGGTTTTTTTTTCACTAGATTCTACATTTTTTTCCTTAATCCAATCGGTCCATAATTCTTTAGATTTATCATGTCCCTCGAGAGCTAGTGCATCATCTTTTTCAGCTTTTGATTCTGTTGATGATTTAGGTGTCGTTTCAGTAGTCTCACCAACGACGGAATGGATTGAAACAACCACGATTGTTGATATCAAAATAATGACCAATGCAATCCTTGTCATATTTGTTTTTTGATTTTATGTAAAAAAAAATTAAAGAGAAAGGAATATATTTATTTGTGTTTTATTTTTTTTAAGAATATGAAATTATTTAGTAAAATGTGATTGATGAATTTAAGATTGAAATTATGAAATATTTATAGCGTTTAAGAGGAGATATTTGCAACGAATTCATGAGTTTAGTGCCTAATGACTAAACACGTGTTTAACTGTTAGATAATTTCGCTTTTAAAAATACCAAAAAAATCAATTCAAACCAATGTATTTGCTTCCATTTATCTCAATTTTTTTATTAAAATTAATATGGTTAACTTAAAATTTTCGTATAAATCGTCAAAATTAAATAACTTGTTTTTATCAAATCATTTTATCAACATGGCAATTCCACTTCCATAATATGTAAAGCCTTATCTCACACATAAGTTTAAGTTATTTTTAATGTTCGCTCATGTATCAAAATTTCCAAAATCAAACTAAAAAAAATTAGAAATTATGTATTTAAAATATAGGTACCGGTTTAAAAATAGCATATAGTAAATAATAAGATATAAGGTTTAAAACTAATAATAATTAAATATATGCAATATGTAAAATATTAAAATAAAAAATTAATTTAAATTGTGAGTAAATAAATTAAATAGGTAAATACATCATATTAATAATATTAAATTCATTACAATTTCTTATCATGATATTGTCATTTTTTAGTTGGTATCGAGTTGATTTGTAATACCAACTCAATTAACGACATTATCAATATCTACAAACAATGTGTATGAAACAATTTGTATTTGGTAAAAGTACAACAAAACCGCCTGTACTATACCCTACATTGCGTTTTAGCCCCTCTAATGAAAAAAATGATAAATTAGCCCATGTACATTATATGAGTGAACAAAATAGCTCCTCCGTTGAAATTGCACCGTTAGTTTTTTTTATGTTTAAATTTAAGTTATAATAACAAATTTAACCTCTAACATTTACACATTTATTTAATTGGTCCCTTACTCTTTTATTGGAAGTAAATAAGAAATTTTTTAAACTAATAAGTCTAAATGGTTAAAAATGCCTTAGTAAGAAATTAAAATAAAACCAGTTAAGCCCTTTTAAATTTTAAAAATTCATAAAAATTATAAACTAAATTCATGATGAAAATATAAAATTGATAAATGAATCGAAAGAATGGAGTTTAGGAAAATGCCTGATTTGTATTATGAACGACAATGAATCCACAAAGTCTGATTGTGTCTACAAACCAGATTTCCGAAGATAAAAATAAAGAACAAACTAAAATTGTAACACCCTAAACTCGACCTAGACGAAACGACAAAGTCTAGAATGTTACATTGTTAAACACAAGGAAAATATAACAACTTATATAAAGAAATCCGTAGTTTTCATAATCACAAGTTCGTTAAAACATAACATAAATTCTATAGCAAGTTAAAGAGTAAACACATGTCTCAGAAGTTTCAACCTTAAATTCCAACAGTAGCATACTACTAACTTAGCTATAAACCCTATAAATCCTAGCATGACCGAGCTCCTCGTCCGTCGACCGTCAAGTCTAAGAAGACCCTGAAACATCATTAAATAAGTCAGTGTGAAACATAATGATATTTTGTATATCTCATTAACGTAATTTATAGAAACATTTATCTAGATCTATAATCAGATTCATAGATCTCGACCAATTAGATAGTTGAATCACAGTTCATTGGTAGTCTAGTTGTGTTTACACTGTCACGACTAGTTCAGTAAAAAATATTTCAGTGTTTCAGCGTCACTACCAGTTCAGTAGTAATATCCATGTGTTTACAATGTCAGTGCCAGTTCAGTGGTAATATTGCAGTGTTTACAGTGTCATTGCCAGTCAGTAATAATATTGTAGTGTTTATAGTGTCACTGCCAATTCAGTCACTTATTTTTGCTCATAAACACCAGTTACATTCATGCATTATAGCCTTCGCTAAAAAGTTTAGTCATACACTCCCATGGTTAAGTTATGGATGCTTCGTATAGAGTTTACACATGATTATACATTGCACACGGTCTGGCGCATGTTTGTGTGCTAGCTCGTGTGTGACACACGGCTAGGCACATGCCCATGTGTCCAGTCCGTGTGACCACAATACCTGATATGTCAAAATAGTATATCCACACGGTCTAACACACGCTCGTGTGTCTAGTTCATGTCTTCCAAGACAGTATACACACACGGTCCGGGACACGCCTATGTGTCCAACCCGTGTGTCCCATGCACGCTACTTTCCAAAACAGTATCATACACAATCTGACACACACCCATGTGTCTAGCCCGTGTGTTACTAAATAGTATGCACACACGGTCTAACACACGCCCGTGTACTCAGCCCGTGTGCCTTCGAATAGCAGCATTTATGGGAAAAAATTACAGAAAAAACACAGGGAAACTCAAGGGATTTTGATACCATACCTGTCACGCAATGATAGTGTAGACTTCCAATGTAATTTCCCGGCCTAAAGCAATTTTCAACAACCAATTACAACAATAATCGCAGTGCAAATGATAAGCACAACCATCGCTCATTGAATATTAGACTCGTAACAAATGAAACAAGGATTCACTCACCGAAGCACGATGACATTTTATCCGACCCTAAATAGTACGAGGAACATTAGACACCTCCTGATTCTCTCCTAATGCACCCAAAAAAGAATTTACCATTAAGATCAAATATTCAAAACTTGAACAATTCGAAGATGCTTTAAACCACATAATGCAAACGAAGAAAAAATCATGTTGTTTAACCAACCTTAATCTGCACTGAGGTAAACAACAGTGCACGTACAACAACAATTAACACACAAGGAAGTAGCCAAAAGGAGTTCCATCAAGAAATAAAAATTTAGAATGAGAACGAAGCAAAAAGAAAGAACAATAATGGAGTTCTCTTGTTTTGGGAGTTTTCACGTTAACTGGAAAACCAACTTTAAAACCAAGGACCAATTCCACGATAAGGAGCAAAAATATATCCCCTCATGCATACGCAAAGACTCAAACCCACGACCAGAAGGCAAACAGAAAAATGCATAACCATTGAACCACAAGGCTCATCGTTGAAACCAAAGTGCACAGAAATCAATTTAACAAACAAGCTTAAAGTTCGAGGTTTAGAAAAAGAAAGCAAAACTTTTCCAAAACACACAACTTGAACCCAAATTCTCAAGTAACAAATAGAGCACATGACCACAAAAGCAGAGACAATTCATTGACACAAATAAAATCAAAAGGTTCAAATTTTTGGTGCGTTACAGAAATAAACCTAAATCGTAAGAAAAATAGAAAAACTAAACTACAATAAAGAGAGAAAGTGTATGCTAAGTAATTGGTGTCAAAAACATTTGCCAATGGAGCCTATTTATAAATTTTAGGTGGTTGTCGTCCTTAACCTAGGTTAAATGACATTCCTGAGCTTTAAGTTGGATTGTTTTGACCAAAATACCCTTATCTCGTAATTATTTCCCATTCAGAGTCAATGTCGCCACATACCAAGACTTGTGTCGCGACATACAGGCCAATATGCTCCTCATCGGGGTGACTTTAAGGGTATTTCTCGATACCCTCAGGTTGTGTTGCGACATCAAAGACAATCTCAGAATTTCTTCACTATGTTTCCTTGTTTTCGACATCGAGTCATCCGTGTTGTGACGCAATGATCAATATTGGTTTAATATGCCTTCTAATGGTCTCCTGCACACTCACAAAGTGTGTTAGCTTACCCTTAGGCCTCATTCGGCCCTTAAGGTCAATAAAAGACTCAAATTTATACATTTTATTGAGTTCAATGAAACTTACAAAATAATAATAATAACCTAAAAAAAATGCTTAATTTCAAGCTCCTAAAGTGTGAAAACTAGTTTAATATGTTACACCGAATTGTTACTTATAAATATTATTAGGTTTATATTGATGCAATCGACTATAGTCCCTATTTATATATGTGTCTAATTAAAAACAGGTTTATTCATTTTTTAAGAGTATGTTAATTAATTGCTACTTCTAAATTCTAGATAATTTATTTGGAAGTTTTAGTTGTATAAAATTGATTTAAAAAAGACTGAGAAACTTCGGTGGTTAATTTTATCTCTTCGTTTCAGGTCTACCATCTAGGTCGGTTTAGGGAGGTTACACTAGTATATTATATAAAAGAAGGTATGAGAGTATATATTTAAAATTTATATTTAAATTGAGTCGTTTTTAAAATTAAGTTTTAAATAAGGTTTTTTCCATTAATAATAATTTTTTGTGACATTAATATTAAATTTTTAAATAAAAAACTACTTTAAACAAAGTTGATTAAATTATAATCATAATTTAAAAATAAAATCTCAACACAAATAATAAAATAAAATAATTATTTTAATTAAATAAAATAAATTTCCATTAAAAACAACATAAAAGGCCAATGTATGTAATTACTAAAATTTAAAATAATATTAGTTTTCATTGGTTTTTTTTCACAAGATTCTAGATTTTTTCCTTAATCCAATCGGTCCATGATTCCTTGGATTTATCATGTCCCTCGGGAGTTGGGGCATCAGCTTTTGATTCTGTTGATGATGTAGGTATCGTTTCAGCAGTCTCACCAACGACGGAATGGATTGAAACAACCACGATCATTGAGACCAAAATAATGACCAAAGCAATCCTTGCCATATTTGTTTTTTGAGTTTATGTAAAAAAAAATTAAAGAGAAAGGAATGTATTTATTTATGTTTTTTTTTATGAATATGAAATTATTTAGTAAAATGTGATTGATGAATTTAAGATTGAAATCATGAAATATTTATAGTGTTTAAGAGGAGATATTTGCGACGAACCCATGAGTTTAGTGCCTAATGACCGAACACGTGTTTAACTGATAGATAATTTCGCTTATAAAAATACAAAAAAAGTCAATTCAAACCAATGTATTTGCTTCCATTTATCTCAGTTTTTAAAAAAAATTAATATGGTTAACTTATAATTTTCGTATAAATATCATCAAAAGTAAATAACTCATTTTTATCAAATCATTTTGTCAACATGGCAATTTCACTTCCATAATATGTAAAGCCTTATATCACACATAAGTTTAAGTTATTTTTAATGTTCGCTCATGTATCAAAATTACCAAAATCAAATTAAAAAAATTAGAAATTATGTATTTAAAATATAGGTGTGTGTTTAAAAATAACATACAATAAATAATAAAATGTAAGGTTTAAAACTAATAATAATTACATATATGCAATATGTAAAATATTAAAATAAAAAATTAGTTTAACTTGTGAGTAAACAAATCAAATAGATAAATACATCATATTAAGAATATTAAATTCACTACAATTGTTTATCATGATATTGTCATTTTTTAGTTGGTATCGAGTTGACTTGTAATACCAACTCAATCAACGACATTATCAATATATACAAACAATGTGTGTGAAACAATTTGTAATAAAATTGAAAGGTATAAAAATATGAAAATAAGGTTTTGATAGAAGTGGTAAAAAAGGTAAAAGTACAACAAAACCGCCTGTACTATACCTTACATTGTGTTTTAGCCCCTCTAATGAAAAAAATGATAAATTAGTCTATGTACATTAGATAAGTGAACAAAATAACTCATCCGTTGAAATTGCACCGTTAAGTTTTTTTATGTTTAAATATAAGTTATAATAACAAATTTAACCTCCAATATTTACACATTTATTTAATTTGCCGTTTACTCTTTTATTGGAAGTATATTAGAAATCTTTTAAACTAATAAGGCTAAATGGTTAAAAATGCCTTAGTAAAAAAAATAAAATAAAACCAATTAAGCCTATTTAAATTATAAAAATTCATAAAAATTATAACTAAATTAATTAAAAAAAAGTAAAATTGATAAATGAATAGAAAGAATGGAGTTTAGGAAAATGCATGATTTGTATTATGAATGAGAATGAATGCACAATGTTTGATTGTGTCTACAAACTAGATTTCCCAAGATAAAAATAAAGAACTATAACACCTCAAAAATTTAAACTTTTTTATGAGAGTTGTATTACTGAAATTGTCTTTTCTTTTGCGGTTAAAGACTTTAATTGTTTATCTGAGTTTTGAGGTTCAATTCATAAATTTTGAAATGTGGCATTTCTTTTTCTTGAACTCTGGACTTTGATGCTATTCCATAAATTAATTTCGACGTATTGATGTGTCAACGATGAGCTTAGTGGTTCAATGGTCTTACATCTATTTATTTGATTTCTGGTCATGGGTTCAAGTCTTTGTGTATGTGTGAGGGGATATATTTTTGCTCATTATCAACTGATCTTTGATTTTAAATTGAAATTGGTTAACGTGAAAACTTCCAGAAAAGAGAACTTCAACACTGTTCTTTCTTTTTGCTTTTCACTCTTTCTTCTGGGACTTTAATTTTTTGCTTGACTGAAGTCCGTTGTTGCGTTTAATTGCGTTAATTTTTTGCCGTGTGTTTACTCGTTATTACTTCGGTATGAGATAAGGTTGGTAAATTGTAAAGTTCTGTTCTTTTCTTGTCTATTACGGGATTTGGAATGGTTTGTGTTGTGCGAGTTTAGGAAGAATTATTATTAACTGTTGAACTTGGTTTCAATGCATTAGGAAAGAGTTGGGAGGTGTCTAGCATTCCTCGTATTAATAAGTAACGGATAAAACTTCGTCATTGTCGCAGTGAGTGGATTTTGATTGTCGATTGTAACTTCAACGAATATTGATTATGTTTGTGTTTGTGTTGGAGTTGTTGTTGATTTGGTTAATGAATGTTGATTTAGGCTTGGAAATCGTGTTTCAAGACTCTTTTATCATCGATTACAGGTAGGGTCAAAACCCCTTTAAATTTTTATGTTTTTCCAGCATTTTTACCCAGTTTTAGCTGCTGTTTCAAGCCACATGGGCTGGCACACGGGCGTGTGTCCAGGCTGTGTGCCATAGAATAACATACAGGAAATACACGGGCTAGAACCACGGCCATGTGCTAGATCGTGTGTGCATACTATTTAGTGGCACACGGGCTGGGCATACAGCCCCAGCCCGTGTTCCAGACCGTGTATGCATGCTGTTTTGGGAATTAATGTACAGGGGGACACGAGCTGGACACATGGGCGTGCTCCAAACCGTGTGTACATACTAGTTTGTGCAACACGGATTGGGCACACTGTCGTGTGCTAGGCCATGTGGGTATACTATTTTGCAATTATAGGTACAGTGGTCACAAGGGCTAAACACACGGCATGTGCCTGGTCGTGTGTTAGGCCATGTGCAATGTAGATTCGAGTATTAAACCTATGTCAAGTGACCGTAAATGGATCGTGGTACTTACCTGACCTATATTAGACTTTGAGAGTTGTTATACGTGCAACATGGTTTCGAGCATGTATTTTGATATTTTAGGACTATTTAGATGATACATGATTGTATACAAATGTGACATTGAACTGAATTGGAATGACTGAACTAAAACGATGGTTTGACCATTTGGGTGTATTATCACTGAATTGGTAGTGACACTGTAAACACTACAATATTATTACTAAATTGACAGTGAAACTGTAAACGCTACAACGTTATTACTGTACTAGTTGTGACACTGTAAACATTGCTAGACTGTTGATAAACTGTCTCACAACTACTTTACTGATTAGATTGTATGAGCCCGATTAGAGAATTGAATTATAGTCCTTATGAATTATGTTGACGAGATTTACTAAGTATCAGTTAGTCTTACAATGACCTATTTAATGTTGTTTTAAGGTCATCTCATGCTTGAATGACGGTAGTGTGGGCACTCAGTCACCTGGTTAGGATTGCTTAGGATGATAATTATGGTAAATGGTTAGTTAGGTTAGGAACAGATGTTTAATTTAGGAAGTTGACTTATCTATGGTGGGAACTAATACTCATAATATTAGGACTTATTTATGCTTTATTATCTTTGGAGCTGAACTATGAATTCCATTGCACTTTTTAATATATGAAATAAACTTGCGTAATTATTTGTACAAATGTGTGAATGTTTTACTTTGTGATGTGATGTTTTAAGTTGGTCATTTCATCTAGGTTAGATTTAGGGTGTTACATTTAGTGGTATCAGAACTAAGTTAATCAACACTCGGACTATGTAATGGGTTTATTGGTGAAGTATTTAGTACAACATATATACGCTTACTGAACTACGAAAACTGATCTTATGACTGCATCGTTATCTGATATAACTCGTGAGAAATTTTGAATTGATTTGTGCACTTCTGATATTACATCTATTGTAAGATGAGTTGACGAGGAGCTCGAGGATGTGCTATGCGTGGGCGTCGTGGGCATCGGGGAAGAGCTCGAGTGAAGTCCTATTCCATGGGAAGCATTCCCATTTTAGAGACCAGTAAGACAGTTAGTACTCCCACTACCGAGACAGGAGCTCAGCCTATGCCTATTAGGATGATCTTATGTCCCAAGCTATGATATGGGTGCTAGAGAGGGTCGTTAGGACCCGTATTGGACCTGTTCCTTAAAGAACAATTACAGAGCAGCTCCATGTGAACGGGGCTGAGTTGTTTAAGGGCGTCACTAGAGTTGCTCTTACTATGGTAAAATACTAGCTCGAGGCAATCGAGCATATCATGAATGACTTGAACTGCACTCCTGTACAAAAATTGTGAGGTGCAGTGTCTTTGCTTTGTGACGAAGCTTATCAGTGGTGGTTAACTATGGAGCAGGGTCTCCGACCTGAGATGGTTACATGGGATGCCTTCAAGAGGGCCTTCTAAGGTAAGTACATTGAATCTAATTATATTGAGGCTCATCGACATGAGTTTATGAATCTGGAACAAGGGGATAGGTCCGTAGCTGAGTACAAGGTCGAATTCTTGAGATTGAGTCGTTATGTAGAGGCCCTGGTTATGATGAAGTACGACAAATATGTCTGTTTTGAAGAAGGGCTCTGTTATGAGCTGAGAGTCCTCATTGCTTCCCAAAGAGAGAGGGTTTTCACTATGTTGGTTGATAAGGTGAATATTATTGAAGAGGTTAAGTGCACTAAGTACGAGAAAAAGGAACAGGAGCAGGCTTAGAGCAGGACCAAAAGAGAGATAGGATTTGCTAGTGTTGTACTGTACCCTAAGAAACGGGTGAGACTGGATAGAACTCCGAGGATTGAGATATTGATGGGTTCTAGCGTCATAGCACGTTGTGACTTCAATGGTAGACGCCATTCATGCAAGTGCTAGAGGAAGATAGGGGCTTGCCTTCAGTGCAGGTCATTAGAGCACAAAGTGCGAGATTATCCACATCACCTCAATCAAGTACCAACTGTGGCACCCGTACAAGTTGTGAGCATCGTTCAATCATCGAGGGCGATGCCATAACTATTTAGGGGACGAGGCACTAGTAAGGGTAGCATCATTCTCGGTAGGGGCAGTATAGGTTTTGGTAGGGGTCGTGAGCACCAGACAGAGGTGCGACCCAGACTGAGGCTTGACAGCCATCACTAATATATGCGGTTAGATGCTGTGAGAACAAGTACATTCTTTATTTATTTCATACCATACTTTGCTTTGATTGATATTGGTTCTACTCACTTTTACATAGCCAGTACTATATCTCTAAAATTGAATATACCTGCTGAGTGTAATCTCTGTGGTTAGTTCTTTATGCAACAACCCGATTTTCAGTAGTGTCGAAAATAGTGGTTTCGAGCCCACAACTCTGACAAGTCAAGTCGTAAATTTATTAATTATTACAATTATGATGTCATTAGTGTCATATTAAATTTTGGTAAGATAATTCTATAGTTTGAATAGTTAATTGAGTAAAAATGAATTAAATCGTAAAAGATACAAAAGTTGAATTGGTTAATTAGAAGGATTAAATGAACAAATTAGCTTAAATTATTATGGTGGGTGGATTAGCATGAGATATATTATTTATAAATAGGTTTAATTAAGAGTAAAAAAATGTTAATTAAAGCTTAATGGTGAAAGTCTAAATATTTACAAAATTACCATTAACTATATATATGAAATTAAAATAAATAAATAAAGGTTAATTAAAGCTTAAGGGCTAAGAAAACTAGGGTTTTCCATTGTTGAACTTGTGAGCTTGATTTAGGTAAGTAAACCTTAATCGTTTTCAGTAATTTCTATGTTTTTGAGTTTGTATTAGCTTAATCTAGCTAATCCAAGGACCAATTTGTGAATCTGTCAAATGTTATGAAACTTACCATTGTTGAATATGCATGTTCTTGAAATCGTTTGATGGATATGTATGCTTGATGCTTGGGTTAGATCTTTTTGTAAAGTGATTTTGTATGAAATTAGTGTTTAAGGACTAAAATGTTAAAATGGTGAAATTGTGTGTATTTGGTGAGAAATAATGGAATTATAGGGACTTGTAGAGACCTATGGTTATTCGGATGGCATTGATTGTGTAAGAAAAAGGTTATTTTATGTTTTATACTTAAAGACTAAATCGAATAAAAGTAAAAGGTTAGGGGTAAAATCGTAATTTTTTAAAAGGATCAAATTATGTTAAATGATTTGATTGTGTGATTTAATGTGGGAAATTGGATGATTTTTTGATGAAGACTACGATCGTGCCATGGATTGCGAAAAAGGAAAATTAGCATAATAGTCTCTAGAGCCTATCCATAACTGCAATCTAGTCCAGTAAGTTCGTACTGTTGAATTCTTATTTATAACTACTTATAATTGTTTTTCTTATGACTGTTGCAAATGGGAATGACGATTGGAAACGTGAAAGATGAAAACGATGAAAGGAGTATTACCTGGCCTTGTGCCAAAGATTGAAAATGGTCCCCTGACTAAGGTCCTACATTTGTTGCGAATTCTCTACAGCACCATAAGTCATTGTAAGTTAAAAGAATCCAAGAATGGATTACAAGCCCTACGATAGTTGAGACTTATGCTCGATTTTCATATTCTCGTCAGCTTAGTATGAGCAGCATCATAGGGAATAGTTATACTGTATCGATGGCTGAGGTACCGCATGTGATGCGAGTCCTTGTCAGCTTAGTGTGACCAGCACCGTATACTGGTAACAGAAATGACTCTTGGGTCTATAGGGATGAAATCGAATATGGATTACTAAAGTACAGTTCTGTCTTAGCTCAATTGATTTAAAGATTATAGCACACATGTTATTTGGTAAATTTATGAACTTTACGAACTTGCTAAGCAATGAAAGTTTACTAGTGAATTTGATTTTTTTTTTGTAGATTCTATTTTGTTGCTTGAAGATCAGATCATCTCGAAGAAATAACACTATCCCGAGAGCTTGTTCGATAGTATTTACATCACTTAGTTGTATGGCATGTACTAAGGTGATGTTATTTTGTAAATGCTTGATTCAGGAATTAAATAGTTCTTGTAAGACTTTGGTTGAATGTTAAACTCTTTTAATGTTTGCTTAATGTTGTAAGTGGGCCTCTAGCACTAAAATGTAATGCTATGTATTATTCTTGAACACATTGTGTTGTCCATTCACACTTTATGTCTATGAAATGAAGTTTGATTGACGAACTTATGTGAATATTAGAATTTTGCATACTTGTTTCGGTAGGACTCTTGCATGTATCGATAAAAGTACAGGGTAGGAGAGAGGTTGTATTCTAACTTGCATTATATCGGTAGTATCAATAGAAGTGTCGGTAGTTCTACTCATAATAGTATCGATAGTTTGGATACTTGTATCGGTAGAAGTTGCAGGGCAAAACTTCTTAACTCGGTAGAAGTTTCTAAAAATCATCGAAATGACATTTTTACCCTTATTGATTTGTGATTATATTTAATTATGATTTATATTGTGTTTAATACATTTCTTTATAAAATATGATTGAATGAAATGGTATTAAGACATGAACTACGATAAATGATCGAAAAGATACCAAGACCCTAATCGGTGATGGTTTCAATTTTTAGTGTTACACTTTGGTTCAATCCGTTTGGGTTGACAAAGTGTATAAGCAAGTACCGTTAGAGATCTAGGGAGTTGCCTTTCCGGAAGATTTGATGGAGCTTTCATTCGGGGATTTTGACTTGATACTGGGAATAGACTAGTTGGTGAAATAACGGGTTAACCTCGACTACGCGACTAAAAGGCTTACATTGAGAATTGAAGAGGATAATGAAGTAGTAGTGGTTGGGGAACGTCGAGATTACCTATTCAATGTAATCTCCATCCCTGTAGCTAAGAGGTTGGTGCGGAAAGAGTGTGAGGCATACCTTACTCTTATCTCTGACTCCACACCAGCTATGCTAACTGTTAGCGATATTCAGACCATTAAGGATTTTTCGGATGTCTTCCTTGATAAATTGTCGAGGGTAGCACCAACCTGTGAGGTGGAATTTAGTATCGACTTGCTGTCGAGTACCGCTTCGGTGTCTATCGCCCCTTATCACATGACACCGAAGAAGCTAGCTGAATTGAAAGCGCAGCTGCAAGAACTTCTTGATCGAGGGTTCATCCGATCGAGAGTGTCTCCGTGGGGAGCACCTTTACTATTCATTAAAAAGAAAGACGATATGATGAAAATGTGTATCGACTACCGTCAGTTGAACAAGCTGACGATCAAGAATAAGTACCCGCTACTGAGAATTAATGACTTGTTCGATCAGTTCCGCGGAGCTGCGGTGTTTTTCAAAGATAGCCTTTGATCTGACTACCATCAGCTTAAAGTTAAAGATGAGGATGTTCACAAAACAACCTTTCAAACACATTACAGCCACTACAAGTTTCTAGTTATGCCATTCAACTTAACGAAGGCTCTAGTAGTGTTCATGGACTTGATGAACCGAATTTTTCAACCGTATCTAGATCAATTTGTTGTGGTTTTTATCAATGACATCCTGATCTACTCTAAAATTGAGATTGAACACAATGAGCATCTATGTACAGTACTTCAAACACTTCGCGAGAAGAAACTCTATGCGAAGCTTAGCAAGTGTGAGTTCTGGTTATCCGAAGTTGCCTTTATGGGGCACATGGTGACTACTGAAGGAATCCGTGTTGATCCGAAGAAGATCAAAGTCGTGTTTGAGTGAAAGCCACCGAGGAATGTTACTAAACTTCGAATTTTCCTCGATTTAGCGGGTTATTACCATAGGTTTTTCAACGGATTCTCACTGATAGAATCACCCTTGACTAAGCTTTTGCGTAAGAATGTTCTATTCAAGTGGTCCGAGGACCATCAAATGAGCTTTGAGAAGCTCAAGATTGTTTTGACACAAGCTCCTGTATTGGTACAGTCGATGTCGGGTAAGGAGTTTGTGATGTATAATGACGCGTCACATGTGGGTTTTGTAACAGCTCGTTTTTCAATGGTGTCGAAAATAGTGGTTTTGGGAACCACAAAACTCAATGAGAAAATTTTTATAAAGAGTGTTTAAATTAAATAAGTCAATAATAATTTTATATGGAATTGTGAATTGACGAATTTTAATTATTGAATTAAAAGTTAGTAAGTGGTTTCATTCAAAAGTCAAGAGGTTTTAGAAAATGAGGTATCGTGACCTCATTTCTAAAATTAAAGGCTTTAATATTTTTATTATATGTGAATTGAAGTTTGATTGGGTAATTTTGATGATTAATTACTTAATTAAGGAAAAAGGAGTAAATTGTAAAAGAGGTAAAAGTTAATTGCTATTGATTAAAAATAGTAAAGGGGCCAAAATGGTAATTAAACCATGGTCAAAAAGTTCAAGCGGTGGTGGATGTGATTGATTCCATTAACTTTTGGGTTATTTATTCATTTAGTCCTAATTAGTTTAAGAATAAATTGAAAACAAGTTTGTTTAATAAAAAATTAATATAATTAAAGGACCAAATATGAAATTGGACTCTCTTTAAATGGCCTAATAATAGAAATGATATGAAACTTATTAGATTTTGGTAAATTGCAATTAAATCCTAATAAAATGAGGATTTACTAATTAGTTTAATTTAGTATGCTCGGGAATGGTGGTTTCGAGGCCACAAATCCGATGTGTTAGATCGTAAGTCATTAGTATAGTATTAAATTTTGGTTAAGGAATTCTCTTGTTTAGGTAGTTAATTAAGTAAAAAGGATTAAATCGTAAAAGATAAAAAGTTAAATTCTATTAATTGAAAGGTAAGTCAAGGTACTTAAATGGTAATATAACCATTAGTAACTTGAGTGGACAAACTTGGCTTAAATTTTGATTGAAATTAGGTGTGAACAAAGAGTAAATTGGTAAATTTATAAACAAATGAATTTAAGCTAAAATTAAAGAATAAAAAATCATCTTCTTCCTTTCTTTTAGCTTCTAAAGTCGAAACCCTAAGTTAAAGAAGAGAAAACCATCGTCCAAACTTTGTGTCTTCGATTGGGTGAGTAAACTTCGTCCGTTTTTAGTAATTTTTATGTTTTTGAGTCCGTATTAGCTTAATCTAGCTAGCTTAAGGACTAATTTGTGATTATTTCAAATGTTATAAAATTTTCCATTGATGAATAAGCTTGTTCTTGAAAGATTATGGAAGATTTATAAGCTTGGTTGTTAGATTTGATTATTTTGTAAAGTAGTTTTTGATGATTTTAGTGTTTAAGGACTAAAATGTTAAAGGGATAAATTTGCAAGGACTTAAGGTGAAATAATTGCAAAAGTGGGCTGTATTGAAGTACTATAGTATTCGGCTAAACTTGATTTTGTTTAAAAATGGTTAATTTGCAAGTTTAATGCTAAGGAATAAATTGAATAAAAGTGGAAAGTTAAGGGTAATTTTGTAAAAATACCAAAAATGCTTAATTGCATCAAATGATTAAAAATTCATGTTGATTTAAATAATTGAGTGAAATTATTGTAATAGATCAAGATTGTGTCACCGATCGTGGAAAAGGAAAAATTACAAATTTGTTCCTAGAGTTCACTTTAATTGTAATTTCGTCCGATAAGTTCGTATTGTTATTTTATATATTGTTATAATCCTTTTTATTCTCGATTATTATTGTAGCAAATTAAATATGCTGGATACTTTGAGGAATTTGAGACAAGAATGAAGAAAGGAGACGTTATGCCTTGGGTCGATGATCTATATCGACGCGATGGTTGGGATCCTGTATATGTTGCAGTTTCCTGACAGCTTGTTTGAGCAACATCGTGAGTCAATAGATTCAGGATGAATACTGAATACTGATTATATGGATGCCTTACGATGGTTGAGTTTCTACAAACGTTGTGGATTCTCATCAGCTTGTGTGAGCAGCATCGTGAGTAGGTAATTCTGGACCATATCAATGACTGAGTTTTTGCATATGTTACGAATTCTCATCAGCTTGTGTGAGCAGCATCGTATACTAGTTAAACTCTGTCTGGGCTTGAATGAGCTAACTTATCTGGGCTCGTAACAGCTAACTTATCTAGGCTCGTATGAGCTAATTTTGACTAGGCTCGTATGAGCTAAATTTCTGAAAGACTCAGTGAAATCAACCTGATGCTAATGCCACGAGATAATAGAGATATTTTATTACTCTTTCCGTAATCGAATATGTTATTCTGTAAGTTAATTGTTCTTACGAACTTACTAAGCTCTGTAAGCTTACTTGTGTATCTGTTTACTGTTTTGTAGATTCATCTGTTGTTAAAGATCAGATCCTTAAGAAAGATCACACTATCTCGGAAGCTCGTTCGGTAGTCTTTATATCAATTGTCTTATATGGCATGTATTAGAATTGTGTTACTTGAGTTGTTTTGGTGTAATGGTTAAATAGCATGGTAACATTTTGATGAATGTTTTGATATGTATTCTTTGTTGTTATGTGAAGAATTAAATACCAATAGGAAATGTCTATGTAGGTATGATTTTGAGAAATTGGTAAATGATGTAGACTATTGTGCAAACTTAGAAATTTATGTATATATTTGATATATGCACACTAGGTAGAAGTATAGAGGAAGTGAGATGTAGGTTACTGACTTGTGTTGTTTCGGTAGATGCAAGATAAGTATCGGTAGTTCTACTCATAGAAGTATCGGTAGTCTGCGAGCTTGTTTCGGTAGAAGTTGTAGGGTAGAACTTCTAACTCTCTGGAGTTTTTAGTATTGGTAGAAGCATGATTTGTTTTGGTAGTTGTGTCACATGTATTAGTAAAACCATCTAGAGTATCGGTAGAACCATCTCGATTATCGATAGAACTCCGCACTATTTCTGAACTATTTTTTGACTTGACAACTACCAATACTTGTCCAACAAGTACCGGTAGAAGTCTCCAAAAATCATGGAAATAACCTTTTTTTCCCTTGTTGAGTTGTAATTATAATCGATTGATGATTTATGATATGTTGGGTGCACATCTTTATTAAATAAGATTGAATAAAATGATAATAAAAGATGAACTGTGATAGATGAACAGTAAGAAATCGAGACCTTGATTAGTGACGATTTTGGGTTTTAGGTGTTACAGGTTTGGGATGTATCCTAAAGATGGAATGGTGGTAGTATACTCATCCCAACAACTTAAGGTTCATGAAGGTAACTATCCTACCCATGATCTTGAGTTAGTTACGATCGTGTTTTCGTTAAAAATATGGAGACATTACCTATATAGTGAGAAATGCATAATATACATTGATCACAAAAGCCTCAAATACCTGTTAACTCAAAAAGAATTGAACCCGAGATAGTGTAGGTGGGTTAGTTTACTCAAGGACTATGATTGTACAATTGAGTATAATCCCGGTAAAGCTAGCATAGTGTCTAACGCTCTTAGTCGTTGAGCAATGACTGATTTGTGAGCGATGTTTGCTCTACTTAGTTTATTTGAGGACGGCGGGTTGTTGGCTGAATTGCAAGTGAAACCAACTTGGGTTGAACAGATGAGTCGTTAGTGAAGCGTCTGCGTGTGATTGAATTTGGTGTTGAGTTTGAATTCGGGTTGAACAACGAGGGAGTGTTATGCTTCAAGGGTTGTATCTGTGTACCGAAAGATTCTGAACTAAGATTATCGATTCTATAGGAGGAACATAGCAGCCCCTACGCTATGCATCTTGGCAAAAATAAGATGTATCGAAATCTACGTGAGTTATATTGGTGGCCAGGTTGAAATGAGAGGTGACTACCTACGTTTCCCATTGCCTGATGTGTCAGAAGGTCAAGGCTGAGCACCAGTTGCCATCAGGCCTACTACAACTGTTTAAGATTCCCTAATGGAAGTGGGAACGAGTGACGATGAACTTCGTTAGTGGGTTACCCCTAACAACCACTAAGAAAGATTTTGTCTGGGTCATCCTTGTTCGACTGACCAAGTTTGCTCATTTTCTACCTATTTGAACCGGCTACTCCCTACAAAAGCTTGCGAAGCTGTATGTATCTGAGATTGTGAGGTTACACACAATCCCCATTTCGGTAATTTTAGATTGGGATACGTGTTTTACTTTGCGATTCTAAAAGAAGTTGCATGAAGCATTGAGTACGTGATTAGACTTCAATACTGCGTACCATCCTTAGACGGATGGTCAATCTGAGCGAGTTATACAAATCTTAGAGGATATGCTCCATAGTTGTTTGATCAACTTTAAGGGCAGTTGAGAGGATCATCTATTGCTGGCTGAGTTTGTGTAGAATAACAGCTTCCAGTGTAGTATACAGATGGCACCTTACGAAGCTTTGTATGGTCGTAAGTGCCGAACTCCACTATGTTGGACAGAATTGGGAGAGCAATGGGTTTTGGGCCCTGAGTTAAAACGGAAACTGAAAGTACTATTAGACTGATCCGAGATCGACTGAAAGTAGTTTCTGACCGACAAAAGTCTTATACGGATTTGAAATGGAGGGACATAGATTACTTTGTTGGTGATCATGTATTCTTGAAAGTATCACCGTGGGAAAAGGTCCTCCGATTTGGCTGGAAGGGTAAACCGAGTCCGAGGTTCATCGGACCTTATTGGATTTTGAAATGGGTTGGGCCAGTAACATACCAACTCGAGTTACCTCCTAAGCTCGACTATATTCATGATTTGTTTCAATTTCAATGTTTAGATGGTACCGTTTTAATCCTTCCACATTGTTTCGATGAAGGAGATCGAGCTGTGACTTGATTTAACTTTCGAAGAGGAACCTGTTTAGATTCTCAAGTGAGATGTTAAGGTCTTAAGGAGGAAAGCTGTTTAATTGGTTAAGGTTTTGTGGCGAAATCATGGTAGGGAAGAAGCCACCTAAGAACTCGAAGATTCTATTCGCCAACAGTATCCGCATTTATTTGGTTTAGGTAAATTTCTACGACAAAATTTTCTTTTAGAGGGAGTTGTAACGCCCCAAAAATTTAAACTTTTCTATTAGAGTTGTGTCACTGAAACTGTATCTGCTTCTATGGTTAAAGGCTTTAATTGTTTATCTGAGTTCTGAGGTTTAAGTCATAAATTTGAAATGTGACATTTCCTTTTCCTGAACTTTGGACTTTGATGTTGTTCCATAAATTAATTTTGATGTATTGATGTGTCAACGATGAGCCTAGTGGCTCAATGGTCCTACATTTGTTTATTTGCTTTCTGGTCATGGGTTCGAGTCTTTTCGTATGCATGAGGAAATATATTTTGCTCATTATCGTGAAACTGATCTTTGATTTTAAATTGACATTGGTTAACGTGAAAACTTCCAGAAAAGAGAACTGCAACACTGTTCTTTCTTTCTACTTTTCACTCTTTCTTTTGGGTCTTTTATTTTTGCTTGGCTGAAGTCCGTTATTGCATTTGATTGCGTTAATTGCTGCCATGTGTTAACTCATTGTTACTTCAGTACGAGATCAGGTTGGTAAATTGTAAGGTTCCGTTCTTTTCTTGTCCATTATGGGATTTGGAGTGGTTTGTCTTGTGCAAGTTTAGGAAGAATTATTATTAACTATTGAACTTGGTTTTGGTGCATTAGGAGAGACTCAGGAGTCGTCTAGCGTTCCTCTTATTTACAAGTAACAGATAGAACTTCGACATTGTCACAATGAGTGGATTTTGATTTCCGATTGTAACTTCGACGAATATTGATTATGTTTGTGTTTTTGTTTTTGTTTGTGTTGGAATTGTTGTTGAATTGGTTAATGAATGTTGATTTAGGCATGGAAATCGTGTTTCGGGACTCTTTTATTGTCGATTGTAGGTAGGGTCGAAACCTTTTAAATTTTTACGTTTTTCCAGCATTTTTACCTAGTTTTTGGCTACTATTTTGAGCCACGCGGGCATGTGTCCAAGTCGTGTGCTATAGAAGAAGGTACAGGAAATACAGGGGTTGGAACCATGATCGTGTACTAGATCGTGTGTACGTACTAATTAGTGGCACACGGGCTAGGCACATGGGCATGTGTCAGATCGTGTGTGCATGCTATTTTCGGAATAAGGGACACGGGCTGGATACACGGGTGTGCTCCAAACCGTGTATGCATACTGGTTTGTGCTACACAGGCTGGACACACAAGCGTGTGCCAGGCCGTGTGGGTATACTATTTTGCAATTATAGGTACAGTGGTCACACGGGCTAGACACACGTGTGTTGCCTAGCCGTGTGTCACACACGGGCTGGCACATGGCTGTGTGTAGTGTAGATTCAGGTATTAAACCTATGTCAAGTGACCGTAAATAAACCATGGTGCTTGCATGACCTATGTTAGAATGTGAGAGTTGCTATACGTGTATGCAACATGGTTTCGAGCATGTATTTGGATATTTGAAGATTGTTGATGGATAATACATGATTGTATACAAATGTGACATTGAACTGAACTAAAATGACTAAACTGAAAAGATGGTTTGACCATTTGGGTGTATTATCATTGAACTGGCAGTGACACTGTAAACACTACAATATTATTACTAAACTGGTAGTGAAATTGTAAACGCTGCAACTTTATTACTATATTAGCCATGACACTGTAAGCACTGCTAGACTGCTGATAAATTGTCACACAACTGCTTTATTGGTTAGTCGAACACTGACCTGTTTAATGTTGTTTCAGGGTCATCTAATGCTTGAAGGGAAACGGTCTAAAACATATGCCAAAAGAGCCTATTTATATATTTTAGGTGGTTATAGTCCTTAACCCTAGGTTAGCTGACGTTCCCAAGATTTAAGTTGGATTGTTTTGCCTAAAAGGCCTTTGTCTCGTAATTATTTCCCATCCAGACTCGATGTCGCAATGTACCAAGACTTATGTCGTGACATAGAGGCCAGTATGCTCCTCATCGGGGTGTCTTCAGGGGTATTACGCGACACCCTAGGCTATGTCGCGACATCAAAGGTATTTTCAGAATTTCTTCACTCTGTTCCCTTCTTGCGACATCGAGTCATCCGTGTTCCGACATAGTGATCAATATTGGTTTAATATGCTTGTAATGGTCTCCTGCACACTCAGAAACTACGTTAGCTTATCCTTAGGCCTCATTCGGCCCTTAAGGTTAATAAAAGACTCAAATTTATACATTTTATTCAGTTCAATTAAACTTACTAAAACATAATAAAAACCTAAAGAAAATGCTTAATTTCAAGCTCCAAAATGCGAAAACTAGTTTAATATGTTACATCGAATTACGACAAATCAATAATATGGGTTAATAGGAAATATTACAATTAAATGAATTTTTAATTATAAATATTATTAGGGTTATATTGATGCAATTGAGTATAGTTCCAATTTATATATGTGTCTAATTGAAAACAAGTTTATTCATTTTTTAAGAATATGTAAATTAATTGTCACTTCTGAATTCTAGATAATTTTTTGGAAGTTTTACTTGTATAAAACTAGTTTAGAATCGAAAAAAAATGATTTAAAAAAGACCAACAAAATTTAGTTGATTAAATTATAGTCAAAATTTAAATATACAATCTCAACAAAAATAATAAAATAAAATAATTATTTTAATTTAATAAAATAAACTTCGATTAAAAACAACATAAAAGGCCAATGTATGTAATTACTAAAACTTAAAATAATATTGGTTTTCATGGTTTTTTTTCACTAGATTTTAGATTTTTTCCTTAACCCAATCGGTCCATGATTCCTTGGATTTTTCATGTCCCTCAGGAGCTGGAGCGTCAGCCTTTTTAGCTTTTGATTCTGTTGATGATGTAGGTGTCGTTTTAGCGGCTTCACCAACGACGGAATGGATTGAAACAACCACGATCATTGAGATCAAAACAATGACCAAAGCAATCCTTGCCATATTTGTATTTTGAGTTTATGTAAAAAAAAATTTAAGAGAAATGAATGTATTTATTTGTGTTTTGTTTTTTTAAGAATATGAAAATATATAGTAAAAAGTGATTGATGAATTTAAGATTGAAATCATGAAATATTTATAGCGTTTAAGAGGAGATATTTGCGACGAATCCATGAGTTTAGTGCCTAATGATCGAATACGTGTTTAACTGTTAGATAATTTCGCTTTTAAAATATCAGAAAAGTCAATTCAAACCATTGTATTTGCTTCAATTTATCTCAGTTTTTTTTTCTAAAATTAATATGGTACTTATAATTTTCGTATAAATATCATCAAAATTAAATAACATGTTTTTATCAAATCATTTTATCAACATGGCAATTCCACTTTCATAATATTTAAAGACTTATATCACACATAAGTTTAAGTTATTTTTAATGTTTGCTCATGTATCAAAATTACCAAAATCAAATTAAAAAAAATTAGAAATCATGCATTTAAAATATAGGGGCCTATTTAAAAATAGCATACAATAAATAATAAAATATAAAGTTTAAAACTAATAATAATTACATATATGCAATATGTAAAAAATTAAAATAAAAAATTAATTTAAATTGTGAGTAAAGAATTAAATAGGTAAATGCATCATATTAATAATATTAAATTCACTATAATTGCTTATCATTATATTTTCATTTTTTAGTTGCTATCAAGCTAACTTACAATTTCAACTCAATCAACGAGATTATCAATATATACAAACAATGTGTGTGAAACAATTTGTAATAAAATTGAAATATATAAAAATATGAAAATAAGGTTTCTGGTAGAAGTGGTAAAAAAGGTAAAAGTACATCAAAAGCGTCTGTACTATACCCTACATTGTGTTTTAGCCCCTCTAATGAAAAAAATTGATAAATTAGCCCATGTAAATTAGTTGAGTGAACAAAATAGCTCCTTCGTTGAAATTGCACCGTTAATTTTTTTTATGTTTAAATATAAGTTATAATAACAAATTTAGCCTCCAACATTTACACATTTAATCAATTTGCCCCTTACTCTTTTATTGGAAGTAAATTAGAAATTTTTTAAACTAATAAGGTTAAATAGTTAAAAATGCCTTCGTAAAAAAATTAAAATAAAACCAATTAAGCCCATTTAAATTTTTAAAAATCATAAAAATTAAAAACTAAATTCATGATAAAAATGTAAAATAGATAAATGAATCGAAAGAATAGAGTTTAGGAAAATGCTTGATTTGTATTATGAACGAGAATGAATCCATAAAGTCTGATTGTGTCTACAAATCAGATTTCCCAAGATAAAAATAAAGATCAAACTGTAATAAACCTAAATCCTAAGAAAAATAGAAAAACTAAACTACAATAAAGAGAGAGAGTATATGCTAAGCAATTGGTGTCTAAAACATGTGTCAAAGGAACCTATTTATAGATTTTAGGTGGTCGTCGACCTTAACCCAAGGTTTGATGATGTTCCAGAGCTTTAAGTTGGATTGTTTTGACCTTAATGCCCATGTCTTGTAATTATTTCCCGTCCAGAGTCAATGTTGCGATGTACTAGGACTTGTGTCGCAACATAGAGGCCAATAATGTTCCTCATTGAGGTGTCTTCAGGGGTATTTCGCGACACCCTCAAGTTGTGTCGCGACATTAAAGACAGTTTCAAAATTTCTTCACTCTGTTCCCTTTTTTGCGACATCAAGTCATCTGTGTTACGACGTAGTGATTAGTATTGGTTTAATATGCCTTCTAATAGTCTCCTTCACACTCACAAAGTGTGTTAGCTCACCCTTAAGCTTGATTTGACCCTTAAGGTCAATAAAAGACTCAAATTTATACATTTTTTTGAGTTCAATGAAAATTACTAAAGCATAATAAAAACCTAAAGAAAATGTTGAATTTCAAGCTCTTAAAATGTGAAAACTAGTTTAATATGTTACACCGAATTACGACAGATCAATGATATGGGTTAATAGGAAATATTAAAATTTGTTGAATTGTTACTTATAAATATTATTCGAGTTATATTGTTGCAATTGAATATAGTTCCTATTTGTATATGTGTCTAATTAAAAACAGGTTTATTCATTTTTTAAGAGTATGTTAATTAATTATCACTTCTGAATTTTAGATAATTTATTTGGAAGTTTTACTTGTATAAAACCAATTAGAATCGAAAAATTGATTTAAAAAAAAAAACCGAGCAACTTCGATGATTGATTTTATTTCTTCAGTTCAGGTCTATCATCTAGATTGGGTTGGAGAGATTACACTAGTATATTATTTTTTAAAATTTATATTTAAATTGAAACTCGTTTTTAAAATTAAGTTTTAAATAAGATTTTTTTTTCCATTAATAATATATTTTTTTAGACATTAATAATAAAATTTTAAATAAAAAACTACTTTAAACATAGTTGATTAAATTATAATCAAAATTTAAAAATACAATCTCAACACAAATAACAAAATAAAATAATTATTTTTATTTAATAAAATAAATTTCCATTAAAAAACAACATAAAAGGCCAATGTATGTAATTACTAAAATTTAAAATAATATTGGTTTGGTTTTCATCTTTTTTTTTTCACTAGATTCTAGATTTTTTCCTTAACCCAATCGGTCCATGATTCCTTGGATTTATCATGTCTCTCAGGAGCTGGTGCGTCAGCTTTTGATTCTGTTGATGATGTAGGTGTCGATTTAGCGGTCTCACCAACGACGGAATGGATTGAAACAACCACGATCATTGAGATCAAAACAACGACCAAAGCAATCCTTGCCATATTTGTATTTTGAGTTTATGTAAAAAAAAAAATTTAAGAGAAATGAATGTATTTATTTGTGTTTTGTTTTTTTTAAGAATATGAAATTATATAGTAAAATGTGATTGATGAATTTAAGATTGAAATCATGAAATATTTATAGCGTTTAAGAGGAGATATTTGCGACGAATCCATGAGTTTAGTGCCTAATGATCGAACACGTGTTTAACTGTTAAATAATTTCGCTTTTAAAAATACCAGAAAAGTCAATTCAAACCATTTTATTTGCTTCAATTTATCTCAGTTTTTTTTTCTAAAATTAATATGGTACTTATAATTTTCGTATAAATATCATCAAAATTAAATAACATGTTTTTATCAAATCATTTTATCAACATGGCAATTCCACTTCTATAATATGTAAAGACTTATATCACACATAAGTTTAAGTTATTTTTAATGTTCGCTCATGTATTAAAATTACAAAAATCAAATTAAAAAAATTAGAAATCATGTATTTAAAATATAGGGGCCTGTTTAAAAATAGCATACAATAAATAATAAAATGTAAGGTTTAAAACTAATAATAATTACATATATGCAATATGTAAAAAATTAAAATAAAAAATTAGTTTAAATTGTGAGTAAAGAATTAAATAGGTAAATACATCATATTAATAATATTAAATTCACTACAATTGCTTATCATTATATTTTCATTTTTTAATTGGTATCAAGCTAACTTACAATTTCAACTCAATCAACGAGATTATCAATATATACAAACAATGTGTGTGAAACAATTTGTAATAAAATTGAAATATATAAAAATATGAAAATAAGGTTTCTGGTAGAAGTGGTAAAAAAGGTAAAAGTACAACAAAAGCGCCTGCACTATACCTTACATTGTGTTTTAGCCCCTCTAATGAAAAAAATTGATAAATTAGCCCATGTAAATTAGTTGAGTGAACAAAATAGCTCCTTCGTTGAAATTGCACCGTTAATTTTTTTTATGTTTAAATATAAGTTATAATAACAAATTTAGCCTCCAACATTTACACATTTAATCAATTTGCCCCTTGCTCTTTTATTGGAAGTAAATTAGAAATTTTTTAAACTAATAAGGTTAAATAGTTAAAAATGCCTTCGTAAAAAAATTAAAATAAAACCAATTAAGCCCATTTAAATTTTTAAAAATCATAAAAATTAAAAACTAAATTCATGATAAAAATGTAAAATAGATAAATGAATCGAAAGAATAGAGTTTAGGAAAATGCTTGATTTGTATTATGAACGAGAATGAATCCATAAAGTCTGATTGTGTCTACAAATCAGATTTCCCAAGATAAAAATAAAGATCAAACTGTAATAAACCTAAATCCTAAGAAAAATAGAAAAACTAGACTACAATAAAGAGAGAAAGTATATGCTAAGCAATTGGTGTCTAAAACATGTGCCAAAGGAACCTATTTATAGATTTTAGGTGGTCGTCGACCTTAACCCAAGGTTTGATGATGTTCCAGAGCTTTAAGTTGGATTGTTTTGAACTTAACGCCCATGTCTTGTAATTATTTCCCGTCCAGAGTCGATGTCGCGATGTACTAGGACTTGTGTCGCAACATAGAGGCCAATATGCTCCTCATTGAGGTGTCTTCAGGGGTATTTCGCGACACCCTCAGGTTGTGTTGCGACATTAAAGACAGTTTCAGAATTTCTTCACTCTGTTCCCTTCTTTGCGACATCAAGTCATCCGTGTTACGACGTAGTGATTAGTATTGGTTTAATATGCTTTCTAATAGTCTCTTTCACACTCACAAAGTGCGTTAGCTCACCCTTAAGTCTGATTTGACCCTTAAGGTCAATAAAAGACTCAAATTTATACATTTTTTTGAGTTCAATGAAAATTACTAAAGCATAATAAAAACCTAAAGAAAATGTTGAATTTCAAGCTCCTAAAATGTGAAAACTAGTTTAATATGTTACACCGAATTACGACAGATCAATGATATGGGTTAATAGGAAATATTAAAATTTGTTGAATTGTTACTTATAAATATTATTCGAGTTATATTGATGCAATTGAGTATAGTTCCTATTTGTATATGTGTCTAATTAAAAACAGGTTTATTCATTTTTTAAGAGTATGTTAATTAATTATCACTTCTGAATTTTAGATAATTTATTTGGAAGTTTTACTTGTATAAACCAATTAGAATCGAAAAATTGATTTAAAAAAAAAACCGAGCAACTTCGATGATTGATTTTATTTCTTCGATTCAGGTCTATCATCTAGATTGGGTTGGAGAGATTACACTAGTATATTATTTTTTAAAATTTATATTTAAATTGAAACTCGTTTTTAAAATTAAGTTTTAAATAAGATTTTTTTTTCCATTAATAATATATTTTTTTGACATTAATAATAAAATTTTAAATAAAAAAACTACTTTAAACATAGTTGATTAAATTATAATCAAAATTTAAAAATACAATCTCAACACAAATAACAAAATAAAATAATTATTTTTATTTAATAAAATAAATTTCCATTAAAAAACAACATAAAAGGCCAATGTATGTAATTACTAAAATTTAAAATAATATTGGTTTGGTTTTCATCTTTTTTTTTTCACTAGATTCTAGATTTTTTCCTTAACCCAATTGGTCCATGATTCCTTGGATTTATCATGTCTCTCAGGAGCTGGTGCGTCAGTTTTTGATTCTGTTGATGATGTAGGTGTCGGTTCAGCGGTCTCACCAACGACGGAATGGATTGAAACAACCACGATCATTGAGATCAAAACAACGACCAAAGCAATCCTTGCCATATTTGTATTTTGAGTTTATGTAAAAAAAATTTTTTTTTTAAGAGAAATGAATGTATTTATTTGTGTTTTGTTTTTTTTAAGAATATGAAATTATATAGTAAAATGTGATTGATGAATTTAAGATTGAAATCATGAAATATTTATAGCGTTTAAGAGGAGATATTTGCGACGAATCCATGAGTTTAGTGCCTAATGATCGAACACGTGTTTAACTGTTAAATAATTTCGCTTTTAAAAATACCAGAAAAGTCAATTCAAACCATTTTATTTGCTTCAATTTATCTCAGTTTTTTTTTCTAAAATTAATATGGTACTTATAATTTTCGTATAAATATCATCAAAATTAAATAACATGTTTTTATCAATTCATTTTATCAACATGGCAATTCCACTTCTATAATATGTAAAGACTTATATCACACATAAGTTTAAGTTATTTTTAATGTTTGCTCATGTATCAAAATTACCAAAATCAAATTAAAAAAAATTAGAAATCATGCATTTAAAATATAGGGGCCTATTTAAAAATAGCATACAATAAATAATAAAATATAAAGTTTAAAACTAATAATAATTACATATATGCAATATGTAAAAAATTAAAATAAAAAATTAGTTTAAATTGTGAGTAAAGAATTAAATAGGTAAATGCATCATATTAATAATATTAAATTCACTATAATTGCTTATAATTATATTTTCATTTTTTAGTTGCTATCAAGCTAACTTACAATTTCAACTCAATCAACGAGATTATCAATATATACAAACAATGTGTGTGAAACAATTTGTAATAAAATTGAAATATATAAAAATATGAAAATAAGGTTTCTGGTAGAAGTGGTAAAAAAGGTAAAAGTACAACAAAAACGTCTGTACTATACCCTACATTGTGTTTTAGCCCCTCTAATGAAAATTTTGATAAATTAGCCCATGTAAATTAGTTGAGTGAACAAAATAGCTCCTTCGTTGAAATTGCACCGTTAATTTTTTTTATGTTTAAATATAAGTTATAATAACAAATTTAGCCTCCAACATTTACACATTTAATCAATTTGCCCCTTACTCTTTTATTGGAAGTAAATTAGAAATTTTTTAAACTAATAAGGTTAAATAGTTAAAAATGCCTTCGTAAAAAAATTAAAATAAAACCAATTAAGCCCATTTAAATTTTTAAAAATCATAAAAATTAAAAACTAAATTCATGATAAAAATGTAAAATAGATAAATGAATCGAAAGAATAGAGTTTAGGAAAATGCTTGATTTGTATTATGAACGAGAATGAATCCATAAAGTCTGATTGTGTCTACAAATCAGATTTCCCAAGATAAAAATAAAGATCAAACTGTAATAAACCTAAATCCTAAGAAAAATAGAAAAACTAAACTACAATAAAGAGAGAAAGTATATGCTAAGCAATTGGTGTCTAAAACATGTGCCAAAGGAACCTATTTATAGATTTTAGGTGGTCGTCGACCTTAACCCAAGGTTTGATGATGTTCCAGAGCTTTAACTTTAAAATAAATAGAACCCAAATACAAGAGTCCAAAATAATTACAATAAAATCCACATTACATTTCTTGGACCCGAATGTAGCCCAATTACAAACTACAATGGCCCAAATGGGCCCAAACTTTACACTACCCTAAGGCCTAAATCTTAATCTGTTACAACTGGTGCTGTTGCCACCTTCCCCTCAGCCAACCAGGGTCCGCCACGTCAGCCACTAATTGTTACCTTCAGTTGCAACTTGCACTGCCACCAGCTGATGTAATCACCACTGCCACCGTCGCCGAGCCTGCAAGAAGAGAAAGCAGATTAGAAAGGCATTTAGTTGCATAGGACAAAAGGAAATGATAGAAAATTCGGCTATAAGAGCCAAAATTGAACGTTTGTAAAGGACCTTTTTTTTTTGGATCTGAAAAAAAAAGAAATAAAAAAAACTTAAGTCTTTAATCCCTATAGATGTTCTGTTCTTTCATCAGTATTTGATAGCACGAATCGGCACCCAACAACTGAAACAGAATCAAAGCATCAAGCCTTGAAACCAACCAGGTACATTTAAGGCATTTAATGCCGTTCGCGTTTCAAAATTCTAAAACCATCAGTTTTCTTTTAAGTGCATATTAATACATGCATTCAATACCCCGAGGCATTTATTGTTTTTGATTTTGCAAAACATATCAATGAACGGTATTAATAATAATAATAGTCATAATCTCATTAATAATAATATCATAGCATTAAATAATAACATAATAATTAATATTAATAATTAAAAATAGAAAACGAAAAGACAGAAGCACTTCCCTCTTGTTGCGCCGTTGCCGGAGCTGCCACAAAGCGTCGACCGCGCCCTAGTACGCGCGGATCTGCAAAAAAAATATGAAAATGGATCATAGGCAATAATAATGATAAAGATCGAAAACTTTCTCCTGTCTCAGATCTCCGACCTATACATTAAAACTCAGATCTGGGTTTCGAAACCAACCCGAAAACCCAGATCCCTCTTTTAAAACCGAACTCACTAAAAAGGGATATGAGTACAAAAGGACGTTACCTATTGACGTTCAGAAATGGAGGTGGACAGAGATAAAGAGGAGGCTCGTCTTCGACGGCGCGTGCACCGGAAGACCCCCGGTCGTGACACATGATGACCACGCGTGGGGGCCTGCGGTCCGCGTGCGATCCTAAGCGCGACAGACGGCGACCGACTCGATTGACCGAGGCACGGCCGGCTGGGCGAGGGCGAGAGGGTTGTTTGGAGAGGTTTTCGTTTTTTTTTAAGAAGGGGCGAAAGGAAATGCTTTTTTTTCTGAAATAGGGTTTTTATAGGCCTTCCAGAACGATGCCGTTTTGAGGGCTGAGCTTCAGCCTTGAAACGACATCGTTCTGAGCTTTTACCCGAATCCGACCCAGAGTCCGATCCAACCCGACCTAGGATCCGCGTGTTTTTAAAGGAAGGGTTATTTATGCGTCCGATCCTTCCGCTTTTTCTCAAATTTTCAATCAGAGCCTTCTCGTACTTTTAATTAATTTCATATTAGCCCACCTATTTTCAATGTTTTCTAATTTAATCCTTGACCCTTTTTGAAAGCACCGGAGGCTGCCACGTGTAGTTGTTTGGGTTTATTTTTACAAACAGTCCCTTTTCTTTTTAATTTGTCTTAATTTAATCCTCAAATCGAGTTCGTTTTAATTACGAAATCGCCTCGAAAATTTTCACTAGTTTTCAAAATAGTCCTATGACTTCAGGATGCCTGAGGGGCTGCCACGTGTCACCCGTATTTGGTTTTATTACCCCGGAGGTCCCTAAACCTTCCAAAAATTACCATTTTACCCCTGAACTTCCAAAAATCTCATTTTTGACCCCGAATCTTCCAAAAATTACTATTTTACCCCCAAACTTCCAAATATCCAATTTTTGACCCCGAATCTTCCAAAAATTACTATTTTACCCCCAAACTTCCAAAATCCCATTTTTGACCACGAATCTTCCAAAAATTACAATTTTACCCTCGAACTTCCAAAAATCCCATTTTTAACCCCGAACCTTCTAAAAATTACCATTTTACCCCTGAATTTCCAAAAATCCCATTTTTAACCTCGAATCTTCCAAAAATTACTATTTTACCCCTAAACTTCCAAAAATCCCATTTTTAACCTCGAACCTTCTTAAAAAAATACCATTTTACCCCCAAACTTCCAAAAATCCCATTTTTGACCTTGAATCTTCCAAAAAATACTATTTTCCCCCCGAATTCCCAAAAATCCCATTTTTAGCCCTGAATCTTCCAAAAATTACCATTTTACCCTCGAACTTCCAAAAATCTTATTTTTGATTCCGAACATTCCAAAATTACCATTCTGCCACTCCGTGTATCCGAAAGGTCTCATTTCAAACTCCGACTGCACCTTTTCTTCTTTCTCATCAACATTCACATTTTTATTATGCACTCGTGTTTTGTATCCTTGATTTCTTTCGTGAATAACCTATCTTCTTATTTACCTTGCTTCGCGTTATTTAATATCCATCATTAACTGCTTATTCTTGTTAAACTCGCATGCTTGTTTTCGAAATTGTCCTTTTTTACAAAAACTTTAATATCAAGGCAATATTCTTTTATTTCGGGTTCCGAAAATTTGCGCCTTAACTCACTAGGTGCAATTTTTCTTCAAATCGAAGTAATCGAATACCCTTAATCGAGGCAATGTTTTCTTATCTTCGATTCCGAAATATTGTGCCTTAATTTACTAGGTGCAACCTTTCTTCAAATCGAGATAATAAAAAATCCTTCTCGCAAAAGTTTTCACAAAGGAAAGCTCATTATTTCTTGATCTCGAAATGTCGTGTCCTAACTCACTAGACGTAGCTTTTCTTCCTCGATCACTCTGAAGTAGTGGGATTTTCAAACAAACTCGATTTCCTTTAAACTTAGCTCATGCATTCAAGGATCGTATTTTTAAGCTTTATTTGAACTTTTAAATGTCACAAATTAAGAACCGAAAATAATCAATACGGTACCAATTTGGGCGCATGAGGGTGCTAATCCTTCCTCATGCGTAATCGACTCCCGAACCTATTTTTTTGGATTTCGAAGACCTACATGTTTTCAAAACGGTTTCTAAAATGTTTTGTGGTGATCCAATCACACCAAATAAAGGATTGGTGGCGACTCCCATTATTTATCAATTTTAAATGATTTTTCTACGAGACACGTCGTTCGTAAAGAAAAAAAGATGGTTTCGATAGCTGGCGACTCCATTGGGGACTTTAAAAGAAACGAGAGTCAAGCCAAAATTAATTATTTTCGGGTATTCTTTAGAAACTTTTAAAAGCTTTATTTTTGTGTAATATGTGATCCTTGACATCTTTTATGACATGATATTGCTATTACAAATTTGCATACATCTGCATATGATATTACCCTAATAAGTGGAAGCCTGAAACTACTCCTTCGTGAGGTCTTCACCTCCGTGCAGGATAGTGGATTGCTTTCGGGATTACAAAGTACCCTTGTTTTCGTGAAGTTTTCACTTCCGTGCAAACATGTGGGAAATGCGTCCCCCTAAACCGAACTCATCCGTATGATATTGTAATGGGTGATGGATTGAGGAATCTGCTAGTTTGGGTACCTCTACTTTAGGGCCTAAAACCACATGTAAGTGAGACGTAGAAACCTGCTCTAAAAGGAGTTGTGTTAAACCATTTAGCAACCTTCCGAATTAGACTCTTAGGTTTTATGCTTTACTTGTATTTTGATATTGTTGTACTTCGCTAACCGGTATTTTGTCTCTGTCTGCATTGCATTTCATCATTATACATAGAGAAGGTATAAGACTCAAAAGTTCAGTTACCGATAATAGAATTAATCATGGAAAACAAGTACTTTGATAAAGTGGAGGACAATATGGTCGTGCGCATGTGGTCGGAGGAAACTCAACGCCAAAAAGGAGACAACTTAGTGGAAGGATACGAGTTCGAGCTTTGGGATTACACCAGGATCAGTACGGCTCAAAACAATGTGCTCAAATTGAAGGAGATCTGGGACAATTGGGACAATAACATGAAGCAGACCTTTTACCAAGAATACGGAGATTTACCGTACTTGTGCAAAATTAAAGTGGACAAATCCCTCTTTAGAGCCTTAACACAGTATTGAAATTCAGCCTACAATTGCTTCACCTTCGGGAATATAGACATGACACCGACGATAGAAGAATACATCACTTTGCTCCGTTGTCCGAAAATGTCAGTAAATAAGGCTTACTCTAGAGCTCCAAATCTCCCGACCATGGTTAAAAGATTAATAAACATCACGGGCATGAGTGAGCAGTGGGTTGCAGCTCGAGTTAAGGTCAAGGGCGATAACAAGTGCATCACATGGAAGAGCTTGCGAGATTTAATATGGGCCCATCCAGATGTGAAGAAGAAGATCGACATTTTAGCCCTAAGTATCTATGAGTTGGTCATTTTTCCAAAAGCCTTGGGACATATAGAGGACGCGGTGATAGATTTGTTTGATAGATTAAGTAAAAGAGTGACACCCGTCCCGGCTATACTAGCTGAAACTTTCAGATCCCTGAATGCATGCAGAAAGGAAGGCGAAGGTCGATTTATCGCCTGTGCACCGCTACTGATAGTATGGTTTCATAGTCACTTTTGGAAAACAGAAAAAGTCTCCTATCAGTACTTATCTAAAGATTACTCCCCTTTGAAAGAGTTCGTGGCCACACAGAGACAAGAAAGTTTCTCAGAAGAAAAATGGATGGCCATACTTCAAAGCCTCAAAGACGAAGACATAGAGTGGCGAGCACCATGGTTTATTCTTGATGAAATATTATATTGATGCGGAGATCTCGACTGGGTCCCATTAGCCGGGATATGGGGAGCAACTGGATATGCACCGTTGCTAGTTTCAAGACAATACATATCAAGACAGTTCATACCCGCGACGCAGGGGATAGCTTAATGTGAATTCATGTACCGGGGAGAAAACAATAAGAAAAGGATTCGGGAAATCTCAAATGCGTGGAACCAGGTTCGAAAAATGAAAGCATTCGGCACCAATCCCATGATGACTGCAGAATATAATTGGTGGAGAAACAGAAGGGTCAATGATAACATTCCCGTGTCGAACCCAGAAATTGTCCCCCCAATTGAAGAACACTTGCAGGTAGTTCCGACTGAATTAGAGATAATTAAACAGGATTTTGAAAAGAGAAATGCTGAGATGGGGAAAATGATAGAAAAACTGGAAGAAGAGAAGGTGCTCTTAGGACTAAACGTTGATGTTCAGAAGCTGGAGGCTAAAAAATTAAGGAAAAGGAAGAATAAGGCTGAAGAAGATCTGAGCAGCCTAAAGAAGGACAATAAAAAACTTCGATTATCAATGAGAACCGCCGGTTTGGGTAAAACATCAGAGCAATGGCAGCAGGAAATCCACGAAGAGAAAAATAAAACAAGTCACTGGAAAAATAAATTCCAAGAAGCCCAAGTCCAGGAAAATGCTATGAAGAGCAGCCTTCTGGAAAGCCAAGCCGAAGTAGCTGAATTAAAAGCTCGAGTAGGAGAGTTGGGGGAGTCCTTGTATAGGCATCGTAGCCGGAATTTAGTAATGGAGTTAAAGGCAGGCCGAGCCGAGATTGAGAGACTAAATGAGAGGGTAGAAGAGTTAAAGGCCTCTTTGCAGAATAGTGAAATACGAATTGAGATTCTGAAAAGAACATTGGATACAAATGATTGGCATTTTCAGCAAACTCAAAAGGAAGTCAGAGAAAGGGATTATGTCATGGGTGAAGCTTTAAAAATCCGCGGAGTAGCTGACCACGTGCAGACCCTAACAGTTGAAGCAGGATAATTAAGCATACAGTACGAGACGAAGACTGAACGAGGACAGAAACTGTCAAAACTCTTTAAAAAAGTCAAGGTACTGAGCATCAAAGCAAGACCGTTTATGTAATTTACTTTATGATAAGGAACTTGTTATCCAAATGAAGTTTTCTAAATGGAAAGTGAATTATAAGTCAATACCTTTCTCCTGCATGCATGCATCATATTTACGTCACAATTTTGTATACTTCTGCATAACAATCCTTACTCATTAAATTCACCAACCAGAACTACATCAGTAACCATTGAAAACTCACACCGGTATAATACTCGAAAGAAAACCAAAGCCATGGAACAAAGACTTGAACAAATTCAAAAGGAATTCCAAGACCAGATGCAAGAACACATCCAAGAGCAAATGAGCATGATGTGTAGAGAAATGAAGAATCAATTCATGGAAGTACAAAAGAGCTTGATGAACGAATTATCACAAGTAAAACAAAGCATGGCTGACAAAGGGAAAAGCCCAACCATTGAGGAAGAAGAGGACTCGATGGTCCCGCCAGGCTTTACTCCCCTTCATAACTCAGTATCGCAAGAAATGCCGACACGGGAGCCCACTATTACCATAAGGACACAGCAACCAGCCATAGGCACGTCACGACCGGCTAATTGTCCAACTGGATCAGGGTCAAACCCAGAGGATAATGCCGTAAATCTGGGTGTTCCGGACTTTGACGAAATGATAAAAGAAAGTCTTCCCAGGCAAATAGAAGAAAAATACAGGCGTTTAGAAGAGAAAATTGACGCGATGCAAGGGGTTGAAACCGCCTATGGGGTAGATGCCAAAGAACTAAGTTTGGTTCCGGATCTAGTGCTCCCGCCCAAATTCAAAACTCCGAAATTTGAAAAATATGGTGGGACGAGTTGCCTTGAAGCTCACCTAACCATGTTTGTAGAAAGATGGCGGGGTATGTACATAACGACCAACTATTAATTCATTGTTTTCAAGACAACCTGACCGGGTCAACGGTCAGATGGTACAATCAGTTAAGCCGATCAAAAATCCACTCGTGGAAAGAATTGACACAAGCTTTCTTAAAACAATACGACCATGTAATAGAAATAGCCCCTGATTGGCTTACGTTGCAGAACATGGAAAAGAAGTCGAATGAGAGCTTTAAAACATATGCACAAAGGTGACGCGAGGTGGCAACACAAGTACAACCACCGCTAATGGAAAAGGAGACGACAATGCTATTTGTCAACATACTCAGGGCTCCTTACCTAAATCATCTACTAGGAAACGCTACCAAGAGTTTCTCCGATATGGTCATGTCAGGGGAAATGATTGAAAGTGCGATCAAAGCCGGTAAGATTGAGACCGGAGAAAACCCTAAAAGGCCTGCCCCCAGAAAAAGGGATAATGAGGTCAATAATGCAAGCATATACAGACTTGGTTACACCAGACCCTTCGTGACAAGTTAGCCAAAGACTCCAATAGGCAATTATCAAAATGCCTCGCGACAGGAGGCAGGCACTAGGCTGAATAGGGGAAGAATCCAATATACCCCTCTTCTAATGTCATATAGGGAACTTTACAAAGTATTATACGATGCGCATGAGGTAGCTCCTCAACATGTGAAACCGTACAAGCCCCCATTCCCGGCTTGGTATGATGCAACAGCTCACTGCGAATATCATGCAGGGGCAGAAGGGCATTCGATCGAAAATTGCCCCGCCTTTAAAAGACGAGTTGAAGGACTCATAGAGCACGGAATCGTAAAGTTAGAAGAGCCGACAAAACCCAATATAGCTGGAAATCTACTGCCTAATCACCCAGAGCAAGGGGTGAACGCCTTGCTAGAAGAAGGAGCCCGGAAAATTAAGAGAAATGTTGAAGAAATCAAGTCTCCGCTCCGGTGGGTATGGAAGGAGTTGGTTAAATAAGGGATAGTCTTGTGCGATAAAGAGAATATGATAATAGGGGACGATGACCACTGCGAGTTTCACGCCGTCGAAGGGCATAAAATTCAAAGTTGCAACGAGTTCAAAGCCGTGGTCCAGATGATGATGGACAATCGAGAGCTGAAATTCTTTGAATAAGGAGCGAAAATTAATGATATTTGCGCCTCTGAGGACGGGACGGCTAAGACTTACAGGAGCAATCATCCCAAGGTGATTATTCGTGGCATGACAAGAGAACAAACAATTCCCCGCATTATTATACAAAGGCCCGCAACGTTTTCTTATAAAGACAGTAGGAAGGTCTCATGGAGTTACAATTGCAATGTAACCGTACCAAAGGAGGGGGAACCCAGGAAGGATATTAATCTTGTTACCCGGAGCGGTAAGAATTATGACATTGTGAATAAAGAAAAAGAGGTCAGTAAAGGGAAAACTAGAATGTGCGAGCCTGAGGAGGAAACGACCAGCAAGCCAGAAACACCCATCATTGAGCTTATGACCGAGAATGAAGCGAAGGAGTTTTTAAAGTTCTTAAGACATAGTGAATATAGTGTAGTAGAGCAACTACACAAACAGCCTGCTCGTATATCAATCTTGTCATTGCTCTTAAGCTCGGAAGCTCATCGAAGCGCACTAATGAAAGTGCTAAACGAAACCTATGTAGCAAATGACATCTTCGTCAGCAAACTAGATCGATTGGTCAATAATGTGAGTGCTGATAACTTCATTTCGTTTAGCGACGATGAAATAACACCAGGAGGAATAGGGTCCACCAAGGCTCTACAAATCACTACCCGTTGTAAAGGGTATACGCTACCTGGAGTACTCATAGACAATGGTTCAGCCCTGAACGTGCTACCACTAGCTACACTGCAAAGATTGCCAATCGATAGCTCTCACATGAAAGGGTGTAACAACGTAGTAAGAGCATTTGATGGGATAGAAAGGAAGGTAATAGGGAAGATTGAAATACCCCTTCAAATTGGGCCAAATACGTATGAAGTAGATTTTCTAGTGATGGACATCAGGCCCACTTATAACTGTCTGTTGGGAAGACCATGGATCCATTCAGCTGGGGCAGTACCTTCCTCTTTGCACCAGAAAGGAAGCTAATAAATGAAGGGTTGCTGATCACTATTAATGCTGAGGAGGAAATAATCGCATCCATAACAAGCGATTCACCATACGTGGGAATAAACGAGGAGGCTGTGGAATGCTCATTCCGCTTACTAGAGTTTGTCAACGCAACCTTCATTTCAGAAGGGAGGAATATACCTGTGCCTACAATATCATCAACTATTAGGATGGGTTTGAAATTGACAGTCGGGAAAGGAGCAAAACCTGGGAAAGGACTGGGAAAATACCTCCAAGGAAGAGTTAATGTGCTAATGCTAACAGAAAAACGGGATCGTTATGGCCTGGGATACAAGTCAGACGCAAGACAAAAGAGAAAGGAGTTGGAGAAGAGACAAGAAAGAAGGAGGGCCAGACTGGTTGGAAGGGATATCTCGTGGGAACCCATGGCTTTCCCACATATCTATAAGACTTTCGTCTTAGGAGAGGTGATTAACCAGCAGGAAAAGAAACGAGTGACAATTGGAACTAAAGAGAGCATTGTAAAAGATCTAAACATTAATGCTATATCAGATGAAGGAAAGGAGGGGAATCTATAGAGATTGGTCCGTGTGTACCAGGAAATGCCCTGAATAATTAGACCGTGGAGGAACTCCCTGTAATTTTTAAGATTTCCTCAGAGTAATGCTCGAAAACACCTATTGCTTTAGGCTCGAAAGCAATACGGATCTTTTTGTAAAAGAGGCTCATGGTCATTACTCAGTTATTTTAAATGAAAATGCATTTTTCATTCCTCTCCATAATCATTCTTTAAATTCCTTAATTCAGCTTAATAAACCATTCATATATATCCAACAAATAAGATTAATTCTTCTTCAATAACATACTCATACACATACCACATAGTCATTCTTTCACAAATTCATTTCGCCTTTTGGACCTTTCTTTCATTCTTTGACAGATCCTCAGATATCAATAATATAAGCAATCCTGACGCTAACTTAGAACCCCACTTCGAGCAAGATATGTGTTTAGAGGAACTTCAGGACCTTGAAGATAATCAAGATTGCGATTTACCTTCGGATCTGTTAAGAATGATGAAACAGGAAGAAAGACAGATCCTCCCTCATGTTGACCCAGTAGAAGTTATTAATCTGGGGCACGAAGATGAAGAGAAAGAGGTGAAAATCGGGACAAGTATCTCCGCAGAAAGCAGAAGGAGTCTGATCAAGCTGCTTCAAGAGTTCCAAGATATTTTTGCATGGTCTTACCAAGACATGCCCAGCTTAAGTACTGACATTGTAGTGCATAAGCTTCCTATAAAGGAAGAAAACAGGCCTGTGCAGCAAAAACTTCGGAGGATGAGACCGGATGTGTTGTTAAAAATAAAAGAAGAAGTCAGGAAACAATTTGATGCCGGATTCCTGCAGGTGGTTAAATATTCTGAATGGGTAGCTAATATAGTCCCCGTTCCCAAAAAAGATGGGAAGGTGCGTATGTGTGTAGACTATCAGGATTTAAATAAGGCTAGCCCAAAGGATAATTTTCCTTTGCCCCACATCGACACTCTAGTTGATAATACGGCAGGACATTCCTTATTTTCGTTCATGGATGGCTTCTCTGGGTACAACCAGATAAGAATGGACCCTGAGGATATGACCAAAACTACTTTTGTTACACTATGGGGAACATTTTGTTACAAAGTGATGCCTTTCAGATTAAAAAATGCAGGGGCTACTTATCAGAGGGCTATGGTGACTCTGTTCCATAACATGATGCACAAAGAAATTGAGTTTTATGTCGATGACATGATTGCGAAATCTCAAACGGAGGAGGAACATGTAAGAATCCTGAGGAAGTTATTTGGAAGGCTAAGGAAATATCAATTAAAGTTGAATCCAGCCAAATGCACTTTCGGAGCCACATCAGGAAAATTGTTGGGATTTGTGGTCAGCAAAAAAAGAATTGAAATTTACCCGGATAAAGTCAAAGCTATATAAGAATTACCACCACCCAGCACTCAAAAAGAAGTTCGAGGGTTCTTAGGAAGACTAAATTACATCGCTTGGTTCATCTCACAGTTGACTGAGAAATGCAATCCTATCTTCCGCCTGCTTAGAAAGCGCAACCCGGGTGTATGGGATAATGAAAGTCAGGAAACCTTTAATAAGGTCAAAGACTATTTATCCAAGGCTCCCATCTTGGTACCTCCGATTCCTAATAAGCCATTGATCATGTACTTAACAATCTTTGAAAACTTCATGGGATGTGTACTAGGCCAACATGATGAATCTGGAAAGAAAGAAAGGGCGATATATTATCTCAGCAAGAAATTCACCGATTGCGAGACACGATATTCACCCATTGAGAAATTGTGTTGTGCACTCGTCTGGACTACACGTAGATTAAGACAGCACGTGCTATATCACACCACTTGGTTGATTTCAAAATTGGATCCTCTGAAGTATTTAATAGAGTCAGCAGCATTGAATGGGAGATTAGCTTGATGGCAAATCCTGCTCTCTGAATTCGACATAGTCTATGTCAATCAGAAAGCAATAAAAGGAAGTGTCATAGCAGATTTCCTAGCAAGTAGGGCTTTAGAAGACTATGAGCCTATAGACTTCGATTTCCCGAATGAGGACTTGATGTATGTTGCGGCCACAGAAAGGGCAATCACGGAAGAATGATCTTGGAAGATGAATTTCGACGGAGCCTCAAACGCCACAGGTAATGGGTTCGGGGCAATCTTGGTATCACCAGAGGGAGATCATTACCTTTTCACCAGCAAGCTTGATTTTGATTGTACAAACAATATGGCTGAATACGAAGCATGTATATTGGGAATCCGTGCGGCCATAGAACGGGGAATCAAAATTTTGGAGATTTATGGAGACTTTGCACTGGTAATCTATCAACTAAAAGGAGAATGGGAAACGAGGGATTTCAAGTTAATGGACTATCGCAAATTGGTTCTCGAATTGATCACCGAATTCGATGACGTCATGTTCCATTACCTCCCGCGGGAATAGAACCAGATGGCAGACGCTCTTGCCACTCTAGCCTCAATGATTAAGGTGAGTAGGATGGAAAACGTGAAGCCCATTCAGATGAGTATCTATGAAGTGTCTGCTCATTGTTGCAATATTGAGACAGAGGATGGAGAGGAAAAAGATGATCACCCGTGGTACTAGAATGTTCTTCAGTTTGTGAGAGACCAAAAGTATCCCGAGCAAGCCTCAGAAAATGAAAAAAGAACACTACGAAGACTAGCCAGTGAATATGTTCTGGACGGGGAAATCTTGTACAAAAGGAGAAAAGATCAAGTGTTGCTAAGATGTGTCAATGCAATTTAAGCTAAAAAGATTTTAGAAGAAGTTCACGAAGGCATTTGCGGGACAGACGCTAATGGTTTCATGATGGCCCGACAAATAATGAGGTTTGGATATTACTGGGCTAGTTTGGAGGGCGATTGCATCAACTATGCCAAGAAGTGCCATAAATGCCAGATTTATGGGGACAAGATCCATGTACCTCCGTCACACCTTCATGTCATGACCTCTCCCTAGTCTTTTTCTATGTGGGGCATGGATGTCATCGGGCCAATTTCTCCTAAGGCTTCTAATGGCCATAGATTCATCTTTCTGGTGATTGATTACTTCACTAAATGGGTAGAGGCAACCTCATACGCGAATGTCACCAAGACTGCGGTTAGTAAGTTCCTAAAGAAGGAAATTATTTGCCGATATGGGATGCTCGAAAGGATCATATCCGATAATGCCCTCAATTTGAACAACAGCACGATAAAAGAGGTTTGTGAATAGTTCAGAATTAAGCATCATAATTCTTCTCCCTATCGCCCAAAAATGAATGGAGCTGTGGAGGCAGCCAATAATAATATCAAGAAGATTGTGGCCAAAATGACTGAGACTTACAAAGACTGGCACGAAAAATTACCATTTGCCCTCTTTGCCTACAGAACTTCAGTCAGAACTTCTACTGGGGCAACACCATTCTCGTTGGCATACGGTATGGAAGCAGTCTTACCTATTGAGGTTGAAATACCCTCTCTTCGAGTCTTAACAGAGCTTTAACTTGACGAGGCTGAATGGGTCCAAGCTCGATACGACCAGTTGAATTTAATAGAGGAAAAGAGATTAAAAGCCATTCGCCACGGCCAGATGTACCAGAAAAGAATTATGCGAGCTCACGACAAAAAAGTTCGTCCCAGGGAGTTCTATGAGGGAGATCTAGTTTTGAAAAAGATAGTTCCCATACACAAAGATTTCCGCGGGAAATGGATGCCCAATTGGGAAGGGCCTTACGTGGTAAAAAAAGTTTTCTCAGGAGGAGCTCTCATCTTAACAGAAATGGACGGCAAGGAGCTATACAACCCCGTCAATTCAGACTCGGTAAAAAAATACTTTGCTTAGAAACGAAATGGGAATTGAGATAGTACTCTAGGTTTCAGGATGAAAACTCGCAAAGGGCGTCCTAGAACCAAGGGAATTTGAGTTGAAAACCCGCGAAAGGGCGGCTCAAGTCCAAGAACGGGTCGACGAGAAAGAAGGAAGTTACAACTTGGAACATCAACATAGTACTCTAGGTCTTCTAGACACATATTTGAGCTAGAGTGATTCACAAGCAAGTTGGCACAGAGTAGCTTATTTTGCGATACCAAGGGCAACCAATTTTTCTTTTCTTCACTGTTTACTTGACAATCTTCAATTAATGATTATTTCCTTTGATCCTCCTTTCAATATTGTTTCATTCAATCCTCTTTTTAACAGGATTCTTGGAATACGACTTTGTTTCTGCACAATTTTGTCCAAGCATTTTGCATCTAAATAACGGGTAATGAACTAATAAATCATACAAAAGTTATGAGCATTATTCTGGAGTTTTCAGAAATTACAAGAAGCTCGAAACAAGATCACCAATAGGAAGACAAGCTTAAAGAACAAACAGTTCCGGAATTACCTAGAAAAGACGGAGCAACACGTCAAAGACAATATTTGGACGGGCGACAAATCGTGCCGACCTGAATAAATAATAAATCTGACATTCATCATATACATTCATACGAGTTAGAAGCATTGAATTCATTCTAATCATGACTTTCTAATTTAAGTCTACATAGAAACCTATGGAAGCATGTTTCACAGGTCACGCGCATCCGCTAGGCGAAATAAATCAGTAAGATCACCAAGCTGGAAAGGTATGGGACTCCAATCACGGGGCAGATTGCGATTATCCAACAAGACGACGCGGTCATCTTCCTGATGAGATACTGAGAAAAAGACCAAACCAAACCCACGCTCGATGTGAGCAGGTCTTCGGATCCCAGCTTCCGAATGACACACCGAGAAGCAGGTGGAAGTAATAAATGGTTAGCTTCCTGATGAGATACTGAGAAGTGAATCAAATTCGCCTTCCTGATGAGATGCAGAGAAGCGAGTTGAAACAAACGGCGCGGTCATCTTCCTGATGAGATACTGACAAAAAGACCAAACCAAACCCACGCTCGATGTGAGCAGGTCTTCGGATCCCAGCTTCCGGATGACACACCGAGAAGCAGATTGAAGCAATAAACGGTTAGCTTCCTGATGAGATACGGAGAAGTAGACCAAATTCGTTTTCCTGATGAGATACAGAGAAGCAGATTGAAACAAACGGCGCGGTCATCTTCCTGATGAGATACTGAGAAGAAGACCAAACCAAACCCATGCTCGACATGAGCAAAATCTTCGAATCCCAGCTTCCTAATGACACACCGAGAAGCAGATCGAAGCAATAAAAGGTTAGCTTCCTGATGAGATACTAAGAAGTGAACCAAATTTGTCTTCTTGATGAGATATAGAGAAGCGGATTGAAACAATGATTGGATCATCTTCCTGATGAGACACTAAGAAGAAGACCCAAACGAGGCTCGAAACGAGCAAATCTTCCAGATGAGGTACTAAGAAGTGAACCAAATTCGTCTTCCTGATGAGATACAGAGAAGCGGATTGAAATAATGATGGGATCATCTTCCTGATGAGACACTGAGAAGAAGACCCAAACGAGGCTCGAAACGAGCGAATCTTCCAGATGAGGTACTGAGAAGTGAACCAAATTCGCCTTCCTGATGAGATACAGAGAAGCAGATTGAAACAATGATGGCATCATCTTCCTAATGAGACACTGAGAAGAAGACCCAAACGAGGCTCGAAACAAGCAAATCTTCCAGATGAGGTACTGAGAAGTGAACCAAATACGCCTTCCTGATGAGATACAGAAAAGCGGATTAGAACAATGATGGGATCATCTTCCTGATAAGACACTGAGAAGAAGACCCAAACAAGGCTCGAAACGAGCGAATCTTCCAGATAGGGTACTGAGAAGTGAACCAAATACGCCTTCCTGATGAGATACAGAAAAGTGGATTGGAATAATGATGGGATTATCTTCCTGATGAGACACTGAGAAGAAGACCCAACGAGGCTTAAAACGAGCGAATCTTCCAAATGGGGTACTGAGAAGTGAACCAAATACGCCTTCCTGATGAGATACAGAAAAGCGGATTGGAACAATGATGGGATCATCTTCCTGATGAGACACTAAGAAGAAGACCCAAACGAGGCTCGAAACGAGCGAATCTTCCAGATGGGGTACTGAGAAGTGAACCAAATTCACCTTCCTGATGAGATACAGAGAAGCGGATTGAAACAGTGATGGGATCATCTTCCTGGTGAGACACTGAGAAGAAGACCCAAACGAGGCTCGAAATTAGCAAATCTTCCAGATGAGACACTAAGAAGCAGGTCAAAGCAATAAAACGGTTAGCTCCCTGAGGAGATACAGAAAAGTGAACCAAATCCTGATGAAACACAGAGAAATAGATCAAAACAAGAAATGCAATCATCTTCCTGATGAGATACTGAGAAGAATGCCAAGTCAATGAAACCAGACTCAGAGACTACGACGATGAACTCCAATCTCCTTGAATTTCAAGAGAATAGGAGTGAAATCACAGTAGCAAATTTTGTCTTTTTGAAATTATCTAAGAGCAAGATGAAGTCACAACATCAAAAATGAAGAGAAACTGATGTAGTGAAATTAAGCGATAGACGTAAAGCAAAGGGTGGACCAGTTGAAGAAAGAACAACTAAGACTAAATTGGGTTTGCTTTCGGATCTTTGCTCTATTCCCGTTACGCAACAACGAGCAAAGAGGGGCAGCTGTTGAAACCCAAATTCTGACTGGGCCCATACTCCCTTTAAATTTATTTTAAAAATTAAATTTGCTTAAAAATTTAAATTTAATTTAAGTTTAAAATTATTTTCAAATTTAAAGTTTAAAATAAATAGAACCCAAATACAAGAGTCCAAAATAATTACAATAAAGTCCACATTACATTTCTTGGACCCGAATGTAGCCCAATTACAAACTACAATGGCCCAAATGGGCCCTAACTTTACACTACCTTAAGGCCTAAATCCTAATCTGTTACAATTGGTGCTGTTGCCACCTTCCCCTCAGCCAACCAGGGTCCGCCACGTCAGCCACTAAATTGTTACCTCCAATTGAAACTTGCACTGCCACCAGCTGATGTAACCACCACTGCCACCGTCGTCGAGCCTGCAAGAAGAGAAAGCATATTAGAAAGGCATTTAGTTGCATAGGACAAAAGGAAATGATAGAAAATTCGGCTATAAGAGCCAAAATTGAACGTTTGTAAAGGACCTTTTTTTTTGGATCTGAAAAAAAAAGAAATCAAAAAAACTTAAGTCTTTAATCCCTATAGACGTTCTGTTCTTTCATCAGTATTTGATAGCACGAATCGGCACCCAACAACTGAAACAGAATCAAAGCATCAAGCCTTGAAACCAACCAGGTACATTTAAGGCATTTAATGCCGTTCGCGTTTCAAAATTCTAAAACCATCAGTTTTCTTTTAAGTGCATATTAATACATGCATTCAATACCCCGAGGCATTTATTGTTTTTGATTTTGCAAAACATATCAATGAACGGTATTAATAATAATAATAGTCATAATCTCATTAATAATAATATCATAGCATTAAATAATAACATAATAATTAATATTAATAATTAAAAATAGAAAACGAAAAGACAGAAGCACTTCCCTCTTGTTGCGCCGTTGCCAGAGCTGCCACAAAGCGTCGACCGAGCCCCAGTACGCGCGGGTCTGCAAAAAAAATATGAAAATGGATCAAAGGTAATAATAATGATAAAGATCGGAAACTTTCTCCTGTCTCCGATCTCCGACCTATACATTAAAACTCAGATCTGGGTTTCGAAACCAACCCGAAAACCCAGATCCTTCTTTTAAAACCGAACTCACTAAAAAGGGATATGAGTACAAAAGGACGTTACCTATTGACGGACAGAAATGACGGCGGACGTAGATAAAGAGGCGGCTCATCTTCGACGGCGCGTGCACCGGAAGACCCCCGACCGTGACGAACGATGACCACGCGCGGGGGCCTGCGGTGCGCGTGCGACCCTACGCGCGACAGACGGCGACCGACCTGATTGATCGAGGCACGACCGGCTGGGCGAGGGCGAGAGGGTTGTTTAGAGAGCTTTTCGTTTTTTTAAAAAAGGGGCGAAAGGAAATGCTTTTTTTTTTAAACAGGGTTTTTATAGGCCTTCCAGAGCGATGCCGTTTTGAGGGCTGAGCTTCAGCCTTGAAACGACATCGTTCTGAGCTTTTACCCGAATCCGACCCGGAGTCCGATCCAACCCGACCTAGGATCCGCGTGTTTTTGAAGGAAGGGTTATTTATGCGTCCGATCCTTCCGCTTTTTCTCAAATTTTCAATCAGAGCCTTCCCGTACTTTTAATTAATTTCAAATTAGCCCACCTATTTTCAATGTTTTCTAATTTAATCCTTGACCCTTTTTGAAAGCACCGGAGGCTGCCACGTGTCGTTGTTTGGGTTTATTTTTACAAACAGTCCCTTTTCTTTTTAATTTATCTTAATTTAATCCTCAAATCGAGTTCGTTTTAATTACGAAATCGCCCCAAAAATTTTTACTAGTTTTCAAAATAGTCCTCTGACTTCAGGATGCCTGAGGGGCTGCCACGTGTCACCCGTCTTTGGTTGTATTACCCCAGAGGTCCCTAAACCTTCCAAAAATTACCATTTTACCCCCGAACTTCCAAAAATCCCATTTTTGACCCTAAATCTTCAAAAAATTACTATTTTACCCCTAAACTTCTAAAAATCCAATTTTTGACCCCGAATCTTCCAAAAATTACTATTTTACCCCCAAACTTCCAAAAATCCCATTTTGACCCCGAATCTTCCAAAAAATACTATTTTACCCCGAACTTCCAAAAATCCCATTTTTAACCCCGAACCTTTTAAAAATTACCATTTTACCCCTGAACTTCCAAAAATCCCATTTTTAACCTCGAACCTTCTTAAAATTACCATTTTACCCCCAAACTTCCAAAAATCCCAGTTTTGACCTTGAATCTTCCAAAAATTACTATTTTCCCCCCGAATTCCCAAAAATCCCATTTTTAGCCCTGAATCTTCCAAAAATTACCATTTTACCCTCGAACTTCCAAAAATCCTATTTTTGATTCCGAACATTCCAAAACTACCATTCTGCCACTCCGTGTATCCGAAATGTCTCATTTCAAACTCCGACTGCACCTTTTCTTCTTTCTCATCAACATTCACTTTTTTATTATGCACTCGTGTTCTGTATCCTTGATTTGTTTCGTGAATAACCTATCTTCTTATTTACCTTGCTTCGCGTTATTTAATATCCATCATTAACTTCTTATTCTTGTTAAACTCGCATGCTTGTTTTCGAAATTGTCCTTTTTTACAAAAACTTTAATATCAAGACAATATTCTTTTATTTCGGGTTCCGAAAATTTGCGCCTTAACTCACTAGGTGCAATTTTTCTTCAAATCGAAGTAATCGAATACCCTTAATCGAGGCAATGTTTTCTTATCTTCGATTCCGAAATATTGCGCCTTAACTTACTAGGTGCAACCTTTCTTCAAATCGAGATAATCAAATATCCTTCTCGCAAAAGTTTTCACAAAGGAAAGCTTATTATTTCTTGATCTCGAAATGTCGTGTCCTAACTCACTGGACGTAGCTTTTCTTTCTCGATCACTCTGAAGTAGTGGGATTTTCAAACAAACTCGATTTCCTTTAAACTTAGCTCGTGCATTCAAGGATCGTATTTTTAAGCTTTATTTGAACTTTTAAATGTCACAAATTAAGACCCGAAAATAATCAATACGGTACCAATTTGGGCGCATGAGGGTGCTAATCCTTCCTCATGCGTAACCGACTCTCGAACCTATTTTTCTGGATTTCGAAGACCTACATGTTTTCAAAACGGCTTCTAAAACGTTTTGTGATGATCCAATCGCACCAAATAAAGGATTGGTGGCGACTCCCATTATTTATCAATTTTAAATGAATTTTCTACGAGACACGTCGTTCGTAAAGAAAAAAAGATGGTTTCGACAACAGTTTCAAAATTTCTTCACTCTGTTCCCTTCTTTGCGACATCAAGTCATCCGTGTTACGATGTAGTGATTAGTATTGGTTTAATATGCTTTCTAATAGTCTCTTTCACACTCACAAAGTGCGTTAGCTCACCCTTAAGCCTGATTTGACCCTTAAGGTCAATAAAAGACTCAAATTTATACATTTTTTTGAGTTCAATGAAAATTACTAAAGCATAATAAAAACCTAAAGAAAATGTTGAATTTCAAGCTCCTAAAATGTGAAAACTAGTTTAATATGTTACACCGAATTACGACAGATCAATGATATGGGTTAATAGGAAATATTAAAATTTGTTGAATTGTTACTTATAAATATTATTCGAGTTATATTGATGCAATTGAGTATAGTTCCTATTTGTATATGTGTCTAATTAAAAACAGGTTTATTCATTTTTTAAGAGTATGTTAATTAATTATCACTTTTGAATTTTAGATAATTTATTTGGAAGTTTTACTTGTATAAAACCAATTAGAATCGAAAAATTGATTTAAAAAAAAAAACCGAGCAACTTCGATGATTGATTTTATTTCTTCGGTTCAGGTCTATCATCTAGATTGGGTTGGAGAGATTACACTAGTATATTATTTTTTAAAATTTATATTTAAATTGAAACTCGTTTTTAAAATTAAGTTTTAAATAAGATTTTTTTTTCCATTAATAATATTTTTTTTTTACATTAATAATAAAAATAAAAAACTACTTTAAACATAGTTGATTAAATTATAATCAAAATTTAAAAATACAATCTCAACACAAATAACAAAATAAAATAATTATTTTTATTTAATAAAATAAATTTCCATTAAAAAACAACATAAAAGGCCAATGTATGTAATTACTAAAATTTAAAATAATATTGGTTTGGTTTTCATCTTTTTTTTTTCACTAGATTCTAGATTTTTTCCTTAACCCAATCGGTCCATGATTCCTTGGATTTATCATGTCTCTCAGGAGCTGGTGCGTCAGCTTTTGATTCTGTTGATGATGTAGGTGTTGGTTCAGCGGTCTCACCAACGACGGAATGGATTGAAACAACCACGATCATTGAGATCAAAACAACGACCAAAGCAATCCTTGCCATATTTGTATTTTGAGTTTATGTAAAAAAAAAAATTCAAGAGAAATGAATGTATTTATTTGTGTTTTGTTTTTTTTAAGAATATGAAATTATATAGTAAAATGTGATTGATGAATTTAAGATTGAAATCATGAAATATTTATAGCGTTTAAGAGGAGATATTTGCGACGAATCCATGAGTTTAGTGCCTAATGATCGAACACGTGTTTAACTGTTAAATAATTTCGCTTTTAAAAATACCAGAAAAGTCAATTCAAACCATTTTATTTGCTTCAATTTATCTAAGTTTTTTTTCTAAAATTAATATGGTACTTATAATTTTCGTATAAATATCATCAAAATTAAATAACATGTTTTTATCAATTCATTTTATCAACATGGCAATTCCACTTCTATAATATGTAAAGACTTATATCACACATAAATTTAAGTTATTTTTAATGTTCGCTCATGTATTAAAATTACCAAAATCAAATTAAAAAAATTAGAAATCATGTATTTAAAATATAGGAGCCTGTTTAAAAATAGCATACAATAAATAATAAAATGTAAGGTTTAAAACTAATAATAATTACATATATACAATATGTAAAAAATTAAAATAAAAAATTAGTTTAAATTGTGAGTAAATAATTAAATATGTAAATACATCATATTAATAATATTAAATTCACTATAATTGCTTATCATTATATTGTCATTTTTTAGTTGGTATCAAGTTGACTTGCAATTTCAACTCAATCAACGAGATTATCAATATATACAAACAATGTGTGTGAAACAATTTGTAATAAAATTGAAATATATAAAAATATGAAAATAAGGTTTCTGGTAGAAGTGGTAAAAAAGGTAAAAGTACAACAAAAGCACCTGCACTATACCTTACATTGTGTTTTAGCCCCTCTAATGAAAAAAATTGATAAATTAGCCCATGTAAATTAGTTGAGTGAACAAAATAGCTCCTTCGTTGAAATTGCACCGTTAATTTTTTTTATGTTTAAAGATAAGTTATAAGAACAAATTTAGCCTCCAACATTTACACATTTAATCAATTTGCCCCTTACTCTTTTATTGGAAGTAAATTAGAAATTTTTTAAACTAATAAGGTTAAATGGTTAAAAATGCCTTAGTAAAAAAATTAAAATAAAACCAATTAAGCCCATTTAAAATTTTAAAAATCATAAAAATTAAAAACTAAATTCATTATAAAAATGTAAAATAGATAAATGAATCGAAAGAATAGAGTTTAGGAAAATGCTTGATTTGTATTATGTACGAGAATGAATCCATAAAGTCTGATTGTATCTACAAATTAGATTTCCAAAGATAAAAATAAAGATCAAACTGTAATAAACCTAAATCCTAAGAAAAATAGAAAAACTAAACTACAATAAAGAGAGAAAGTATATGCTAAGCAATTGGTGTCTAAAACATGTGCCAAAGGAGCCTATTTATAGATTTTAGGTGGTCGTCGACCTTAACCCAAGGTTTGATGATGTTTCGGAGGTTTAAGTTGGATTGTTTTGACCTTAACGCCCATGTCTTGTATTTATTTCCTGTCCAGAGTCGATGTCGCGATGTACTAGGACTTGTGTCGCGACATAGAGGCCAATATGCTCTTCATTGAGGTGTCTTCAAGGGTATTTCGCGACACCCTCAAGTTGTGTCGCGACATTAAAGACAATTTCAAAATTTCTTCACTCTGTTCCTTTCTTTGCGACATCAAGTCATTCGTGTTACGACGTAATGATTAGTATTGGTTTAATATACCTTCTAATAGTCTCCTACACACTCACAAAGTGCATTAGCTCACCCTTAGGCTTGATTTGACCCTTAAGGTCAATAAAAGACTCAAATTTATACATTTTATTGAGTTCAATGAAAATTACTAAAACATAATAAAAACCTAAAGAAAATATTTAATTTCAAGCTCTTAAAGTGTGAAAACTAGTTTAATATGTTACACCGAATTATGACAGATCAATGATATGGGTTAATAGGAAATATTAAAATTTGTTGAATTGTTACTTATAAATATTATTCGAGTTATATTGATGCAATTGAGTATAGTTCCTATTTGTATATGTGTCTAATTAAAAACAAGTTTATTCATATTTTAAGAGTATGTTAATTAATTATCACTTCTGAATTTTAGATAATTTATTTGGAAGTTTTACTTGTATAAAACCAGTTAGAATCGAAAAATTGATTAAAAAAAGACCGAGCAACTTCGGTGATTAATTTTATCTCTTCGGTTCAGGTCTATCATCTAGATCGGGTTGGAGAGATTACACTAGTATATTATATAAAAAAAGTATGAGAATATATATATAAACTTTGAGTTCGTAATTACTTTTTAAAATTTATATTTAAATTAAAACTCGTCTTTAAAATTAAGTTTTAAATAAAATTTTTTTTCCATTAATAATTTTTTTTTTGACATTAATAGTAAAATTTTAAATAAAAAACTACTTTAAACATAGTTGATTAATTTGTAATCAAAATTTAAAAATACAATCTAACACAAATAATAAAATAAAATAATTATTTTAATTTAATAAAATAAATTTCCATTAAAAAACAACATAAAAGGCCAATGTATGTAATTACTAAAATTTAAAATAATATTGGTTTGGTTTTCATCTTTTTTTTTTTTTCACTAGATTCTAGATTTTTTCCTTAACCCAATCGGTCCATGATTCCTTAGATTTATCATGTCTCTCAGGAGCTGGTGTGTCAGCTTTTTCAGCTTTTGATTCTGTTGATGATGTAGGTGTCGGTTCAACGGTCTCACCAACAACGGAATGGATTGAAACAACCACGATCATTGAGATTAAAACAATGACCAAAGCAATCCTTGCCATATTTGCTTTTTGAGTTTATGTAAAAAAATTAAGAGAAAAGAATGTATTTATTTGTGTTTTATTTTTTTATGAATATGAAATTATTTAGTAAAATGTGATTGATTGATGAAATATTTATAGCATTTAAGAGGAGATATTTGCGACGAATCCATGAATTTAGTTCCTAATGACTGAACATGTGTTTAACTGTTAGATAATTTCGCTTTTAAAAATACCAGAAAAGTCAATTCAAACCAATGTATTTCCTTCCCTTTATCTCTTTTAAAAAAAAAAAAATTTAATATGGTTAACTTATAATTTTCGTATAAATATCATCAAAATTAAATAACTTGTTTTTATCAGATCATTTTATCAACATGACAATTCCAGTTCCATAATATGTAAAGCCTTATCTCATACGTAAGTTTAAGTTATTTTTAATGTTCGCTCATGTATCAAAATTACAAAAATCAAAATAAAAAATTAAAAATTATGTATTTAAAATGTAGGTGCGTATTTAAAAATAGCATACAATAAATAATAAAATATAGTGTTTAAAACTAATAATAATTAAATAGGTAAATGCAATATGTATTTATATATGCAATATGTAAAACATTACTTTAAATTGTGAGTAAAAAAATTAAATAGGTAAATGCACCATTTTAAGAATAGGGTTAAATATAAAATTAGTGTTTGAATTTGTCCACTTCTCTCAAATTGATACTTAAAATTTGTTTTATCTCAAATTGATCCCGAACTTTTTTTCAATACTCTGGTTTGGAACTATTAAAGTTTTTCTTTTCACTTTTTTTTTTCTGGTTCAATTCCTTTAAAAGTTTGTTCTTTTGGCTTAAATTTTTTACGGACTTCAACTTTTATGAATTTTCAATCAAAAATCTGTCCCTTTGAATAAAACAGAGCTCACAGTTCACAATGAAGGCTCTCTTTTCTTTCCTTTATTCTTCCATTTGTTTTAACAGTGTTAATTTCAATTGATTGTAGGCAAATTTTGTACTTAATTTAGCTGTTTTTTTCCCTCTTCTTTTAGATTACTGCAGTTTTCTATTTTCTTTTGCTTGTTTCTTTTATTATCACGCTCATAAGGTATTCCAGTTCCTTTTCTCGTTATACAATTTGCAGAGGGGATTATTTCTCTCCCTTCTTTAGAGCTTTCTAATCCATAGATGATAGTTCAATGCTTATTTATCTAATTATTGTTGATTGTCTCCCTTCAATCAGATGGTTATACTGAAACTAAGTTTATTGCCTTCATCCATGTTGGTGACCTTTTGATTCAATTCTGATGTCTTCCGTCTTACTCTGTTGTTCTGACCTCAGATACCTCGTAAAGTCCCGATGGTTTTGAGCAGGTTCATTTAGAAAGTTGATAATTTGGTGTTGATTAAAATTTCTAGCCATCAAAAGTTGGTTCTTTCTGGGGTTGATATATTAATATATTGCTATCAGTAAGATACTGATGGGGGCATTCTTCAGTTCAAATTATTCCAGGGCTGGAACGAGTGAACCCTTAGAGGTTTCACAAAATGAAACATGCAAGAGGCAGAAGTTGTCAACATGTCTTTGTGATGAGAACCCAAGATTTACATCAAGAATAAGAAGAAGGAATGACAGAAAAATGGGGAACTCAAAATAGAAAAAAGAAATTATTTTTTATTTTTTAGATTATGATGATATCATCATGATGTCATTTATGTCTTGTGTCACAATATTATTCTACCACGTGTCTCAGACTTAACGTCGTTAGTATCAGGTACCAAACCAGTGGACGGAAAAAAAAATTTAGGTACCAATCTGGGACAAAAAAAACTATAGGTATCAATCTGAAAAAAGTGGACAAGTTTAAGTACTAATTTTATTTTTAACCCTTAAAGGATATTAAATTCACTCCAATTGCTTATCATGATATTATTATTTTTTAGTTGGTATCGAGTTGACTTGTAATACCAACTTAATTAACGACATTATCAATATATACAAATAATGTGTGTGAAACAATTTGTAATAAAATTGAAATGTTTAAAAATATGAAAATAAGATTTTGGTAGAACTGGTAAAAAAGGTAAAAGTACAACAAAACTGCTTGTACTATACTCTACATAGCCCCATTAATGAAAAAAATTAATAAATTAGCCCATGTACATTAGATGAATGAACAAAATAACTCCTCTGTTGAAATTGCACCGTTAATTTTTTTTATGTTTAAATATAAGTTATAATAACAAATTTAGCCTCCAAAATTTACACATTTATTCAATTTGCCCCTTACTCTTTTATTGGAACTAAATTAATTTTTTTTTAAACTAATAAGGCTAAATGGTTAAAATTGCCTTAGTAAAAAATTTAAAATAAAACCAATTAAGCCCGTTTAAATTTTAAAAAATCATAAAATTATAAACTAAATTCATGATAAAAATGTAAAATTGATAAATGAATCGAATGAATAAAGTTTAGGAAAATGCCTGATTTGTATTATGAACGAGAATGAATCCACAAAGTCTGACTGTGTCTACACATCAGATTTCCCAAGTTAAAAATAAAGAACAAACTGAACTAAACCAAAATCCTAAGAAAAAGAGAAAAACTAAACTACAATAAAGAGAGAGAATTTATGCTAAGTAATTGGTGTCTAAAACATGTGCCAATGGAGCTTATTTATAGATTTTAGGTGGTGGTCGTCGTCATCCTTAACCCTAGGTTAGATGACGTTCTCGAGCTTGAAGTTGGATTGTTTTGACCAAAAAGCCTCTGTCTCGTAATGATTTCCCGTCCAGAGTCGATGTCGCAACGTACCAGGACTTGTGCCGCGACATAGAGGCCAATATTCTCCTCATCGGGGTGTCTTTAGGGGTATTTCGCGACACCCTCAGGCTGTGTCACAACATCAAAGACAGTCTTAGAATTTCTTCCTTCTGTTCCCTTCTTTTCGACATCAACTCATCCGTGTTGCGACGTAGTGATCAGTATTGGTTTAATATGCCTTCTAATGGTCTCTTACACTCTCACAAAGTGCATTAGCTCACCCTTAGGCCTCATTCTGTCCTTAATGTCAATAAAAGACTCTAATTTATACATTTTATTGAGGTCAATGAAACTTACTAAAACAATAAAAACCTAAAGAAAATGTTTAATTTCAATCTCCTAAAAATGCGAAAACTAATTTAATATGTTACACCGAATTACGACATATCAATGATATGAGTTAATAGGAAATCTTACTATTAGTTGAATTGTTACTTATAAATATTATTAGGGTTATATTATTGCAATTGAGTATATTTATAAGGGTTATATTATTGCAATTGAGTATAGTTCCTATTTATATATGTGTCTAATTAAAAACAAGTTGATTCATTTTTAATAGTATGTTAATCAATTGTTATTTCTGAATTCAAGATAATTTATATGGAAGTTTTACTTGTATAAAATCGGTTTAGAATCGAAAAATAGATTTAAAAAAGACCGAACAACTTCAGTGATTAATTTTATCTCTTTGGTTCAGATCTACCATCTAAGTCGGGTTGAAGGGGTTACACTAATATATTACATAAAAGAACATATGGATATATATATATATATATAAACCTTTTTTTTCCAAAATACTTTTTAAAATTTATATTTAAATTGAAACTCGTTTTTAAAATTAAGTTTTCAATAAGATTTTTTTCATTAACAATAATTTTTTTGTGACATTAATAATAAAATTTTAAATAAAAAACTACTTTAAACATAATTGATTAAATTATAATTAAAATTTAAAAATACAATCGCAACACAGATAATAAAATAAAATAATTATTTTAATTAAATAAAATAAATTTTCATTAAAAATAACATAAAAGGTCAATGTATGTAATTACTAAAATTTAAAATAATATTGGTTTCCATGTTTTTTTCACTAGATTCTAGATTTTTTCCCTAACCCAATCAGTCCATGATTCCTTGGATTTATCATGTCCCTTAGGAGCTGGTGCATCAGCTTTTTCAGCTTTTGATTCTGTTGATGATGTAGGTGTCGGTTCAGCGGTCTCACCAACGATGGAATGGATTGAAACAAACACTATCATTGAGATCAAAACGATGACCAAAGCAATCCTTGCCATATTTGTTATTTGAGTTTATGTAAAAAAAAATAAAGAGAAAGGGATGTATTTATTTATCCGTTATTTTTTATGAATATGAAATTATTTAGTAATATGTGATTGATGAATTTAATATTGAAATCATGAAATATTTATAGTGTTTAAGAGGAGATATTTGCGACGAATCCATGAGTTTAGTGCCTAATAACCGAACACGTGTTTAACTGTTAGATAATTTCGCTTATAAAAATACCAAAAAAATTAATTCAAACCAATGTATTTGCTTTCATTTATCTAAGTTTTTTTTTTAATTTAATATGGTTAACTTATAATTTTCATATAAATATCATCAAAAGTAAATAACTCATTTTTATCAAATCATTTTACCAACATGGCAATTTCACTTCCGTAATATGTAAAGCCTTATATCGCACATAAGTTTAAGCTATTTTTAATGTTCGTTCATGTATCAAAATTACCAAAATCAAATTAAAAAAATTAAAAATTATGTATTTAAAATATAGGTGCCTGTTTAAAAATAGCATACAATAAATAATAAAATGTAAGGTTTAAAATTAATAATAATTACATATATGCAATATGTAATATATTAAATTAAAAAATTAGTTTAAATTGTGAGTAAACAAATTAAATAGGTAAATACATCATATTAAGAATATTAAATTCATTTCAATTGTTTATTATGATATTGTCATTTTTAAGTTGGTATTGAGCTGACTTGTAATACCAACTCAATCAATGACATTATCAATATATACATACAATGTGTTTGAAACAATTTGTAATAAAATTGAAATGTATAAAAATATGAAAATAAGCTTTTGGTAGAAGTGGTAAAAAAAGGTAAAAGTACAACAAAACCGCCTGTACTATACTTTACATTGTGTTTTAGCCCCTTTAATGAAAAATATATATAAATTAGTCCATGTACATTAGATGAGTTGAAATTTTACCATTAATTTTTTTTATGTTTAAATATAAGTTAAAATAAAAAATTTAGCCTCCAACATTTACACAATTATTCAATTTGCCCCTTACTCTTTTATTGGAAGTAAATAATTTTTTTTTAAACTAATAAGGCTAAATGGTTAAAAATTCCTTAGTAAAAAAAAATTAAATAAAACCAATTAAACCCTTTTAAAATTTTTAAAAATCATAAAAATTATATCCTAAATTCATGATAAAAATGTAAAATTGATAAATGAATCGAAAGAATGGAGTTTAGGAAAATGCCTGATTTGTATTCTGAACAAGAATGAATCCACAAAGTTTGATTATGTCTACAAACTAGATTTCTCAGGATAAAAATAAAGAACAAACTGAAATAAACCTAAATCCTAAGAAAAGGAAAAAAAAAACTAAACTACAATAAAGAGAGAAATTTATGCTAAGCATTTGGTGTCTAAAATATGTGCCAAAGGATCCTATTTATAGATTTTAGGTGGTCTTCGTCCTTAACTCATGGTTAGCTGACGTTTCGAGCTTTAAGTTGCATTGTTTTGCCCAAAAGGCCTTTGTCTCAAAATTATTTCCCGTCCAGAGTCGATGTTGCGATGTACCAAGACTTGTGTCGCGACATAGAGGCGAGTATGCTCCTCATCGGGGTGTCCTCAAGGGTATTTCGTGACACCCTCAGGTTATGTCGCAACATCAAAGACAATTTCAAAATTTCTTCACTCTATTCCCTTCTTTGCGACATCAAGTCATCCGTGTTGCAACGTAGTAATCATTATTATTTAATATGCCTTCTAATGGTCTCCTGCACACTCAAAAAGTGCGTTAGCTCACCCTTAGGCCCCATTCAGTAAATTTATACATTTTATTAAGTTCAATGAAACTTACTAAAACATAATAAAAATCTAAAGATAATACTTAACTTCAAACTCTTAAAATGTGAAAACTAGTTTAATATGTTACACCGAATTACGACAGATCAATGATATGGGTTAATAGGAAATATTACAATTAGTTGAATTGTTACTGATAAATATTATTAGGGTTATATTGATGTAATTAAGTATAGTTCCTATTTATATATATGTCTAATTAAAAACAAGTTTATTCATTTTTTAAGAGTATGTTAATTAATTATCACTTCTGAATTCTAGATAATTTATTTGGAAGTTTTACTTGTATAAAACTGGTTTAGAATCGAAAAATTAATTTAAAAAAGATCGAGCAACTTTAGTGGTTAATTTTATCTCTTTGGTTCAGGTCTACCATCTAGGCCAAGTTGGAGAGATTACACAAGTATATTATATAAAAAAAGGTATGAGAATATATATATATAAAAACTGAGTTCAAAATTACGTTTTAAAATTTACATTTAAATTGAAACTTGTTTTTTAAATTTAGTTTTAAATAAGATTTTTTTCATTAAAAATAATTTTTTTGTGACATTAATAATAAAGTTTTAAATAAAAAACTACTTTAAACATAATTTATTAAATTATAATCAAAATTTAAAAATACAATCTCAACACAAATAATAAAATAAAATAATTATTTTAATTTAATAAAATAAATTTCCATTAAAAACAACATATAATGCCTAAGTAATTACTAAAATTTAAAATTATATTGGTTTTCATGGTTTTTTTCACTAGATTCTGAAATTTTTTCCTTAATCCAATCGGTCATGATTATTTGGATTTATCATGTGCCTTAAGAGCTGGTGTGTTAGCTTTTTCAGCTTTTGATTTTGTTGATGATGTAGGTATCGTTTCAACAGTCTCACAAATGACGAAATGGATTGAAACAATCACGAACATTGAGATCAAAACAATGACCAAAGCAATCCTTGTCATATTTGTTTTTTGAATTTATGTAAAAAAATTAAAGAGAAAGGAATGTATTTATTTTTGTTTTATTTTTTTATGAATAAGAATTTAAGATTGAAATCATGAAATATTTATAGTGTTTAAGAGGAGATATTTGCGACGAATCCATGAGTTTAGTGCCTAATGACTGAACACGTGTTTAACTGTTAGATAATTTCGCTTTTAAAAATAACAGAAAAGTCAATTCAAACCAATGTATTTGCTTCCATTTATCTAAGTTTTTTTTTTAAAATTAATATGGTTAACTTATAATTTTCGTATAAATATCATCAAAATTAAATAACTCGTTTTTATCAAATCATTTTATCAACATGGCAATTCCACTTTCATAATATGTAAAGTCTTATATCACGCATAAGTTTAAGTTATTTTTAATGTTCGATCATGTATCAAAATTATCAAAATCAAATTCAAAAAAATTAGAAATTATGTATTTAAAATATAGGTGTCTGTTTAAAAATAGCATACAATAAATAATAAAATGTAAGGTTTAAAACTAATAATAATTACATATATGCAATGTGTAAAATATTAAAATAAAAAATTAGTTTAAATTGTGAGGAAAAAAATTAAATAGGTAAATTTATCATATTGAGAATATTAAATTCATTCCAATTGCTTATCATGATATTGCCATTTTTTAGTTGGTATTGACTTAACTTGTAATACAAACTCAATCAACGATATTATCAATATATACAAACAATGTATCTGAAACAATTTGTAATAAAATTGAATTGTATAAAAATATGAAAATAAGGTTTTGGTAGAATTGGTAAAAAAAGGTAAAAGTGCAACAACACCGCCTGTACTATGCCTTACATTGCGTTTTAGCCCTTCTAATACAAAAAATTGATAAAGTAGCCCATAGATATTGATGAGTGAACAAAATAGCTCCTCCGATGAAATTTCATTGTTAATTTTTTTTATGTTTAAATATAAGTTATAATAACAAATTTAGCCTCCAATTTTTACAGATTTATCCAATTTGTCCCTTACTTTTTTATTAGAAGTAAATTAGAAATTTTAAACTAGTAAGGCTAAATGGTTGAAAATGCCTTAGTATAAATAATTAAAATAAAACCAATTAAGCCCTTTTAAATTTAAAAAAAATCAAAAAATTATAAACTAAATTCATGATAAAAATATAAAATTTCTAAATGAATTGAAAGAATAGAGTTTAAGAAAATGCCTGATTTGTATTATGAACGAGAATAAATCAACAAAGTCTTATTTTGTCTACAAACTGAATTTTCCAAGATAAAAATAAAGAACAAACTGCAATAAACCTAAATACTAAAAAACTAGAAAAACTAAACTACAATAAAGAGAGATAGTTAATGCTAAGCAATTGGTGTCTAAAACATGTGCCGAAGGAGTCTATTTATAGATTTTAAGTGATTGTCGTCCTTAATCCTAGTTTAGATGACATTCCCGAGCTTTAAGTTGGATTGTTTTGACCAAAATGTTCCTATCTCGCAATTATTTCCCATCCAGAGTCGATGTTGCGATGTACTAGGACTTGTGTCACGACATATTGGCTCATCATCGGGGTGTCTTCAAGGGTATTTCGCGACACCCCTAGGCTGTGTCGCGACATCAAAGACAGTCTTAGAATTTATTCACTCTATTCCCTTCTTTGCGACATCAAGTCGTCTTTGTTGCGACATAGTGATCAATATTGGTTTAATATGTATTCTAATTGTCTCCTGCACACTTACAAAGTGCATTAGCACACCCTTACGCCTCATTCGGCTCTTAAGGTCAATAAAAGACTCAAATTTATACATTTTCTTGAGGTCAATGAAGCTTACTAAAACATAATAAAAACCTAAAGAAAATGCTTAATTTCAAGTTCTTAAAGTGTAAAAACTAGTTTAATATGTTACACCGAATTACAACATATCAATGATATAATTAGTTGAATTGTTACTTATAAATATTATTAGGGAAATATTGATACAATTGAGTATAGTTCCTATTTATATATGTGTCTAATTTAAAACAAATTTATTCATTTTTAAGAGTATGTTAATTAGTTGTTACTTTTGAATTCTAAATAATTATTTGGAAGTTTTACTTGTATAAAACCGGTTTAGAATCGAAAAAATTGATTTAAAAATGATCGAGGAAATTCGATGGTTAATTTTATCTCTTCGGTTCAGGTCTAGCATCTAGGTCAGGTTGAAGAAGTTACACTAATATATTATATAAAAGAAGGTATGAGAATATATATATATATATATAAACTTTGAGTTCAAAAATAATTTTTAAAATTTATGAGTTACACTAATATATTATATAAAAGAAGGTATGAGAATATATATATATATATATATATATATAAACTTTGAGTTCAAAAATAATTTTTAATATTTATGTTTAAATTGAAACGTGTTTTTAAAATTAAATTTTAAATAAGATTTTTTTTCCATTAATAATAATTTTTTTGTGACATTAATAATAAAGTTTAAAATAAAAAACTACTTTAAACATAGTTGATTAAATTATAATAAAAATTTAAAAAATACAATCTCAAGTCAAATAATAAAATAAATTAATTATTTTAATTAATAAAGTAAATTTCCATTAAAAACAACATAAAAGGACAATGTAAGTAATTACAAAATTTTAAAATAATATTAGTTTTCATGGTTTTTTTTCATTGAATTTTAGATTTTTTTCTTAACCCAATCGGTCCATGATTCATTGGATTTATGATGTCCCTCAGGAGTAGGTGAGTCAACTTTTTCAGCTTTTGATTCTGTTGATGATGTAGGTGTCGATTCAACTGTCTCACTAACGACGGAATGAATTGAAACAACCACGATCATTGAGATAAAAACAATGAACAAAGCAACAAACCTTGCCATATTTGTTTTTTGAGTTTATGTAAAAAAAAATTAAAGAGAAAGGAATATATTTACTTATGTTTTATTTTTTTAAGAATATGAATTTAAGATTCAAATCATGCAATATTTATAGCGTTTAAGAGGAGATATTTACGACGAATCCATGAGTTTAGTGCCTAATTATAATGACCGAACATGTGTTTAACTGTTAGATAATTTACTTATAAAAATACAAAAAAAATCAATTCAAACCAATGTATTTGCTTCCATTTATCTCAGTTTTTTTTTAAATAATTAATAAGGTTAACTTATAATTTTTGTATAAATATTTTCAAAATTAAATCACTCGTTTTTATCAAATCATTTTATCAACATGGCAATTCCACTTCCATAATATGTAAAAACTTATATCACACATAAGTTTAAGTTATTTTTAATGTTCGCTCATGTATCAAAATTATCAAAATCAAATTAAAAAAAATTAGAAATTATGTATTTAAAATATAGGTGTGTGTTTAAAAATAACATAAAATAAATAATAAAATGTAAGGTTTAAAACTAATAATAATTACATATATGCAATATATAAAATATTAAAATAAAAAATTAGTTTAAATTGTGAGTAAACAAATTAAATATGTAAATACATCGTATTAAGAATATTAAATTCACTCCAATTGTTTATCATGATATTGTAATTTTTTAGTTGGTATCGAGTTGACTTGTAATACCAACTTAATCAACGACATTATAAATATATACAAACAATGTGTGTGAAAAAAATTTGTAATAAAATTGAAATGTATAAAAATATGAAAATAAGGTTTTGGTAGGAGTGGTAAAAAAAGGTAAAAGTACAACAAAACCGCCTGTACTATACCCTACAATGCGTTTTAGCCCCTCTAATGAAAAAAATTGATAAATTAGCCCATGTAAATTAGATGAGTGAACAAAATAGCTCCTCCGTTGAAATTTTACCATTAATTTTTTTATGATTAAATATAAGTTATAACAATAAATTTAGCTACCAACATTTACACATTTATTCAATTTACCCCTTACTCTTTTATTGGAAGTAAATTAAAAAAAATTTAAACTAATAAGGCTAAATGGTTAAAAATGCCTTAGTAAAATAAAATAAAATAAAATCAATTAAGCTCTTTTAAATTTTAAAAAAATCATAAAAATTATAAACTAAATTCATGATAAAAATGTAAAATTGATAAATGAATCAAAATAATAAAGTTTAGAAAAATGCCTGATTTGTATTATGAACGAGAATGAATACACAAAGTCTGATTGTATCTAGAAACCAGATTTCTCAAGATAAAAATAAAGAATAAACTAAAATAAACCTAAACCTAAGAAAAAGTGAAAAACTAAACTACAATAAAGAGAGAAAGTTTATGCTAAGCAATTGGTGTCGAAAACATGTGCCAAAGGAGCTTAGTTATAGATTTTAGGTGGTCATCGTCTTTAACCCTAGGTTAGTTTATGTTCCCGAGCTTTAAGTTGGATTATTTTGACCAAAATGCCCCTGTCTCATAATTATTTTCCATCTAGAGTCGATGTCGCAACATACCAAGACTTGTGTCGCGACATTGAGGCTTGTATTCTCCTCATCGGGGTGTCTTTAAGGGTATTTTGTGACACCCTCAGGCTGCATCGCGACTTCAAAGACAGTCTAAGAATTTCTTCAGTCTGTTCCCTTCTTTGCGACATCGAGTCACCTGAGTTGCTATGTAGTAATCAATATTGGTTTAATATGCCTTCTAATGGTCTCCCGCACACGCACAAAGTGCGTTAGCTCACCCTTACACCGCATTCGGCCTTTAAAGTCAATAAAAAACTCAAATTTACACATTTTATTGAGTTCAATGAAACTTACTAAAACATATTAAAAACCTAAAGAAAATGTTTAATTTCAAACTCTTAAAGTGCGAAAACTAGTTTAATATACTACACCGAATTACGATAGATCAATGATATGGGTTATTAGGAAATCTTACATTTAGTTGAATTGTTATTTATAAATATTATTAGAGTTATATTGATGCAATTGAAAAGTATATTTCCTATTTATATATGTGTCTAATTAAAAACAGGTTTATTCATTTTTTAAGAGTATGTTAATAAATTGCCACTTGTGAATTCTAGATAATTTATTTGGAAGTTCTAGATAATTTATTTGGAAGTTTTACTAGTATAAAACTGGTTTAGAATCGAAAATTTGATATAAAAAAGATCGAGCAAATTCGATAGTTAATTTTATCTCTTCAGTTTGGGTCTACCATCTAGGTCGGATTAGAGAGTTTACACTAGTATACTATATAAACGAAGGTATGAGGATATATATATATATATATATATATATATATATATTTAAATTGAAACTCATTTTTAAAATTATGTTTTAAATAAGTTTTTTTTTTCATTAATAATTTGTTTTGTGACATTAATGGTAAAGTTTTAAATAAAAAACTACTTTAAACATAGTTGATTAAATTATAATCAAAATTTAAAAATACAATTTCAACACAAGTAATAAAATAAAATAATTATTTTAATTTAACAAAATAAATTTCCATTAAAAAACAACATAAAAGGCCAATGTATGTAATTACTAAAATTTAAAATAATAGTGGTTTTCATGGTTATTTTCATTAGATTTTAGATTTTTTCCTTAACCCAATCGGTCCATGATTCTTTGGATTTATCATGTCTCTCAGGAGCTGGTGTGTCAGCTTTTCCAGTTTTTGATTCTGTTGATGATGTAGGTGTCGGTTCAACGGTCTCACCAACGACGGAATGAATTGAAACAACCACGATCATTGAGATCAAAACAATGACCAAAGCAATCCTTGCCATATTTGTTTTTTGAATTTAAGTAATAAAAATTAAAGAGAACGGAATGTATATATTTATGTTTTATTTTTTTGTGAATATGAATTTAAGATTGAAATCATGAAATATTTATAGCGTTTAAGAGGAGATATTTGCAACGAATCCATGAGTTTAGTGCCTAATGACCGAACACGTGTTTAACTGTTAGATAATTTTGCTAATAAAAATACTAGAAAAGTCAATTCAAATCAATGTATTTGCTTCCATTTATCTCAAGTTTTTTTTTTTAAAATTTAATATGGTTAACTTATAATTTTCGTATAAATATCATCAAAATTAAATAAATCGTTTTTATCAAATTATTTTATCAATATGGCAATTCCACTTCCATAATATGTAAAGCCTTATATCACACATAAGTTTATGTTATTTTTAATGTTGGCTCATATATCAAAATTACCAAAATTAAATTTAAAAAAATTAGAAATTATGTATTTAAAATATAGGTATGTGTTTAAAAATAGCATACAATAAATAATAAAATATAAGGTTTAAAGCTAATAATAATTACATATATGCAATATGTAAAATATTAAAATAAAAAATTAGTTTAAATTGTGAATAAATAAATTAAATAGGTAAATACATCATATTAATAATATTAAATTCACTCCAATAGTTTATCATGATATTGTCATTTTTTAGTTGGTATCGAGTTGACTTGTAATACCAAACTTAATCAACGACATTATAAATATATACAAATAATGTGTGTGAAACAATTTGTAATAAAATTTAAATGTATAAAAATATGAAAATAAGGTTTTGGTAGAAGTGGTAAAAAAAGGTAAAAGTATAACAAAACTGACTGTACTATACCCTACATTGCATTTTTGCCGCTCTAAAGAAAAAAATTGATAAATTAGCCCATCTAAATTAGATGAGTGAACAAAATAGCTCCCCCGTTGAAATTTCACCGTTAATTCTTTTTATGTTTAAATATAAGTTATACTAAAAAAATTAGCCTCCAACATTTACACATTTATTCAATTTACCCCTTACTTCTTTATTGGAAGTGAATTAGAAATTTTTAAAACTAATAAGGCTAAATGGTTAAAAATGCCTTAGTAAAAAAATAAAAAAAAAATCAATTAAGCCCTTTTAAATTTTAAAAAATCATAAAAATTATAAACTAAATTCATGATAAAAATGTAAAATTGATAAATGAATCGAAAGAACAATTTAGGAAAATGTCTGATTAGTATTATGAATGAGAATGAATACACAAAGTCTGATTGTGTCTAGAAACCAGATTTCCCAAGATAAAAATAAAGAACAAACTGAAATAAACCTAAATCCTAAGAAAAAAGTGAAAGCTAAACTACAATAAAGAGAGAAAGTTTATGCTAAGCAATTGGTGTCTAAAACATGTGCCAAAAGAGCCCATTTATAGATTTTAGGTGGTCGTTGTCTTTTACCCTAGATTAGTTGACGTTCTCGAGCTTTAAGTTGGATTGTTTTGACCAAAACGTCCCTGTCTCGTAATTATTTTCCGTCCAGATTCAATGTCGCAAAATACCAGGACTTCTGTCGCGACAAAGAGGCCTGTATTCTCCTCATCGGGGTGTCTTCAAGGGTATTTCATGACACCTTCAGGCTGTGTCGCGACATCAAAGATAGTCTCAGAATTTCTTCATTCTGTTCCATTCTTTGCTACACCGAGTCATCCGTGTTGCTACGTAGTGATCAGTATTGGTTTAATATGCCTTCTAATGGTTTCCTGCACAGGCACAAAGCGCGTTAGCTCACTCTTACACCTCATTCGACCCTTAAGGTCAACAAAAAACTCAAATTTACACATTTTATTGAGTTCAATGAAACTTACTAAAATATAATAAAAACCTAAAGAAAATGTTTAATTTCAAGCTCTTAAAGTGCGAAAACTAGTTTAATATGCTACATTGTATTACGAGAGATCAATGATCTGGGTTATTAGGAAATCTTACAATTAGTTGAATTATTATTTATAAATATTATTAGAGTTATATTGATGGAATTGAGTATATTTCCTATTTATATATGTGTCTAATTAAAAACAGGTTTATTCATTTTTTAAGAGTATGTTAATTAATTGTCGCATTTGAATTCTAGATAATTTATTTGGAAGTTTTACTAGTATGAAAACGGTTTAGAATTGAAAAATTGATTTAAAAAGATAGAGCAACTTCGGTGGTTAATTTTATCTCTTCGGTTCAAGTCTACCATTTAGGCCAGATTGAAGAGTTTACACTAGTATACTATATTTAACGAAGGTATGAGAATATATATATATATATATATATATAAACTTTGACTTCCAAAATACTTTCTTAAATTTATAGATAAATTGAAACTCATTTTTAAAATTATGTTTTAAATAAGGTTTTTTTCATTAATAATATTTTTTTGTGACATTAATAATAAAGTTAAATAAAAAAAATTACTTTAAACATAGTTGATTAAATTATAATCAAAATTTAAAAATACAATCTCAACACAAGTAATAAAATAAAATAATTATTTTAATTTAATAAAATAAATTTCCATTAAAAAACAACATAAAAGGCCAATGTATGTAATTACTAAAATTTAAAATAATAGTGGCTTTCATGGTTATTTTCACTAGATTTTAGATTTTTTCCTTAACCCAATCGGTCCATGATTCTTTGGATTTATCATGTCTCTCAGGAGCTGGTGCGTCAGCTTTTTCAATTTTTGATTCTGTTGATGATGTAGGTGTCGTTTCAGCGGTCTCACCAACGACGGAATGGATTGAAACAACCACAATCATTGAGATCAAAACAATGACCAAAGCAATCCTTGCCATATTTGTTTTTTGAATTTATGTAAAAAAAATTAAAGAGAACGGAATGTATTTATTTATGTTTTTTTTATGAATATGAATTTAAGATTGAAATCATGAAATATTTATAACATTTAAAAGGAGATATTTGCGACGAATCCACAAGTTTAGTGCCTAATGGCCGAACACATGTTTAAATGTTAGACAATTTTGCTTATAAAAATACTAGAAAAGTCAATTCAAACCAATGTATTTGCTTCCATTTATCTCAATTTTTTCTTTTAAAATTAATATGGTTAAGTTATAATTTTCGTATAAATATCATCAAAATTAAATAACTCATTTTTATCAAATCATTTTATCAATATGGCAATTCCACTTCCATAATATGTAAAGCCTTATATCACACATAATTTTAAGTTATTTTTAATGTTCGCTCATGTATCGAAATTACCAAAATCAAATTAAAAAAAATAAGAAATTATGTATTTAAAATATAGGTGCGTGTTTAAAAATAACATACAATAAATAATAAAATGTAAGGTTTAAAACTAACAATAATTACATATATGCAATTTGTAAAATATTAAAATAAAAAATTAGTTTAAATTGTGAGTAAACAAATTAAATAGGTAAATACATCATATTAAGATTATTAAATTCACTCCAATTGTTTATCATGATATTTTCATTTTTAGTTGTTATCGAGTTGACTTGTACCATAAATATAAGGTTTTGGTAGAAGTGGTAAAAAAAGGTAAATGTACAACAAAACCGCCTGTACTATACCCTACATTGCATTTTAGCCCCTCTAATAAAAAATTGATAAATTAGCCCATGTAAATTAGATGAGTGAACAAAATAGCTCCTCTGTTGAAATTACACCGTTAATTTTTTTTATGATTAAATATAAGTTATATTAACAAATTTAGCCTCCAACATTTACACATTTATTCAATTTACCTCTTACTCTTTTATTGGAAGTAAATTAGAAATTTTTTAAACTAATAAGGCTAAATGGTTAATGAACCGCCCTAAAAATTTAAGTTTCATTGTCTGAGTAGTGTTACTGAAATTGTCTCTATTACTGTGGTTAAGTGCTTAACTGTTTGTCTGAGATTTGAGTCATAACTTTTGAAGTGTGGTATTTCTTTTTACTGAACTGTAGTCCTTGATGCTATTCCATAATTGAATTTCGTGCGTGGTTGTGTCAACGATGAGCCTAGTGGTTTAATGATCCTCCGTTTGTCTATTTGCTTCATGGCTGTGGGTTCAATTCTCTGTAGGCGTATTCGAGAAATTATATTTTTTGCACTTTGCCACAAAGATGTCTTGAATTTGAATTGGTTTTATTTCAACGTGAAAACTTCTAAAAACTTAAAAAAAAAGAAAAAAAAGAATGAGAAACACTATACTATTTTGCTTCCTTCTCTTTTTGCTAATTTTCTTCATTTTGATTATTGTCTTTTTACTTTCAATTGCACAATTGTGGTCGTCTGTTATGTTAATTTACTTCGGCACAACTTAAGGTCGGTAATGATTGTTTTGCTTCATTGTTGCTATGTGTTTGGAAGAATCTAAAAGATTCAAGGTGACGAGTAAATATTTACTTGCTCTAATTGTCACTGCGTTTGGTGTTAGGCGGGAATCGAGAAGTGTTAAACTCTTTATTCGATACTTAAAGTTCGATTACGTATAATGAAAGTGCGGTGAGTAAGGTTTGTTCGGTTTGAGATTTGAGTTGTGGATTTCGATGAATGATGGTTTGTTTGTTTAAATTATGACTGAATGTTGGAATTGGATAATTTACTTGGTTTAGGTGTGGAAACGCTCTTTTAAGAGCGTTCTTTCGTTACTCAACAGGTAGGGTCAAAACCCCTTTTTCAATTTCTGCATTTTCCTACGTTTTACCCAGATTTGGCTGCTGTTTCAAGCCACATGAGCTTGTGTCCAGGCCGTGCACCTTAGACGAAGGTGCAGGACATACAGGGGCTGTGCCCACGACCGTGTGCTAGACCATGTGTACATACTATTTAGTGACACACGGGCGGAGCCCACGAGCATGTGTCAGACCATGTGTGGATACTGTTTTGGCATTTAGTGAACATGAGACACACGAACGAAAACCACGGTTGTGCTCTAGACTGTGTGTGCATACTGTTTTGTACCACACGAGCATGGGTCAAGCCGTGTGAACATACTGTTTTGTAATCACAAGTATAGGGGTTACACGGGCAGGATGCATGGGCGTGGGCTAGGCTGTAACACCCTAAAAATTTAAATTTTCCTATATGTGTTATGTCAATGACGAGCCTAATGGTTCAATGGTCCAATATCTACTTATCCGGCATTGGGGTTGAGAGTTTGAGTCTCTGCATATGCGTTTGCAGATTTTATGGGTACCTTTTTGCTAGATGGTTCCTTGGTGTTATTTTTATTTATTCTTTTTATTCTTTTTATTTTAATTTTATTTAGTTAAACAAAAGTTAACCAACGAAACTATCCCTTCTTCTTCCAAGAAAGAGACAGTGATTGATCTTAAAACCAAAACAGTCAATTTAATTTTTGCTTTTGCTTATTGCTATTATACTCTGATTCGTGAACGCAAGAGTTTCTATATGTTAGAGGTAAGAAGTGTGGATACGGGGTCAGTTTGAATATGGAGGAGTTAACTTCTACAAACTTATAATATTTGTTGAATTTTGTTGAATTGTAAGAATTCTAAGAATTTGGTTCAATTGTGTTGTTTAGGAGAGTGCTTTGTTGACGACGGTGTAGCGAGCGTACGTAATTCGTTAGGCTTCACGTTCACGAAGGTATTGTGTGCTTTTTTCCATTAAAGGTTAAATAGAATCATGATTGTTGAATAGAATTGTTGTGAAATTGGGGAAAAGATTGTATAAATGTGCATTATTACGTTATTGTAGGTTGTCCAGGTTTCTATTTGTTCGTTGTGTACTGAATCAGGTAGGGTGTCAACCTTTTGAGTTTTCTATTGTTTTTCTCTAAAAATTATACAGGTTTGGCTACTACACGACGATACATGGGCGAACACACGAGCGTGTGTCTAGGTCGTGTGCCATATGCATAAGAAACAGTGAGTTACACGTCTTGAGAACACGGGCGTGTGTTTGGACCGTGTGTCATAGAACCAGAAACAGTGAGTTACACGGTCTGGGCCCACGGGCGTGTTTCGGACTGTGTGGTTATTTTGTGTTGTGGATTAGAAACAGTGAGTTACATGGTCCAGACACATTGGTGTGTTCATGACTGTGGGACACACATGGGCTAGTACACGGTCGTGTGCCAGACCGTGTGTCGTGTACAATCACATATACAATTGTAATTTGAAATACAACCGTGAACTGATGGTGACACTGCAAACACTATAATACCTTACTGAACTGACAGTGACACTGTAAACACTTTGTAGCTATATTGAATTGGCAGTGGCACTGTAAACACTACGACACTATACTGAATTGGCAATGACACTGAAAGCACTACGACACTATACTGAATTGACAGTGACACTGTAAACAATACGATACTATACTGAATTGGCAGTGACATTGTAAACACTACGATGCTATGCTGAAATGGGTAGTGACACTATAAACACTACAACACTATACTAAATTGGCAGTGACACTGTAAACACTACAATACTACACTGATCTAGCAATGACACTGTGGCCATTGCAGTATTATTATGATTAGGCAATGACACTATAAACATCGCACAACTATAGCCGAGTATTGATGATACTATGACCACCTCATAAGCATTGCTGATTGGTGACACCATTGGTTCTATGGGATGTTATCTATGTATGTGTATTGCATGATTTATTAATATAACATGTATTGACTAAGGGTATGTGATTTTAAGGACTTCTCAAACTTGACAGCTGGTGGGCGGAGAGCTCGGTCATCTAGGATATGTAGGACTTAGTATGCTAGTTCTGGAACATATTTATAACTTTTGAGCTTATGTTGATACGTTGAGATGATGTTGAACATATTTTGTTAGTTTATTATAATATTATCATATGTTGATTGTTTGGGTGGTTTTTCTTTGACATCGTGGAATCTTGTACTTTGTTGTTTATTCTAGGTCGAGTTTAAGGTGTTACATTTAATGATACTAGAGCCAAGTTTGACAACACTTGGACTGGGTAGTGGGTCTACTTGTAATGTTAGGACGTGATTATATTAGAGTAATAACTACCTAACTGCTTTAGAATGATCGGGTCTCTGACGCCAAGCTTGTAAATGCCCTGTTGCATTGTGACTGTACTGTAATTACTTCTTAACGAATGAACTGTTATCAAATGATTTCTGATTAAACTGTGATATGATGTATCATGTTGGAATATTACTAATTAAACTTAGACTGACCTGTGCACTTAATGTTGTAGTTATTGAAAGCATGAGTTAACGAGGAAGTCGTAGACGTGAAACTCGGGGCTACTGAGGGTACCAAGGATGAGCATGAGTCGAGTTGTCCTCTATGGGAAGCACTCCCATTCTATAGACCAGCAAGACTGTTAGTACTCCCACCGGTGAGACTGTACCGATCAGAGATGACCTTGTATCCCAAGTAATGTTAAGAGTACTAGAGAGGATGGCCGGAGCTCGTACAGGACTAGCGGCTAAAGGATCTATCACTAAGAGGCTCCGTGCAAATGGAGCTGAGTTATTTCAGGGTGTTACTAGGGTGGCTTCCACTATATCCGAGTACTGGCTTAAGGCTACTGAGCGTATTATGAATGATTTAAAGTGTACCTTGCACAAAAACTGAGAGACGCAGTGTCCCTACTATGTGATGAAGATTACCAGTGGTGGCTAACAGTTGAACAGGGTTTTCGACCTAAGGCAATAACTTGGGACATATTCAAAGGTGCCTTTCAAGGCAAGTACATCGAAGCCAGCTATATTGAGGCTCAACGCCGTAAGTTCATGAACTTGGAATAAGGGGACAAGATAGTAGTAGAATATGAGATTGAATTCCTAAAGTTGAGCCGTTATGCACCAGCCTTGATAGCGACAGAGTATGACAAGTGTGTTCGTTTTGAGGATGGACTTAGATATGAGCTGAAAGATTGATCGCTTCTCAAAGGGAGCAGGTATTCGTAATGTCAGTTGATAAAGTGAAAATTATCAAAGAGGTTAAGCACATGGAGCGCGAGAAGAAGAAACAGATACGGGTTTAAAATAAGGGTAAGTGTGATACAGGATTGGCTGGTATGACTCAGCACCCAAAGAAGCGGGCAAGGGCTGATGGACTTCCGAGGATGGAGGCATTAGTGGGTTCTAGCATGGTAGCGTGTTGTAATTTCTGTGGTAGACGTCATTCGGGCGAATGTTAGAGAAAGATGAAAGTGTGCCTTCGTTGTGGGTCACTAGAGCATAAGGTGTGAGACTGCCCGCACCGAGCTGAGCAGGCACTAGCGATTGAGCTGATAATAGTTATGAGTAACGTTCAATCAGTAAGAGCCCTATTACCACCACTCAAAGGTCGAGGCATTGGTAGAGGTGGTACTATTTTTGGTCGAGGTCGTGGGACACCAGACAAAGGTACAACCCAAACAGAGGCTCGATAATCGGTACTAATCTACGCGATTAAACATCGTGAGGACAAAGACGACATCAACGTTATCGCGGGTATGTTTCTTATCTATTCATTACCGTACTTTACATTGATTGACATTAGTTCTACCCACTTTTATATAGCTAGTATTGTATCTATGAAACTAAATATTACTGCCAAGTGTACTGTTAGTGTAATTTCGGTGGTTAGCCCACTGGGTCAATCCACACGGGTTAATAAAGTGTTTAAAAGAATACTGTTAGAGACTCAAGAAGTTGTGTTTATGGCTGACTTGATGGAACTATCGTTTGGGGATTTCGATTTGATACTAGGTATGGACTGGTTTGTGGAACACCGGGTTAGTCTGGATTGTGCAACCAAGAGGGTTATATTGAGAACTGATGGGGATAGTGAGATAGTGATGGTTGAGGAGTGTCGAGATTATTTTACAAATGTAATCTCTACCCTCGTAACTGAGAATTTGGTTCGAAAGAGGTGCAAGGCGTACTTGGCTGTGATCTCTAAATCTGCATTTGCTAAGCTAACTGTAAACGATATTCGAATCATTAAATAATTTTTGAATGTCTTTCTAAATGAGCTACAATGAGTAGCTCCAACTCGAGTGGTTGAGTTCGATATCGATCTGTTACCTGGTACTGTACCGGTGAACATCACTCCCTATCGCATGGCACTGAAAGAGCTTGTAGAACTGAAAGCTCAACTACAGGAACTTCTCGACCGAAGGTTTATTTGATCGAGTGTGTATCCGTGGGAAGCACCAGTATTGTTTGTCAAAAAGAAAGACGGTACAATGAGGATGCATATCAACTATCATCAACTAAATAGCCTTTACTAAGAATTGATAATCTGTTCAATCAATTCCGTAACGTCTTAGTGTTTTTTAAGATAGACCTTCGATCTGGGTATCATCAACAAAACAACCTCAGAGCGCATTACGGTCATTATGAATTATTGGTTATGCCATTTGGCTTAACAAACGCGCCAGCTGTGTTCATGGATCTGATGAACCAGGTATTTCAATCGTATCTAGATAAGTTTGTAGTTGTGTTCATTGACGACATTCTGATTTACTCAAAGACTAAGACCGAACATGACGATCATTTGCATATCGTATTAAAGACGCTTTGTAAGAAGAAAATTTATACGAAGTTTAGTAAGTACGAATTGTGGTTGTCTGAAGTTGCCTTCTTAGGATATGTAGTTATCACTGAGGGGATTTGGGTCGATCCTAAGAAAATTGATGCTGTAATCGAGTGGAAATTACCGAAAAATATCGTTAAGTTGTGAAGTTTTCTCGGTTTGGTAGGTTATTATTATAGGTTTTTTGAGGGGTTCTCCTTGATAGCATCTCCTTTGACTAAACTTCTGCACAAGAATGTTTTGTTCAAGTGGTATGAGGAGCATCAAAAGAGTTCCAAGAAGCTTAAGATAGTATTGACTCAAGCTCCTGTTCTAGTTCAGCTTGAGTTGGGAAGGGAGTTTGTAGTTTATAGCGATGCATTTCATGTCGGCTTAGGTTGTGTTTTGATGCAGGATGGTAGGGTGGTGGCATATGCATCTCGACAGCTTAAGACATATAAGGGTAACTACCCTACGCATGATCTTGAGTTGGCCGCAGTCGTGTTCGCATTGAAAATCTAGAGACTCTATTTGTAAGGAGAGAGGTGTACGATTTACGCGGATCATAAAAGTCTTAAGTATCTATTGACTTAGAAAGAGTTGAATCCTAAGCGAAGATGGGTCAAGTTACTTAAAGACTATGACTGCACTATAAAGTACTATCTTGGCAGAGCTAATGTGGTAGCTGATACCCTTAGTCGACGAGCGATGACCAAACTGCGAACACTGTTTACTCGATTAAGTTTGAGTGATGATGGTAGCTTAATAGCTAAACTCCAATTGAAACCGAATTAGATTAAATGTCCAAGTGAAGCAGATGCAATACGAGTCCTTGGTTTAGCGTTTGCATATGATTGAATCGGGTGTTGAGACTGAATTTAGCTTAAACAGTGATGGATGTTATGTTTCAAGAATCGAGTTTGTCTGCTTAAAGACTTAAAGCTAAGATTTTCGATACTACGAGAAGCACACAGCAATCCGTATGCTATGCATCCTGGTGGCAACAAGATGTATAGGGATTTACAGGAAATGTACTGGTGGTCTGGGTTGAAACGAGAGGTGACAAGCTTCGTTTCATATTGCCTAACTTGTCAAACGGTGAAAGTTGAGCATCAACTTTCGTCAGGGTTACTATAACAGGTTAAAATACCACAGTGGAAGTGGGAGTGTGTAACAATAGACTTCGTTTGTGGGTTGCCACTAACACCTACTAAAAAGGATTCTATATGGGTTATTGTGGATCGATTGACTAAGTTGGCTTACTTTTTACCGATTTAGACTGATTATACGCTATAGAAGTTGGTTAAGCTTTATGTAGCTAAAATTGTGAGGTTGTACGGAGTACTGATTTCGATCATCTTAGATCGGGATCCTTGTTTTACCTCACGATTTTGGAAGAAGTTGCATGAGGTGTTAGGTAAGCGACTAGACTTTAGTATCGCATATCATCCTCAGACGGACGATCGGAGTGGGTCATACAAATTTTGGAGGATATGCTCTGGAGTTGTATTATTGACTTTAAAGGCAACTTAGAGGATCACTTATCGCTGGCTGAGTTTGCATACAATAACAGCTTCTAGTCTAGTATTCAGATGGAGCCTTATAAAGCCTTGTACAGTAAGGTTGATTCAGAACCGATTGAAGGCTGCTTCTGACCAAAAAAGTTTTACGCGAACCTCAAAAGGAAGGATATTAAATATTCTGTAGGTGATCAAGTATTTCTGAAAGTATAACCGTGAAAAACGGTTCTTCGATTTGGACGAAAAGGTAAACTATGTTCGAGATTCATCTGAACCTATCAAATTGTGAAACGGATTGGACCAGTTGCCTATCAACTTGAATTATCGTCGGAGCTTGATTGTATCCACGATGTGTTCCATGTCTCCATACTAAGATGGTACTATTCCAATCCCTCTCATATTTTTTAGGTAGAGGAGATTGAAGTGCGACTTGATTTGACGTTCAAGGAAGAGCTTATGCAAATCCTCGAGCGAGACATCAAGGTCCTACGATGGGAAATCATACCATTAGTCAAGGTTTTGTAGCAAAATCACAGAACTGAGGAAGCCACTTGGGAACCTGAGGATTTGATTCGTCAACAGTATCCACAATTGCTCGAGTCAAGTAAATTTCGAGGATAAAATTTTCTTTTAGGGGGAGAGAGTTGTAACGCCCCAAAAATTTAAATTTCCTATATGGGTTGTGTGAACGATGAGCCTAGTGGCTCAATGGTCCAATATTTGCTTATCCAGTATTGGGGTTGAGAGTTTGAGTCTCTACATATGTGTTCGTGGATTTTATGGGTACCTTTTTGCTAAATGGTTCCTTGGTGTTACTATTATTGATATTAATATTAATATTAATATTAATAATAATAATATTATTATTATTATTATTATTTAGTTAAACAAAAGGAAACCAACAAAACTATCCCTTCTTCTTCCAAGAAAGAGACAGTGAGTGATCTTAAAACCAAAACAGTCAATTTCATTTTTGCTTTTGCTTACTGTTATTATACTCTGATTCGTGAACGCAAGAGTTTCTATATGTTAGAGTTAAGAAGTGTGGAAACGATGTTAGTTTAAATACGAAGGAGTTAACTTCTACAAACTTATAATTTTTGTTGAATTTTGTTGAATTGTGAGAATTTTGAGAATTTGGTTTAATTTTGTTGTTTAGGAGAGTGTTTTGTTGATAACGGTGTAGCGAGCGTACGTAATTCGTGAGGCTTCATGTTCACAAAGGTATCGTGTGTTTTCCTTAAAGGTTAAGTAAAATTCTGATTGTTGAATGGAATTGTTGTGAAATTGGTGAAAAGATTGTATAACTGTGCGTTATTGCGTTACTGTATGTTATCCGGGTTTCTATTTTTCATTGTATACCGAATTAGGTAGGGTATCAACCCCTTGAGTTTTTTGTTGCTTTTCTCTGAAAATTGTACAGGTTTGGCTGCTGAATGACGGCACACAAGCAGACACATGGGTGTGTATCTAGGCCGTATGCCATATACATAAGAAGCAGTGAGTTACACGTCCTGAGAACACGGTGTGTGTCTGAACCGTGTGTCATAGAACCAGAAATAGTGAGTTACATGGTCTGGGCCCACGGGCGTGTTCTGGACTGTATGGTTATTTTGCACTATGGATTAAAAATAGCGAGTTACATAGTTTGAGCACACGGGCTTGTGCTAGGCCGTGTGATAATTCTGACTTATGAAAATGGAAACAGTGAGTTACATGGTATGGACACACAGGCGTGTTCATGATCGTGGGACACACACGGGCTAAAATACGATCATTTGCTAGACCGTGTATCGTGTACTTTCATATATGCAATCGTAATTTGAAATACAATTGTGATCTGACGGTGACATTACAAACACCGTAACACCGTACTGAGCTGACTGTGACACTGTAAACACTGCGTAGCTATATTGAATTGGCAGTGACACTATAAACACTATGACACTATACTGAATTGGCAGTGACACTATAAACACTAAGGCACTATACTAAATTGGCAGTGACATTATAAACACTGCAATACTATACAAAATTGGTAGTGACACTGTAAACACTATGATGGTATACTGAAATGGGTAGTGACACTATAAACACTACGACACTATACAAAATTACCCTGTTTTGATGTTATTTTAGGGTCTTCTCACGCTTGATGAGCGGTGATGCGGGCACTCAGTCACTTTGTTAGGATTGATTAGGATTTTTGTTATGATAGTTGGTGTGTAAGTTAGGGATGGATGTTAAAATTGGGATGTTGATTTTCTATGAAGGTTATTAAAATTTGTGGTATTTGGACTTATTTATGTTTAGGGCCTTTGCGAGCTATATTATGAACTCCTTTGCATTTTATTAATCTATGAAATAGACTTGAGAATTTGTCTCTACAAATGCGTGAATGTTTTACTTGGTGATGTGATGTTTTGATTTGGTTGTTTCATCTAGGTCGGGTATAGGGTGTTACATTTAGTGATATTAGAGCCAGGATAATTAACACTCAATCTAGGTAATGGGTTTATTTGTAAAGTTAGAAAATGTAGGTGAGTGTTGGAAGAAGATAGGGGCTTGCCTCCGGTGTGGGTCATTGGAGCACAGAGTGCAAAATTTTTCACACCGACCCGACCCGACCAAGTACAACTTGTAGCACCTGTATCAGTTGTGGGCACCGTTCAGTCTCCACAAACAACACCATAACCGTTCAGAGGACGAGGTATTGACAGGGGTAGCACTATTTCTAGTAGGGGGAGTATGAGCTCTAATAGGGATCGTGGGACACATGAGCTCTAGTAGTGGTCATGGGACACCGGACAAAGGTGTGACCCAGAATGAGGCTTGATAACCAGCATTGGTATATACGGGTAGACGTCGTGAGGATAAGAAAGACGCTGATGTCATTATGGGTACTTTTTTATTCATACTTTATCGTATTTTACACTGATTGATATTGGTTCTACTCATTTGTATATAGCTAGCACTGTATCTAAAAAACTGAACATAGCTGCTAAGTGTGCTAGTGTAATCTCTGTTGTTAGTCCTTTGGGTTAGTCTACACGGGTTGGTAGAATGTTTAAAAGGGTACTATTAGAGATATAGGGAAATGTGTTCCCAGTAGATCTGATGGAATTGCTGTTTGAGTTGTTTGATCTGATATTAGGTATGGATTAGCTGATGGAGCACTGGGTTAGTCTTGATTGCGCGACCAAGAGGGTCACCTTGAGAACTAAGGAGGATAATGAGATAGTGATGATCGGGGAGCGTCGGGACTACCTATCCAATGTAATCTCCACCCTTGTAGCCGAAAAACTTATAAGAAAGGGGTGCGAGGTGTATCTCTTTTTTATTTCTGAGATCACACCTACTAAGTTAGCTTTAAATGATATCCGCATAATCTAGAAGTTTTCGAATGTCTTTCCGGAAGAGCTATCGGGTATAGCGCCAACCCGAGAGGTTGAGTTTGGTATAGATTATTACTAGGTACTGCACCTATGTCCATTGCTCCCTATCGCATGGCATCGAAGGAGCTTGCTGAATTAAAGGCTCAGCTACAAGAACTTCTCGATTGAGGGTTCATCTGACTGAGTGTGTCAAAATGGGGAGCACCTGTGTTATTTTTCTAAAAGGAGGATGGCATGATGAGAATGTACATGAATACTACTAGTTGAACAATCTTACGGTCAAGACTAAGTACTCGTTATCGCGGATTAATGACTTATTTGATCAGTTCCAATAAGCTTCGATGTTTTCAAAGATAGACCTTTGTTCTAGGTATCACCAGCTTAAGGTTAAAGATGAGGATGTGCATAAAGCACAAAACAGCCTTCCGAACACGTTACGATCACTACGAGTTCCTGGTTATGCTGTTTGGCTTAACGAATACCCTTACAATGTTCATGGATTTGATGAACCGGGTCATTCAACCATATTTAGATCAGATTGTTGTGGTTTTTATCGATGACATCCTGATTTATTCCAAGAATGAGATCGAACACGATGAGCATTTGTATATAGTACTTCAGACACTTCGCAAGAAGCAACTTTATGCAAAGTTTAGAAGTGTGAGTTTTGGTTATTTGAAGTTACCTTTTTGAGGCACGTGGTGACTACGAAAAGGATCTGCGTTGATCGGAAGAAGATTGAAGCAGTGGTTGAGTAGAAACTGTTAAAAAATGTGGCTGAACTTCGGAGTTTCCTTGGTTTAGCAGGCTATTACTGCAAGTTTGTTGAGGGGATCTCACTGATAGCATCATCCCTTACTAAACATCTATGCAAGAATATTTCGTTTAGATTGTTTGAGGAACATCAGGTGAGTTTTGAGAAGCTTAAGACTGTCTTGACACAAGCTCCCATGTTGGTGCAGTCGGTATCAGGTAAGGAGTTTGTGGTGTATAGTGATGCATCACATGTAGGTTTGGGATGTGTCCTGATACAAGAGAGAAAGTGGTAGCGTATGTGTCTCGATAGCTTAAGGTGCACGAGGGGAATTATCCTACTCATGACCTGGAGTTAGTTGTGTTCGTGTTTACGTTGAAAATCTTGAGGCATTACTTGTATTGTGAGAAATGCATCATATATACTGATCATAAAAGTCTCAAATATTTGTTGACACAAAAAGAATTGAACCTGAGACAACGTAGGTGGGTTGAGTTAATCAAGGATTATGACTGTACAATTGAGTATCATCCCGGTAAAGCTAATGTGGTAGCTGATGCTCTTAGTCGTCGAGCGATGACCGATTGATGAGCGATGTTTGCTTAACTAAGTCTAACTGAGGAAGGTGGTTTGTTGGCAGAATTGCAAGTGAAACAAACTTGGGTTGATCATATTCAGGCTAAACAATTGTAAGATGAATCATTAGTGAAATGTCGGCGTGAGGTTGAGTCAGGTTTCGAGTCTGAGTTCGGTTGAAATGAGAGTTGATGACCTATGTTTCCCACTGCTTGACGTGTCAGAAATTTAAGGCTGAGCATTAGCTACCGTCAGGGTTACTACAACCGATTAAGATTCCCCAATGAAAGTGGGAACGGGTAACGAAGGATTTTATCTGTGGGTTACCTCTAACGACCACTAAGAAAGATTTTGTTTGGGTCATTATTGATTGATTGACCAAGTCTGCTTATTTTCTACCAATCCGGACTGATTACTCTCTTTAGAAGATTGCCAAACTGTATGTATCTAAGGTTGTGAGGTTGCATGGAGTTCCCGTCTCAATTAATTCAGATCAAGAGTCGCGTTTTACGTTACGATTCTGGAAGAAACTGCATGAAGCGTTAGGTACGTGACTAGACTTCAGTACTGCGTACCATCCTCAAACGGATGGTCAGCCTGAGCGGGTGATACAAATCTTAGAGGATATGCTTCAACGTGTGTAATTGACTTTAGGGGTAGTTGGGAGGATCACCTACCGTTAGCCAAATTTGTGTATAACAACAACTTCAAGTCTAGTATACAGATAGCACCTTACGAAGCTTTGTATGGTCGTAAGTGTCGGACCCCTTCGTGCTAGATTGAGTTAGGTGAAAGGTGAGTGTTGGGACCAGAGTTAGTGACTGATGTCGAGAACACAGTTAAACTGATTCGAGATCGACTGAAAGCTGCTTCTTATAAAAAAAAAGTCTTATGTGGATTTGAAAAGGAAGGATATAGAGTACGCGATGGTTGACTAAGTATTCTTGGAGGTTTCCCCATGGAAAAAAAATGCTTTGACTTGGAAGAAAGGGCAAACTGAGTTCGAGGTTCATTGGACCTTATCGAATTTTGAAACTGGTTGGACCTATAATGTATCAACTTGAGCTACCTCGGGAATTAAATCGTATTCATGATGTGTTCTATGTCTTCATGTTGAGACGGTATTGTTTTGATCCCTCTCACATTGTTTCAGTAAAAGAGATCGAGGTATGACCCGATTTAACGTTCGAAGAAGAACTTGTCTAGATTTCTGAACGAGACGTTAAAGTCTTACGAAAGATAATCGTACCACTAGTTAAGGTGTTGTGGCGTAATCATGGCACGAAGGAAGCCACGTGGGAGCCAAAGGATTTGATATGTCAACAATATCTGTATCTCTTTGATTCAGGTAAATTTCAGGGACGAAATTTCTTTTATGGGGAGAGAGTTGTAACGCACTAAAAATTTAAATTTCTCTATTTGAGTTGTGGCGCTGAAACTGTCTATGTTATTGTGGATAAGTGCTTAACTGTTTATTTGAGTTTTGAGGCTCGAGTCGTAACTTTTGAAGTGTGGTATTTCTTTTTACTGAACTCTAGTCCTTGATGCTATTCCATAATTCAATTTCATGTGTGGTTGTGTCAACGATGAGCCTAGTGGTTCAATGGTCCTGTGTCTGTCTATTTGCTTCATAGTTGTGGGTTTGAGTCTTTGTACGCGTATTCGGGAAATTATATTTTTTGCACTTTGTTGCAAAGATGTCCTGAATTTGAATTGGTTTTATATCAATGTGAAAACTACCAAAACTTAAAAAAAGAATGAGAAACAATATATTGTTTGGCATCCTTCTCTTTTTGCCAATTTTCTTCATTTCAATTATTGTCTTTTGACTTTCAATTACACAATTATGGTCGTCTATTACGTTAATTTACTTTGGCACAAATTAAGGTCAGTAATAATTGTTTTACTTCATTGTTGCTATGTATTTGGAAGAATCTAAAAGATTCAAGGTGACGAGTAAATATTTACTTGCTCTAATTATCACTGCATTTGGTGTTAGGCAAGAATCGGGAAGTGTCAAACTCTTTGTTCAGTACTTAGAGTCCGATTACGTACAATAGAAGTGCGGTGGGTAAGGTTTGCTCGGCTTGACGAATGATGGATTGGGTTTGTTTAAATTGTGACTAATTGTTGGAATTGGATAATTAACTTGGTTTAGGTGTGGAAACGCCCATTTAGGAGTGTTATTTCGTTACTAAATAGGTAGGGTTCAAACCCCTTTTTAATTTTTGCATTTTCCTGCATTTTACCTAGTTTTGACTATTGTTTCGAGTCACACGGGCTGGCATACGGGCATGTGTCCAAGCCGTGTGCCTTAGATAAAGGTGTAGGACATACACGGGTTGTACCCACGATCGTGTGCTAGACCTTGTGTACATACTGTTTAGTGACACACGGGCGGAGCCCACGAGCGTGTGTCAGACCGTGTGTGCATACTATTTTGGCATTTAGTGTACAGAAGACACACAGGTGAAACCCACGGTCGTGCTTCAGATCGTGTGTGCATACTGTTTTGTACCACACAGGCTGGGCACACGAGCATGGGTCAAGCCGTGTGAACTTACTATTTTGCAATCACAAGTACAAAGGGTACACATGCATGGGCCAGGTCGTGTGTCACACATGGGTCAACACATGGTCGTGTGCTAGGCCATGTGCAGTGTAGACTCAGATAGTAAACCCACGTCAAGTGACCGTTCACGAACCGTAATGCTTGCATGACCTATGTTGAACTGTGGGAGTTGTTGCACATGTATGCAACATGGTTTTGAGCATGAAATTATGTAATTGAGTACTATTTATGGGTGATACGAGTTTATACTCAAGGATGTCATTGAACTAAACTGGAAGGACTAAACTAAAACGACGGTTTAACCATCTTATTAGATTGGCAGTGACATTTTAAACACCGCAATAATACTACTGAACTGGTGGTAAAACTATGAGCGCTGCACTGTCAATATCGTAATAACTGTGAGACTATGAGCATTGTTAGATTACTAATGGAATGTTATACAAATGTTGTATGGTTTATATTGTATGATCATGATTGCAGAGCTGGTTATGATCCTAGTAAATATTATTGATGTGATTTACTAAGTGTCAGATAAACTTACATTGCCTTGTTTTGATGTTGTTTTAGGGTCTTTTCATGCTTGATGAGCGGCGATGTGGGCACTCAGTCACTTTGTTAGGATTGCTTAGGATTTTTGTTATGATAGTTGGTGTGTGTGTTAGGGTTGGATGTTAAAATTGGGATGTTAACTTTTCTATGAAGGTTACTAAAACTTGTGGTATTTGGACTAATTTATTTTAGGGCCTTTGAGAGCTGTACTATGAACTCCTTTGCATTTTACTAATCTATGAAATAGACTTGAGAATTTGTCTCTATAAACACGTGAATGTTTTACTTGGTGATGTGATGTTCTGAGTTGATTGTTTCATCTAGGCCGAGTTCAGGGTGTTACAATTAAAAATGTCTTAGTAAAAAAATTTAAAAAAAATCAATTAAGCCCTTTTAAATTAAAAAAAAATCATAAAAGCTATAAACTAAATTCATAATAAAAATGTAAAATTGATAAATGAATCGAAAGAATAGAGTTTAGGAAAATGTTTGATTTGTATTATTAACGAGAAAGAATACACTAAGTCTGAATGTGTCTGGAAACCAGATTTTCCAAGATAGAAATAAAGAACAAACTGAAATAAACCTAAATCCTAAGAAAAAGTGAAAAACTAAACTACAACAAAGAGAAAAAGTTTATGCTAAGCAATTTGTGTCTAAAACATGTGCCAAAAGAGCCTATTTATAGATTTAGGTGGTTGTCGTCTTTAACCCTAGGTTAGCTGACGTTCTCAAGCTTTAAGTTGGATTGTTTTGACCAAAATGACCCTATCTCGTAATTATTTTCTGTCCGGATTCGATCTCACAACAGGACTTACGTCACGACATAGAGGCCTGTATTCTTCTCATCGGGGTGTCTTTAAGGGTATTTTGTGACACCCTCAGGCTGTGTCGCGACATCAAAAATAGTCTCAGAATTTCTTTATTCTATTCTCTTCTCTGCGACATCGAGTCATCCGTGTTGCTACGTAGTGATCAGTATTGGTTTAATATGCCTTCTAATGGTCTCTTGCACACGTACAAAGTGCGTTAGCTCACCCTTATGCCTCATTCGACCTTAAGGTCAATAAAAAACTCAAAGTTACACATTTTATTGAGTTCAATGAAACTTACTAAAACATAATAAAAACCTAAAGAAAATGTTTAATTTCAAGCTCCTAAAGTACGAAAACTAGTTTAATATGCTACACCGAATTATGATAGATCAATGATATTGTGTTATTAAGAAATCTTACAATTAGTTTAATTGTTATTTATAAATATTATTAGAGTTATATTGATGCAGTTGAGTATATTTCCTATTTATATATGTGTCTAATTGAAAACAGGTTTATTCATTTTTTAAGATTATGTTAATTAATTGTCGCTTTTGAATTCTAGATAATTTATTTGGAAGTTTTACTACCATAAAACCGATTTAGAATCGAAAATTTGATTTAAAAATGATCGAGCAACTTCTGTGGTTAATTTTATCTTTTCGGTTCAAGTTTACCATCTAGGCCGGATTGGAGAGTTTACACTACTATACTATATAAACGAAGGTTACAGAATATAAATATAAAAACTTTGACTTTCAAAATACTTTCTTAAATTTATATTTAAATTGAAACTCATTTTTAAAATTAAGTTTTAAATAAGGTCTTTTTCCATTAAAAATAAATTTTTTGTGACATTAATAATAAAGTTTTAAATAAAAAACGACTTTAAACATAATTGATTAAATTATAATCAAAATTTAAAAATACAATATCAACACAAATAATAAAATAAAATAATTATTTTAATTTAATAAAATAAATTTCCATTAAAAAACAACATAAAAGGCTAATGAATGTAATTACTAAAATTTAAAATAATATTGGTTTTCATGGTTTTTTTTTCACTAGATTCTAGATTTTTTCTTTAATCCAATCAGTCCATGATTCCTTAGATTTATCATGTCTCTCAGGAGTTGGTGCGTCAGCTTTTGATTCTGTTGATGATGTAGGTGTCGGTTTAGCGGTCTCACCAACAATTGAATGGGTTAAAACAACCATGATCATTGAGATCAAAACAATGACCAAAGCAATCCTTGCCATATTTGTTTTTTGAGTTTATGTAAAAAAAAATTAAAGAGAAAGGAATGTATTTATTTATGTTTTATTTTTTTATGAATATGAGTTTAAGATTGAAATCATGAAATATTTATAGCGTTTAAGAGGAGATATTTTCCATGAATCCATGATTTTAGTGCCTAATGATCGAACACATGTTTAACTATTAGATAATTTTGTTTATAACAATACCGGAAAAGTCAATTCAAACCAATGTATTTGCTTCCATTTATCTCAGTTTTTTTTAAAATTAATATGGTTAACTTATAATTTTCGTATAAATATCATCAAAATTAAATAACTCGTTTTTATCAAATCGTTTTATCAATATGGCAATTCCACTTCCATAATATGTAAAGCCTTATATCACACATAAGTTTAAGTTATTTTTAATGTTCGCTAATGTATCAAAATTGCCAAAATCAAATTAAAAAAATTGGAAATTATATATTTAAAATATAGGTGCGTATTTAAAAATAACATACAATAAATAATAAAATGTAAGGTTTAAAACTAATAATAATTACATATATGCAATATGTAAAATATTAAATTAAAAAATTAGTTTAAATTGTGAGTAAACAAATTAAATAGGTAAATACATCATATTAAGAATATTAAGTTCATTCTAATTGTTTATCTTGATATTGTTAATTTTTTTAGTTGGTATCGAGTTGACTTATAATACCATGAAAATAAGGTTTTGGTAGAAGTGGTAAAAAAGGTAAAAGTACAACAAAACCGCCTGTACTATACCCTACATTGCGTTTTAGCCCCTCTAATGAAAAAATTGATAAATTAGCCCATGTAAATTAGATGAGTGAACAAAATAGCTCCTCCATTGAAATTGCACTGTTAATTTTTTTTATGATTAAATATAAGTTATAATAACAAATTTAGACTCGAACATTTAAACATTTATTCAATTTACCCCTTACTCTTTTATTGGAAGTAAATTAGAACTTTTTTTAAACTAATAAGGCTAAATGGTTAATGTAACACCCTAAAAATTTAAATTTCTCTATCTAAGTTGTGGCATTTAGTGTATAGGAGACACACAGGCGAAAACCACGACCATGCTCTAGATCGTGTGTGCATACTGTTTTGTACCACATGGGCTGGGCACACGGGCGTGAGTCAAGCCGTGTGAACATATTGTTTTGTAATCACAGGTACAAGGGGTACACGGGCAGGACACACGGGCAGGGGCCAGGTCGTGGGTCACACACGGGCTGACACATGGCCGTGTGCAATGTGGACTCGAGTAGTAAACCCACGTCAAGTGACCATTCACGAACCATAATGTTTATGGGTGATACGAGTTTATTCTTAAGGATGTCATTGAACTAAACGGGAAGGATTGAACTGAAACGATGAATTAACCATCTTATTGGACTGACAGTGACACTGTAAACACTGTAATAATACTACTGAACTAGCAGTGAAACTGAAAGCACTGTACTGTCAATATCGTACTAGTTAGAGAGCTGGTTTTGATCCTAGTAAATTTTATTGATGTGATTTACTAAGTGTCGGATAAACTTACATTGCCCTATTTTGATGTTGTTTTAGGGTCTTCTCATACTTGATGGGCTGCGGTGCGGGTACTCGGTCACTCCATTAGGATTGCTTAGGATGATTGTTATGATAGTTGGAGTGTGTGTTAAGGATGGATGTTAAAACTGGGATGTTAACTTTTCTATGAAGGTTACTAAAACTTGTGGTATTTGGACTTATTTATCTTCAGGGCCTTTTGGTGCTGTACTATGAACTCCTTTGCATTTTATTAATAGATGAAATAAACTTGAGAGTTTGTCTTTATAAACGTGTGAATTTTTTACTCGGTGATGTTATGTTTTGAGTTGGTGTTTTCATCTAGGTCAAGTTTAGGGTGTTACATTTAGTGGTATCAGAGTCAGGTTAATCAACACTCGGACTATGTAATGGGTCTATTTGTGAAGTTACGAAATGTTTCTATATAGGTAGGGACCGAATAACTAAATTAGGATGATCGAGTATCCGACGCCGCCCTTATAAGTATTTATTATCGCATATATATACCTACTAATCTTTGAAAACTAGTTTCATGGTTGCCTCATTATCTAATATAATGAGTGAGAAATTTTGAACTGATCAGTGCACTTTTGATATTACAACTACATTAAGATGAGTTCACGAGGAACTCGTGGACGTGGTATGTAGGGGCGTCGTTGGCATCGGGGAAAGGCTCTAGCGGAGTCCTCATCCATGGGAAGCATTCCCATCTTGGAGACCAGCGAGACAGTTGGTACTCCTACTGTTGATATAGGAGCTTTGCATGAGCCTGTTGGGGACAATCCTATGTCCCAAGCTATGCTACGTGTGCTAGAGAGGTTCGTTGGGACCTGGACTGGACCTGTAACTTGGGGAATGGTTACCGAGTAGCTTCGTGCGAATGGGGTTAAACTATTCAGAGCTATCACTAAAGTTACTTCTACTATGGCAGAGTATGGGCTCGAGGCTACCAATCATATTATGAATGATCTAGACTACACTCCGATATAAAAATTGAGGGGTGTGGTATCTCTGCTCCGTGATAAAGCCTATCAGTGGTGGTTAATTGTGGAATAAGGTTTTCGACTTGAGATGGTGACATGGGATGCCTTTAAGAGGGTTTTTCAGGGTAAGTACATTGGAGCTAGTTATATTAAAGCTCGTCGGCTTGAGTTTATGAATCTGGAATAAGGAGATACGTATCTAGCTAAGTATGAGGCTGAATTCTTACGATTGAGCCATTATGCATAGGCTCTGGTTGCGACTGAGTACGAAAAATGTTTTCCATTTGAAGGACTTTAATATGAGCTGAGGGTTTTGATTACTTCTCAGAGAGAGAGGGTCTTCGCTGTGTTGGTTGATAAGGTGAAGATCATAGAAGAAGTTAAGCGTAAGCACGAGAAAAAGGAGTAAGAGCTCAGAGTAGGGCCAAGCAAGAGAATGGATTTGTCAGTACTACACAACGCCCTAAGAAACGGGTAAGACTTGATGGGCCTTCGAGGATCGAGACAGTGATGGGCTCTAGTGCAATAGCGCGCTGTGACTACTGTAGTAGACATTATGTAGGCAAGTGCTGGAGGAAGATAGAGGCTTGCCTCTGGTGTGGGTTATTAGAGCATAAAGTGCGAGATTGTCCTCATTGACCTGATCAGGTACCAATTGTGGCACCTGTATTAGATACGAGCACTGATCAGTCTTCACGGGCGACGCCACAGTTGTTTAGGGGATGAGGTATTGGTAGGGGTGGCACTGTTTTTGATAGGGGCAGTATGAGCTTTAGTAGGGGTCGTGGGACACCGAACAGAGGTGTGACCCAGACTAAGGCCCGACAACCAGCACTGGTATATGCGACTAGACGCCGTGATAACGTTATTGTCATTGCGAGTACATTTTTTTCATACATTATCATATTTTGCACTGATTGATATTGGTTCTACTCATTCGTATATAGCTAGCACAATATCTATAAAAATGGACATAACTGCTGAGTGTGTTGCTAGTGTAATCTCTATTGTTAGTCCTTTGGGTCAGTCTACACGGGTTAATAGAATGTTTAAAAGGGTATCGTTAGAGATACAGGGAAATATGTTCCCAGCAGATCTAATTGAATTACCGTTTGAGGAGTTTGATCTGATATTGGGTATGGATTGGCTGGTGGTGCATCGGGCTAGTCTTGCTTGCGCGACCAAGAGGGCCACCTTGAGAACTGAGAAGAATAACGAGATAGTGATGATTGAGGAGCGTCGGGACTACTTATCCAATGTAATCTCCATCCTTGTAGTTGAGAAACTTGTAAGGAAGGGATGCGAGGCGTATCTCGCTTTGATTTTTGAGACCGCACCTGCTAAGTTAGTTGTCTATGATATTTGGAAAGTCCGAGAGTTTTCGGATGTCTTTTCAAAGAAAATACCGAGCGTAGCACCAACTCGAGAAGTTGAGTTTGATATAGATTTTTTGTCGGGTATTGCACCGGTGTTCATTGCTCCCTATTGTATGGCATCGAAAGAGCTTGCTGAATTAGAGGCTCAATTGTAAGAACTTTTTGCTTGAGGGTTCATCTAATCGAGCATGTCACAATAGGGAGCACTTGTGTTGTTTTTCATAAAGAAGGATGGCACGATGAGAATGTGCATCAACTACTGCTAGTTGAACAAACTTACGATCAATAATAAGTATTATTATTGAGGATTGACGACTTGTTCAATAAGTTTCGAGGTGCTTCTGTGTTTTCAAAGATAAACCTTCGTTTTAGGTATCAACAGCTTAAGGTCAAAGATGAGGATGTGCACAAAACAGCCTTTTGAATCAGTTACAGTTACTATGAGTTCCTATTATGCCGTTTGGCTTAACGAATGCCCCTGCAGTGTTCATGGATTTGATGAATCGAGTCTTTCAACTGTATTTAGATCAAATTGTTATGGTTTTTATCGACAACATCCTGATTTACTCCAAGACTAAGACCGAACACGATGAGCATTTGTGTATAGTACTTTAAACACTTCGCGAGAATCAACTCTATGCGAAGTTTAGCAAGTGTGAGTTTTGGTTATCTGAAGTTGCCTTTCTAGGGCACGTGGTGACTGCGGAAGGGATTTGCGCTGACCCGAAGAAGATTGAAGCCATGGTTGAGTAGAAATCGCTGAAGAATGTGGTTGAACTTCGGAGTTTTCTTGGTTTAGCAAGCTATTACCGTAGGTTTGTTGAAGGGTTCTCACTGATAGCATCTACGCAAGAATATTTTGTTCAGATGGTTTGATGAACATCAGGCAAGTTTAGAGAAGCTCAAGACTATCTTGACACAAGCTCTCGTGTTGGTACAGTCGGTATCGGGTAAGGAGTTTGTGGTGTATAGTGACACGTTGCATGTAAGTTTGGAATGTGTCCTGATACAAAAGGGAAAAGTGGTAGTGTACGTGTCTTGACAACTTAAGGTGCACAAGGGGAATTATTCTACTCACGATGTGGAGTTAGCTGCGATCGTGTTTGCATTGAAAATCTAGAGGAATTACATGTATGGTGAGAAATACATCATATATACTGATCATAAAAGTTTCAAATATCTATTGACCCAAAAAGAATAGAACCTAAGATAGCGTAGGTGGGTTGAGTTACTCATGGATTATGATTGTACATTTGAGTATCGCCTTGACAAAGCTAATATGGTGGCCGACGCTCTTAGTCATCGAGCGATGACCGATTTATGAGTGATGTTTGCTCGACTGAGTCTAACTGAGGAAGGTGGTTTGTTGGTGGAACTACAAGTGAAACCAACTTGGGTTGATCAGATTCGGACTAAATAGTTGAGATGAATCATTAGTGAAATGTTGGTGTGAGGTTGAGTAGGGTGTCGAGTCTAAGTTCAGGTTAAATGGTGACGAATTTTTATTTTTCAAGGGTCATTTCTACGTGCCAAAAGATTCTAAACTGAGATTATCGATTTTGCGGGAGGCACACAGCAGTCTATACGCTATGCATTCTAGCGAAAATAAGATGTATCTAGATCTGCGTGAGTTATTCTGGTGGCTCGGGTTGAAACGAGAGGTGATAACCTATGTTTCCCATTCTTGACGTTTCAGAAAGTTAAGGCTGAGCATCAGCTATTGTCAGGGTTACTACAACCAGTTAAGATTCCCTAATGGAAGTGGGAACAAGTGACGATGGATTTTGTCTGTCGGTTACATCTAACGGCCACTAAGAAAGATTCTGTTTGGGTCATTATTGATCGATTGACCAAGTCTACTCATTTTCTACCAATCTGGATCGACTACTCTCTTCAGAAGCTTGCCAAACTGTATGTATCTAAGATTGTGAGTTTGTATGGAGTTCTTGACTCGATTATTTTTTATGAAGACCCATATTTTACCTCACGGTTTTGAAAGAAACTGCTTGAAGCGTTGGGTACGTGACTAGACTTCAATACTACGTACCATCCTCAGACGGATAGTCAGTCCGAGCGGGTGATACAAATCTTAGAGGATATGCTTCGTGGTTGTGTAATTAATTTTAGGGTAGTTGGGAGGATCACCTACCATTATCCAAGGTTGTTAGGGGTAGCTGGGATGATCACCTACCTTTAGCCAAGTTTGTGTATAATAACAACTTCTAGTCTAGTATACAGATGGCATCTTATGAAGCTTTATGCGGTCCAAAGTGTCGAACCCCTTTGTGCTTGACTGAGTTACGTGAAAGGCGAGTGTTGGGGTCAGAGTTAGTAACTGAGGTCGAGAACACAGTTAAATTGATTCGAGATAGGCTAAAACCTGCTTCTGATCGATAAAAGTCATACGAATTTGAAAAGGAAGGATATAGAGTACGCGATGGGTGACTAGGTATTCCTGAAGGTTTCCCTGTGGAAAAAAGTGCTTCGATTTGGAAGAAAGGGCAAACTGAGTCTGAGGTTCATTGGACCTTACCAGATTTTGAAACGGGTTAGACCTATAGTCTATCAACTTGAGCTGCCTCCAAAATTGGACAATATTCATTATGTGTTCCACGTCTTCATGTTGAGACGGTATCGTTCCGATCCCTTTCATGTTGTTCCGGTAGAGGAGATCGAGGTACAACTAAATTTAACATTCTGATGGTTGTCGAATCCACCTAATATAAATATTCTTATGAAAAATAATACAAAGTAGTAGTATAAGGCAGTAGGGTCAATTTCACAGGGACTAGTTGCTGTAATCTACTCTCGTGTTTTCCTTTTGAACGTCGTGTCGAAGGGCGTGCCCACGACTTGTGACTATCTCACTGGAAAATAAATAAATAAATCGGCAGTGATATAAAATGTTTAGAAACAAGTAAATAATAGAATAACAGTTTTTAAAATAAGCAATATAAAATAAAAAAAATAAATATTAATTTGTAATCAGAATTAAATAGCCTTAGCCTTAGACTCAGTGTGCTTCGATTTTTGATTCGATCCTTGAAATGATGTTTTCTCCTTCGATCAGTAAGCTGGTTATAGTAGCTAAGAACATCCTAGCCACCAATTCTTCCTTTCGTAGTTGGTTCTGGTATGACTTGTCAAACCAACCCTTACAGATTGTCTAACCATGATACACGTGTTCGTGATTTAAGACCTCGATAGCCTTGTGTTCTGAAGAACCCAATTTGGATTAACAGCCTCAACCATGCGGGACGTTTAAACCTGATCACTATCTCCCTTGATGAAAATCCCACTAGTATGACCCCACCACGACCCGCCAATTTGTTTGCTAGAATTTGAATACAACACGGCCGATTCTTCTTCCCAACTATACGTAAAAAACGACCCAACCCAACGTGTAGTTTGTGTTGAAAGCGAGTTAACTTTTAAGGGACGAATTGTACTATCCCGATATTTCAGAAAGATAATGAATATCGTACGAAAGATATTTAACTCGAATTCGTATCTCAAGATTCTGGATCGAAAAGAATACCGACCTAAGACCAAGATGGAAGTTTAGTGGTGCATGATTTTAATCATGCTTGATGGATGATGGTGATGGATTGCTTGTGATTATGAAAGATGGAAAGGGGAGGGATTAAGATAACAATTGGACAAATTTGCAAAGGAATTAAAATGAAGATGGAAATGGCAGAGAGTGAACTGAAGAATTGTAAAGAAAAACAAATCAATTCACAAAATAAAGTACATTTTCAATTGAACCCAAGTAACCTTATTTATACACAATTGGGTTACTAAAAATAGCTTGAGTCCTTCTAAACTAAATTACCCATTTACTAAAAATAAATAAATTTAGTCAAAATGAAAATAACAACTTTAAATAATTTAGTCAAAATAAAATTAATAAAATAACAACTTTGAATAAGCTTATTTGACCACTTCAACTAAGGACTCATTTGCAATTAAGCCCTCAAATGTCCCCAAATTCGAATATACCCCATCTCTTCACTCATGTCTTCAATTTAATCCACTTTTGCTTGCTTTTAGGTAAAGAAACACCAATTTGTGTACCTGATAAGAAAATGTAGGAAATTAGAAGTACTTTCCTTGAAATTAATCCAAAATACACAAATAAATTGCTTAAATAATTTACTTATCAAAATCCCCCTACTTAGCCTATGATTGTCCTCAAGCATAATGTTTATTTTATATGAAAATTATTTGATAAAATATTTAATGAATCCAAATTTCTTTTCTTAACTAAGTATCATGCAATAATTAAAGAAATTAAAAATAAATAATTACTTATGTCTACTCAAACCACATTTTATAAACTTTCAAATATTACCAAATAGAATCAAACACTTCACAAAATTGCAACCTAATTACACTTGCTAAATAATTGTACCCAACTTTATTTAATATATACACATTTTTTTTCTTTATTTTTATTGTATTTTTATTTGAGACTTAATCAAATTTTTTTACACGAATTGAGATGACAAGCCAAGCATCTCAACCCGGTTACTCAATTTGAAAAGTTGGTAGCTTATTTTTCAAGGTAGTTCGGTTAGTGGAGTTTTACAAGCTTCGATTCGTCACTCGAATCTTTTTACGCGAATTGAGATGACAAGCCATGCACCTCAACCCTGTTACTCAATTCGGTCACATTTTCTAGTCTTCACTCGTAACCAAGTATAATTTATTTATTCACATGATTTGGATACATTCTTAGGCAAGTCTAAAAAGTCTATAATATTGTGAAAATGTTTGACTTTTTCCATAATATTCTCAAGTTTATAAAATGCATGTTTGATTAAAATAAGCAACCATTTATTCATGATTTCTAAATTATTTAAATGAATCTAACAATAAAAGAAAAATACATTTGCAAAACCAATTATCAAATAGAATTAACATAAAATAAACATATTACAAGAAACAATATAGCATGGCATGCAAATAAATTCCCCCTACTTAATTCACAGTGCCCTCAATGTGCAATTTGAAAGAATATAAGAGACAGGGCAAAGTGTACTCCCCGTGTTGCTTAATGAGATGGAGGGCGAAGTCGGTGCTTGCACTCTAGTATTGAAAGGATGCCCTTGATGTTAGCTTCCATTGTGTCCAAGAAGCTTCTGAACGGTCCATTCTTTCCTCCATGGTGGAATGGGGCTACTCATCTCGATCCCTCGGAGCAAAATTTCGTGTTTGTCGGAACACTCTATTACTCCGAGGTGTGTATGTACCTAGAGGAACAAAATGAAAAGAAGAAGGGGTGCTGGCAAGCAATCCCATAGAGTCCAAGCAATATCCATTCAATGGATCCATGTTATAAGCATGAGTAAGAGATGTAAAATCGAATGATGAAAACATGTTCATGGCTAATTGTGTGATGTATGCACCAAGGATTAGAGGTCTATGTGCTCTAATTATCATGTGAAACATGCAAACTAATATCCGAGGTTGACTCTATAACTGAAAACATGCACGATAAAAAGAATAACTCAGTCCTAGTTAAAACAATGGAAGAATCATTACGGCCCGAGAAATTAAAAGCTAGAAATTGATAGATGTATCTACGGGTCGGTTCATGTACCAACAAATATTTCACAGTTCTAGAATTATAAGTTTGATCAATCAAGCTGGTTAAAGTCGAGTAAGCTTCATTAGCATCAAAATCACGAGGTATGTCTAACAATGCAAGATGATATGAATCGGTGTCGGCATCTATAGGTTCAACAAATCCCATTGCAATGTTAAATTCGGAAATAGACATATTGAATGTTCTACCTAGTAATCTGAAGCAAATGATATTCGGAGTTTCAATTGTTCTAGTGGCATACATGTCAAAACTAAAAGTGGCTTAGAATTCATATACAAGTTCATAAAACATACCACATTTAATTTCAGCATATAACGACCAACAAGTAGATTCAAAATAGCTATCTACGACCTTATGCAAGTTAAGTGTCTCAAGAGTATTTACATGAATGAACTTACATATTGGCATGGGTTGGTGCTGAATCTCCTCGTATCTTAACTGATTCTCCGGTGTCGTGAAATTGAGGAAGCCTCAAAATCTTGATTCGGGGAGCAATGTGTAAGTGTGCCTTCACTGTCTGCGCCTACTTCGTCGATGTCGTTCTGTCAGCAGACTGTTTGGTGGACTCGACACATCAGCGGCATCAATACCACTGTTCGGGTTTGATTCTGGTTCATCTTCTTGTTGATTTCTTGAAGTCCATCTGAGACATTTTGCTTTATTCGACGGTGGCTCGTTCGATTTGATGGTCCTACTTCCTCATGATATGAGGAGCTGGTCTCATCCGATACATCTACATGAAGCATTAGTAGTGGTAAAACAGAATGAGAGGTGAAAGTGTTATACCTTATTGTTCCGGGTGCATCCGATTAAATTTTTGACTCTTCTAGTTCGACCGGAGTCGGATTGCTATGACATCGACATCGAGTATATCCAGTAGTTCGTACTGATGACGGTGGCGGTGGTGGTGGTGGTGGTGGTGGTGAAGGTGAGTCAAAATCATCGTCATTGATGTTGATGACTGGTGGTGCTGTGAATCGATTTTGACATTGGTTTAAGGATGCTGGAAACTGTTCAGCCAAGTGGCTTCATGTTCGGACCATGTTTGCTGTCGTTTTCCTTGTTTCTGTCCCTGAGGTGTTGCGCGACGTTGGACGACGGTGGGTGCGACGACGTACGGTGGTGGACAGTGGTGGGTGCGGCAAAAGTGTTTGGATAGTGGGGTTTTGTAGTTTGACGATGATAATGGATTTTTTAGTGGTGTTTGTGGTGGTTTTTTGGTGGGTTTATTAATGGTTGTTTAAAGGAAAATGGTGAGAAAAAAAAATATGTTGGTGGTTTACAGTTTCAGTAGTGCAAAATAGGGACAAAGATGGAGGAAGTGTCGAATGGAGATGCTGCGAACGGTGGTTGTTGCAACGTCGGGCGAGTGGTGCGATGGTGAAAGGCTCCATGTGGGTGTTCGGGCAAGTGGTTTTTTGTGGTGCTTTGGGGTTTTTTATAGGGGTTGGCTTTTAATGGTTAAGGGGTTGGTGATGCATCGGTCGGTAAAGATGAAAGGAAACTGGATCGCGGTGGTTTGGGATGGTGATGGTGACGTGAAAAAAAGAAGGGTGAGGCAAGAGGTGATGACTGGTGGCATTTGCGATAGCTTACTATTTTTAAGAAGAAGGAGAAGTTTGGGGCTTTGTGGGTGGTAATGGTAGAAGAAGGAAAGGAGAAAAATTTTAAGGGTTTTGAATTTTTTCTCTCCTTTTTCCGCCTTCTCTTTTTCTTTCCTTTGCTCGATTTGGGCTAAATTGCTTGCCCATTTTCTTTTTTCAGTTCTTTCCTATTTCGGGCCAGGCCTCCTATTGACCTAATCTTGCTCCATTTTTATTTTTTTCTTTCTCCCTCTCTTTCCCTTTTCTTTGCTTCGGTCAAATCTACCCACTTTCGTTCCATTTCCTTCTTAGGTCGTTCGGCCTAACCAACCCACTTCCTCTCTCTTTTTTTCTTTTTTCCATTCATTTGGGTTTGGTATATTGGGTTTGGGTAAGGTTTTTTAAGGTTTATTTGGGTGTTTTAATTTAAAGGGAATGGTTTTTTTAATGGTTATTTGGTTTGGATTTTATTTTGGGTGTTGGGTTAAATTTTAAGGAAATGAGTATTTGGCAATTTGGGTGTTTCTAAATTGGGTATTTGGGAATTTGTCATCATTGCCTACCGTATGCCCACACCAAGACTCGTACAATATTCCTGAAAAATTGAAAGCTTGCACTTATGGACCTGAAAAATAATAAATGGAAATTTTGATCAAATATCTTTTATTTTATTAAAATAAAATTTGAAATTAAATTAAATTAAATTAAACAAATTTGGGTTGCCTCCCAAAAAGTGCTTTTGTTTAATGTTGTTAGCTCGATGTCTTGAAAATTTATTCGACTGGTTCTTCAAGCACCAATTCCTCAGCCATGTGAAATTGGAAGTTCTCATAAAACGATTTAAGCCTTTGTCCGTTGACCTTGAAACATTTCACGGACTCCTCGCTCTTAATCTCCAATGCACCATGAGGGAGTAGTTCAATGATAACAAAAGGTCCAAGCCACTTAGTTCGAAGCTTACCTGTGAAAATTCTCAGTGTTGGGTCGTAAAGCAATACTTTTTGCCAAACTAAGAATTGTTTCAGAGAAATTTTCTTGTCATGGAACGCCTTGGTTTTTTCTTTATAAATTTGGGTGTTCTCATACTCATCATAACGAATTTTTACTCTTGAATACTCAGTTTCCGAAAATCACCTGCAATGTCTAATTCCATATTGCACCGTTTCACTGCCCAAAATGTCTTGTGCTCTAATTCCACTGGGAGGTGACATGGTTTACCAAAACTGAGCCGATAAGGAGACATACCTAATGGACCTTTGAATGTCGTGTGATATGCCCATAGTGCGTCGTTCAAGCGTAGGCTCCAATCCTTTCGATCTGGTTTCACGATTTTCTCCAAAATTGAATTTATTTCACGATTTAAAATCTCCGCTTGACCGTTTGTTTGCGAGCGATATGTCGTGGCCACGCGTTGTGTCACACCATATTTTTTTTAATAATGCACTGATCACCTTGTTGCAAAAATGTGTTCCTCAATCACTAATCAGTGCTCGCAGTGTGCCGAACCTGAAAAAAATAAAATACTTTAAAAAGTCCACAACGATTTTAGCATCATCACGACGAGTAGCTTTAGCTTCTACCCACTTAGAAACGTAATCAACAATAAGTATTATGTAAACATTACCAAATGATGACACAAACGGGCCCATGAAATCTTTGTCTCATACATCGATAACATACATGTACAGGATTTAAGGGCATTTCATTTCGTCGACTTAAATTTCCCACATTCTGGTATCTTTCGCAACTCTTACAAAATAAGTAAGCATCACGAAACAAGTGTGGCCAAAATAATCTGCATTCTAATATTTTATGTGCAGTGCGCTTAGGACCAAAATGACCTCCACAAGCATAAGTATGACAGAAAGTTAGGATAGACTGTACCTCAGTTTCAACAACACATCGTCTAATACCTAATCCGAGCAATGTTTCCAAAGATATGGATTGTCCCAAATGTAGTACCTCGAATCTCGCTTAATTTTGTCATTTTCAGAATGAGTTAAGTCAGAAGGAATTTTACTTGTTGCGAGATAATTTACGCATACCATGGATAGGTTGTTTGGGTCGAAAGTAGATGTTCATCCGAAAAATAATCTTGAAGGGGCGTGTTTTCTTTTGAAGTCGTTAATCGACTTAAATGATCTGCTACTAAATTTTCGCACCCCTTTTTGTCCTTAATTTCGAGGTCAAATTCTTGTAGAAGCATAATCCACCTAATCAGCCTTAGTTTCACCTCCTTCTTTCTGATTAAGTACTTTAATGCTGCATGATCAGAGTAAACAATTATTTTAGTGCCTAATAGATATGACCTAAATTTTTTCAAAGCAAAAATAATAGCTAAGAGTTCTTTCTCAATTGTTGAATAATTTCTTTGGACGGCATCCAATGTTTTAAAGGCGTAAGTAATGACGTGCGACTCCTTCTCTATATTTTGTACTAGAATAGCTCCGACACTATGATCGCTAGTGTCACACATAAGCTCGAAAGGATAGTCCTAATTCCGTGGCTGCACTATAGGAGCTGAGACTAGCTTGTGCTTAAGAGTGTCGAACGCGTCTTTACATGCTTTATCAAACTCAAACTCTTTTTCTTTCTATAATAGGTGACAAAGTGGTTTAGAAATCTTTGAGAAATCCTTTATAAAGCGCCTGTAAAAACATGCGTGACCAAGAAAAGAGCGAAATTCCCTCACAGTTGTGGTGTATGGGAGTGAGTTAATACTATTGGTTTTAGCCTTATCAACTGCAATCCCTTCAGCAGAAACGATGTGACCTAGAATTAATCCATTATCAATCATGAAATGGCATTTTTCATAATTTAAAACAAGATTAAATTCTAAACATCTTTCTAAAACTTTTGTAAGGTTTGATAAACATTCATTGAAGGAATTTTCATAAACCGTAAAGTCATCCATGAATACGTCTATTATTTTCTCGACATAATCAAAAAATATACTTACCATGCATCTCTGGTACGTGGCAAGTGCGTTGCATAGTCCGAATGACATTCTTCTGTAGGCAAACGTACCAAAAGGGCACGTAAACGTCATCTTCCCTTGGTCTTCCGGTGCCACTGGAATTTGAAAAAAAACTAAGTAACCATCGAGATAACAATAGGGAGATTTTCCTGCTAATTGTTCTAACATCTAACTATAAAAAGAAGTGTAAAATGATATTTTCGAGTTAAAGAGTTCAACTTCCTTAGTCTATACAAACCCTCCACCCGTTTTGGACTCGAGTGAGAACCATCTCTCCTATCGAGTTTTCGATTACGATCACTTCAGTTTTCTTGGGTACCACGTGAACCAGGCTGACCCAGTTACTATCAGATATGGGATAGATCATCCCAGCATCAAGCAACTTCTGAATTTCATTCTTTACGACCTCCATCATTGATGGATTGAGGCGTCTTTGAGCCTCCCTCTTCGGTCTTGTGTTCTCTTTGATCGGTATTCTGTACATACAGGTTGAGGGACTTAATCCTTTAATATCGGTAATCGACCATCCGATCGCTTCCTTGTAATCCCTCAAGACTCAAACTAGATTTTCCTCCTCCAACTTTGAAATTTTACTCGAAACAATCACTGGTAAGGTGTTTCCATTTCTCAGGAATGCGTACTTAATGTGTTCAGGTAACGACTTGAGTTCTAAATTCGGAGCTTGTAAAATCGAAGGCAACAATTTAGTCTTAGAAGGAGTTAGCTCGAAATTCTTACCTTGACTTCAAGGAAACTTCGGAGCTTCCATAAGAAAAATGGCTTCACAACTTGATCCTCGAATGCCATTAGTTCTTCTAATTTTTCCATACTTTCAAGATCTAAACTCCTGTATAGAACGGTTTGTAACCCGTCCACCTCAGAATATTCAAAATACAAATTCGTTAGTGGTTCAATTATATCAACACAAGAAATATTCAATGTTGCACTAGGTCGGCCCATCGCTTCATAAACATTAAATTTAACAACCTCACCGTTGAATTCCATAGTGAGTGTCCCACTACGAACATCAATCTTTGTACGCGCATATCAGAAGAGCTCTTCTAGTTATCATCCTCCATGTCAATGATATAGAAATCTGTAGGAAAGATTAACTCATTTACCTTAACAATGACATCTTTCAATACCCCCTAAAGATCTACGCACGATCTATCCGCCAATTGAATTATCACCACTGTTTCTTTCAAAGGACCAACGTTTAGAGATTTAAAAATAGATAAAGGCATGATGTCGATTGATGCTCCTAAGTCGCACATGGCTTTCTTAATGCCAACATTACCTATTTTACAAGAAATTGAGAACATACCTTGATCCTTACACTTTGGCAGAATTTTTCTCTGTAACACGGCGGAGACATTTTCTCCCATATTCACCCACTCGTTTCCTTGAAACTTCTTCTTTCCAGTACATAATTCTTCCAAGAACTTTGCTTAGCGAGGAACCTGATTGATTACATTAAGTAAGGGAATATTGATTTCCACTTTTCGAAATGTCTCTAAAATTTCTTTCTCTCCTTGCTCTCTCTTGCCTTGGGCGAGCCTTCTTGGAAATGAGGTTTGCATAACAAGTAGTTTGGGTGGTGACAACTCTGTTGGAGCTTTTGAATATGGTTTTTATTCTTCGCATTCAGTGTCACGGGCACAACTCATGCCAGTCATAGGTTCTAAGACCGTACCACTCCTTAACGTCATAGCGCTTGCATTATATCGAGGGTTGGGCTCCATTTGGGACGGTAGCCCTCCTTGAGACTCCAAACGACAAACCGTAAGTGCCAGCTTGCTCATTTGTTTGTCTAACTCCTGCAAATGCATGTCAGTCTTTTCTTGAAATTTTCAGTGTTAGTGGCTAACCTTTCGACAATAGCTTCCAAAGACGTCTGCTGCTGATTTAGAGGCAGCCTTTGTTGATATGACTGATTGAATTGAGGATTCGATCCATAACTTAGATTCGGATGGTCTCTTCTCTCCGTATTGTATGTATTCGAATAGGGATCGTACCGTCTTTGGGATGGATCTGGAAAGTTTTCGACAACATTTGCTTGTTTTGCCGAATCATCGTGTAAGATAGGACATGAGTCCGTTAGGTGATCTGACATGGTAAAAATTTCGTATAGCTACGTAGGGTTTGACTTATCTACAAGCAAACTCTACACAATATTAGTGAGTTTATCTATTTTATTTTTCAAAGTCAAAGTACTTAACCCATGAACCTGTCTTGTGGGTTCTATAGCTGGTCAAAATTGTTGAGAGTTCGTAGTCATTATTGAAATCAACTCCCTAGCTCTTTGAGGGGTCATGTTGACAAGTGCTCATCCACTAGCTGCATCGATCATTTTCATCTCCATGGGGAGTAGTCCCTCATAGAAATACTGCAACAATGACTATTCAGAAAGTTCGTGTTATGGGCAACTTGCGCACAACTTTTTATACCATTCCCAGTAATCATAGAGTGTTTCAGTCTCCTTTTTTCGAATTCCCACTATGTCTCGTCTCAGCTCAGCTGCTCGTGCTACTGGAAAGAACCTATCAAGAATTAAACGAGACATATCAACCCATGTATTAACAGATCCCGGTGGTAAATAAAATAGTCACTCTCTAGCAAAGTCGGCTAATGAAAAAGGAAATGCACAAAGTTTAATTTGGTCTTCTATTACTCCCTGAGGTTTCATGCTCGTGTAAACCATGTGGAATTCCTTTAAGTGCTTGTACGGGTTCTCATTTTGAACCCACGAAAAGTGGGCAATAGATGGATTAAGCCTGACTTTAACTCAAACGGTGTTCCTCCCATTGGATAAGTTATACACAACGGTTGTTGTTCGTTGCAAATTGACGAATAGTCTGATCTTCCATTTTCTTTGTTTCGTCATCACCAAAAATTTCTCTAGTGAAAGCTTCTTCTTCAAACTCTGTCTGTAGACGTTTACCGTGAGCTTCCTTTCTCAACCTTCGGGCTAATTTCTCTATCTCCGGTACAAAGTTGTTGAGAGGTGTCTCTTCAGACCTTGTCATAAAGAAAAACAAACGAAAGTTAGAAAAATGTTACCTGTCCCCGGTAACGGCACCAAAATTTGATGGTTGCCGAATCCACCAAATATAAATATTCCTACGACAAATAATACAAATTAGTGGTATAAGGCAGTAGGGTCGATTCCATAGGGATTAGTTGCTGTAATCTACTCCTGTGTCTTCCTTTTGAATGTCGTGTCGAAGGGCGAGGCCACGACTTGTGACTGTCTCGCTGGAAAATAAATAAATAAATTGTGGGTGATCGAAAATGTTTTGAAAACAAGTAAACAACATAATAACATTTTTTAAAATACGTAAAATAAAATAAGAAAATAAATATTAATTTGTAATCAGAATTAACTAGCCTTAGCCTTAGACTCAGTGTGCTCCGGTATTTTATTCGATCCTTGAAATTATGTTTTCTTCTTTGATCAGTAAGCTGGTTATAGTAGCTAAGAACGTCCTAGCCACCAATTCATCCTTTCGTAGTTGGGTTCAGTATGACCTATCAAACCAACCCTTACCGATTATCTAACCGCGATACAAGTTCGAGATTTAAAATCTCAATAGCCTTGCGTTCTAAAGAACCCAACTCGGATTAACGACCTCAACTGTGCGAGACGTTTAAACCCGATTACTATCTCCCTTGACGAAAATCCAAGTTGTATGACCTCGCCAGGACCCGCCAATTTGTTCGCGAGAATTTGAATACAACGCGGCCGATTCTTCTTCCCAATTGTACGTCAAAAATGACTCCAACCTAACGTGCACTTTGTGTTGAAAGCGAGTTAACTTTTAATGGATGAATTGTACTATCCCGATATTTCGAAGAGATGATGATACTGTACGAAAGATATTTAACTTGAATATGAATCTCACGATTCTAGACCGGAAAGAATACCGGTCTAAGACTAAGATGGAAGCTTAGTGGTGCATGATTTTAATAATGCTTGATGGATGATGGTGATGGATTGCTTGTGATTATGAAAGATGGAAAGGGAAGGGATTAAGATAGCAATTGGACAAATTTGCAAAGGAATTAAAAATGAAGATGGAAATGGCAGAGAGTGAACTGACAAATTGTAAAGAAAAACAAATAAACTCTCAATTGCTTTTATTGCTCACAAAATCAAGTACATTTTCAATTGAACCCAAGTAACCTTATTTATACACAATTGGGTTAATAAAAATAACTTGAGTCCTTTTAAACTAAATTACCCATTTACAAAAAATAAATAAATTTAGTCAAAATGAAAATAACAACTTTAAATAATTTAGTCAAAATAAAATTAATAAAATAACAACTTTGAATAAGCTTATTTGACCACTTCAACTAAGGACTCATTTGCAATTAAGCTCTCAAATGTCCCCAAATTTGAATATAGCTCTTCACTTCAAACATGTCTTCAATTTAATCCACTTTTGCTTGCTTTTAGGTAAAGAAACACCAATTTGTGTACCCGATAAGAAAATGTAGGAAATTAGAAGTACTTTCCTCGAAATTAATCCGAAATACTCAAATAAATTGCTTAAATAATTTACTTATCATGTTCGAAGAAGAACCTATCCAGATTCTTGAACGAGACATTAAAGTCTTACGAAAGAAAATCGTACCACTGGTTAAGGTGTTGTGGCGTAATCATGGTACGTAGGAAGCCACGTGGAAACCAAAGGATTTGATACGTCAACAATATTCGTATCTCTTCGATTCAGGTAAATTTCGGGGATGAAATTTCTTTTAGAGGTAGAAAGTTGTAACACCCTAAAAATTTAAATTTCTCTATCTGAGTTGTGGCACTGAAACTGTTTCTGTTACTATGGTTAAGTGCTTAACTGTTAATTTGAGTTTTGAGGTTCGAGTCGTAACTTTTGAAGTGTGGTATTTCTTTTTTTGAACTCTAGTCCTTGATGTTGTTCCATAATTGAATTTCGTGCTTGGTTTTGTCAACGATGAGCGTACTGGTTCAATGGTCCTGTATCTGTCTATCTGCTTCATGGTTGTGTGTTCATGTTTTTGCACGCGTATTCGGGAAATTATATTTTTTGCACTTTGTTGCAAAGATGTCCTAAGAATTGGTTTTATATCAACTTGAAAACTTCCAAAAACTTAAAAAAGAATGAGAAACACTATATTGTTTTGCTTCCTTCTCGTTTTGCCAATTTTCTTCATTTTGATTACTGTCTTTTGACTTTTAATTGCACAATTGTGGTCGTCTGTTACGTTAATTTACTTCAGCATGACTTAAGGTCAATAATGATTGTTTTGCTTCATTATTGCTATGTGTTTGGAAGAATCTAAAAGATTCAAGGTGACGAGTAAATACTTACTTACTCTAATTGTCACTGCGTTTAATGTTAGGCAGGAATCGGGAAGTGTCAAACTCTTTGTTCGGTACTTAGAGTTCGATTATGTACAACGGAAGTGCGGTGAGTAAGGTTTGTTTGGCTTGAGATTTGAGTTATGGATTTCGATGAATGATGGTTTGGGTTTGTTTGAATTGTGACTGATTGTTGGAATTGGATAATTTACTTGGTTTAGGTGTGGAAACGCACGTTTAGGAGAGTTCTTTTGTTACTTAGCAAGTAGGGTCCAAACCCCTTTTTTAATTTCTGCATTTTCCTGCATTTTACCTAGATTTGGCTACTGTTTCGAGCCACACGACCTGGCACATGGGCGTGTGTCAGGCCATGTGCCTTAGATGAAGGTGCAGGACATACACGGGTTGTGCCCACGGTAGTGTGCTAGACCGTGTGTACATATTGTTTAGTGACGCACGGGCGAAGCCCATGGACATGTATTAAACCGTGTGTGCATACTATTTTGGCATTTAGTGTACAGGAGACACACGGGCGGAAACCACAGTCGTACTACAGACCGTGTGTGCATACTGTTTTGTACCACAAGGGCTGGGCACACGGGCATGGGTTAAGCCATGTGAACATACTGTTTTGCAATCATAGGTACAAGGGGTACACGGGCCGACACATGGCCGTGTGTCAGGCCATGTGCAGTGTAGACTCGGATAGTAAACCCATGTCAAGTGACTGTTCACGAACCGTAATGCTTGCATGACCTATGTTGAACCGTTGGAGTTGTTGCACGTGTATGCAACATGGTTCTGAGCATGAACTTGGGTAATTGAGAACTGTTTACGGGTGATACGAGTTGTTGCACGTTTATTGGACTGGTAGTGACACTTTAAACACTGCAATAATACTATTAACCTGACAGTAAAACTGTGAGCTCTGCACTGTTAATATCGTACTAGCTGTGAGACTGTGAGACTGTGAGCGCTGCTAGATTTCTGATGGACTGTTATACAACCGTTGTATGGTTTATATTGTATGATCATGATTGGAGAACTGGTTATGATCCTAGTAAATATTATTGATATGATTTACTAAGTGTCGGATAAACTTACATTGCTCTGTTTTGATGTTGTTTTAGGGTCTTCTCATGCTTGATGGGCGGCAGTGCGAGCACTCGGTCACTCCGTTAGGATTGCTTAGTATGTTTGTTATGATAGTTAGTGTGTGTGTTAGGACTGGATGTTAAAACTAGGATGTTAACTTTTCTATGAAGGTTACTAAAACTTGTGGTATTTGGACTTATTTATGTTTAGGGCCTTTGGGAGCTGTACTATGAACTCCTTTGCATTTTACTAATCTATGAAACAGACTTGAGAATTTGTCTCTATAAACGTGTGAATGTTTTACTTGGTGATGTGATGTTCTGAGTTGGTTGTTTCATCTAGGTCGAGTTCAGGGTGTTACAGTTAAAATGTCTTATTAAAAAAATTAAAATAAAATCAATTAAGCCCTTTTAAATTTTTAAAAATCATAAAAATTATAAACTAAATTCATGATAAATATGTAAAATTGATAAATGAATCGAAAGAATAGAGTTTAGAAAATGCCAAATTTGTATTATGAACGAGAATGAATACACAAAGTCTGATTTTGTCTAGAAACCAGATTTCTCAAGATAAAAATAAAGAACAAACTGAAATAAACCTAAATCCTAAGATAACTGAAAAACTAAACTACAATAAAGAGAAAAAGTTTATGCTAAGCAACTGGTGTCTAAAACATGTGCCAAAGGAGCCTATTTATAGATTTTAGGTGGTTGTCATCTTTAACCCTAGGTTAGCTGACTTCTCGAGCTTTAAGTTAGATTTTTTTGACAAAAAGGCCCCTGTCTCGTAATTATTTTCCGTCCAGAGTTGATGTCACAACATATTAGGACATGTGTTGCGACATAGAGGCTTGTATTCTCCTCATCGGAGTGTCTTAAGAGGTATTTCGTGACACCCTCAGGCTATGTCAAAGCATCAAAGATGTCTCAAAATTTCTTCATTTTGTTCCCTTCTTTGCGACATTGAGTCATCCGTGTTGCTATGTAGTGATCAGTATTGATTTAATACGCCTTCTAATGGTCTCCTGCACAAGCACAAAGTACATTACCTCACTCTTAAGCCTCATTCGGCCCTTAAGGTCAATAAAAGACTCAAATTTACACATTTTATTGAGTTCAATGAAACTTACTAAAACATAATAAAAACCTAAAGAAAATGTTTAATTTCAAGCTCCTAAAGTGCGAAAACTAATTTAATATGCTACACCAAATTACGATAGATCAATGATATGGGTTATTAGGAAATCTTACAATTAATTGAATTGTTATTTATAAATATTATTAGAGTTATATTAATGCAATTGAGTATATTTCCTATTTATATATGCGTCTAATTAAAAACAGGTTTATTTATTTTTTAAGAGTATGTTAATTAATTATCGCTTTTGAATTCTAGGTAATTTATTTGGAAGTTTTACTACTATAAAATCGGTTTAGAATAAAAAATTTGATTTAAAAAAGATCGAGCAACTTTGGTGATTAATTTTATCTTTTCAGTTCGAATCTACCATCTACGCCTGGATTGAAGAGTTTACACTTGTATACTATATAAACGAAGGTATGAGAATATAAATATAAAACTTTGACTTTCAAAATAATTTCTTAAATTTATATTTAAATTGAAACTCATTTTTAAAATTAAATTTTAAATAATATTTTTTTCTAATAATAATAATTTTATTGTGACATTAATAATAAAATTTTAAATAATAAAACTACTTTAAACATAGTTGATTAAATTATAATCAAATTTTAAAAATACAATCTCAATACAAATAATAAAATAAAATAATTATTTTAATTTAATAAAATAAATTTCCATTAAAAAACAACATAAAAGGCCAATGTATGTAATTACTAAAATTTAAAACAATATTGGTTTTCATGGTTTGTTTTCACTAGATTCTAGATTTTTTCCTTAACCCAATCGGTCCATGATTTCTTGGATTTATCATGTCTCTCAGGAGCTGGTGCGTCAGCTTTTTTAGCTTTTGATTCTGTTGATGATGTAGGTGTCGGTTCAGCAGTCTCACCAACGATGGAATGGATTGAAACAATCACGATCATTGAGATCAAAACAATGACCAAAGCAATCCTTGTCATATTTGTTTTTTGAGTTTATTTAAAAAAATTAAAGAGAAAGGAATGTATTTATTTATGTTTTATTTTTTTATGAACATGAATTTAAGATTGAAATCATGAAATATTTATAGCGTTTAAGAAGAGATATTTGCGACGAATTCATGAGTTTAGTGCCTAATGACCGAACACTTGTTTACCTGTTAGTTAGTTTTGCTTATAAAAATACAAAAGTCAATTCAAACCAAAGTATTTGATTCCATTTATCTCAGTTTTTTTTTTTTAATTTAATATGGTTAACTTATAATTTTAGTATAAATATCATCAAAATTAAATAACTCGTTTTTATCAAATCATTTTATCAATATAGCAATTCCACTTCCATAATATGTAAAGCCTTATATCACACATAAGTTTAAGTTATTTTTAATGTTCACTCATGTATCAAAATTACCAAAATCAAATTAAAAAAATTAGAAATTATGTATTTAAAATATAAGTGCGTGTTTAAAAATAGCAAACAAAAAATAATAAAATGTAAGGTTTAAAACTAATAATAATTACATATATGCAATATGTAAAATATTAAAATAAAAAATAAGTTTAAATTGTGAGTAAACAAATTCAATAGGTAAATATATCATATTAAGAATATTAAATTCACGCCAATTGTTTATCATGATATTGTCATTTTTTAGTTGGTATCGAGTTGACTTGTAATATCAACTCAATCAACGAAATTATAAATATATACAAACCATGTGTGTGAAAAAATTTGTAATAAAATTGAAATGTATAAAAATATGAAAGTAAGGTTTTGGTAAGAGTGGTAGGAAAAAGATAAAAGTACAACAAAATCGCCTGTACTATACCCTACATTGCATTTTAGCCCCTTTAATGAAAAAATTGATAAATTAGCTCATGTAAATTAGATGAGTGAACAAAATAGCTCATTTGTTGAAATTTCACCGTTAAATTTTTTTATGTTTAAATATAAGTTATAATAACAAATTTAGCCTACAACTTTTACACATTTATTAAATTTACCCCTTACTCTTTTATTGGAAGTAAATTAGAAATTTTTTAAACTAATAAGACTAAATGGTTAAAAATGCCTTAGTAAAAAATTAAAATAAAATCAATTAATCCCTTTTAAATTTTAAAAAATCTAAAAATTATAAACCAAATTCATGATAAAAATGTAAAATTGATAAATGAATCGAAAGAATAGAGTGTAGGAAAATACCTTATTTGTATTATGAATGAAAATGAATACACAAAGTCTGATTATGTCTAGAAACTAGATTTCCCTAGATAAAAATAAAGAACAAACTAAAATAAACCTAAATCCTAAGAAAAAGTGAAAAACTAAACTACAATAAAGAGAGAAAGTTTATACTAAGCAATTGGTGTCTAAAACATGCTCCAAAGGAGCCTATTTATAGATTTTAGGTGGTCGTCGTCTTTAACCCTAGGTTAGTTGATGTTCCCGACCTTTAAGTTGAATTGTTTTGACCAAAATGCTCTAGTCTCATAATTACTTTTCGTCTAGAGTCAATGTCGTAACATACCAGGACTTGTGCCGCGACATAGAGGCCTGTATTCTCCACATCGAGATGTCTTCAGGGGTATATCGTGACACCCTCAGGCTATGTCGACAATCTTAGAATTTCCTCATTTTGTTCCCTTCTTTGCGACATCAAGTCATCCGTGTTGCTACGTAGTGATCATTATTGGTTTAATATGCCTTCTAATGGTCTTCTGCACACGCACAAAGTGCGTTAACTCACCCGTACGCCTCATTCCGTCCTTAAGGTCAATAAAAGTCTCAAATTTACATATTTTATTTAGTTCAATGAAACTTACTAAAACATAATAAAAACCTAAAAAAATGTTTAATTTCAAGTTCTTAAAGTGCGAAAACTAGTTTAATATACTACACCGAATTACTATAGTTCAATGATATGAGTTATTAGGAAATCTTACAATTAATTGAATTGTTATTTATAAATATTATTAGAGTTATATTGATGCAATTGAGTATATTTCCTATTTATATATGTGTCTAATTAAAAACAGGTTTATTCATTTTTTAAGAGTATGTTAATTAATTACCGTTTTTGAATTCTAGATAATTTATTTGGAAGTTTTATTAGTATAAAACTGATTTAGAATCGAAAATTTGATTTAAAAAAGATCGAGCAACTTCGGTAGTTAATTTTATCTTTTCGGTTCGAGTCTATCATATAGGCCGGATTGGAGAATTTACACTAGTATACTATATAAACGAAGGTATGAGAATATATATATATATATATATATATATATATATACTTCCAAAATACTTTCTTAAATTTATATTTAAATTGAAACTCATTTTTAAAATTAAGTTTTAAATAAGGTTTTTTTTTCCATTAATAATAATTGTTTTGTGACATTAATAATAAAGTTTTAAATAAAAAATTACTTTAAACATAATTGATTAAATTATAATTAAAATTTAAAAATATAATCTCAACACAAATAATAAAATAAAATAATTATTTTAATTTAATAAAATAAATTTCCATTAAAGAAAACGTAAAAAGGCCAATGTATGTAATTACAAAATTTTAAAATAATATTTTTTTTTTAATGGTTTTTTTTTCACTAGATTCTAGATTTTTTCCTTAACCCAATCAGTCCATGATTCCTTGGATTTATCATGTCCCTCAGGAGTTGGTGCATTAGCCTTTTCAACTTTTGATTCTGTTGATGATGTAGGTGCCGGTTCAGTCGTCTCACCAACGACGGAATGGATTGAAACAACCACGATCATTGAGATCAAAACAATTACCAAAGCAATTCTTGCCATGTTTGTTTTTTGAGTTTATGTAAAAACATTAAAGAGAAAGGAATGTATTTATTTTGTTTTATTTTTTTATGAATATGAATTTAATATTGAAATCATGAAATATTTATAGCGTTTAAGAGGAGATGTTTGCAACGAATCCATGAGTTTAGTACCTAATGACCGAACACATGTTTAACTGTTAGATAATTTTGCTTATAAAAATACTAGAAAAGTCAATTCAAACCAATGTATTTGATTCCATTTATCTCAATTTTAAAAAAAAATTAATATGGTTAACTTATAATTTTTCTATAAATATCATCAAAATTAAATAACTCGTTTTTATTAAATCATTTTATCAATATGGCAATTCCACTTCCATAATATGTAAAGCCTTATATCACACATAAGTTTAAGTTATTTTTAATGTTCGCTCATGTACCAAAATTACCAAAATCAAACTAAAAAATTAAAAATTATGTATTTAAAATATAGGTGTGTTTTAAAAATAGCATACAATAAATAATAAAATGTAAGGTTTAAAACTAACAATAATTACATATATGCAATATGTAAAATAATAAATAAAAAATTAGTTTAAATTGTGAGTAAACAAATTAAATAGGTAAATACATCATATTAAGTGTAACACCCTAAACCTAGCCTAAGAGAAATAGCTAAGTCCAGAACGTCACAAAGTTAACATAGGAGTAAAGATAAAACATAGAAAGCAAACACATACTTAAGTCTTATATATACCAAACATGTCCAACTTCAAGTTAAAAAGCATTATCATAAATTCATAAATCCCACAATTCAGTTCCTATCTTAGCTTAAGATAACTAGTTAGAAGTCCTACAAGTTCTAAAGTGACCAAGCTCCACGATTACCGGCCATCACGTCTGGGAAGATCTTGAAACCAATATCAATAGGTCAACACATAGTACGATGATAACTCGTCAAGTTCATGAGAGAAATACACAAGTCATCGAAACAGTTAGGTTGAAATACAATAATAGTCTAGTAGTGTTTACAGTGTCACTACTGCACAGGTATAAAGTTACGGTGTTTACAGTCTCACCGCCCATTCAGTATAGCATTGTAGTGTTTACAGTGTCACTGCTAGTTCAGTATATCGTTGCTGTGTTTACAGTGTCACTGCCAGTTCAATAAATCATTGCAGTGTTTATAGTGTCACTTCCAGTTCAGTATATCATTTCAGAAAAGTCTCGCGGTAAGCAATTTAGGTCATGAAAACCTTATGATTAACTTATGGTTACTTAACACCGATTTACACTTGAAATCACCTTGCACACGGCTTGGCCCATGACTATGTGCTCGCCCGTGTATGACACACGGTTTGGCACACGCCCGTGTGACCACTGTACCTGGAAATACAAAATAGCAAGTACAAACAGTATGACACACAGTCTGGTATACGGTCGTGGGTCTTGCTCGTGTGTCTCAAGTCACACGGTCTGGAACATGCCCATGGGTGTAGCACGTGTGTACCATGTATGCTATTTTACAAAATAGTATGCACACACGATCTAAGACACGCCCGTGTGTCCCGCCTATGTATCTCAAGCCAATATACAAGCAAACTAGTACGCACACACGGTCTAGCGCACGCCCGTGTGTCTCAAGTCAGTATACACTCATGGTCTTGCACACGATTGTGGACATAGCCCGTGTGTCTCATGTAGCTTATTTGTATGGCACATGACCTGGACACACACCCGTGTGCCAGCTCGTGGCCTTCAAACAACAGCAATCGTATCAAAATCTGCAAAAAAAATGATAGCAACTCAAGGGAATTTGATACCCTACCTGAAGTATAATGAGATAAAAGTTCCCGAATGTTGCTCCGAAGCCTAAATCAATTCCCAACAACCAATTCAGCACTTTAACTCATAAAAATGCAGTTAATCAACACTTAAGGTCTACCAAAATCTCAACCATCAAACCTCACCTTTGCACGAAAACGCAATCGCTAATTATAGCGTTACGGATGAAGTATAGTCGTGATCCGCACCTAGAGCAAACCAAGATGTATTTTAATTAACTATTCCAACAATTTCGTAACTAATCACTATTTTCGAAGATAAAACCTTCATAATCAAGTTTTAAAATATCAACACAAGGATCACCGGAAAACTTATGATATGACGTCTCAAAATGCAGCAGTAACACAACAATTAGTTAAATACTGTTCGGCACTAAGAGGAAAAATTCAATGGCATAAAGATTTGGTTCAGTGGAGATTCTCCTACTCAAGGCAAGCCAACTCAAAAGAAGAACGATAAAGCCAAAAAAGAAAAAAGAAACTAATAAGGGAAGATGTTCTTAACATGTTTTAAAATGCTATTTGCTGAAAAAGTGCACAAATAAATACACGTATACGTATGTGCAGGGATTCGAACACATGCCCAAAAATCAAACAGACAGATGTGTGACCATTGAACCACTAGGCTCATCGTTGACATTAACTGCGCAGAAATCAATATATGCCACAACCTCAATCGCCAATATTCTGGAAAATGAAAATGCAAAAATGCTCAAGGTCTCACTCGAACCCCAAATCTCAAGTAAACAATTAAACACTCAACCACGTGAGTAATGATAGCATTAAAAATGACACTTAATTTCTCCTTAAATTAGTGTATAATTTGTTCTTTTTGTATCATATTTATCCTACATTTTTAGCATTTCACACTTAGTATTTGTATTTTCTAAATCACTGTTGTATGGTCTTGCTTTCTTTCATTTTATTCCTTTTGTACTACTAATATCACTGTATTAAGTATTAGTTTTGCATCTAAAGTTGTCAGCGCAGAAATCCACCTTAAAAGATTAGAGTGGGAAAGCATTTAGAGTTACGACCATAAGTTTGATCTAGAATTACGGCCAAAGATGTCACCACATAAATGCTTCTACATTTTATCAGGGATTTTATGCTGCTAACACGTTCAAAAGCACCAACGTAGGAGAATGTCAAGTTGTCGCAGCAAATTTAAATCATAATTTGCGTCCACAGATGACGCGACAATCTGCAACTGCCTAATGCACAAACCAGATCTGCGTGAGTACACATCTGGTAATAACAAACTTGTACAGCTGTAAAAAAGGGAGTTAGATCTGAGAAGGGGGTAGACTTGTACTTTTGGAGTAATAGAGGGGAGAGAGAGAAGATCATAATCAAGCTATGAAGAATTCAATTCCACGATTTTCTCATTCTTTCTAAAAGTCAGCTGCCATGGAAGCTTGATTTTCATGAGGGTAATCTTACGCAACAAGGATACGACTACTCCTAACGAGGAGTGCTTAAGTGCGACGTAAGAGGAGCGATTACGGGAGGATTCTATTAGACTAGGAATAGCATGCTTCAATTTATTCTTTAATCCCTCTTAAATGTTTATGAATTATATTAACTATTAATTGTATATGGAAGTATATATTAATGTTAGATCTATTTTGATTTCTACTTAATTCTTCTCATCTGTTTATATTTGGATTTAACTGTTTTGACCATGGAAGTGCAATTGCAGTCACAGTCATTGGAAGGTGTAATGACAAGTTAGATTAACAAGCAAGACAACGGAAGTTGCTTGAGGCAAGAAGGAATTTTGGCCACTTGTTCTTGAGTCCAAAGCATTACCAACACTAGAAGGTGTGGTAATTGTTAGTACTTGGGTCTTTGTTAAACAGAGAAGTTGATAGCAGTAAGATCTCATTAGAACTTAATTACGGCGACAATTCATCTATCAGTTACCTTGTAGTCATATTTAATATTACCAACTTGTGAAGTTAGGGATCCACTATTTCTTTACACTTGATCTATTTCTTTTAATTTTCTAAATTTACATTTACAACATCTTCCACAAAAATTCATTTTCTATTAATTTGCTCTAACATTTTACGCTATATTTGCATTAACAGATTTAACTCTTTGATTTGTGCAGTCTTAACTAAATTGCGTTGACATTACTCTTAACAATTCTTTTCATTTAAACTCTAATTGCTTCGAAAAATTTAAGAAACAAGAACACCATCCTCGTGGGATCGATATCCGATAGATTCATCTCTATCTACTATACTTGCATCGACAGTGTCTGCTTGCACATAATTTCTTTGACGTTTACAAACCAATCAAGTTTTGGCGTCGTTGCTAGGGATGACGTTTGTTTGATATTTAATTTTGTAGTTGCATTTACTATTCCTTTAATAACTTTTATTGATTACTAATCTTTTGTTGATTTTCTTTTAAATTCTTTTTAGGTGTTTTATGTCCACAAGGAGAAATCCTAACAACACTGTTAGTTTTGATTCGAAAATTGAAAGAACTATTCGGAGGAAGAGACAAGAGCAAAGAAAGATGGCTGGAAATAACAACAATCTACCACCTTTGCTACTACAAAATCTTGTTCCTCCAGTGCAGCCACAAGGAATCAATAATATACCACTGCCACAAGAAGAGAAAATTCCAGACAGGATAATTAGAGACTTTATTGTTCCTATGCTCGATGATCTACAACCAGAGGTTGTTATAACACCAATACAAGCTGGGAATTTTGAATTAAAATCGATGATTTTCTAAATGCTAAACTCGAATGGGCAATATACTGGTTTGCCTCACAAAGATGCGAGGGAGCATCTCAAATATTTTCTGCTTATATGTGCTTCTTTCAATCAACACGATGTTCCTGATGATGCCTTGAAGATGCAGCTGTTCCCTTACTCTTTACAAGGAAAGGCACGTACATGGTTTCTTGGTTTATCGGCTGGATCTATTACTTCATGGAATGCACTAGCAACTTATTTTGTTCTGCGATTTAATCCACCCACTATGAATGCTAGACTGAGGAATGATATTATGGCATACCATCAATTGGATGATGAGAACTTGCACACTACCTGGAAACATTACAAAACTTTGCTTAGACGTTGTCCCATGCGTGGAATCCAATAGGATACACAAATCGAGATTTTCTACAATAGATTAAATGCGCAAACAAGAAATCTTGTCGATGCATCTGCTAATGGTCATTTGTTGGATTGCACTTACAATGAAGCTGTACGAATTTTGGAGAGAATTACACAAAATGATTATCAGTACCTAATTTCTCGTTCTGCTCAAGTAAAAACAAATCCTGGAGTTATTAAGTTAAATGTCATTTCAGCCCTAAGTGCACAAGTATCCTCTTTGGCAAACATGATTAAAAACATAAAAGGGACGAGTGATATTTCTTCTATCCATGTAGCCCAACAAATGGATGTCTCGTCATTTTCTTGTGAAATTTGAGGCAACAACCATAGTTATGAGGATTGTCCACAGCATTCTGAAAATGCATTTTATGTCAATAACATCCGAGGAAATTCATATGGTAACTCATACAACATTTCAAATAGGACTCAACAACCTTGGGGGAGTCAGAATGCGTCTACATACTGATATGAAAATTCCTCAAATCAAGGAAACTTTAGACATGAGAATTACAATCAATAATAGTAGAATTATAATCACAATCCTCAAATGCATGCATAGCCTGACCAGATGGGATCACAGAACCAGATGCAATCATATAATTAGATGCAACCACATGCTTGAATGTAGCCACAAACAGACTACGATGTCAAATATGCAAGGACAACATAAAAAACAACAACAGTTGTATTCTCAACCAAGATCAGATCCATGAGCTACTCTTAAAGATTTGATGCGTAAGCATATTACCAGAACAAAAGCTATTGTACAAGGAAATTCTTCTTCCATCCAAGCATTGGAAGCACAACTAGGACAACTGGCTTCTAACATGAGCACATGACCACCAGGTGCTTTGCCTAGTGACACTGAAAATATAAATCAGAAAGGAAAGGAGCATTGAAAGGGTGTCACATTGCGGAGTGAAAAATAAACTTTCAAAAAAAGTAGCAGCTCCAACCAAGCACCTGTCGACACAAACAAACCAAAGCAACAAGGAGATGTTGCATTTGAAGAAGACATAGTAGAAGTGAATGAGGATGAGCCACCAGTAATCATACCAATGCCGACCATTCGTCTTACAAAGTTGACGACGCAACTACCCATGTCGACACAACTAATTATATCACAACAACCCACAGTAAACATACCTTTTTCATTTCCACAGCGATTCAAGAAGAAAGATCATGACAGAGATTATCAAAAGTTTGTATTTATCTTGAAACAATTACATATTAATATATTCTAGTTGATGCTCTTGTGCAGATTCCCAGCTATGAGAAATTTATGAAGGAGCTATTATCGAAGAAGAAAAAGTTATCCGATATTGAGACAATTGCGCTCACAAAAGGGTGTAGTGTTGTACTGATAAATAAACTGCCACCAAAAATGAAAGATCCTGGTAGTTTCATAATTTTATTCTCCATTGGAAACCATTACTTAAGTAAAGCTTTATGTGATTTAAGATCTACCATTAACCTTATGCCATTATCAACTTTCAGGAAATTAGGAATTGGTCATATGAAGCCCACTACGGTGACATTACAACTTGCAGACAGATCTTTGGCACAACCTGAAAGACAGATTAAAGATGTTCTTGTACATGTCGATAAGTTTTTGTTCCCGATCGACTTCATCATATTTGACTGTGAAGTCGATAAGAAGGTGCCTATTATTTTGGAACGCCTATTTCTCGTAACAGGATGCACACTCATAAATGTTTTCAAGGGTGAGTTGATCATGCGCCATAACGATGAACATGTAACCTTCAGTGTTTTCGAAGCATCTTCATCACGAAGTAAGGAACAATGTCATCACATTGATGTTCTAGACAAGTTAATTATAGAGGAATTTAATGAATGAAGTTTAACAGTACCAGAGGAATATGTAGTGACATTAGAAGATAATGCCCTACCTGAATGTGACCATAAAGTTGAGGCTAATATCTATAAGCTTAGACATGGTTGGCAATTGGAATATTTGGATCTGACTAATAGAACCATCCCTGTTATTAAACTATCGGTTGAAGAAGCTCTGACTCTGGAGTTAAAGCCATTGCCAAAACATCTGAAATATGTTTTTCTAGGTGACAATGATACATTGTCAGTAATTGTCAGCGTAAGTCTCAACGTAAGCCAAGAAGAAAAATTAATCGAAATATTGAAGCAACACAAAAGAGCCATCGCCTAGAGCATAACAGATATCAGTCGCATTAGTCCCTCTTTTTGTATGCATAAAATTAGGTTGGAATACGAAGGAAAATAGTCAATTGAGCAACAATGAAGATTAAATGAGAAAATGAAAGAAGTAGTGAAGAAAGAGATCATCAAATGGCTGGACGTAGGCGTAATCTACCTAATTTTAAACAGTACATGGGTGAGCCTGGTCTACTGTGTGCCTAAGAAGAGCGGCATCACGATGGTAAAAAATGATAAAAATGAGCTAATCTCTACTTGCATTGTTACAGTTGGTGAGTGTGTATGGATTACCGTCGTCTAAATATGGCCACAAAGAAGGATCATTTCCTACTTCCGTTCATTGATCAAATGCTGGATAGGTTAGCTGGTAAGGCCTATTACTGTTTTCTTGATGGATACTTTAGGTATAACCAGATTGCAATCGCGTCGAAAGATCAAGCAAAGATAACTTTTACTTGCCCATTTGGAACATTTGCTTTAAGACGAATGCAATTTGGTTTGTGTAATGCACCAGCTACATTCCAGAGGTGCATGATGGCCATCTTCTCTGATATGATCGAGGATTCATTAGAGGTTTTTTTAGACAATTTATCTGTTTATGGGCACAATTTTGATATATGCACTGACAATTTAGCAAAAGTGTTGAAACGATGCGAGGACACCAACTTGGTACTAAACTAGGAAAAATGTCACTTTATGGCAATTGAAGGCATTATTCTTGGCCATCGTATATCTTTCCAGGGCATTGAAGTTGATAAAGCGAAGGTAGAGATCATTGAAAAGCTACCTCTACCCACTAATGTAAAGGGAATAAGGAGTTCTCTCGGTCATGCCAGATTTTATAAACGATTTATCCAAGACTTCTCCAAAATAGCAAAACCACTCTGCTCTTTGTTGGAGCAAAATAAAAAAATTTTGTTCGATGAAGCTTTTCTAAAAGCATTCCTTAAAATTAAACAGCAGCTAGTGCAAGCACCTATTGTCCTCACACCAGATTGGTCGCTACCATTTAAGGTGATGTGTGATGCGAGCGATTTTACTGTGGGTGTTGTGCTTGGACAACGAAAGGATAAGGTATTTCATTCAATCTATTATGCTAGTAAGACTCTAACTGAAACATAGGTGAATGACACAACCACTAAGAAGGAGTTACTGGCAGTAGTTTTTACATTTGACAAGTTTCTTTCATATCTTGTCGGAGTAAAAATTACTATGTATACTAATCATTCTGCATTGAGATACTTTTTTGCTAAGAAAGATGCAAAACCCAGGCTGATTAGATCGATCCTTTTATTACAAGAATTTGATGTTGATGTCAACAATTATCTAGTCTGTGGAAAGCTACCATTGAGCTAGGAAGGTCAGATTTCTTCGGGATGCTACACAGTATCATTGGAATGAACCATACCTGTTCAAGGTATGCACTGACAACATCACTCGTCACTGCTTTCCTTAGGAAGAAATGATATCTATCCTGAAGCATTGCCATGATGCTCCTTGTGGAGGCCATTTTGGTGGTGTTAGGACTACTGTAAAGGTCCTACAGTCAGGATTTTACTAGCTGACATTGTTTCAAGACGCCCACAATTTTGCTAATGGTGTAAAAAATGTCAGCGCACCGGTTCTATATCTCGACACAACGAGATGATTCAACAGCCTATCATGGAGATTGAACTCTTTGATGTTTGAGGTATAGACTTTATTGGACTATTTCCAAATTCCTTTGAAATGTGTATATTTTGGTTGTTTTTGACTATGTCTCTAAGTGGATCGAAGCAATTGCTGTTCCAAAGGACAATGCTCAGATGGTGATAAAGTTCTTTCACACATATATCTTTACACGATTCGGAACACTTCGAGCATTAGTAAGTGACAAAGGCACTAACTTCTATTGTAATCAGGTGGCAAAAGCTTTGAAACGTTACGGTGTGAAACATCGCATGGCAACCACATATCATCCGCAAACAAATGGACAAACGGAAGTATCCAATTGGTAAATTAAGGGTATTCCAGAGAAGGTGGTTAATCCATCTCAACAAGGTTGATCTTCACGATTAAATGATGCGTTGTGGGCACTTCGTACCGCATACAAAATACCATTTGGGATGTCGCCATATTAGCTAGTTTTTGGTAAATCCTGTCACTTGCCAGTCGAACTTGAACATAAGGCCACGTGGGCAATCAAGCAAGTGAACATGGACTATGATGCTACGGGAAAAAAAAGATCGTTGGATATTTTAGAACTGGAAGAAATTTGACGCAATACTTATGAAAATGCTGCCATTTACAAGGAAAAAACTAAGAAATGGCATAACAACATCATTTTGTGGTGATAATTTTCTCCTGATTAGTTACTACTTTTATTTAACTCACATTTAAAATTGCACTCAAGATGGTCATGACCTTTTGAAGTTGTCGAAGCATTTCCACATGGTGCGGTGACAATCAAGGATTTGAATGATGGGCACCACTTTAAAGTGAATGGCCAACGATTGAAGCATTACCGAAGCCCATGCATCAACGAACAAAACGAGACCATTAACTTGGTCACATTTTTTTAGGATGTCACTGCAAAAATTTTTCTGTTAATTTTTGTCTTTTATTTTACTTTAATTTGTTTCTTTAGTTTTTGCAGGAACAAATGATCCCCTTTTTGTCGATACACACGAAAGCATAACTTTTCGACGCATTTCATTGATGACTCAGCAAAGCATTTCTGAAAGAATCACGTCGATTCATTCACCTAAATCCCCAACCATTGGATTAATCCGAAAAAGTATGATTTGTGTCCTAGCATTTATTGACTGTAGGCACAAAGTACTCCTATGGAAGCAGCAATCATCATGCCTCTTCACCTCAATCTTTTATAAAACACCTTTTTATGTCGACTGGATCTTTATACTCATAACCACCATTATTGCTGTAATTTTTTTTTCTCCAACCTTCAGTTTTTCTGCAAGATATTCTCACTCTCTTTATTTCAGTAGTTATGGAAAGAAATTGCGATGTGAAAACCCCATCCAAACCCGTTGTTGAATCGTCAACTACAATGGTCAAAAAGGCTGACTAACCACCACCCAATGAACCTATTATGTTCTTATCAAAAGCGACGAAGGACCATTACCATGAGGTGATGTTGAAAAGGAACTGTCATCCTGAACAAGGATTTCAGTTGTCTCCGAAACTATCATTGGGGAAGAAAGTTGCCAGAACCATTTCATGATTGGACTGGGAGCAATTTTGTGACCATCTGGCAAGATACTCTCCCTACATGGTAAGAGAGTTTTATGCTAATCTGGTTGATCCTGAATATGAGTTTATATTCGTTCGTGAAGGTTTAATGCCATGGAGCGCTGACCACATCAATGCTCTCTTCCATATTGCTGAAGGAGAAGACGAGCATGTCGAGTTATTGGTGAACTTGACAGAGGACAGTGTTGATCTATTGCTAAATGACTTATGCATCGATGGAGCTATTTGGACTGGCAACAATCCAAACAATTACACGATGCACCGTTACTACCTCACTGTCCAAAGCAAGGTGTGGTTTCATTTCATTAACTGTCGTCTCTTGCCATCCACTCACAGTATTACTACAACGCTGGACAGAATGTGTCTACTGCATTCTATACTCAATGGATGATGAATTGATGTTAGAGCAATCCTTCACCAAGAAATCGCTGAATCCGCCACCAAACAGACAGGTATCCTGCCTTTCCCTTCTCTAATCATGATGCTGTGTAAACAGAGGGGTATTGTGCCTCGCGAAGTGGAAGAGACTTTGGAAAACAAAGGGCCGATTAATGATATTTTGGTGGAAAGGATGAAAAGGGGGCAGGAAACCTCTATGGTGAAGGAGGTACCATAAAAGAAGGAAACAAGGAAAGGGAGAAAGAAGGACACCAAAACCCATGCACCCATAAATCCTATGATTTGGAGGAAGCTTAATGAGATTGAAAAGTTTGTTAATGAATGAGTAGCAGACAAATCAAACTTGTTGGCGTAATCGACGAGATGCAGTACAGATAGTATTTATTTTATGCTTATACTATGGCATGGAATACTGCTATTGTCAGCACATTAAGCAGTTTGAGCAGAAATATAATGCCTGAATTCCCTATGTTCCCTCCTATTATCGATGAAGCTACTCCATCACCAAAGCAGTATGCTTTAGAAGGAAGAACTTAGTCCGCCTAGTCCCCGCACAGAATCCACATCTCTGATGATGAGGATCAAGACGTGCATTCCAAGGATGTGGAAGATTGTTTTCGAAACATAGCCAACTTCTTTGAAGACGAACTCTCGAACAGTTTGAGGGCTAATATGGTAAAAAAGAGGCTGTTACCGCAGAGGAGCACACATAAATTGCATCTGAGGGTATTGAAACAGAAGAAGAGAAAAGAAAAGAAGAAGGAAAAGAAGAGAAGGAAAAAGAAGAAGAAGTTGTCCCGACAAATCTATTGGAGAAATTTGTCAATGCACCTGCCAGTATGGGTGCATCTGTTAAACAATTGGCACCATCTGGGGTAAGCTGGATCGAGGCAGTCACATCTAGCAATGAGGATTCCAATCCTCTGACTATTGTGCCATATTTGGCACCACTTGCTGAGATTCATCCATCGGACGTGTTTGTTGATGAAGCCGACACTCAACCAGTAATGGAGAAGCAATCAACTCCACTAGTTGACCCAAAAGAAAAGAAGCGAAAACGTAAGGCAAAGAAGAAAAGCAAAGAGGAGTGCCCTAAGAAGAAAAAGAAGTCACATCTTCGGCTGCAACACATTGAGTTAGTTTTACTTTTCGATATTTAGTTTAGTTGCATATATTTTCTCTAGTTGTCATGACATTTTAATTGTCTTTCCCCTAACTCAGTCCAACATAAGGGAGTTCGACACTTTCGACCGTATAGAGCCTCGTAAGGAGCCATTTGGATACTAGATTGAAAGCTATTGTTGTAGGCAAATTCGGCTAACGGTAAATTATCCTCCCAGCTCCCCCTAAAGTCAATTACACAACTCCGAAGCATATCTTCCAAAATCTATATAACCCGCTCCGACTAAACATCCATTTAAGGATGATATGCAGTACTGAAATCTAGTCGCATGCCTAGCGCTTCATGCAGCGTCTTCCAAAATCATGATGTGAACTCCGGATCCTGATCTGAAATGATCAAAACAGGGACTCCGTGCAACCGCAAAATCTCAGACACATAAAGTTTAGCAAGCTTCTAAATAGAGTAATCGATCCAAATTGGTAAGAAATGAGCAGACTTGGTCAATCAATCAACGCTGACCCAAACAAAATCCTTCTTAGTAACCGTGAGGGGTACTCATTGACAAAATCCATCTTCACTCATTCCTATTTCCATTAAGGAATCTTAATCTACTATATTAACCCTAAAGGTAGCTGATGCTCAGCCTTTACCTTTTGACAAGTCAAATAGTGTGAAACGAAAGTAGTCACTTCCCATTTGAACCCAGGCCACCAGTACATTCCCGTAAATCACTATACATCTTATTGTTGCCCAGAGGCATAGCATAAGGACTGCCATGTGCCTCCTATAGGATCGATGACCTTAACTCAGAATCCCTAGGTATGCAGATGCGTCCCTTGAGCACAAAACCCCATCACTGTTCAAACCAAATTTCGACTCAACACCAAACTTAATCATACTCAGACATTCAACTAGAAGCTTGTGTTCCAACTATTTATCTCGAATCTGTTCAACCCAGGTCAGTTTCACCTAAAGTTCAGCTAATGATCCTCTGTCATCAAATAAACTCAATCGAGAAAATATTGCTCTTAGTTCAGTCATCGCTCGATGACTTATAGCGTCAACCACAACATTAGCCAGGGTGATACTCTATCGGACAGTCGTAGTCTTTGAGTAATTCGACCTATCGACATTGTCTCATATTCAGTTGTTTTTTAGTCAACAAGTACTTGAGACTCTTATGATCGATATATTACACACTTCTCACCATATAGGTAGTGCCTCAAGATTTTCAATGTAAACACAACCGCAGCTAACTCAAGATCATGAGTGTGGTAGTTACTCTCATGAGTTTTGAGCTACCGTGATGCGTACGCTACCACTTTACCATCATGCATCAAAACATAGCCCAGGTCAACGTGTGACGCATCATTGTAAACTACAAAATCTTTACCTGACTCAGGTTGAACCAACATAGGAGCTTACGTCAACACCGACTTGAGCTTCTTAAAGCTCGCCTGATGTTCCTCCGACCATTTGAATGGAATATTCTTAAGAAGAAGTTTCGTCAGAGGGGACGCTATCAGGGAAAACCCCTCGACAAACCTTTGATAGTACTATACTAACGCAAGGAAACTCCGAAGCTCAGACACATTCTTCGATTGTTTCTAGTTTACAATCGCTTCAATTTTCTTAAGATCTACTCGGATCCCCTCAACGGTAACCACGTGACCCAGAAAAGACACCTCAGATAACCAAAACTCACATTTACTAAACTTCGCCTAGAGTTGCTTGTCGCGAAGCGTCTGAAGTACAACTCATAAATACTTATCATGTTCTGTCTCAATTTTGGAATATATCAGGAAGTCGTCAATAAAAACCATCACAAACTTGTCCAAATACGATTGGAACACCTAGTTCATCAAATCTATAAACACTACCGAGGTATTGGTTGACCCGAATGGCATCACTAGGAATTTGTAATGCCCATAGCGAGTTTTGAAGGCCGTTTTGAACACATCCTCATCCTTAACTTTCAACTGATGATAACCCGACCGGAGATCAATTTTCAGAACACTGAGGCTGTAAGAAATTGATTAAACAAATCATTAATCTTTGGTAATGGATACTTATTCTTTATCGTCAGTTTGTTTAGTTGACGATAATCGATACACATCCTTATTGTGTCACCTTTCTTTTTAATAAATAAAATTCGTGCTCTCCATGGAGACACACTCGATCGGATGAACCCTCGATTGAGGAGCTCCTGTAATTGAGCCTTAAGTTCAGTCAATTCCTTTGGTGCCATGAGATAAGGGGCAATGGACACCGGAGTAGTATTTGGTAGCAAATCTATGCCAAACTCTACCTCTCAAGTTGGTGTCACCCCTGGTAGCTCATCAAGGAATACATCCAAAAAATCTCTAACCGTCCGAATATCACTAATGGTCAGCTTAGACGGTATAGAATCAGTGATAACGGCAAGATACTCCTCACAACCTTTCCTTAACAATTTCTCAATCACAAGAGCGGAGATTACATTGGATAAGTAATCTCGATGCTCACCAATCAATAACACTAATCGCGGAAAAATTAATATATGCCATAACCTCAATTGCTAATATTCAAGAAAATGAAAATGCAAAAATGCTCAAGGTGCCACTTAAACCCCAGATCTTAAGTAAATAGTTAAACACTCAACCACATGAGCAAAGACAGTTTCAATAACACAATTCTCATAAAAAGATTTAAATTTTTTGGGCGTTACATTAAGAATTTTAAATTCACTCCAATTGTTTATCATGATATTGTCATTTTTTTAGTTGGTATCGAGTTGACTTGTAATACCAACTCAATCAATGACATTATAAATATATACAAACAATGTGTATGAAAAAAATTGTAATAAAATTGAAATGTATAAAAATATGAAAATATGGTTTTGGTAGAAGTGGTAAAAAAGGGTAAAAGTACAACAAAACCACATGTACTATACCCTACATTGTGTTTTAGCCCCTCTAATGAAAAAAATGATAAATTAGCCAATGTAAATTAGATGAGTGAACAAAATAGCTCCTCCATTGAAATTGCACCGTTAATTTTTTTTATGTTTAAAATATAAGTTATAATAACAAATTTAGCCTCCAACATTTACACATTTATTCAATTTACCCCTTACTCTTTTATTGGAAGTAAATTAGAAATTTTTTAAACTAATAAGGCTAAATGGTTAAAAATGCCTTAGTAAAAAATTAAAACAAAATCAATTAAGCCCTTTTAATTTTTAAAAAATATAAAAAATTATAAACTAAATTCATGATAGAAATGTAAAATTGATAAATGAATCAAAAGAATAGAGTTTAGGAAAATGCCTAATTTGTATAATGAACGAGAACGAATACACAAAGTCTGATTGTGTCTAGAAACCAAATTTCCCAAGATAAAAATAAAGAACAGACTGAAATAAACCTAAATCTTAAGAAAAAGTGAAAAACTAAACTACAATAAAGAGAGAAAGTTTATGCTAAGCAATTGGTGTCTAAAACATGTGCCAAAGGAGCTTATTTATAGATTTTAGGTGGTCGTCGTCTTTAACCCTAAGTTAGCTGACGTTCCCGAGCTTTAAGTTGGATTGTTTTGACCAAAGCCCCTGTCTCATAATTATTTTCCATCCAGAGTGGATGTCGTAACATACCAGGACCGGTGTCGTGACATAAAGTGTAACGCATCAAAAAATTTAAACCTTCCTGTTTGGGTTATGTCACTGAAACTGTCTCTGCTATGGTGGTTAAATGCTTTAACTGTTTACTTGGGATTTAAGGTTCGAGTCATATCTTTTACAAATCTAGTAATTTCTCTTTTGTCAATCGAAGGTCTTGAACGTGTCGTATAAATTAGTTTCTAAGCAATTTGGTTTCAACGATGAGCTTAGTGGTTCAATGGTCGCATAATTATCTATCTATCTATCTTCTGGTCATGGTTTTGAGTCTCTGTTTATGTGATAGGTAATATATGTTTTATTTATTATTTTATTTTGTGAACTTGATATTTAAAAAGGAAGAAAACTGTTTCTTTAAAAAAACTTTCCTTCTTTTTGGAGAAAACGTTTTGCGTTACGCCATAACTGGGAAATTTCTTTTTGGAATTTTTATTTGCTCCCGTCGTTAAAGTGTTGTCCTTGTGGTTTGAATTGCAATTGATAACATCTTCGGTAAGCTGCATGTTTTGAAAAGTTTGTTTTTGAGTGAAAATGGTTGAATTTTAGTTTAATGTTAATATATAAGTTTTGGGAAAACTCTCTGAATTTGATAAATTTGTGCATTATATTGGTTGTGGTGTTTAGTAGGACGTTTGGACAGTGGCAATCTTCACGATTCGTTTGGCGTCGACTCGAGTGGCTAGAACGAAAGGTATAGTTTTCGAAAATAAGAGTTTGGGCATTAAACTCTTGATGATTGATGTTGTGTGTGTTGGATTGTTAATATGTTGATTTAATTGAGAATTGTACTCCTTTTAACTCGTTTAGGTGCTAGAAACTTTGGTTGTGAGTTCATACTTCTTCAGTAAAAGGTAGGGCGTTAACATCCCTTTCTCATTGCTGTTGTTTTTTTCATTTTTGCCTAGAATTGACTTTGCTCGACGGCACACGAGCTGATACACGGGCATGTGTCCAAGCCGTGTACCGTGTAAACAACGTACAAGAAGCACATGGTCCAGACATAAGGCCGTGTACCAAATCATGTGTGCTTACTGTTTAGTGAGACACGGGTGGGGTACACGGGCGTGTGGTAGACTGTGTGTGCATAATGTTTTGGGAACTAGTATACAAGGGATACACGGGCCAGATCTACGGGCGTGTGTCAAACCATGTGTGCATACTAACTTAAGCCACACAGGTGGGACACACTGACATGGGCCAGGCCGTGTAAACCTACTGTTTTGCATTTTTAGGTATAATGGCCACACGGGCTAAGGACACCGGTGAGTGTCGAGTTGTGTGTCATACACAGACGAGCACATGGTCATGTGAATAGTAATTTCAAGCTAAAAAATTAGTATATTACGACTGTAGTGAATTGTAGAGCTTTTGTGCTCTAACTTGATGACTGAGAATTGTTATGCGTGTATACCACGGGATTCTGAGTGTGGAACTTATTAGAGACTGAACTGTGTGGTGGATTATGCATGATGAAATGATTATAACTGCAAGTGACACTGTAAACACTACGATATTATTACCGAACTGGCAGTGACACTGTAAACACTACGATAATATTACCGAACTGGCAGTGACATTGCAAACACTGGGACGTTATAACTGAACTAGCAGTGACACTGTAAGCACTGCGACATTATAACTAAACTGGCAGTGATACTGTAAAAACTGCAGTATACGACTGTATCATCAATGACAAAGTAATCACTGCTAAACAACTATTGATGTACTATATAACGGTTTATCTGATTGATTTCTACGAACCTGATTAGGGAATGATATGTTATCGAATCTTACAAATATTAATGTGTTTGCACTAACTCGTTCGTTGTTGTTTTCAAGGTCATCTCAAACAGGTCGAGCGGTGGACAAGGGGTTCGGTCATCCTTAGGGATTTTAGGATTATTATCAGACTTTAGTTAGGATATGATAAACTTACTTGTGTGTCGTTGGAACTTGTTCAGATGTATTAAACTTGATGTTGAACTTGTTATACGATTATGACTTAGCTGTGTGTTTATTTTAATGTGAGTTCGTACTATTTTCTTCTGATGATATTGTGACTTTCGACTTAGCCATTTCTTTTAGGCCGGGTTTAGGATGTTAAATCTAACGGTATCAGAGCTAGGTTACACAACACTCGGACTGTGTATTAAGTCAACTTGTGAAGCTAAAATGTGGTTATACTATATTAGGGACTAAATAATTGATTTAGAAAGATCGAGCCTCTGACGTCGTGCTTGTAAGTGCTGTATAAAATATTCATATGTGTATTGTACTATGTTAACTGCTCTTTGATTGAATTATTACAAGCTGATCTTTGACTGAACTGCTATCAATTGCTATGCGATTGAATTGTTAACTATAATAACATGAGGAAAAGTCTGATTAAACTTGAACTGATCTGTGCACTTTTGATATTGTAAACATTGAAAGATGAGCTCACGAGGAAGTTGTGGATGCGGAATATGAGGGCGTCGAGAAAGACCTCGTTGCTGAGTCATCTTCCATAGGAAGCATTCCCATCCTAAAGGCTAGCGAAACTATTGGTACTTCTACTGTTGAGACGAGCTCTAAGGTCGAGTCGATTGGAGACGATCTTGTGTCCTAGGCTATGTTGAGGGTATTGGAGAGAGTCACTAGGACTCGTGTTGGACCCGTACCTCGAGCTTCTGTTACTGAGCGGCTCCGTTTGAATGGAACTGAGTTATTTAGGGGGTATCAATAGAGGATCTCCTATAGTGGCTGCATATTGGCTTGAGGCAACTGAACGAATAATGGATGACATAGATTGTACATCGGCATAGAAACTTAGAGGTGTCGTATCCTTATTACGGGATGAGGAATATTAGTACTGGTTGATCACAGAACAGGGCACTCAGCCTGAGTCAGTGACCTGGGAGTATTTCAAGACTACCTTTCATGACAAGTATGTAGGAGCCAGTTATATCGAGGCTTGTCGTAGGGAATTTATGAGTTTGGAATAGGGAGAGTGATCTGTAACTGAGAACGAGGTCAAGTTTTTGAGGTTGAGTAGGTCTGCTCAAGCGGTAGTTGCTACTGAGTATGACAAGTGTGTGAGATTCGAGGAAGGATTACGGTATGAACTAAGGGTTTTGATTGCTTCCAAAAGGGAGCGAGTTTTTACTGTGTTGAAAGATAAAGTAAAGGTCATTGAGGAGGTTAAGTGCACTGTACACGAGAAGAAAGAGCAGGAAAGGGCTCAAGGTAAGGTCAAGAGAGAGGTTGGATTTGCTAGTAATGTTCTACACCCCAAGGAATGGGAAGGTTCGATGGACCTCCGAAAGTTGAGGCATCAATTGGTTCCAACGCAATGTCACGCTGTGATTACTGTAGGAGATGCCATCTAGGCGATTACTAAAGGAAGACGAGAGCATGTCTTCGTTGTGGGTCACTAGAGCGCAAAGTGTGAGACTGCCCACACCGACTTGATCAGGCACCAGTGACTACACCGATAACAGTTGCAAGCGCTGTTCAATCTGTGAGAGTGACACCACCATCACCTAAAAGTCGAGCCACTAGTAGGGATAGTAATGTTTTTGGTAGAGGTTGTAAGGCACCAAACAGAGGTGCGACCTAAATCGAGGCTCGTCATCCAGCGCTTGAGTATGTGGCCAAATGCCGCAAACATAAGTATGATGCCGATGTTATTACAGGTACGTCCTTTATTTATTCATTTCCACACTTTTCTCTTATTGATATTGGTTCTACTCACTCATATGTAGCTAAAATTGTATCTATGAAATTGAATATATCTGCTAAGTACACCGTTACTGTAGTTTTTATGGTTAATGTAACACCTGCATCTCGTTTTTATCACCGTAGTAGGAATATGAGGGTTACTGTACAAATCACAACATTCTCATAATATGCATCATAAGAAAATCAATTCAGGGGAAATGAATTTATATTATTGATAAATCGGGCCTTTAAGACCCTAAATATAGCATTCAAACAATTGAAGACCAATTTGAAATAATTTAGAAAGTCTGAACGAAATATGAAAAACATGAGAAAACAAGGGCACATGGCCGTGTGCAAGCCCGTTTATAGCTTCAAAAATAGGTCACACAACTGTGGGCTAGGCTGTGTGCCAGACTGTGTAACCACTGCACCATTTCTATAAAATTATAAATGGTCATAGGCCAAATCGTGTGTTGCAGCGAAATTAAACCACACGGCCATGGGGTAGGCCGTGTACCAGGTCATGGGTCTATTCAAACTTAATTTACACGTTTGTGTAAGTCATGAAGTCCACACACCCAAGGCACACGCCTATGGGCAGCTTGAAAGTGTTTAAAAGTTTAAATTTACGACTCAAACACCTGTATATAACTATTTCTCAGCAATCCTATGACCTAAAACTCACTCAAAAGTAACTAAATCATGCTCTAGATATTCTTTAAACAACACACGTAATCGCATAAAACGCAAGAAGACTATGCATATCATTTCAACATATAACCTTTACAGAATAACCACTTCTAAATTTAAAGATCATCAAAAGAAGATTTCAATGCATATAATATTTGGAGTAAAAGATATTCAAAGCATGGACATAACCTAATTTGAAAACGCTTCTAAAACATGAAAACCTAAGTACATGCCATATTCAACCAAAAGTCGGGATGCTATTTTCTACCAAAAGAAGTATAGGCTAATGGGATTTTCTCAAGTGATCCAAGCCGTAGGATACAAAAAACTCAATAAATCCTTATGGAGATTAACAACACACACATAACCATATGAAACACCATTACTTATGTAATTAAAACTGTATCAATATCAATATCACCTCATGTTAGCTCCAACTCTTATGCATAAAGAATACTCATAATTATATTATCCAATCAAAGTCCCTCTTGAAGAATTATCTTTAGGCATTTAGTTCTTAGCATCCAAAATCCCTAATTTTCTTATCAAAATATTTGTACTCATCATTTAACACTAGCAACCAATTCAAGGAACCCAAACTATCAAAGCATAATTGCTAAAACCCTAAATTTACAGAGGTTTACATATCAATTTTCCCTAATGAGTTCGGTTAAGTTTAAATTACTCAAATATGCAAAAATCATAGAAGAAAAGTTTCAAAATCTTACCTCAATTGAAGACAAAAGGCTTGAAAGCTTTAATTTTTTCCCAAGGTGGGGGTTCTCACGTCAAAGAAAGAAAAGGAAAGGAGAATGACCTAAAATCCTTCCTTTTTTTCCACTTTTAACATTAAAATTCTTTTTATTTCAATTTAATATTCATTTCCTATTAAAAATATCATTACTTAAACTTCTTTATATCCACTAATTCATCCTAGGAGTATGTTATCACCCACTAACTCTATAATTTCACTTTTCACTAATATAAATATAACACATTTAAATTTATTGTAAATTTTTACCTAAACTCTATAACTCTTGTAATTTAGCCCGTAAGTTTGATCATTTACTTTATCATCTAGATTTCATAGTTAAATTCCCATATGACTTTACCCAAATACAAATTAAATTTTTAATTTATACTATTTGTTAACTTATTTGTCAGAAATATAGGGTCTCGACCCTCGATCTCCCTCTCTCTTAATATTACTAAATTCGAGATGTTATAGCTCTCCACCCCTTAGAAAATTTCGTTCTCAAAATTTCTTACTAGGAAATAGATTTGGATATTACGACCTCATCGCATCTTCAGTCTCCAAGGTAGGCTCCTCGACCCCATGTTGGTTCTACAATACTTTCACTAAAGGTACTCTGTTTTTTCTAAGTTCCTTTACCTCGTGAGCTAGAATTTTGATTGGTTCCTTAGAATATGACAGGTCTGGTTGTATTTCCACCTCACAAGGAACAATTACATGTGAAGGATCCAATCTGTATCACCTCAGCATCGGTACATGGAAAACATTATGGATCTTTTCAAGTTCTGAAGGTAAGGCCAATCGATAAGCCACATGGAAAACATTATGGATCCAATACACATTGGACTTAAATTCCCTTTCTCCCAAAATGCAGTACTTTCTTCTATGGTGAGACTTTTAGGAATACCTTATCACCAACTACAAATTTTATGTCTTTTCTTTTTAAATATGCATAAGACTTTTGGCGATCTGAGGCTGCTTTCAAATGATCTCTAATTATTCAGACCTTATCCTCTATCTCAGATCAGTACTAACTAGCTTGGATTCACTCAGCTCTATCCAATTTAATGGTGTTCCGCTCTTCCTACCACACAAGGCTTCAAATAGTGTCATTTTAATAGTAGATTGATAGATATTATTGTATGCGAATTATCACAAGGGTAACTACCTTATGCAGCATCTCAACATGTTTTCTAAAATTTGAATTGTTCGCTCGGATTGTCCATTAGTCTACGGGTGATACGCTGTGCTGAAAATTAATCTAGTACCCAAAGCTTCATGTAATTTACCCCAAAATCTTAAGGTAAATCTCGGATCTCTACTAAAATAATGGATAACGGCACTCCGTGCAATCTGACTATATCCGATACGTATAATTTTGCTAGCTTTTCCAATGAGTAGTCAGTACGAATCAAGATAAAATGGGCTAATTTCGTCAATCTATCAACAATCGCCATAATTGAATCCTTTTTCCTCGGTGTTAATGGTAAACCCGAAACAAAATCCATGGTGATCCTCTCACATTTCCATTCAGGAATAGTGATGTGATGTAATAATCCCGATGGTACTCGATGTTCAGCCTTTACTTATTGATAGACCAAACATTTGGCTACAAACTTTGAAATCTCTCGTTTCAGACCCAGCCACCAGTACATTTTCTTCAAATCATTAAACATCTTAGTACTACCCGAGTGTATAGAACACAAGCTATTATGAGCCTCAGATAAGATGTCATTTTTAAATTCTAGGTCATTTAGGATGCATAGCTTGTTATGAAAATACATCATGCCATCCACACCCATCGTAAACCCCGTAGTCGAATTATCTTGAAGTTGCTCCCCTTTAGCCGACAATTTAAAATCTTTTCTTACAATTCTTTAATTATTTGAAGGAACAATGGTCTAGCCCTTAACTAAGCATCTATACAACCATCACTTCCCATTGATAATTGAGCATTTAACACTTTCAAATTAAATAACAATTTTCGACTCAAAGCATCTACGATAACATTTACTTTTCCCGGACGGAAATATATAATCAATTCATAATCTTTCAATAACTCAAGCCACCTCCTCTGACGAAGATTGAGCTACTTTTGAGTCATTAAGTATTTCAAACTTTTGTGATCCGAATAAATGTGGCACTTCTCACCATAAAGGTAATGCCACCAAATCTTCAAAGCATAAGCTACTACTTTTCCTTTTTGCATGAGTACATAATCCAATCCATTTAACAAAGCATCACTGAAAATTACGTACTCCTTCCCAAATTCGGGTTGCGTCAAAATTACAGCTTCAGTCAACATCGTTTTCAATTTCTCAAAGCTTAGTTGGCATTTCTCAATCCAAACAAAAGGAACAACCTTTTGTAATAATTTCGTCATCGGAGTCGCTATAATTGAAAAACCCTTCACAAAGCGTCGGTAGTAACTTGCTAATCCTAGAAAACTTCATACCTCAGTGATATTTCTCGGAGGTTTCCAATTCACTATCGCTGAAATTTTGTTCGGATCAACACGAATGCCCTCAACTAAAATTACATGTCCTAAAAATCCCACCTTGGATAACTAGAACTTGCACTTTCTAAACTTTGCATAAAGTTTCCTTTCTCGCAAAATTTGTAATACTTTCCTCAAATGCTGGTCATGCTCATCTTCAATTTTTGAATAAACCAAAATGTCGTTAATAAACACCACTACTAAATGATCCAAATGTGGTTGGAACACTCTATTCATCAGGTCCATAAATGCGACAGTTGCATTCGTCAAGCCGAATGGCATTACCAGAAATTCATAGTGACCATATAGAGTTCTGAAAGCCATCTTCGAGATGTCGGACTTTATAACTCGTAATTGATAGTGCATTGATCTCAAATCAATTTTTGAAAATACAGTTACTCCCTTTAACTGGTTAAACAAATCATTTATTCGGGGTAACTGATACTTATTTTTTATTTTTACTTTATTTAATTGTCAGTAGTCTATACACAACCTCAAGGTTCTATCTTTCTTTTAAAAAAAATAACACAGGAGCCCCTCAGGGTGACACACTTGGTCTAATGAATCCACGATTTAATAACTCCTGTAACTGAGTCTTCAATTCTTTTAACTCCGTTGGAGCCATTCTGTATAGTGCCATATATTTTGGAGTCATTCATGATATCACATCAATTACAAATTATAACTCTCTTTCTGATGGTAAGCTAGGTAATTCTTCGAGAAAAACATCCATAAATTCCCTTACTGTTGGCACCTGATTAATTTCTGATTCAGACGCACGAGTGTCTAGTATATAAGCTAGAAAAGCCTCAACTCCTTTGTGGATCAACTTCTGAGCAATCAAAGCAGTTATTATACTAGTCGTACAGTCAGATAGTTTTGTTCCAACACAAATCAACTCCCCATTCGTATACCTCAACACGATTTGTTTCTGTTTACAACTAATAATTGCATCATAAGCGATTAGCCAATCCATTCCCAGAATTATATCAAACTCAGCAAATGGTAACACCATTAAATCTGCATGAAATTCATAACCCCAACTTTTTAACGGGAAATTTTTACAAATTTTATTAACTATGACACTTTGCCCTATCGGATTAGACACTCTAACATCAAACTCAGTGGACACCATTGGTAATTTCTTTTCATTAACTAGAGTTGTGCATATATAGGAATGAGTAGATCCAGGATAAATTAATGTAGTAACAGTAATATCAAAGAGAGTAAAAATACCAGCAATAACATTCGGTGCTGTAGCTTCTTCTTTTGCTTGTATTGCACCCTCGAATTTTAAATTTGTCTCACGAGATTTATTTCGATTCATTTCGAGATATTTCTTGACCTTGTCTTCCTACCTCTTTGGAAAGTACTTGCAGGCTTTGTTTGTTGTTCTGAGCTAAACTTGCCTCTGTATGGACAATCTTTTATCCGATGCTCAAAGGACCCACAACAAAAACAAGCTCCACTTTTGACTCTACATCCTCCCCCGTGGCACTTGCCACATAGCTTACACATAGGAGAGTCTACATTTCATACACTAACAGCACAAACCACTAAAGTAGCTTGAGATTTCGAAGGAGTTTAATTGAACATGCTTCTTCTCAGATTTCCTGTAGTAGGGGCGAAGTGACTACTAAAGTCTCTTGGTTTATTTGGGGGAGGAGTAGAGAAATTTCTAAATTCATTTCTTTTACTTGAGACCCCTTTCTTTGCCTGAGCTCACTTCTTCTCCTTCTATATAGCCTTCATTTTCTAAGCATGCTGTGATAATACCACAAATTCTTTAATTTCCAACATCTCTACCATGGCCCGAATGTCTTCATTCAGTCCCCTCTCAAACCTAACACACATCTCAGCCTCCAAAGTCAACTGTTGTCATGCATACTTGCTCAACTTCACAAACTTGCGCTCATATTCTACTACGGACATATTCCCTTTTTTTCAAGTCAAAGAATTCCCTTTTATTATCTTCCAAATGCAGTTGGCTAACATATTTCTTCCTGAATTCCCGTTGAAAAAACTCCCATGTTACTTGTTCACGAGGAATTACGGAGATTAAAGTGATCCACCACTAGTATGCATCTTCCTTCAAAAGCGAAATAGCGTATTTCAAACAGTCTTTCAGAGAACAGTTTAATTCATCAAAAACTCGTTGTACATTTACGAACCAATACTCTGCTTTGGCAGGATCATCATTATACAATCCGAGGAACTCTTCTGCCCCACGCTTACATACTTTATCAGTGGGTGGATGGTGAATCGGTACTTGTTTCATAACCTGAGGCCAATTAGGCATTGGCATGGTAGAAGGCACTTGTGCAGGTGGTGGTCGGGGAGCCATAGGATTGCTTTGCATGAACCGAGTGAACCACTCATTCATCATTTGAAAGAACATTTCTCGGTTCCAGCTTCTAACCGTCTAAGATCCGAACACTTACGGGTTAGCTCCCTCACTAGTTTTCAGAGCATGAATTTCAACTTCATCATTTACCGTAGGGTTGTTTTTGTCCACCATTTCTACCCAATTTTGAAAGGAAAAACACGTTAGATTGGATCACGAGCAATACATAAATTTACAGGTAAATATGGCATGTAACTTCTAGACTCTATGCACATAATACTTAGTCCTAGAATCGACTAAACTAGGGCTTTGATACCAATAAATGTAACACTCGCATCCCATTTTTATCACTAGAGTAAGAATACGGGGGGTTACTATACAAATCAAAACATTCTCATAATATGCAACACAAGAAAATTAATTCAGGGGAAATGAATTTATATTATTGATAAATTGGGCCTTCAAAACCTCAAACACAGTATTCTAACAATTCAGGACCAATTTGAAATAATTTAGAAAGTTTGAACGAAATATAAAACACTTGAGAAAACAAAGGCACACGGCTGTGAGCCAGCTCGTGTATAGCTTCGAAAATGGGTTACACGGTCGTGGGCTAGGACATGTGCCAGACAGTTACACCAATTCTATAAAATTACACACAGTCGTGCACCAGGACGTGTACCAAATCGTGTGATACTGTGAAATTAAACCACACTACCGTGGGGTAGGCCGTGTACCAAGTCTTGGGTCTGCTCTAACTTAACTTACACGCCCGTGTAAGTTCTGTAGTCTACACGCCCAAGGAACACGTCCGTGGGCAGCTTGACAGTGTTTAAAAGTTTAAATTTACGACTCAAACACCTGCATATAACTATTTCTCAGCAATCCTAAGACCTTAAACTCACTCAAAAGTAATTAAATCATGCTCTAGATATTCTTCAAACAACACACGTAGTCGCATATTAACATGCAAGCAGACTGTGCATATCATTTCAACATATAACCTTTACAGAATAACCACTTCTAAATTTAAAGATCATCAAAAGAAGATTTCAAAGCATATAATATATAGAGTAAAAGATATACAAAGCATGGACATAACCTAATTAGAAAACGCTTCTAAAACATGAAAACCTAAGTATATGCCATATTCAACCAAAAGCTGGGATGACATTTTCTACCAAAAGAACTATAGGATGATGTGATTTGCTCCAATGATCCAACCTGTAGAATACCAAAAGCTCAAAATCTACAAAAATAAAATATAATTTGGTAAGTATTAATAAAACTCAATAAATCCTAATGAAGATTAACAACACACACATAACCATATGAAACACCATTACTTATGCAATTAAAACTGTATCACTATCATGTTCACATTCATCTATAAAACATGCAATTTCGTTCACCTTTCAGACAACACGTTAACGCTCATCAGCATGATTATGCGTTTACGCTCACCAGCATGAATTTACGTTTACGCTCGTTAGCATGAATATACGTTTACGCTCGTCAACATGATTATGTGTTTACGCTCGCCAACATGAACATACATTTACGCTACTAGAGTTCACTTTCTAAATCTAACACTTAACACTTTCAATATTTCACTCTCTACCACTATTCATTCAATTTCAAAGACCATACCCTGTCATTGAATTAAATAAATTCAAAATATTGAAAAATAAATCAAATTTATAGTTAAGGACTTACCTGTTAAGTATTTGCCAAACCGAGACTATTTGATGATCTTTCCTTTGCCACATACGTCCTCCACTTGATATGATCCTTGATCTAAACAACAATGTATAACTTTATTAGACATTCCATTCCTACTTAAACAAATCAATTTACTTTTGATAACCTTCTCCTAGGATAATTTCGCACAATTATTTTCCTTAATGTTTCAACTTTTATGAGACAAGTAACTAGCCTAAATTCAAGTTTCATTTTAAAGTTTAAGAACTAATTTACTTCATGTTAGCTCCAACTCATATGCACAAAAAATACTCATAATTATATTATCTAATCAAAGTCCCTCTTGAAGAATTATCTTTAGGCATTTAGTTTTTAGCTTCCAAAATCCCTAATTTTCTCATCAAAATATTTTTACTCATCATTTATCATTAGCAACCAATTCAAGGAACCCAAACTATCAAAGCACAATTGCTAAAACCCTAAATTTACAAGGATTTACATATCAATTTTCCCAAATGAGTTCAGTTAAGCTTAAATTACTCAAATATGAAAAAATCATAGAAGGAAAGTTTCAAAATCTTACTCAATTGAAGACAAAAGGCTTGAAAGCTTTAATTTTTTTCCAAGGTGGGGGTTCTCACGTAAAAGAAAGAAGAGGAATAGAGAATGATCTAAAATCCTTCCTTTTTTCCAATTTTAACACTAAAATTCTTTTTATTTCAATTTAATATTCATTTCTTATTAAAAATATTTTTACTTAAACCTCTTTATATCCACTAATTCATCCTAGGTGTATGTCATCACCCACTAACTCTCTAATTTCACTTTTCACTAATATAAATACAACACATTTAAATTTTATAGTAAATTTTTACCTAAACCCTATAACTCTTGTAATTTAGCCCCTAAGTTTAATCATTTACTTTATCATAGATTTCATAGTTAAATTCCCATATGACTTTACCCAAATACAAATTAAATATTTAATTTATATTATTTGTTAACTTATTTTTCATAAATATGGGGTCTCGACCCTCGGTCTCCCTCTCTCTCTTAACATTACTAAATTTAGGATGTTACAATTAGTCTATTGGGTCAGTCCATCCGAGTTGACAAAGTGTATAGGAGGGTACTGTTAGAAATTCAAGGGGTTGTGTTTCCGGTGGATTTAATGGAGCTTTCGTTTAGGGAGTTTGATTTAATACTAGGTATGGATTGGCTTGTGGAACATCGGGTCAGTCTTGATTATTCAATAAAAAGGGTTACTTTGAGAACTGAAAGATTGGTGAAATAGTATTGATTGGTGAACATCAATATTACTTATCCAATGTAATCTCCGCTCTTGTGAACGAGAAACTAGTAAGGAAGGGTTGTGAGACGTATCTCGCCATTATCACTAATTCTGCACCACCTAAGCTAACCGTTAGTGATATTTGAACGGTCAGAGATTTTTCGGACGTCTTCCCTAATGAGCTACCAACGGTGGTACCGACCCAAGAGGTAGAGTTTGGGATAGATCTGCTCTTAGGTACTACTCTGGTGTCTATTGCTCTTTACCGTAAGACACCGAAACAATTGGTCGAACTGAAGGCCCAACTATAGGAACTTCTCGATCGAGGATTCATCTAACCGAGTGTGTCCCCGTGCGAAGCACCATTTATGTTTGTTAAAAAGAAAGACGACACATGAGAATGTGTATCGATTATCGTAAACTGAACAAACTGACGATAAAGAACAAGTATCTGTTACCGAGAATTGATGATTTATTCGATCAATAACGGGGAGCCTCAGTGTTCTCAAAAATTAATCTCCAATTGTGTTATCATCAGTTGAAATTTAAAGATAAAGATGTGTTCAAAACGGCCTTCAGAACTCGCTATGGGCATTATGAATTCCTAGTGATTCCATTCGGGTTAGCGAATGCCCCGGTAGTGTTTATAGATCTGATAAACTGAGTTTTCGAGTCGTATTTGGATCAGTTAGTAGTGGTCTTTATAGGTGACATCTTAATATATTCTAAATTTGAGACTGAACATCATGAGCATCTACGAATTGTACTTCAAACACTTCGTAAGAAGCAACTCTATGCGAAGTTTAGTAAATGTGAGTTTTAGTTATCTGAAGTTTCTTTTCTAGGTCATGTGGTTACCGCCGAGGGGATCTGAGTTGATCTTAAGAAAATTGAAGTGGTTATGGATTAGAAACAACCGAAGAATGTGTCTGAACTTTGAAGTTTCCTCGGTTTAATAGGGTACTACTAGAGGTTCATTGAGGGGTTCTCCCTGATCCCCTCTAACGAAAATCTTACGTAAGAATGCCCCATTTAGGCAGTCGGAGAAGCATCAGACGAGCTTTGAGAAGCTCAAGCTGGTACTGACGCAAGCTCCTATCTAGTTTAGCCTGAATTGGGTAATGATTTTGTAGTGTACAGCAATACGTCACATGTCGATTTAGGTTGTGTTTTGATACAAGATGGCAAAGTTTTAGAGTACGCATCTGGACAGCTTAAAACACATGAGTACAACTACCTTACCCATGATCTTGAGCTAGCTATAGTGGTGTTCACTTTGAAAATTTGGAGGCACTACCTGTATGGTGAGAGGTGTGTAATCTATACTTAACATAAGGGTCACAAATACCTTTTGACTCAGAAAGAGTTGAATATGGGGCAATGTCGATCAGTCAAACTACTAAAGGACTATGACTGTACGATAGAGTATCACCTTGATAAAGTTAATGTAGTAGCTAAAGCTTTAAGTCATCGAGCGATAATTGAACTGAGGGTGATGTTTAATCGATTGAGTTTATTTGATGACGAAGGGTTATTAGCTGGTCTTCAAGTGAATCCGACCTGGGTTGATGAGATTCAAGATAAACAGTTACAAGATAAGCTTTCAGTTGAACGCTTGCAACGGTTGAGTCTGGTGTTGTATCAGAATTCAGTCTGAACAGCGACGGAGTTTTGTGCTTCAAGGGTTGCATTTGTGCACCTAAGGACCCTAAGTTGAGGTCATCGATTCTGTAGGAGGCACATAGCAACCCATATTCTATGCATCTTGGTGGAAATAAGATGTACCGGGATCTACGTGAATTGTACTACTAGCCTAGGTTAAAACGGGAGGTGACTACCTTTATTTCGCACTATCTGACCTGTCAAAAAGTAATAGCTGAACATCAGCTACCTTCGAGGTTAATGCATCATATTAGGATTCTTCAATGAAAATGGGAACGAGTGACAACGAATTTCGTCAATGAGCTACCTCTCCGCCTACTAAGGAAGATTCTGTCTGGGTCATCGTTGATTGATTGTCCAAGTCTGCTCATTTCCTACCAATTTGGACCAATTACTCCCTTCAAAAGCTAGCTAAGCTTTACGTGTCTAAGATCGTGAGGTTGCACGGAGTCTCTGTTTCGATCATTTCGGATCGAGATTCACATTTCACCTCGCGATTTTGGAAGAAGCTGCATGAAGCGCTAGGCACATGACTGGATTTCAATACTGCGTATCACCCTCAAACGAATGGTCAGTTGGAGTGAGTTATTCAGATTTTGGAAGATATGCTCTAGAGTTGTGTAATTGACTTTAGGGCAGTTGGGAGGATCATCTACTGTTAGCCGAATTTGCTTATAACAATAACTTTTAATCTAGTATCCAAATAGCACCTTACGAAGATATGTACGATCGTAAGTGTCGGACTCCTTTATACTGGATTGAGTTAGGTGAAAGATGGGTACTGGGCCCTGAATTAGTGTCTGAGACCGAGAATACTATTAAACTAATTCAAGATCAGCTAAAAGTAGCCTCCAATCGACAGAAGTCTTGTACATATTTGAAACGGAATGACATAGTGTACTCTGTAGGTGATCAGGTATTTTTGAAGGTATCACTGTGGAAAAAGGTACTTCGATTCGAACGAAAGGGTAAATTGAGTCCGCGTTTCATCGAACCTTATCGGATTGTGAAGAGGGTTGGACCTGTAGCGTACTAGCTCGAATTACCTCCTGAGCTCGACCGCATTCATGACGTGTTTCACGTTTCATTGTTGAGATGGTATCACTCCGATCTTTCTCACATCGTTCCGGTGGAAGAGTTCAAGGTGAGACCCGACTTAACTTTTAAAGAAGAACCTGTCCAGATTCTTAAATGAGATGTTAAGATCTTGTGAAGGAAAATGGTCCTACTGGTTAAGGTTCTGTGGTAGAATCACAGTAGGGAGGAAGCCACCTGAGAACCCGAGTCTAACAGTATCTGCATTTATTTGGTTCAGGTAAATTTCGAGGACAAAATTTCCTTTAGGGGGAGAGAGCTGTAACGTCCTAAAAATTTTAAACCTTCCTGTTTGGGTTGTGTCACTGAAACTATCTCTGTTATGGTGGTTAAATGCTTTAATTGTTTATTTGGGATTTGAGGTTCAAGTCGTATCTTCTGCAAATCCTATAATTTCTCTTTTGTGAACCTGAGGTCTTGAACGTGTCGTATAAATTAGTTTCTAAGCAATTTGGTTTCAACGATAAGCCTAGTTATTCAATGGTCACATAATTGTCTATCTATTTGTTTTCTAGTCATGGGTTCAAGTGTTCATGTATGCAATCAAGAATATATGTTTTATTTATATTATTTTATTTATTATTTTATTTTTTGATTTTGATATTTAAAAAGGAAGAAAATCGTTTCTTTAAAAAAAACTTCTTCCTAGAGAAAACGTTTTGTGTTATTCCATAACTGGGGAAATTTCTTTTTGGAATTTTTATTTGCTCCACGTCGTTAAAGTATTGTCATTGTGGTCTGAATTAAAATTGATAGCATTTTCGATAAGATGTGTGATTTATAAAGTTTGTTTTGAGTGAAAATGGTTGAATTTTAGTTTAATGTTAATATATAAGTTTTAGGAAAACTCTCTGAATTTGAGAAATTTGTGCATTATATTGGTTGTGGTGTTTAGGAGGATGTTTGGACAGTGGCAATCTTCATGATTCGTTTGGCGTTGACTTGAGTGGCCAGAATTGAAGGTATAGTTGTCAGAAATGAGAGTTTGGGCATTAAACTGTTAACGATTGATTTTGTGTGTGTTGGATTGTTAATATGTTGGATTAATTGAGAATTGTACATCTTTTGACTCATTTAGGTGCTAGAAACTTTGGTTATGGGTTCATACTTCTTTGGTAAAAGGTAGGGTGTCAACATCCCTTTTTCATTGCTGTTGTTTTTTTGCATTTTTCCCAGAATTGTCTTTGCTCGAGGGCACATGGGCTGACACACGAGCATGTGTCTAGGCCGTGTGCCATGTAAACAACGTACAAAAAACACACGACCGTGTGCTAGATTGTGTGTGCTTACTATTTAAGTACACATGGGCGTGTGGCTGACCTTGTGTGCATACTATTTTGAAAACTAGTTTACAGGGGATACACCGGCCAGACCAACAAGCGTATGTTAGACCGTGTGTTCATACTAACTTGAGCCACACAGGCGAGACACACGGGTGTGGGTCAGGTCGTGTGAACATACTGTTTTGCATTTTTAGCTACAGTGGCCACACGGGCTAAGGAAACGGGTGTATGTCGAGCCATGTGTCATACACGGGCGAGCACAAGACCGTGTGCTGGGTAATTTCAATTGAAAAAATGGTATATTGCGACTGTAGTGAACTGTAGAGCTTGTGTGCTCCAACCTGATGACTGAGAACTGTTATGCATGTATACCACAGGATTTTGAGTGTGGCACTGATTAGAGACTGAATTGTGTGGTGGATTATACATGATGAAACGATTATAACTGACAATGACACTATAAACACTGTGACATTATAACTGAACTGACAGTGACACTGTAAACACTGCAACATTATAGCTGAATTGGCGGTGATACTGTAAACATCGCAGTATATGATCGGATCAACAGTGACACTGTAACCACTTCTAGACCGCTACTGATGTACTATATAATGGTTTATCTAATTGAGTTTTACGAACTTGATTAGGGAATGATATGTTATCAAATCTTACAAATATCAATGTGTTTGCACTAACTCGCTCATTGTTATTTTTAGGGTCATCTCAAACAGATCGAGCAGCAGACGAGGGGCTCGGTCATCCTTAAAGATTTCAGGATTATTATCAGACTTTAGTTAGGATATGATAAACTTATTTATGGGTCTTTGGAACCTGTTAAGATGTATTAAACCTAATGATGAACTTGTTATACGATTATGACTTAGTTGTGTGTTTGTTTTAATGTGAGTTTGTACTATTTGCTTTTAATGATATCGTGACTTTCTCGACTTAGCCATTTCTTCTAAGTCGAGTTTAGGGTATTACATGGAGACCAGTATTCTCCTCATTGGGGTGTCTTTAGGGGTATTTCGTGACACCTTCAGGCTGAGTCACGACATAAAAGACAGTCTCAAAATTTCTTCATTATGTTCCCCTCTTTGCGACATCGAGTCATCCGTGTTGCTACGTAGTGATCAGTATTGGTTTAATATGCCTTCTAATGGTCTCCTGCCCACGAACAAAGTGCGTTAGCTCACCCTTACGCCTCATTCGGCCCTTAAGGTCAATAAAAGACTCAAATTTACACATTTTATTGAGTTCAATGAAACTTACTAAAACATATTAAAAACCTAAAAAAAATGTTTAATTTCAAGCTCCTAAAGCGCGAAAGCTAGTTTAAAATGCTACACTGAATTACGATAGATCAATGATATGGGTTATTAGGAAATCTTACAATTAGTTGAATTGTTATTTATAAATATTATTAGAATTTTATTGATGCAATTAAGTATATTTCCTATTGATATATTTCCTATTAATATATGTGTCTAATAAAAAACAGGTTTACTCATTTTTTAAGAGTATATTAATTAATTGCCGCTTTTGAATTCTAGATAATTTATTTGGAAGTTTTAATAGTACAAAACCGGTTTAGAATCGAAAATTGGATTTAAAAAAGACCGAACAACTTCAGCAGTTAATTTTATCTCTTCGGTTCGAGTCTACCATCTAGGTCGAATTGGAAAGTTTACACTATAAACGAAGGTATGAGAATACATATATATAAAAACTTTGACTTCCAAAGTACTTTCTTAAATTTATATTTAAATTGAAACTCAATTTTAAAATTAAGTTTTAAATAAGGTTCTTTTTCATTAATAATTTTTTTTTGTGACATTAATAATAAAGTTTTAAATAAAAAACTACTTTAAACATAATTGATTAAATTATAATTAAAATTTAAAAATACAATCTCAACACAAATAATAAAATAAAATAATTATTTTAATTTAATAAAATAAATTTCCATTAAAAAAACATAAAAAGGCCAATGTATGTAATTACTAAAATTTAAAATAATATTGGTTTTCATGGTTTTTTTCTCACTAGATTCTAGATTTTTTCTTTAACCCAATCGGTCCATGATTCCTTGGATTTATCATGTCCCTCTGGAGCTGGTGCGTCAGCTTTTTCAGCTTTTGATTCTATTGCTGATGTAGGTGTCGGTTCAGCAGTCTCACCAATGACGGAATGGATTGAAACAACCACGATCATTGAGATCAAAACAATGACCAAAGCAATCCTTGCCATACTTGTTTTTTGAGTTTATGTAAAAAAAAAAATTAAAGAGAAAGGAATGTATATATTTATGTTTTATTTTTTTATGAATATGAATTTAAGATTAAAATCATGAAATATTTATAACGTTTAAGATGAGATATTTGCGATGAATCCATGAGTTTAGTGCCTAATGACCGAACATGTGTTTAACTGTTGAATAATTTTGCTTATAAAAATACCAGAAAAGTCAATTCAAACCAATGTATTTGCTTCCATTTATCTCAGTTTTTTTTTTTAATTTAATATTGTAAACATATAATCTTCATATAAATATCATCAAAATTAAGTAATTCGTTTTTATCAAATCATTTTATCAATATGGCAATTCCACTTCCGTAATATGTAAAGCCTTATATCAAACATAAGTTTAAGTTATTTTTAATGTTCGCTCATGTATCAAAATTACAAAAATCAAATTAAAAAATTAGAAATTATGTATTTAAAATATAGGTGTGTATTTAAAAATAGCATACAATAAATAATAAAATGTAAGTTTTAAAACTAATAATAATTACATATATGCAATATGTAAAATATTACAATAAAAAAATTAGTCTAAATTGTGAGTAAACAATTTAAATAGGAAAATACATCATATTAATAATATTAAATTCACTCCAATTGTTTATCATGGTATTGTCATTTTCTAGTTGGTATCGATTTAACTTGTAATACCAACTCAATCAACAACATTATCAATATATAGAAGCAATGTGTGAAACAATTTGTAATAAAATTGAAATGTATAAAAAATGTGAAAATAAGGTTTTGGTAGAAGTGGTAAAAAAAGTTAAAAGTACAACAAAACCGCTTGTACTATACCTTACATTGTGTTTCAGCCCCTCTAATGAAAAAATTTTGATAAATTAGGCCATGTAAATTAGATGAGTGAACAACATAGCTCTTCCATTGAAATTGCACCGTTAATCTTTTTTATGTTTAAATATAAGTTATAATAAAAATTTAGCCTCCAACATTTACACATTTATTCAACCCCTTATCTTTTATTGGAAGTAAATTAGAAATTTTTTAAATTAATAAGGCTAAATGGTTAAAAATGCCTCAATAAAAAAATTAAAATAAAACCAATTAAGCCCTTTTAAATTTTAAGAAATCATAAAAATTATAAACTAAATTCATGATAAAAATGTAAAATTGATAAATGAATCGACAGAATAGAGTTTAGGAAAATGCCTGAATTGTATTATAAACGAGAATGAATCCACAAAGTTTGATTGTGTCTAGAAACCACATTTCCCAAGATAAAAATAAAGAACAAACTGAAATAAACCTAAATCCTAAGAAAAAGTAAAAAATTAAACTACAATAAAGAGAGAAAGTTTATGCTAAGCAATTGGTGTCTAAAACATGTGCCCAAGGAGTCTATTTATAGATTTTAGGTGGTCGTCATCTTTAACCCTAAGTTAGCTGACGTTCTCGAGCTCTATGTTGTATTGTTTTAACCAAAACGCCCCTATCTCATAATTATTTCTCGTCCAAAGTCGACGTTGCAACATACCAGGACTTGTGTCACGACATTGAGGCCTATGTTCTCCTCAATGTGGTGTCTTCAGGGGTATTTCGCGACACCCCTAAGCTGTGTTGCGACATCAAAGATAGTCTTAGAATTTCTTCATTATGTTCCCTTCTTTGCAACATTGAGTCATCTGTGTCGCTACATAGTGATCAGTATTGGTTTAATATGTCTTATAATGGTCTCCTACACACGCACAAAGTGCGTTAGCTCTATAACAGCCCGGTTTTCAGTGGTGTCAGAAACAGTAGTTTCGAGACCACAACTCCGATGAGTCGAGTAGTAAATATTGATTATTTAATATTTACTATGTCATTAGTGGCATATTAGAGTTCGATTATGAAATTTTATCGTTTAGATAGTTAATTGAACAAAAAGGACCAAATCGTATAAACGCTAAAAGTAGGAATCATTGATTTAATATGCTAATTTGGAAGAAATGGACCTAAGAAGGTCCTTAAAGGGAAATTAGACCCTTGGATAAGTATATGGTCGGTTTAGCCTTAATATTTGGTTGAAAATGAAAGAAATCTCTTAAGGGTAAAATGGTAATTAGGATAAGAAGTAAAAATAATAAAACATAAGTGAATTTCATCATCTTCTTCATTGAAAAGGAAGAGAGAAACCTTAGTTGAGAGCTTTTAAGGTACGTTCAAGCTTAACTCACCATTTAGTAGGTGATTTCTCACCCGTTTTTAGTAATTTTTATGTTTTTTACTCCGTATTAGCTTAAACTAGCTAACATGACGATTAATTTGCAATTCTGTCAAATGTTACAAATCTTACCATTGTTGAATAATTTTGTTCATGGAAGTTTATGAAAGTTTTGGAAGATTGGTTGTTAGATTTGTTAATTTTGTAAAGTGATTTTTTATGACTTTAGGGTTTGAGGACTAAATTGTTAAAATGGTAGAATACATGTACTTAATGTGAAATAAATTATATGTATGAGTTAAGAATGTGTCCTAGTATATTTGGCTAGAATGGGTTGAGTTTGGAAATGGGTATTTTGCTTGTTTGAGGTTAAAGGACTAAATTGAATAAAAATAAAAGTATAGGGGTAATTTTATAAAATACCTAAAAGGACATATATGCAAGAAATGATTTAAATTTCATGATTTAATTTGTAAATTGTTAACTTGTTGAATTAAATCACAAGCGAGCAGCAGATCGTGGAAAGGGAAAAATTACAAAATAATCCCTAGAGTTTCTTTTTTGCTACAAATTCGTCTAGTAAGATTGTGTAACTATATTTTTACTTGATAAAGCTAACTTCATTTTTTTGGTTTATTATTGATGATTGATCGTGACGGAAAATATGGAAGAATTAGCATATTGGCTTGTTAGAGCATACTAGCTCGTAAGAGTATTATTGGATCGCAATAGTTTATTTCTTCGGAAGATCACAAGGGGTATTGTATAAATTAATGACTTGTTGATTTAGATCAAGAGCGAGCGGCAGATCGTGGAAAGGGGAAAATTGTAGAATAATTCCTAAAGTTTCCTTTTTGCTACAAATTCGTTCGATAAGTTCATGTAACTATATTTTTACTTAATAAAGGCTAAATTTATTTATTTGGTTTATTCTTGATGATGGATCGTGATGGAAAATATGGAAGAATTAGCATATTGGCTCGTTTGAGCATACTGGCTCGTTTGAGCATACTGGCTCGTTAAAGCATACTGGCTCGGAAGAGCATTACTGAATTGTAAGATTTTATTTCTTCGGAAGACCGTAAGGGGTATTGCATATTGAAGAAGGAAGAAATAGAGATGATAGTTCTCATTCTCTCTCTCGTTTTTATGGTTATTCGTAAGTTAATTGTACAATGAACTTATTAAGCTTTGTAAGCTTATTTGTGTATTGTCTCTGTTTTGAAGATTCGTTTTATTGTTGTAGGTCGGATCCTCGAGAAGAATCACACTATCTCAGGAGCTCGTTTGGTAGTCTTTTGTATCACCTGGCTTATATGGCATGTAGTAGGATCTATGAACTTGATATGATTTGTTGTAAAAACCCTCTAGAATGTTTATAAATGTTGGCTAGATTGTATTGTGTTAGTACAACTTGGGATGATTTGTTGAAGCCTTGTTTTAGTCATTTTGATTGAATGTCATGTTCTATCTATGTCATGGATTGTTTTCGTTATAATAGTTCTAAAACTTAGAGGAATCGTATACATTTTATGAAATTTGCTTACTTGTTTCGATATTATGTCTGCTTGTATCGATAGAAGTTGCAGGGTAAAACTTCCTAGCTCTTTGAAGTTTTTAGTATCGATAGAAGTATGTCGAGTATCGTTAGAAGGTACACTTGTATCGGTAGAACCATCACAAGTATCGTTAGGAGTATGTTACTGTTTAAAATTTTTCACTGACTTGTCAACTACCGATACATGTCCAACAAGTATCTGTAGAAGTTTCTAAAAATCATGGAAATGACCTTTTTGCCCTTATTGAGTTGTGGTTATAATCATTTGATGATTTATGATATGTTAGATGCATTTCCTTAATAAAGTAAGATTGAATGACATGTTATTTAAAAGATGAACAGTGATTGATGAACAATAAGACATCGAGACCCTAACTAATGATGGTTTTGGGTTTTGGGTATTATATTTAATAGTATCAAAGCTTACAATTTAGTCGGTTCTTAGGCTAAATTTATGAATTAAAGGTTTAGAGACTACATGTAATATAAACCTATGATAGTGTGATGGTGAAAAATCTGATCTAACTTTAAAATTTTCAGATAAGTAAAATGTCTAATTCTGAACGATAAGAGACCAACAACGTAAATAGTAATGTTCCAACTACTGATTCCGATGCGAGAGAGGTGTACCCGTGATATCGATGATTGAAAATGAAGCTAAAAATATGTTGTGATACCGATGATTGAAAATGAAGCTAAAAATATGTTCTTCAACTTGATGGGTCAATGGTTCTCTGAATTTATGAGAGGTAATCAGACAGTTCTGCAGTCGCCTCCTCCTCCACCTGTAGCAAAACCTGCAACACCACCAGTTGTACCTCCACTTCTTCCGGTAGTAGCACAACGACGCCGTATACCTACAAATAAAGTCTGAAAATATGGGGCAGAAGATTTCAGAGGAAGTGTCGAGGATGATCCATCCAGAGCTGAATACTGGTTGGAAAATACTTTGCGTGTCTTGAATGAGATGGTCTTTCCCCCAGAAGATTACTTGAGATGTGCTGCATCACTACTGAAGAATGAAGCTTACAATTGGTGAACGACGATATTGGCTGTGGTTCCCAAGAATTAGAGCACATGGGAAATTTTCCAAACTGAATTTAGAAAGAAATATGTTAGCAAACGGTATTTGGATTGGAAGAAGAAGGAGTTCCTTGAACTAAAACAGGGGAATAAGTTCGTTGCTGGGTACGAGAGGGAACTTGTATATCTTTGTAGGTATGCCTGAGAGATCGTGCCGATTAATGAAGCTATGTGTATCCGTTTTGAAGATGGGTTAAATGATAAAATCAAGATGATGGTTGGTGGTTTAGAGTTGTTACCATTTATGGTTATGACAGATCGCGCATAGAAAATAGAAGAAATTTACAAGCATATGTAGCAAAGAGAGAGATTTAGAGAGCTTAGCAAGAAAGCTTCGTCTAAAACTTTTTCTATGTCGTCACCGAAGAAGTTCAGAAAGAATGAGAATCGAACAATGGCATCGTTTGATTTTCAAGGAAGCAGTAGATTGGGACAGCCTGGATCGAGGTTTTAAAATCGACCTACAGATAGTATGGCCAGTGTTCGCAACACATCGAACTCTGCATTGAGCATTGTGGCAGATTCCACTATGGTGAGTGCCAAGTTAAGAAGGGAGTTGTTTTAGATGCGGAGCGACTGATCATTAGGTTCGTAATTTTTCGATAACGCCTAAAGAAAAAGAGGATCGAAGTGTAAATCCTCCAATCACACCGCAAAAGGGTCGACAAGCGAGTCAGAGCAGTCATGTGGGCGGAAATCATAGTGAAAATAGAGATAATGTGAACAAGTTTGAGGTTACTGCACCAAATGTTATGACTAGTATTTTCTATCTTTTTTATGTAACTATGTAACACCTCTATACCCGGTTCACACGTATAAACCCGGTATAAGAGTATTACATACAATGTCAGAGAATTAAAAACGAGTATAATAAAATTTTTCTTTCAATTCATGTAAATTTTTAAAACAATATTAGTAACTCATTCATTATAGACACATAGGTATACCATTTGTACATGTCATTTCACACAAAATAAATATACCTTGTCTTGGAATCTTCCAATGTTGATGTGATTTGATGAGAGGCACCTAATCCAATCTTAACTTCTCGGAGGTCTTATACTTACGCGTTGAAATAAACGCGTTAAGTCAGTGAAGGCTTAGTATCTACTACAAGAATAATTAATCAATTCTAAACTTTTTATTAACTTATTTTAATAAACGTGTGAATATTTATTATATAAAATCTATACTTTTCATATATGTATATCATTTAACTTATTTTGTTATCACATTATGCACATTCATCCACTTTCCACATCTTGACTATTTTAGCCTCCTTAGCTTACTTAATTTTATCATCATATGATTACTTACACACATATAATACTTACCTTTCATGTATTCAACATTTTACTTACCACAATGTCACAATTTACACATTCTTTCACCTTTCACAATTTAGCCATCATAGCTTTCTTAACCATTTCTCACATAGCTTATTTATTCACTTGGCCCAAAATAGACTTTTATAGAACCTATCGGATAAACGGAACAAACGGAGAGTATCGAAGTACTGAACAGAGAGCACATAAGTGCTGGGCCACAGAGAGCACACAAAGTGCTAAATAGAGAGTACACAAAGTACTGAGCACATAAAGTGCTAATCAGAGAGCACGCAAAGTGCTAATAACAGAGAGCACGCAAAGTGCTAATAACAGAGAGCACGAGACGTGCTAAACAGAGAGCACTTCATAGTGCTAAATAGAGAGCACACGCAGTGCTAAATAGAGAGCGCGCTAGTGTTCCTTAATGGCATGGCACTAAATTCACAACGGTTCTAATTCGTCTACATGGGCATATTCTCATTTAACATCATTATTCACAATTTACTCATCACATTTACATTTCTCTTCACATTATACATAATAATGTATTTCTCACCTTTATTTTCTCAAATTAATCCACAATTTCACCAATTAATCACACAATCAATCTTTATAATTAACCACATAATATTTCACACATATTTTTCTCACATATTCATCATCATATACCTCTTACTTTTATTTTCACATTAATTTTCAAAGTTGTCCACTTGCGTCACAGTCACTAAATTATTTCTATCTTGATCTACAGAATTCAAAATTAAAATTCGCTTGATGTTTCTAAAATTAGACTCAAATATATTTTTACCATAAAAATTTCATAATTTTTACTTTAGCCAATTTGTACAGTAAATTATTTCAATTTACCCCTTCTCAGCTGCCTGACAGTTTCGACCTTTCTTCACTAAAAATTATTTATCTTTTTAGTACAGGGATCCAATAATGTTATCGTATTTTTATTTTGAAAATAGACTCATTAAGTATTCAACCACATAAATTTCAGCCTCTAATAATTTTCCTACATTTTTTTATGATTTTTCAAAGTCAAAACAGGGGAACTCGAACCTACTCTGATCTTGTTACATAAAATTAGTTATATCTCAGAATGTACAATTCCTTTTCTTTCACTGTTTTTTCCATATGAAACTAAACTCAATAAGCTTTAATTCCATATTTAATTCAGTCTCTAACTATGTTTATACAATTTTTGGTGAATTTTTGAAGTTAGTCCCCTGTTACTGTCCAAACTGTTTTAATGAGAATACTTCCTTTCTCATGTTCTTTGCACTAAATTTCATTCAATCATAGCTAATTGTCATACTTATAATTAATCATATCAGTTTACTCATTTTTATCACCATTAATCATATACTAAAATCATATACTTGTAAAGAAAATAAATTTTCAATTTAAAACTCTTGTAGTACTTACAACTCTTGTAGAAAGCTTCCTTTCTCTCTTTGATCATCTCTTTTCCTTTCTCTTCAATTAAGTCCTTCTCCTTCTTTTCATTCTCTTCAATTTCATACAAAACACATATATTCACATGTAAGTTAAAAATTCCAGCAACTAATATTTTCATGCCAAAACATGAATTAAACATGTATGACATGCTAATCTCTCCATTACTTACCTTGGCACTTGAAAATTCCAAATTATCAACTTGAGTTCTTGCTCCTTAACACTTCAAATATGGATTTTCTCATGAAATTAAGGTAGTTAATAGCTTAATCTTATGATTTTCTTAAAGAAATTCCGAAGAAAAATGGAAGAATGAAGCTTGGATGCCTTAGAAATTTAAGAAGAAATGGTGTAGAAATTTAAGAAAATGGAAAGAAGAAATGGGTAGAGATGGGGGTAGTTACGGCAAAAGCAAAGAGGAAATGGATGATATAAAATCATCCCTTCTTTAATTCTCCAGACATTTCTGGTGAAATATCTCAACTTACCAAAAATGGTCTAATTCTCCTTAGGTCCTTAGACCTTTCATCACTTCTACACTTATGTCCGTTTTTTCAATCATTATTCATTTTAAAAAAATATCAAATATTCTAAATTACCATTTTACTCATCTCTAATCACCATAATTTCATGATGACCTCATCATTTATTTTGGACTAATTATTCATTTCGTCCTTCCTTTCATTTCTATAATTCCCATGATGACTCATAGTTCATTTTGGCTAAATTGTTATTTAGTCCCTCACACTTTCTCACAATTACTAATTAATCCTTAATTTTTCCTAATCTTCTTATTTTAACCACATATTCTAACTCTTAACTCTACACTATTACTGTTCCAACTCCGATTAAAAAACGCGGATGTTACAAACTATGTGTGCTTTGATTGATCCAGGGTCGACTCACTCTTATACTGTACTACTCTAGCAACTGATAAGAAATTGTTTGTCGAGTCAACTGAATTTGATATGCAAGTTACAAACCCATTGGGACATAGTGTCATAGTAAATCTGGTGTGTCGTAAGTGTCAACTAAATGTTTAGGGCTATGAGTTTCCTGCTAATCTTATGCTGCTACCCTTTTATGAGTTCGATGTGATTTTGGGTATGGACTGGTTAACTGAACATTATGTGATGGTTAACTGCAAAGAGAGACGGATTGGTTTAAAATGCTCGATCGGTGAGATAATTACAGTTGAGCCCGATAAATTAAACTGTGATGCTAGAGTGATTTCAGCCATTTCTGCACAGAAACTAGTTCGTAAGGGCTACGAGGCAGTCCTAGCTTACATACTGGATAAGCGAGGGTCGAGAACAAAATTGAATCAAGTACCAATTGTTAATCAATTCACAAATGTGTTTCCTAAAGAGTTATTGGGTTTACCATTGATCAGAGAGGTAGAGTTTGGCATTGATTTGATACCAGGCACCATTTCGATATCGATCCCACCGTACAGAATGACACCGACTGAATTGAAGGAACTTAAGTCGCAGTTGCAAGAGTTACTGGATAGGGGCTGAAGAAAATGTTAACAAAAGCTTCAGTTTTGACGTAGCCTAAGTCAGGAAAATAATTTGTTGTCTACAGTGATGCGTCATTGAACGAGCTAGGATGTGTATTGATGCAAACCGAGAAAGTAATAGCTTATGCTTCTTGACAGTTAAAGTCGTATGAGAGAAACTACAGGACACATGATTTGGAGTTAAATGTCATTGTCTTCACATTGCAGATTTGGCGACACGATCTGTATGGTGAGAGATGTTATATATTCACAGATCACAAAAGCCTGAAATATCTAATGACCCAAAAAGAATTGAATATGAGGCAACGTCGATGGTTAGAATTACTAAAAGATTACGATCTAATGATTGACTACCATTCGGGAAAAGCTAATGTGGTTCCCGATGCCTTGAGTTGAAAATCGTTGTTTGCTTTGAGAGCGATGAATGCACACTTGTCACTTGAGGACGACGAATCAGTTGTAGCTGAACTCAAGACGAGACCATTATTTCTAGAGTGGATTCGAGAGTTACAAAGAGATGATCCAAAGCTTGTAGTTAAGAAAGAGCAGATACAAAGTAACGACGCCACAAGGTTTACAGTTGACACGAATGGTATGTTATATTTTAGAGGCAGAGTGTCTGTTCCTAACGATACAGATTTGAGACGGGACATTCTGATAGAAGCTTATAGCAGTACTTATTATGTACATTCAAGGAGTGAAAATGTATTGATGGCCAGGTATGAAACGAGAAATCTCTGAGTTTGTTGACTAGATGTTTAGTGTGTCAGCAAGTAAAAGCTGAGCATTAGGTGTTGTCTAGGTTGTTGCAACCTATTACCATTCCTGAATGAAAATGGGAGTGAGTCACAATGGACTTTGTTACGGGATTATCTGTGACACCGAGGAAGAATGATTCAATCTAGGTTATAGTTGACAGATTGACTAAGTTAGCTCACTTTATGCCTATCCGAGTGGAATATCTACTAGAGAAGTTGGCTGAGTTGTATGTATCTGAAATCGTGCGATTGTACGAGGTACTAGTATCTATTACCTCTGATAGGGACTCACGTTTTACCTCGAGGTTCTGAGGTAAGCTGCATGAAGCTTTGGGAACCAGGCTGAATTTTAGCACTGCATATCATTCGCAGACAGATGATCAGTCCGAGCGGGTAATAAAGATTCTGGAGGACATGTTAAGGTGTTGTATACTTGAGTTCGAGGGTAGCTGAGAAAATACTTACCATTGGTGGAGTTTGCGTATAATAACAACTATCATACTAGTATTAAAATGGCACCGTTTGAGGCATTGTACGGTAGGAAATGCAAAACACCTCTGTATTGGTCTGAGTTGAGCGAGCCTAAGCTGGTTAGGATCGATTTGGTACATGAGATGGAAGACAAACTTTGAGTAATCCATGATTGTTTAAAAGCAGCATCTGACTAATAGAAGTCTTATGCTGACCTGAAAAGAAAGGATATAGAGTTTGTAGGAGATCAAGTTTTTCTGAGAGTTTCACCTAAGAAGAAGGTGTTACGGTTTGGCCGAAAGGGAAAACTGAGACTGCGATTTATTAGACCATATGAGATTCTCGAGAGGGTCAATCTTGTAACTTATAAGCTAGTTTTATCTTTAGAACTTGAAAAGATTCATAACGTATTTCATGTTTCTATGCTGCGATGGTACAGATCAGATCTTTCTAATGTGATTATGCCCTGTGACGTTGAAATACAGTCAGATTAAACGTACTTTGAAAAATCGGTTAAGATTCCAGCTCGTGAAGTGAAAGAGTTACAAAACAAGCAAGTACCACTAGTAAAGGTTTTGTGGAACTGAAATGGGTTGGAGGAAATAACATGGGTGACAAAGGAATCAATGAAATCACTGTACCCTAATCTATTCACTGGTAAGAAATTTTGGGACAAAATTTCCCTAAGGGGAGAGAGTTGTAACAGCTCGGTTTTTAGTGGTGTCAAAAATAGTGGTTTCGAGACCACAACTCTGACGATTCATGTCATAAGTATTGATTATTTAATATTTTTGATGTCATTAGTGACGTATTAGAGTTCGATTATGAAATTTTATCATTTAGATAGTTAATTGAACAAAAAGGACCAAATCGTATAAATGCTAAAAGTAAAAATAATTGATTTAATATGCTAATTTTAAAGGAACGAACCTAAGAAGGTCCTTAAAGGGAAATTAAAATCTTGGATAAGTATATGGATGATTTCGGCTTAATATTTGGTTGAAAATGAAAGAAATCTCTTAAAGGCAAAATGGTAATTAGGTTAATAAGTAAAAATAATAAAAACATAAGAGAATTTCATCATCTTCTTCATTGAAAAAGAAGAGAGAAACCCTATTTGAGAGCTTCCAAGGTACAGCCAAGCTTAACTCACCATTTGGTAGGTGATTTCTCACCCGTTTTTTTAATTTTTATGTTTTTGACTCCGTATTAGCTTAAACTAGCTAACCTGAGGACTAATTTGCAATTCTGTCAAATGTTACAAATCTTACCATTGTTGAATAAGCTTGTTCATGGAAGTTTATAAAAGTTTTGGAAGATTGGTTGTTAGATTTGTTAATTTTGTAAAATGATTTTTGATGACTTTAGTGTTTAAGGACTAAATTACTAAAATGGTAGAATACACGTACTTAATGTAAAATAAATTATATGTATGAGTTAAGAATGTGTCCTAGTATATTCGGCTAGCATGGGTTGAGTTTGGAAATGGGTAATTTGCTTGTTTGAGGTTAAAGGACTTAATTGAATAAAAATGAAAGTATAAGGGTAATTTTGTAAAATACCTAAAAGGACATATATGCAAGAAATGATTTAAATTTCATGATTTAATGTGTAAATTGTTGACTTGTTGATTTAACTCACGAGTGAGTGGTAGATCGTGGAAAGCAGAAAATTACAGAATAATCCCTGAAGTTTCCTTTTTGCTACAAATTTGTCCGGTAAGTTCATGTCACTATATTTTTACTTGATAAAGGCTAACTTTATTTTTTTGGTTTATTCTTGATGATGGATCATGATGGAAAATATGGAAGAATTAGCATACTGGCTTGTTAGAGCATACTAGCTCATAAGAACATTACTGGATCGCAATTGTTTATTTCTCTGGAAGATCGCAAGGGGTATTGTATATTGAAGAAGAAAGGAATGGATATGATAGTTCTCATTCTCTCTCTAGGTTTTATGGTTATTCGTAACTTAACTATACAATGAACTTATTAAGCTCTGTAAACTTATTTGTGTATTGTCTCTGTTTTGCAGATTCGTTTTGCTGTTGGAGATCGGATCACCGAGAAGAATCACACTATCCCGAGAGCTCATTTGGTAGTCTTTTGTATCACCTATCTTATATGGCATGTAATTGGATCTATGAACTTAATATGATTTGTTATAAAAACCCTCTAGAACGTTTATAAATGTTGGCTAGATTGTATTGAGTTAGTACAACTTAGGATGATTTGTTAAAGCCTTGTTCTGAGTCATTTTGAATGAATGTCATGTTCTATCTATGTCATGGATTGTTTTTGTTATAATAGTTCCAACACTTAGAGGAATTGTATACATTTTATGAAATCTGCTTACTTGTTTTGGTATAATGTCTTCTTTTATCAGTAGAAGTTGCAGGTTAAAACTTTCTAGCTCTCTGGAGTTTTCTGTATCAGAAAAAGCAAGTCGAGAATCGATAGAGGGTACACTTGTATCGGTAGAACCATCACAAGTATCGGTAGGAGTCTACTACTGTTTAAATGTAACAGCCCGTTTTTCAGTGGTGTCGAAAACAGTGGTTTTGGGAACCACAAAAATCGATGGGAAAATTTTTATAATGAGTGTTTAAATTAAATAAGTCAATAATAATTTTATATAGAATTTTGAATTGACGAATTTTGATTTTTGAATTAAAAGTTAGTAAGTGGTTTGGTTCAAAAGTCAGGTGGTTTTAGAAAATGAGGTATCGAGACCTCATTTTTTAAATTAAGTGATATAAATATTTTTATTAAATATTTACAGAGTCATATTATATTGAATTGAAGTTCGGTTGGGTAATTTTGATGATTAATTGCTTAATAATTAAGGAAAAAGGAGTAAATTGTAAAAGACGTCAAAGTTAATTACTATTGATTAAAAATAAAAGTGACCAAAGTGATAATTATACCATTGTCAAAAAGTCCAAGCGGTGGTGGATATGATAACCACCCACTAACTTTTGGGTTATTTATTCATTAATTCCTAATTAATTTAGGACTAAATTGGAAACAAGTTTGTTTTATTAAAATTTATTATAATTGAAGGACCAATTATGAAATTGGACCCTCTTTAAATGGCCTAATAATAGAAATGATGTGAAACTCTTCAGATTTTGATAAATTGCATTTAAATCCTAATTAAATGAGAATTTACTAATTAGTCTATTTTAGTATGATCGAGAATGGTGGTTTTGAGGCCACAACTTATATATGTTAGACCGTAAATATTAAATTAGTATGATATTAAAATTTGGTTACGAAATTTTGTTGATTAGATAATTCATTAAGTAAAAAGGATTAAATCGTAAAAAGTGCAAAAGTTGATTTCTATTAATTAAAAGATAAGTTAAAGTCCTTATGGGGTAATTAAAAGGATGAAATAATTGCAAAAGTATGCTGCATTTAAGTACTATAGTACTCGACTAAACTTGATTTTGTTTAAAAATGGTTAATTTGCAAATTTGATGCTAAAGGACTAAATTGAATAAAAGGAAAGTATTAGGGGTAAAATTGTAATTTTCCTAAAAAGGACCAAATTGTGTTAAATGCTTTGATTATGTGTTTTAATGTAAAATCTGGATGAATTGTTGATTTAGATTACGATCATGCCACGGATCGTGAAAAAGGGAAATTAGCATAATAGTCCCTAAAGTTTAGCTAAACTACAATTTTATCCGGTAAGTTCATACTATTAACTTTCAAATTTGATATTTGCAATTATATAATTATTTTGAATATATTCCTAATGGCGGATCAAGACTGAAGGCTTGAGGAGTAATCTGATTTTTGCTCGAATGAGCGTTATTCTAATTTTGGCTAGAAAAAGCATTATTCTGATTCTGGGCTTGCAAGAGCTAACCAATCTGGGCTCGTGTGAGCTAAGTTGTCTGTGTTCATAATGAATTAAAAATCTGGAGAATTGAAAGAGAATAAGTTCGTTATTGTGTACATGATTATGAATACATACTCGTTTTCATCTTTTAACTAATTTTTCTACTCTGTAGGGAAATGATATCGCGAACTTACTAAGCTTAATAACCTTACTCGTGAATCTATTGTTGTTTGGTATATACATTTTGCTATCTGAAGATCTGATCATCTCAAGGAAATCACACTATTACGGAGCTCGTATGGTAGAATTTACATCACTTGGTCTTATGGCATGTACTAGGATGATATTAACTTTGAAGTTGAACTAAAAATGTTGAAAACTTGTCATTTTGATTGTGCAAATGCATGAAGTACAACTTAATTGTTTAAGCTTATGATGTTTGTAAAGACTTAGAAGTTATGTATGTAGTGTGATGATTCAATGCATAACTTGTGTTTGATATGTTAAACTTGTGTCTTGGCATAATTCTTGAGATTTTGCATACTTGTTTCGATAGAACACGTGCAAGTATCAATAGAAGAACTGGGTAGGAGAGAGGTTATTCTCTGACTTGGGTTGTATCGGTAGTTAAATTACAAGTATCAGTAGTTTTTAGTACTGATGTATCGGTAGTAGGTATGCTTATTTCAATAGAAGTTGCAGGGTGAGAATTTTTACTCTCTAGAGTTTTTGGTATTGATAGTTGCATGATTTGTACCAATAGAAGTCCCCTAAAATGTTGGAAATGTCATTTTTAACCTTGATGAGATTGTGTTATGATTGAATATGGTTTTAAAATCTGAGAGGTGAATTTTGTAATGAATAAAGATTAAAATATTTGAATATTTTAAATGATGAAAATGTTAAATGAATAGAAACACCAAAATCCTAACCGGGGTCGATGTTCGGGATTTGGGTGTTACATTAAAATTGTTTACCGACTTGTCAACTACCGATACATGTTTAACAAGTATCGGTAGAAGTTTCTAAAAATCATGGAAATGAGCTTTTTAACCTTGTTGAGTTGTGGTTATAATTATTTGATGATTTATGACGTGTTATGTAACAGCCCGATTTTTTATGGTGTCGAAAACAGTGATTTTGGGATACAAGTCGAGTCAAAAATTTATTTTAATAAATGTGGTTGTATATTTTAATGATAAGATGAACAGTACAATTCAATAGTAAAACAAATAAAATCCTAACTGGAATCGATGTTCGAATTTTCAATGTTACATTTAGTGGTATCAGAGCTTACGATTCAGCCGTTTATTGGACTGTATCGATCGTGTGTGATGATTTAGAAGTACATGTCATATGAACATGTGATAGTGTGATATGGATGAATTGGATCTAACTATGACTTTTACAAATAAATACAGGATGCTTGACTCTGAAGAAGATGAAACTAATGAGGTAAACAACAATGTTCCAACTAATGACCCTAAGGCTAGTCATAATGCATCAATATTACCGATGATAGAAAATGAAGCAAAGAATATGTTCTTCGGTTTGATAGGGTAGTGGTTCACAAAATTCATGAGATATAATTCGATGACATCACCCCTTACGCCTCTTATCACACAGCCAGCTGCTTGACCGGTAGCACCCTCAAAAAGGCCTCTACCACCTCTAAGGGTAGAATCGAGGTGTCGTATCCTTATAGATAGGGTTAGAAAATACAGAGATGAAGACTTTCAAGGAAGTCTAGGAGACGATCCTTCCAAAGCTGAATACTAGTTGGAAAATACGCTGAGAGTCTTGAATGAGATGGTTTGTCCTGCTGAAGACTATGTAAGGTGTGCCGCGTCATTGCTGAAGGACGAGGCTTTCCACTGGTGGGCAATGATCGTGGCTATGATGCCTGAAAACGAAGTTACTTGGGATTTCTTTCAAACAGAATTTAAGAAGAAATATGTCAACAAGCGGTACCTGGATAGAAAGAAGAAGGAATTTTTAAAACTGAGGCAGGGAAATAAAATAATGGCAGATTACGAACGAGAATTTGTGCAGCTTAGCAAGTATGCCAGAGAAGTGGTACCAACCGATGAAGCTATGTGTATCCATTTCGAAGAGGGGTTAAACGACGAGATTAGAATAATGGTGGGTGGTTCTGAAATTCGATCGCTAGTAGTGTTAACAGACAGAGCTCAAAAGATGGAAGAAATCTACAATAGCAAGAGACAGAGGGAAAGGAGGTTTCAATAATCTGGGAAGAAAAACATTGCCAAGACTTTCTCTATGCCACCGTCGAAGAGATTCAGAGAGGAGGCTAGTCGGGGTCTAGTTTCTTCAGGATTTTTTAGTCGGAGTAAGTCAGGACCCTCGAATTCTAAAATTCAAAATAGACTTGTAGACAGTGTAGCTAGCGTTCGTAATATACCTAGCCCGATATGTGGGTACTGTAAAAGGAACCATGCAAGCGAGTGTCACAAGATGAAAGGGCATGTTATCGATGCGAAAGTGCAGATCACTTTCTGAGGAACTGCCTGATGAGATCCGAAGCAAAAGAGGAACAGAGTGTAAAACCTCCTACTACACCAAAAAAGAGTAGACGTCCGAGGCATAGTAGCGGTACAGGTGGAACCGTGGAGATAACAGGGATATTGTAGCCATTTTTTATGCCTGAGTACCAGTACGAACTTATGTCATTCGAGCCCGAGAAAAGGCTATAGCTCTTGATGTTGTGACTGGTATATTCTATCTCTTTAATGATATTGTGTGTGCACTGATTGACCCAGGATCGACTCATTCATATATTTGTACTGAATTAGCTACTGAAAAAATTGTCTATCGAGTCGACTGAGTTTGATGTACAAGTCACAAACTCATTAGGTCATAATGTCATTGTTAATTTGGTATGTCATAAATGTCCATTGAGAATTCGAGACTATAAGTTCCCTGCTGATTTGATGTTACTACCATTTACTGAGTTCGATGTAATTCTGGAAATGGACTGGTAAATTGAGCATGATGCAGTGGTTAATTGTAAATGAAGACGAATTGACTTGGAACGGCCGACAAGAGAAGTAATCACAATTGAGTCTGAGAAGTTAAACAGTGGCACCAGAATAATCTCGTCTTTATCAGCACAGAAGATGATTCGTAAAGGTTGTGAAGCATTTCTGGCTTATATACTTGATACTCGGAGTACCGGAATAGAGTTAGAAAAAGTGTCGATTATCAAGGAATTTACAGATGTGTTTCCAGAGGAGTTACCGGGTTTACCACCAGTTAGAGAAGTAGAGTTTGGCATTGATTTAGTACCCGAAACTGCATCGATTTCGAATCCACCGTATAGGATGGCACTCACTGAATTGAAAGAGTTAAAGGCACAGTTACAAGAGTTGTTGGACAGGGGTTCTATTCAATCAAGCATATTGCCTTGGGGCGCACCAATATTGTTTGTGAAAAAGAAAGATAGATCAATAAGAATGTGTATAGACTACAGACAGCTAAACAAGGTAACAATAAAGAATAAATACTCGTTGCCTCGTATTAATGAGTTGTTTGATAAGTTGAGAGGTGCGACCGTCTTTTCTAAAATATATCTTCGATCGGGTTTTTACCAGATACGAGTAAAAGATAGTGATGTACAGAAGATAGCATTCAAAACTCGATATGAACATTATGAGTTTCTAGTAATGTCGTTTGGGTTAACTAATGCTCCGACAGCATTTATGGATTTGATTAACCGGGTTTTTAAACCTCAGCTGGATAGATTCATAGTGGTGTTCATTTATGATATACTGATTTATTCCAAGTTAGAGACAGAGTATGATCAACATTTGAGGGAAGTTTTACAAATAATGCAGGAAAAACAATTGTATGCAAAGTTAAGCAAGTGCGAGTTTTGGCTCCGAGAAGTGAGGTTTCTAGGCCATGTAGTGTCTTCAAAATGGATTCGGGTTGATCCAAGTAAAGTGTCGGCTATTCTCGATTGGAAGGTACCTAAGAATGTTTTCGAGGTACGTAGTTTCTTGGGATTAACAGGCTATTATCGTCAGTTCATGAGAAATTTCTCTGTTGTATCGTTGCTGATGACAAAATTGCTACAGAAGAATATTCAGTTTGCGTGGTCAAAAAGGTGCCAATAGAGTTTTGATCAACTGAAGAAATAATTGACAGCTCCGGAATTGACACAACCTGAAACGGGTAAAGAGTTTGTCGTGTATAGTAATGCATCTCTGAATGGCTTGGGTTGTGTATTGATGGAAGCAGGACAGGTAATAGCTTATGCTTATCGACAATTAAAACCACATGAACGGAACTATCCGACCCACGACTTAGAGTTAGTTATCATTATGTTTGCTTTGAAGATCTGGCAACATTATTTATACGAGGAGAAGTGTCACATATTCACAGATCATAAAAGTTTAAGGTATTTGATGACTCAGAAAGAACTAAATTTGAGGCAACGTCGGTGGTTGGAATTATTGAAAGACTACGATTTGGTAATTGAATACCATTTGGGAAATGCTAATGTTGTCTCTGATGCTTTGAGCTAAAAATCGTTATTTGCATTAAGAGCAATGAATGCTCATTTGTCACTTGAGGGTGACGGTTCTGTTACAGCGAAATTTCAGACGAGACCGCTATTCATATAGTAGATATAAGAGTTACAGGAGGATGGCTTAAAGCTTAAGGTTAGAAAAGAACAAATGCGGAATGACGCAACCACTGGGTTTACTATTGATGAGGATGGTATGTTGTATTTCCAGGATAGAGTGTGCATTCCCGCTAATTCTGACTTGAGACGGACATTCTGTCCGAGGCTCACAGTAGTACTTACTCCATTCATCCGGGTAGCGTGAAAATGTATAACGACCTAAAGAAAAAGTATTGGTGGTCGTGTATGAAACGAGAAATCTTAGATTTCGTGACTAAATGTTTAGTGTGTCAGCAAGTAAAAGTCGAACACCAAGTACCAACTGGACTGTTGCAACCTATTGCTATTCCTGAGTGGAAATGGGAACGGGTCATTATGGATTTTGTTACAAGATTACCTATGACGCCGAGGAAGAAAGACTCGATCTAGGTTATAATCGATAGATTGACGAAATCGACTCACTTTATTCCTATCCGAGTGGACTTTCCACTAGAAAAGTTGGTCTAGTTGTATGTATCTGAGATAGTACGACTACATGGAGTACCAGCATCTATTATCTCTGACAGAGATCCACGTTTCACCTCAAGGTTTTAGGGTAAGTTGCATGAAGCTTTGGGAACCAGACTGAATTTCAGTACTGCATATCATCCACAAATAGATGGCCAACCAGAACGGGTGATACAGATTCTTGAAGACATGCTACGGTGCTGTATACTTGAATTTGAGGGTAGCTGGGAAAAGTATCTACCATTGGTGGAGTTTGCTTATAATAACAGTTATCAGACCAATATAAAAATGGCTCTGTTTGAAGCTTTGTATGGTAGAAAATGCAGAACACTTTTGTATTGGTCAGAGTTAAGTGAATCTAAGTTGGTTGGAACCGATTTGATTCATGAGACTGAAGACAAGCTACGAGTGATTCGCGACTGTTTGAAAGTAGCATCTAATCGGTAGAAGTCTTATGCAGATCTTAAAAGGAAAGATATAGAATTTGTAGTGGAAGACTGAATCTTCTTGAGAGTTTCACCTTGGAACAAAGTACTAAGGTTTGGCAAGAAAGGAAAGTTGAGTCCACGATTTATTGAGCCGTATGAGAGCATTGAGCAGGTTGATCCTGTGGCATATAAGTTGTCTTTACCACTGGAATTAGAGAAGATTAATAATGTGTTTCACGTTTCGATACTGAGACAGTAAAGGTCGTATCCTTTACATGTGATTTCACCTTGTGAGGTTGAGATACAACCATATTTGATGTATTCTGAAGAACTGATTAAGATTTAGGCTCGCGAGGTAAAAGAACTACGAAACAATAGGGTTCCATTCGTAAAAGTTCTATGGAACCGACACGGGCTTGAGAAAGCTACACAGGAAACAGAGGCCTTGATGAAATCACAATATCCTACCTTTTCACTTGTAAGAAATTTCGGGACACAATTTCCCTAAGGGAGGGAGAGTTGTAACAGCCCGATTTTTAGTGGTGTCGAAAACAGTGATTTCGAGATAACAAATCCGACGAGTCAAAAATTTATTTACTTAAATAATTACGACTTCATTAGCATCGTATTAAAATTTGGTTATGAAATTTTAATGTTTAAATAGTTGATTAAGTAAAAAGGACTGAATCGTAAAAGTCACAAAAAGTAGGAATCATTGACCAAACATGCTAAATTGTAGAGGAATGTCTTAGGAAGGGTCCTTAATGAGTAAATATACTTAGAAAGGTATAGTGGACAGTTATGGACCCTTATGTGGTGGAAATCATGTTAATTCATTAAGGGTATTTTGGTAAAATGCAAAAAAATTAAGATTAAATAAAAGATAATTTGGATGATTTTAATCATCTTCTTCAAACTTGAAACAAAGAAAACCCTAGAGAAGAAAGAAGAGTAGTCGACCAAGCTTAGTCTTTGATTTAGTGAGTGAAATCTTGCCCGTTTTTAGTAATTTTTATGTTTTCGAGTCCGTATTAGCTTAATCTAGCTTGTGTAAGGACTAATTTGTGAATCTATCAAATTTTTTGGATCTTACCATTGTTGAATATGCTTGTTCTTGAAATTTTTTTAATAGTTTTGAATGCTTGATAATTAGGCTGGATCTTTTTATAAAATGATTTTTGATGAAATTAAGATTTAAGGACTTAATTGTTAAAATGGTGATATTGGCGTACTTGTTGTGAAATAAATGGATTAGTATGGGTTTGTATGATGAGTATGAATGTTCGACTGGTATGGATTGAGGAGAAAGGGGGTATTTTGCATGTTTTGCATTGAAAGGACTAAATTGAATAAAAAGAAAGTATTAGGGGTAAAATCATAATTTTATGAAAAAAGGGTTTGTTTTTGTTAAATGAATTAATTGTGTAATTTAATGTGAGAAATTAAATGATTTGTGAATGTAGATTACGACCGTGCCACCGATCGTGAAAAAGGAAAATTAGTGGAATTATCCTTGGAATCCATTCACAACTACAACTCAGTCCGGTAAGCTTGTATAGTTCAATACTAATTTAAACTGCATATTCTTGTAATGTAAACTATGTATTATGATTAAATGATAATCGGATTCATGAAAGATGAGAATAAAGGAAAAACAGAAGGCAAACGGGCTTTGAGCCATAAATGAAGAGGTCCGATGATTATGAGTCATCGTAAGTATATGAATCCTTTACGGATTAAACGGTCAGATGACTAAAGGTCGGATGACTAAGTGTCATCGTGAGTATATGAATCATTTACGGATTAAACGGCCTGATGACTAAGTGTCATCATGAGTATATGGATCATTTACAGATTAAGAGGTCTGTTGACTCTGTGTCATCGTGAGTATATGAATCCCTTGCAGATTAAAAGGTCCGATGGCTATGTGTCATCATGAGTATATGAATGAAGTGAAATCCATTGCAGATTAAAGGTCCGATGACTTTGTGTCATCGTGAGTATTAAATGCAAATTGAAACGTACCTTAATAGATACGGTTTAATCAATTCAGTTGATTTGGTTTACAAACTCTTGAAGTTGGTGAATCTATTTAACTTTATGAACTTACTAAGCTAAGAAGTGCTTACTTGTGAATTTGCTATCGTTTTTTAGATTCAATTTTGCTGTTCAGAGATCGGATCATCTTGGAGCATCACACTATTTCAAAGTTGTTCGATAGACTTTTACATCACTTAGTTAATATGGCATGTACTAGGATGATATTACCTTTGCTTTATACAATGAGTTTGTGAAAAAATTTGTTATGTTTTGGTGTAATGTTGAAGGTATACTTTAAGTACTTTGTATTAACATAAATCATGTAATTGTGTTGACTTAAGTGCATAATTAAAGTTGTGTATGTATGAAGTTAATGAACTTGTGTTTGTTATGAATCTTAAGATTTTGCATACTTGTTTCGGTAGAAGTACAGGGTAGGAGAGAGGTTGTACACTGGCATGAGTTGTATCGGTAGTTTGTATACTTGTATCGGTAGACATTGCAGGGTGGGAATTATAGCTCTCTAGAGTTTTTAGTATCTGTAGATGCATGACATGTATCGATAGAATTTATACTTGTATCGGTAGAACTAATATAGGTACCAGTAGAAATTTGCATCATTTTGGAATTATTTTTTTTACAGGGCTACTACCGACACTTGACCATCAAGTACTTTAGAAGCCTCCCAAAGTGTTAAAAATACCATTTTTACCCTTGTTAATTTGTGTTTATGTTTAGATGTCAATGTGCAACATGTGAAGTGTATTATTTTCATAAATGTGGTTGTATATTTTAATGATAAGATGAACAGTGCAACTCAACAGTAAAACACTAAAAATCCTAATTGGCATCGATGTTCGGATTTGGGTGTTACATGTTAGATGCATTTCCTTAATAAAGTAAGATTGAATGACATGTTATTTAAAAGATGAGCAGTGATTGATGAACAGTAGGACATCGGGACCCTAACCGACGATTCGAGTTTTGGGTGTTACAAGCTCACCCTTACTCCTCATTCAACCCTTAAGGTCAATAAAAGACAAATTTATACATTTTATTGAGTTCAATGAAACTTACTAAAACATAATAAAAACCTAAAGTAAATGTTTAATTTCAAGCTCCTAAAGTGAGAAAATTAGTTTAGTATGCTACACCGAATTACAACAGATCAATGATATGGGTTATTAGGAAATCTTACAATTAGTTGAATTGTCATTTATAAATATTATTATGTTTATATTGATGCAATTGAGTATAGTTCCTATTTATATATGTGTCTAATTAAATATAGGTTTATTCATTTTTTATGAGTATGTTAATTAATTGTCGCTTTTGAATTCTAGATAATTTATTTGGAAGTTTTACGAGTATAAAACCGGTTTAGAATTGTAACACCTTAAACTTGGCCTAGATGAAAAGATTGAGTCTAAGATGTCACATCAACATCCAAGAGAAAATATTACTAAAATAGTTTTAATCAATAAGCAATCAAGTCTTAAAACCAAGTAGTCAGCATATTCAATACTGGTAAGTATTATCGGAAATAAAAATCAAGTTTAAAACCAATACATGTAAGTATAAAGAAGTCCAAGACTTAAAGTTCGAAAGTAACATAGCATTAACCACTTATATAAGTCATAATAGATCCTAATGATGACCGAGCCCCTCGTCCACCGGCCGTCAGTTCTGGGAAGGTCCTGACATTCAAATAATCTAGTTAATACAACGTATATTAATGTCTCACAAAAATTAAGGAAATTCGACATACAGAAATAGCTTTTATATTATGAACAGTTCGGTTAACATTAATAATCAAACTCAATTAGATGAATAATTCTCTACAGTTTAGATACGTAGCAGAACAAATGCATTTACGATTACAGTAGTTATATAATACCTGTCCAATCTTAGACACCTCATAGTGTCGGTATGACATGTTGCAGTGTTTATAGTTTCACTACCAGTTCAGATATAATATAGATAATATAACCATAAAAATACAGATACTTCCTCTGAATCATAACCCCACCCCATTCAGATGCAAAATACAGATATCAGATGTTCATAGTTCATATTCAGATATAAATATACAGTTACGATATAACAGGGAGTTAAGATTACTAGTCAATTTCATACAGATGCTCAAAATCAGTTTATAAATAAGCTAAAACGGTTCATCTAGCTCAATTCATTTCATATTAGTCTAATGGTCGGCTCACATTTGCCTTATACAGTAACTACGGACAAAACGAAATTTCAATGATCAAGGTCACACGCCCGTGTGCTGCCTGTGTGGCCCACACTGTAACACCCTAAACTTGGCCTAAATGAAAAGACTAAGTGTACAAGGTTACACCAACATTATAGAGAAAACAGTGCAACAACAAAATCAATCCATAGCAACCAAATCGTAGAGTTATCAACAACTAGCCTTAGCAATACCGAAACACACAAATGAAAATAATTACCAAGAGTAAATCCACACAAGCTTAAATAAAAGTAGTTCTAAACTTAAAGTTCGAAAGTAGCAATGCATAGTCACTTATAAAAGTAGAAGTAGATCTTAATGATGAATAAGTCCCCCGCCCACCGATCATCAGTTTTGAGAAGGTCCTGAAATTCAATTGATCTAGTTAATACATGATCGCCTCTGAACGTGCTCCTGTTCAGCATAGGTTTTTAGGATTCCGTAAGTATAGGAGTCAAGTTGTAAATATAGTGTGTTGTAACGGAACACTTAGTAGTATTCCGAGGATCGTACCTAAAGGAGGCGTGAGACAATAGCGAATTAGATCCCTATAAAGAATAGAAGTAATTAGTAATCACTTTAGGGATTGTAGTACGAAATAAAATAAAAAGGTTGTTTGTGCAAAGCATAAAAAGAAAAGAAATAAAAGTAAAGAGTTGAGATATAGAAGATCAATAAATAGCTTTGGGGATATTAGGTCGTTTCATTATGAGTTCTTCAATTGTTGAATTTTGGGGATTTTCCTTCAATCAACTAGTCACTACCCTAGTTGGATCTCTCGATCTTCTGCCAGTATAGCAAGTCAATAGAGACTACTTATCGTTAGATGTCACAATCTAATCTGGTTTGGGGAAAAGGTTTCCACGAATGGGCAATACCAATTTTGGGTTCATTCCCACCTAAATGACGTTCTAAGGTTGTCAGGCCTAATGTTTGTTATTGTTCTTCCTTTCCCAAACAACTAATTCGAAATGAAAAATTCCTGTTAAATAACAATTTAAATAATCATACTTCCACTCCCTAATTCCCCAAAAATGGAATTAGTTCCTCATGGTTTTCTTAATCATAACCAAAACAATATATAAAAGCATAAAATTGAAGAGATCAAATGAAAAATAAACTGGAATTGTATTGGCAATCTGTCGGGAAAAAATTCCTCGAACGTTTATGCGAGTTTTACAATCTCGTTTTTAATAAAAATTACAAAGTAAAAACTTAAAGCTAACTAAATGATGTTTTTAAACCTAGTGCGAAAGGCCCTATTTATAGCCATGGTCGGCCGTTTTCATTAACCCTAGGTCAGCAGTTGCACTTCGTGTTTAAGTGGCATTGTAAAGAACGAAATACCCTTCACTCAATGTAGATTCCGCGTCCAGGGTTGGTGCCGCAACACACCAAGACCTGTGTTGCGACGAAGCAAATAGTCCCCTTGTTTAGTGTCATCGTGCAGGTATTGTCGCGACATAGCCTATCTACGTCGTGACAAAGAATTCAATCTCCGAAATCTCCCAGTCTGATCCTTGTGTTGCGACATAGAACCTCCTATGTCGTGATGAAGTGATCAGCTTCATATTCATGCTACTTCTTATAGTCTCCTGCACACTCACGAAGTATGTTAGCTAACCTTTAGGGCTCAATTAGCTTTAAAGATAATAAAGTAACTTGTTAATGATCAGTTTATACAATTTATTCAAAAAGGAAAAACCTAAGTTAAATCCTATGAAAACATAAAGAAAATACTTAATTTCATGCTCTTCAAGTGTGAACAATAGTTCAATCTGCTAAGTATAAAACCGACAGATCAAACTTCCCCACACTTAAGTCTTTTCTTGTCCTCAAGCAAACGAAACAAGAAAAACAATTATAAAGCAATGAAATAAGAAAGAAAAACAAAAGGAGCTTGAGTCTCTATTATACAAGGATTAAGTTTGCAACATCTACTCTAGGCATTATGTATTTCTCAATTAGTTCTAATATGATGAATGAACAATTTTACCATATTTAGTTAAAAATATTATAAGTTCAGTAAGTTACAAGGAATACAAATATCAATGTTTTATCGACATAAATTCATCAATGCCTAATATAAGTACTTTGATTATCCAAGTACAATACAAATAGTTAGAATGAGATCATACAATTTCCATATTTATTCATGCACAGAGTTGTTTAAGTCACATAGGGCTTTTCGGCTTGTAACATGTTGAGGCTTAGGAAAGGTATGGATTTCTAAGAATAGTTAAGCACAAAAATGTTACAAACACGAAAATAGTTTGGCACATTGTATTGTTCCCTATTCTTCCCCTTAATGTCTCATTCTGTCTCACCCCTTTATCTCTCCTTCTCTTACATTCCTTTTCTCTCCAATTTAGGATTCTCAATATAGTCTAATCCCTTTAGCTAGCCTATGAGTATTTTCTTTTGTTTCTTGAGTAAGATTTCTGTTTATTTTTGGTAACCTTGTGACTTTTTCACTTCTATCATGATTTCTTTCTCACGACTTTCTCTTTTATTTATACTCATTTTTCTTTCTTTTTTATTTTTTCACTATTTCTCTCTTTTTGGCTAACTAAAGCTCATATACCATATTGATTTTCCTATTTCACTCTTTATTTTTTCACCTCTACCATGATGTGTCTACTTACCCTCAATACATATGGTCATACGTCTATTATCATGCAAAATAGGACCAAAGAAAAGAGTATACACAAATCATCATTTTTAGGCTTTTATAGGCTTGTAATGTGGTTCATCAAGAAGGGCTATAAGGCTCAAAGATGGGTACTAATTGGAATTTTAGAATAGGGTTTAGCTTTTTAGCTCTAAATGCAACCAAACAATGCATTAGGTCATCCCTAAACACCTTAATATGCATAAATATCAATTTAGTCATATAATTCTCAAAATTACAATCCATCATTTATACTAGCATGCTCATTTCCTTATATCATTCACATCATTTGGTATCAATATTACTTTTTTATCTATAGTTAAGGTAACCTATAGAACTTAATAAGTTCATGCTCAAAAATTTAAAAATTCCTCATCATCATGCAAAATTTATCAATAAATACAATCAACCTATTATACAGGCTCCTAACAAATCACTTTTATTTCTACAAGCTCAAGCACACATCAAAAGAAAAACATAAAAATTAAAAAATTAAAAATTATATGCAAAAACTCCTATGTTACCCCTCTAAACTTTAGAAAACATATTGTCCTTAATGTGTAGTCCCATAAATAATAAGGAAAGAAGTTATTCGATTGATCATGTAACACCCTAAATCCGGCCTAGATGAAACGACAGAGTCTAGAACATTCCATGACTACCACAAGGCAAATATATTAGCATGACATAAAGAAACATAGTTTAAGTCAGAATCTCTAGTTCAGTAAATATTTAACTTAAATCCAACAGAAATAACAGAGTAACATATGTCTCAAAGTTCAACCATAAACGTCCACAATAGCCTACTACTAGCTTAGCTAAATCCCTAAAACTCCTAGCATGATCGAGCTCCCCGTTCGTCGATCGTCATGTCTGTGAAGACCCTAAACATCAATAAAATACGTATGTGTGAAACCTAAGCATACATTGTGAAACTCAATAACGCGGTATATAGAACATGTATTCGGCTCTAAAGTCAAATTAGGCTGTTGTTTTACAATTCATCAAAGCCTAGTTGTGTTTACAGTGTCAGAGCCAGTCCAGTAATAATATTGCAATGTTTACAGTGACATTGCCAGTTTAGTAATAATACTGCAGTGTTCACAGTGTCACTACCAGTTCAATAGTGTCATCGCAGTGTTTATAGTGTCACTGTCAGATCGGTATATTGTCGACGTGGAGAATCTACTGTAACAGATTAGTCACTAACCATTCCTATGTTCTTATACACTTTGTATACATCCACAACAGTCTCTAGTAGTCAGATTAGGTCATACAAGCCCTACGGTTAACTTATGGTCTCATTATATTAGTTTATGCTTGAAACTACACTACACACGGCCTGGCCCATGGCCATGTGCTAGCTCGTGTGTGACACACAGCTCGGCACACGCCCGTGTCCCTAGCTCGTGTGGCCATTATACCTAAAAATGCAAAATAATATGTACACACGATTTGGCACACGACAGTGTATCTAGCTCGTGAGTCTCAAGTCAGAATACACACACGATCTTGGGCACGCTTGTAGGTCTAGCTCGTGTATCCCCTGTACGTTATTTCCCAAAATAGTACGCACACACGATCTGATTCACGCCCATGTCCCCAGCCCGTGTGTTATAAAAAAGTATACACACACGGTTTGGCACACGATCGTGTGCATAGCCCGTGTGTCTCTTAGCCTATTTGTATGGCACACGGCCTGGACACATGCTCGTGTGCCTTTGAATAGCAGCATTCCTAGCAAAACTTGTAGAAAAATGATAGCAAACACAAGGGGTTTCGATACCGTACCTCTTATGATTATGGAATCCCGCCTAACCAGCGCTCTCGAAACCTAATATAGCGTCAACAACCAATTACATAATCAATTTTCTCAACAACAAGAAAGGTTTTACAATCACATTTCCTACTTTAAGAAAGTTCTAAACGAACTTGAAATTCACGATTTAAATACCTTTAAACCAATAGTTCACGCCCTATGCCCTCTGGAAGGATCACCCTCTATAATATGTTCCCCTAAAACACCACAATTCCACACATAAACACGACATTCACTCAATTCAAAAGATTTCCCATCAAGTTTAATAATGGCAGTAAAATAATTCAAATTGTTCACCACTATAATTCAACAATTCTACAAACTTACCACAACTAAACACTACAATTCGAGCATAAGAACCAACGAAGAATGGTATGACGACAAAGATAGTAAGCAAAAAGAAAATGCACGATTTTGTATTGATTTCTAAACTCTTCTCTATACTTAGCAAAAAGGGCATTCCTAGTTGGTTTTCCTTTAAAAAAAAAACAAAAACCAATTCGCAGTGGAATGCAAAATATATACTCATTTTGCATACGAAAAGGTTCGAGCACACGACCTCGAAAACAGATAGCCAGATGCAGAACCATTGAACCACTAGACTCATCGTTGATACAACTCAGACAAAAAATTTAAAATTTTTGAGGCGTTATAACTCTCCCCCTTAAAAGAAATTTTGTCTCTGAAATTACCTGGATGGAACAAATGCGGATACTATTAACGAATAGCATCCTTGGGTTCCCAAGTAGCTTCCTTCCTTTAGTGATTCTGCCACAGAACCTTAACCAACGGAACAGTTTTCTTCTATAGGACCTTAATATCTCGTTCAAGAATCTAGACGGGTTCCTCCTCGAAAGTTAAGTTTGGTCGCACCTCGATCTCCTCCACAAGAACGATATAGGAAGGATCGAAGCGATATCATCCCAACATTGAAACGTGAAACATATCATGAATGTGGTCAAGCTCAGGAGGTAATCTGAGCTGGTACACTACAAGTCTAACCCGCTTCACAATCTGATAAGGGCCGATGAACTGTGGACTCAATTTATCCTTCCGTTCAAATCGGAGGACCTTTTTCCATGGTGATACCTTGAGGAATACTTGATCACCAACAGAGTACTCCATGTCCTTTCGTTTTAAATACGCATAAGACTTCTGTCGACCGGAGGATGCTTTCAAGCGATCTTGGATTAGTTTAATAGTACTCTCAATCTCAAACACTAATTCAAGGCTCAGTACCTGTCTCTCCCCTAACTCGATCTAACACAAGGGAGTCCGACACTTACGACCGTACAGAGCTTCGTAAGGTGCCATTTAGATACTATATTGGAAGTTGTCGTTGTAAGCGAACTTAGCTAACAGTAAATGATACTTCCAACTACCCCTAAAGTCAATCACACAACTCTAGAGCATATTCTCCAAAATCTGAATAATCTGCTCTGACTACCCATCCATCTGAGGATGATACACTGTACTGAAGTATAGTCGCGTACACAGCGCTTCATGCAATTTTTTCCAAAATCGCGAGGTGAAACGCAGATCTCGATCCGAAATGATTAAAATAGGGACTCTTTGCAACCTTACAATCTCAGACACATAAAGCTTAGTAAGCTTCTAGACGGAGTAATCGGTCCGGATCGGTAGGAAATGAGCGGACTTGGTTAATCGATCAACAATAACCCATACAGAGTCTTTCTTAGTAGGCGTTAGGGGTAACCCACTAACGAAGTCCATCGTCACTCGTTCCTATTTCCATTGAGGGATCTTAATCTGCTGCAACAACCCTGAAGGTAGTTGATGTTCAGCCTTTACCTTCTGACAGGTCAAATAGTACGAAATAAAGGTAGTCACCTCTCATTTCAACCCAGGCCACCAATACACTTTGCGTAAATCACGATACATCTTATTTCCACCGAGAAGCATAGCATAAGGGCTGCTATGTGCTTCCTGCAGAATCGTTACCCGTAATTTAGGATCTTTAGGTATGCAGATGCGGCCTTTGAAGCACAAAACTCTACCAAATTCCAACACAGCACCAAGCTCAATCATACGCATACGTTCAACCAAAAGCTTGTCTTGAACCTATTTATTTCGAATTTGATCAACCCAAGTCGATTTCACCTGAAGCTTGGCTAAAACCCTTCATCATCAAACAATCTCAATCGAGCAAACATTGCCGACAGTTCAGTCATTGCTCGACGATTAGAACATTCGCTTTACTAAGGTGATACTCTATCGTACAGTTGTAGTCTTTAAGTAATTTGACCCATTGATATTGTCTCATATTCAACTCTTTCTGAGTCAACAGATATTTGAGACTCTTGTGATCAGTATAAATTACGCACTTCTCACCATACAAGTAATACCTCTAGATTTTTAATGCGAACACAACTGCAGTTAGTTCAAGATCATGGGTAGGGTAGTTGCTTTCACGTGTTTTGAGCTGTTGTGACGCGTATGCTACCACTTTACCATCTTGCATCAATACACAACCTAAACCAACATGTGATGCATTGCTGTACACAACCTAAACCAACATGTAATGCATCAATACACACACGGGTTGGCACGCGGCCGTGGGCGTAGCCCGTGTGTCTCCTGTAGCCTATTTGTATGGCACACGGCCTGGACACACGCCTATGTGCCAGCCCGTGTGCCTTCAAACAGTAGCATTCCTAGAAAAACTTACAGAAAAATGATAGTAAACACAAAGGGTTTCGATACCTTACCTCTTACGATGATGGAATCCCGCCTAACCAGCGCTCCTGAAACCTAATCAAGCATCAACAACCAATTACACAATTAATTTTCTCAACAACGAGAAAGGTTTTACAATCAAGTTTCCTCTTTCGGGAAAGTTCTAAATAAACTCGAAATTCACAATTTAGATACCTTTAAACCGATAGTTCATGCCCTATGCCCTCCGGAAGGATCACCCTCGACAATACCTTCCCCTAGAACACCATTATTCCACACATAAACACGGCATTCACTCAATTCATAAGAATTCCCATCAAGCTTAATAATAGTATTAAAATAATTCAAATTGTTCATCACTAGAATTCAATAGTTCTCCAAACTTACCACAACTAAACGCTACAGTTCATGCACAAGAACCAACAAACAACAATATGAAGACAACAATAATAAGCAAAAAGGAAATGCACGATTTTGTATTGATTTTTAAACTCTTCTCTCTACTTAGAAAAAAGAACGTTCCTGGTTGGTTTTCTTTTAAAAACTAAATAAAAAATCAAACAAAAACGAATTCGCAGTGGAATGCAAAATATATACACATTCCACATATGTAGAGGTTCGAACACGCAACCTCGAAAATAGATAAGCAGATGTAGGACCATTGAACCACTAGGCTCATTGTTGACATAACTCAGACAAAAAATTTTAGATTTTTTAGGCGTTACAGAACGTGAAGGTCCTCTTATTCTCATGGTGGTTTTCCTTTTCCCTTTTGTTGTGAATGTTCGAAATTTTTGTGTCTCCATAGTGTAAGGTTCCTACAAAAAAGAATTAAGGCATATGTGCAAAAAAAAATCCTAATCTTACTCCTACAATTTATAAAAGTCTTAAAATCAAAAATTCAAAAATTATTCCCAAAATTACAAGTTGTAAAATAAAATAAAATCTAAAAGCTGCCAAAAATGAAATTTCAATTTTCTTCCTCCAAGTTGGATTGAGGGTTCATTAGAGCTTTGCCCTTGTCGAAATACTTTTGGTGAGAGTGTAACACCTTAAACCCAGCCTAGACGAAACGACTAAGTCATGAATGTCACATCAATCAAAGAGAACACCACACAACATTAAAACATCCCATTACATTTTAGTCATAATATAAACAACATCGAAACAAAAGTTCAACTCAAACACCAAACCATAATGCATACAATTATACCAATAACACTAGTTTTTTCACATTAAGTTGTAGCCTAAGAACATTCATAATTAAAAGTCCTAAAAAACACTAAGCATGACTGAGTCCCTCGTTCGCCAGCCATCAAGTTTGAGAAGATCTTGAAATCCCATTGAATAAGTTAGAACAACACATAATGAGCTTTCATGATCTCTATAAACATAATTACTCAGAACACCAGCAACAGTTCAGTAATTTAAGTCGGCTCGATACCAATTACAAGTCAACAGATATAATTCGGTAATACAATCAATAGTTACGGTTTGATTGCACAGTCATCATACACAGATATAGTGATGCAATCCCATCCTTACATACCATCTTCATCCAACCCAACACACCAATATCCAACCCTACACACCATAAAGTGTCGGTCTGGCACATTGCAGTGTTTATAGTTTCACTGCCAGTTCAGTTATAGTTTCAAGTGGTTTAACCATTGAATCGGTTCAGTTCAGTTTAGTTACTTCCTTCACTTCACAATCCCAACCCTCATGCAAATGCAAATTAGATATCAATTCTTAAGTTTTAGAAGCATATATATAAACATGCACATGTCAGATATAACAGATGTTGATAGAACATAGAAAAATCAGTTATAAGCACTTATAATCAGACTCAAACATTACTCAATAATTCTCTCATAATTCAATTTAGGTCATTCGAGTGCTACAGTCAACTTACAGTCTCTTATACAGTATTTACGGACAAAAGCATGGTCCACACGACCTAGCACATGACCATGTGCTGGCTTGTGTAACCACTGCACTTGTACTTGCAAAACAGTATATTCGCACGGTTTGGCACACGCCCGTGTGGAACAAAATAGTATACACGCATGGTCTGGCACACGCTAGTAATGACGAATCCATGGATATATTTATTTATGTTTGATTCTGTTTATCTCAGTTTTTTTAAAAATTAATATGGTTAACTTATAATTTTCGTATAAATATCATCAAAATTAAATAACTCGTTTTTATCAAATGATTTTATCAACATGGCAATTCAATTTCCATAATATGTAAATCCTTATATCACTCATAAGTTTAAGTTATTTTTAATGTTCGCTCATGTATCAAAATTACCAAAATCAAAATTAAAAAAATTAAAAATTATGTATTTAAAATATAGGTGCATGTTTAAAAATAGCATACAATAAATAATAAAATGTAAGGTTTAAAACTAATAATAATTACATATATGTAATATGTAAAATATTAAAATAAAAAATTAGTTTAAATTGTGAGTAAACAAATTAAATAGGTAAATACATCATATTAAGAATATTAAATTCATTCTAATTGTTTATCATGATTTTGTCATTTTTTAGTTGGTATCGAGTTGATTTGTAATACAAACTCAATCAACGACATTATTTTGTATGAAACAATTTGTAATAAAATTGAAATGTAAAAAAATATGAAAATAAAGTTTTGGTAGAAGTGGTAAAAAAGGTAAAAGTACAACAAAACCAGTACAACAAAACCACTTGACTACACCTTACATTGCATTTTAGCCTCTCTAATGAAAAAAATTGACAAATTAACTCATGTACATTAGATGAGTGAATAAAATAGCTCTTTCGTTGAAATTGCACCGTTAATTTTTTTTATGTTAAATATAAGTTATAATAACAAATTCAACCTCCAACATTTACGTATGTATTCAATTTGACCCTTACTCTTTTATTGGAAGTAAATTAGAATTTTTTTAAAAACTAATAAGGTTAAATCGTTAAAAATGCCTTAGTAAAAAAAATTAAAATAAAACCAATTAAACCTTTTTTAATTTTAAAAAATCATAAAAATTATAAACTAAATTCTTGATAAAAATGTAAAATTGATAAATGACTCGAAAGAATAGAGTTTAGGAATATGACTTATTTGTATTATGAACAATAATGAATCCATAAAGTCTGATTGTATCTACAAACCAAGTTTCCCAAGATAAAAATAAAGAACAAACTAAATTAAACATAAATCCTAAGAAAAATGAAAAAACTAAACTACAATAAAGAGAGAAAGTTTATGCTAAATAATTGGTGGCTAAAAAATGAGTCTATTTATAGATTTTAAAGGGGTCTTCATCCTTAACCTTAAGTTAGTTGACGTTCCCGAACTTTAAGTTGGATTGTTTTGACCAAAATATTCTTTTTTTGATCCAAAGTCAATGTTGCGCTTACCAAGACTTGTGTTGCGACATAGAGGTTAGTATTCTCTTCATCAGGGTGTTTTCAGGGGTATTTCAAGACACTCTTAAGCTGTATAATATTAACTCAATCAATAACATTATCAATATATCAATTCACACTTTATTTATCATGATATTATCATTTTTTAGTTTCGTATCAAATTGACTTGTAATAATAACTCAAATAACGATATTATCAATATAGACAAAAGCATAATTGTAAAAAAAACCTCTAAACTTTGGAGGTTTTTGATATATGTTTCTAACTTTTTTTTTTTTATTCACACCTTTAATGTTATAATTTTTCAAAAATCAATTCAATTTTAACGATTAAACGTGAATTAATTGTTAAAAAAATTATAAGTTAACATAACATTCATGTGACATGTCACATTAGTGCATGACCTTATAAATGACGTCATCTATTTAAATTTTGTTTTTCATTTTCTTTCATCGTCTTCTACTTCCCTCTCTCTCCTTTTCCCTTTTTTTTCTCTCTTTTTCTTTTTTACCAAAACACCATTTTTCTTCAAAATTAGATTTTGAATATTGCTTCCGTAAATGGGGAATCCAATATTTAAAACGTATGGAAATCAAATATTTACTCATCTATCCAAATCCAAATCAGATTGTCCCATTTCATTAAACAGATTCAGACAAACCGAGTCAAATCGTTCAAATGCCACCATGAACGAGTTGTTAAAAGTTTCTTAAATCATTTGGAAATCAAATCTATACCCATTAATCCAGATCAGGTCATAAAAGAACTCATCAAAGCAAATCCAATTATTGTCCCATTTCACTGAACAGAACCCAGACATATCGTTTAAATAGAAAAGAAAGAAACAAAATACCTTTTTCTTGACAGTGAGCAGGCATCTTCCATGAGCATCCATAAGAACAACTTTGGGTTTATCACGAGGGTCAGGACCGTAAGAGTCCACTCGGAAAACCAACTGACCTTTACAATCGTAAACAGTGAAGCCATCGTTGGCAAAGAAAAGCGAAGTTTTAAGCACAGTCAGATGCTTCTCTTCTTCATATACATAATCGCCATCCACCACCAAACCTGTTTTCATTTCGTTTCCCTAAAATATAAACAACCCTTCGATTCTTTAGATCCCACTACCTTTGATTTTCGTAGAAAAGAAAAACTGGAAAAAATAGAAAGACTTTTCTGGAGAAATGTGAGGAATGGAAAATAAAAAAAAGTATAGTATATGGTGTTTTGAAGTCTGCTCATAGATTTTTATAAACGGTGTTTTGAAGAAGAGAAATGATATTTTGCAAGAGAGAAAATGAGAGAAAAAAAATAAAGGAAAGAGAGAAAGAAGGAAGAAGAGGGAGATGAAACAAAATGAAAATAAATTAAATAGATGACATCATAGATGATGTCATGAACTTAAGTGGTAGGTTAGGAATTTTTTCTTAAATAATACAAAAAAAATAAATTAATAATCAAAATGATATTTTCAAATTATTATTTATCAAAATAGTATGTTTAGTTAAGTGGAGGAACTTTAAATGGCAGCACTCAGAGGTATTTTTGACACGTGTTTTTTTATTTTTTTTTTATTTTTTTATATATTTAAAAATAAAAAAAATATTATTTTATTAGTAGAGGGATTTAAAGTGACGGCACTCAAGGGTTTTTTTCAAAAAAATACGAGAAAAATACGAAAAAAAAATACCTGACACCCAGTGGAGGAACACAAAGTGGCGGCACCAATGGAGGAGTATCAAGTGGCGGCACTCTGGGGTGTTTTGCCACTTGGCAGCACCCCATTGTGCTGTGCTGTGTGTGTGTGTTTATTTTATTTTATTTGTGAAAATAAATTTGGGTAGTTGGGAATTTTTAGTGTTTGTGATAAAAATTAAATGAAATAAAATTTTTGTTATAAAATAGGGGTGAGAGAAGCAAATAAACGGTAAAGAAAGAAAGGAAAGAAAGGAGAGGAAAGAAAGAAGAATGAGAGGAAAGAAAGAAGAAGGAAAGAAAGGTAATGTGTTTAATTTTAATTTTTTTTTAGTATGATATAAATGGGTAAAATCATATTTTATTTAATAAATTTTATTTAATTTTTAACAGATTTATTGAAGATGGATAATCAATTTTTTGTATGCATTTATTTTGATGGAGTAATTTCGAGAAGATCGGTTGGATGTATATTTGATTGTCGGGAACAAATAGGAATGAGATTTAGTCGAAATATCTCGGTTGATGATATGAAAGCAAAGATTAGTGGAAAAATTTTTAGACGTTGTGGAAGAAGGATCTCGAAACTTTTCTACAAGTTTCCAGTTTCGATAGATCCCATCAAATTCACCGAGATGGAACTTTGTAGATGACGAAGACGTGGAGACAATGATCGCTCTTTATTGTGAGAATCAAAGTGACCCAAATGCACCGGTTCAATTGTTTGCTGAGTTAGTTGATGTGGAACCTGTACAAAATGAAGATCCAACTCCGTGTATAATGGTTCCAGTATCGTACATTGAAAGTCAATCAATCGTACGACACACATCGATCTTAATGCTGCTACACCCGAGAATGATGCAGATCAAGATAGTGGATATGATAGTAGTATTCCTTCTGATTATGAAGTCAATATTGATAGTGATCCGGATGTAGATGAGGTCCCAGATGATATTGACGAAGAAGGGGCGAATGGCGATGAAAATCCAGTCGAAAATCCAGTTACACATATTGTGATGCACAATAATCCTCCTGGGGCACACATGTCGCTTATAAACCCCGATGCGACACATGCCGAGTTCGCAGAATACCCTGAAATAGTACCTGCTCACCGATTGGCCATCACAGCAGATTGTGAAAAGTTGTTTGTGGGCCAAAATTTTGAATCAAAGGAAGAATGCATATTTGCTATTAAGCAATATAGCATGAATGTGTCGATAGACTACAAAGTCGCAGTGTCTAAACCGACATTGTATATTGGAGAGTGCTGGAAGTCGACGGAAGGTTGCAAGTGGCGGGTGCGAGCTGCATTTATCCAGAAGTCGCAGATGTGGGAGATAAGAAAAATTGATGGGCCTAACACATGCAATTCAACACGTTTTTCAGAAGATTACCGGAAACTTGATTCCAGAATCATCTGCACACATATCATGCCAATGGTTAAGGACGACCCGACCATCAAGGTTTCTACATTGATTGTGGACATGCAATCACGATTCCATTATCGGGTTTCATATCGAAAAGCATGGATTGCGAAACAGATGGCAATGGAACAATTGTTCGATGATTGGGATGCATCATACAATGAGCTGCAAGGATGGATAGCCGCAATGCGACAGTACGTACCGGGGACTGCGATTGAGTTGGTGACACGACCTTATTATGGCTCAGATAACAACATGCAATCGGGAAGAAGAATTTTTCAGTATATATTTTAGACGTTTGATCCCTGCGTTCGAGCATTTCCTCATTGCAAGTCATTTGTCCAGGTAGATGGAACGTGGCTATACGGGAAATATACACAGATCTTACTAATTGCGGTGGCTCAAGACGGGAATCAAAACGTGCTCCCAATAGCATTCGCTATTGTGGACAAAGAAGACATGGAATCTTGGGAATTCTTCTTGAGAAACCTGCGGATGCATGTGATTCATAACGATAATATTTGCATCATCTCTGATAGAGCGAAGGAAATTATTGCGGCCATTAGGCGTACAGGTGTACCATGGAAATCGGTTTACTGTAGCCGACACATTGCGGCTAACTTCCAACGAGAATATAAGAATGCAGACTGGCAGAGACAACTTGTGAAAATGGGTAAAAAAATAAAGTTCCAAATTATATTTTTAAGGTTTTAATTTTAGACTGTAACTTATGTTTTCTTAATATTCCTACAGCGTACGAGCTAGAGCCACACCGATTCCGGCAAAGAATGACCAGACTTGAGAGTGACATGGAAGGTCAAACGAACAAGCCTCTACGTGAGTGGTTGGGTACCATGGAGCCGTGGCAATGGTCTCAAAGTTTTGATGAGGGGTATCGATATGGTCAAATGACGACCAACCTGGCAGAATCGATTAACGGCGTGTTCAAGAGAATACGACATCTTCCGATTTCATCCGTGTTCTCCGCTACGTTCTATAGGCTAGCTACCTTGATGCCAGTAATGGGAACGCGACAAATCGATCAGATAAACGCTGGTCACGTGTTTGTCGAAGCTGTCAGGAATGCAATAGATGCAAACCGTCAGAGTGCGAGGACGATGAACGTTGAAATATATTCACGGCAGTTTCAATGATTTCAAGTTACTGAGACTATTGGTCGTCGACTTGGTATCCCACCTAGGTTATACGGGGTTGATCTCCAAAACAGACACTGCGATTGCAGGAGGTTCGATACACTTCGTTATCCCTGTGCGCATGTCGTTGCAGCTTGTGCTAAAGTGTCACTCAATGTTGAACAGTTCATCGACCCCGTTTACACTCTCCATCGTACGTTACGTATTTGGGAAAATGAGTTCCCCGTCCTGCCTGACTTGTCCACATGGGAGGTACTTCCGATGACTTTCGAGCTTATCCCGAACAAAGGTTTACGGAGGAATCCAAAAGGTCGTCCTCATATCACCAGAATCCGCAACGAAATGGACATTATGGAGAAAACAGACGGGGGCAAACTGTGTGGACTGTGTAGGCTAGCTGGGCATACTCGACGTAATTACCCTCAACGAACCTATCATATTGGGCAGTCATCCGGATCGAGTAGGGCCTAAACCCGGTTCATCATTATATACCTCTCAATTTTATTTTTACATTAATTTTCAATGTTGTCCACTTGCGTCCCAGTCACTAAATTATTTATATCTTGAGGTAAAGAATTCAAAATTATAATTCGTTTGATGTTTTTGAAATTAGACTAAAATATCATTTTAGCATAAAAATTATATATCTTCCAATTTTTCATCTCTCAAATTCTCTACACTTTTCTTCAAAAATCTCACTTAATAAAAATGGTAAAATTACGCTTTAAGTCCCTAACCCTTTTAACTTTATGATTTAGGGTTTTAATTAACAGGTTTAATGTTATGAAATTTAAATCAATAATCAAATAGGTTAAAATATATGTACATTATGGAGGAAAAATTCATCAACAGTCAAATTTAAACACTATTAGATACAACCCTAGTAGATGGTGTGGTTCTCGGGAAATATCTTCGTGGTGGCCGGCGTCTACATCGAGGTTGCTCGTCAAGTTCATCACCATCATTAGGGTCTATTTGCACCGGAGGAGTAGAGTATTGCCCGGGAGGAATAATGTATCGCGATGCCTCGTCAAACTCAGCCTGATATCCTTCCCTATAGTATTGCGGTGGCTCGTCAAATTGAGACTGATATCCTTGGCTTGAGCATTGCGGTGGCTCGTCAAATTGAGGCTGATATCCTTGGCTTGAGCATTGCAGTGGCTCGTCAAATTGAGGCTGATATCCTTAGCTTGAGCATTGCGGTGACTCGTCAAACTGAGGCTGATATCCTTGGCTTGATGAGCTATGCATATGTGATGATCCCGCAAAATCAGGACAATAAGAATCATCGTTATTCAATGCCTCTTCATTATTTATATCTTGTTGCTGTGGCACTGGCTGTGGCTCTGGGGCAGAAGCTACATGATAGGGGCGATCTTGTCGAGACATGTATGGGAGAATTATCGTCGATGAAGCACTAATCAAATATGGTTGGCCAAACTCAATGAACTATTGCATGTACTGCACCGATGGCTGTAAATCCGGAGTGTACTCCATCGGAGGTACTCGAGTCATTCGGTTGTTCCACACATAAACATATTGTCCATGCACACTCCCCCAATCACAATTTGCTTTACCATTCTTATCCATCCCATGGATAGACCCTAATTGGAATGGCGACTGCGGGATAGGCTATTTACAACCAAACTGCCGGAGTACTCGATCCCCGGCATACCACTCCACTGTTTGAAAATTGATTATCGGTGCGTTAATACACCATTGGTCTGAGTGGAGGAATGTTGAGGCGGGAATAACAGCGGTAATTTCTGGCTGTATATATGGGGTCCAGATGAACTGCACAATTAATAACATGTCAAAATATTAATAAGATTAAAGTAATATAATATACTAACATGCAATCATATTAACACGAGTCAAGTAATATAATTTAACATGTTAATGAATAACATACCCCTTCCCCAGCATATTGCTCTAGCATCAAACGATACATGGGAACTGTGTACTGCCTTCCGATCCCCGATTTTGTTTTTCATCTAAGAAAACAAAAAAATAAATTGTTAGATTAATATAATTAATAAAATATGTCAAATTATTAAAATTTAGGGTATATGGTAATCACCTGTTAACGAGTGGAAAAACATATGTTTGCTGCCTAACGGATGCCAAGAATGGCATCCGATATAGTGCCCAAGATTGCAATAGCACTAGGCATCCACCTATATCCCGGGAAGAAGGGTTTGTGGCGCGACAAAGTTCTCGGTATAGCATGGCAAGCACCGCAGATCCCCAACTATATTCATGAATCTTTCGCAAATCTCTTAGCAAAGACAAATACATCAAGTGGATCTTATTGTTATTTGCGTCCGGCATGAGTATGCCCCCTATCATTAGCAAAATATAGGCTCGAACGGCCCAAGAAACCTCCATTTCAGTTGCGTGTTCGGGTAAGTGATGAAAATTGCTCTTCAACCATGTAAATAACAACGACGTGAAGTCATTGTTATTACTAGGTGAGCGACCTAGTAACTGGATGCACATCGTTGCCGGCTCTTGAAACGAACTAACACCGGTGACTGGTACACCATTGATTGGTAGCCCTAGTTGGACCGCAACATCCTCCAATGTCACAGTGCACTCCCCACAAGGCAGATGAAATGTGTGGGTCTCCGGGCACCAACGCTTCACCAATGCACTGATTAAATCATATCTTAACTCAAATTTTTGGATCAATGCTGCAGATGCAAATCCGGCATCCCGCAAGTACGGAAGCAGACGTTCATGAGGGGGGAATTTAAGGCCCTGTGCACGACCCCTCAATGAACGATACGCGAGCTCTTCCTGTTAATTTACAAAAATAATTAGTATAATCAAAATTAATTTTGTAAACAAATAATAATATCGTGAATGACATAATGAAAAAATAATTATTTTTTTACATTCATATTGTCTTTGTGTGTATCTGCATTCACTGATTTGGCTATGTGAGGACGTTCCGAGTTAATTAATGAAGTCATTCTGTAACTTGAAAAAAAATTATCAATTAGTTCAATACATAAGTTTACCAATATAATACAAAAATATTAATTAAATACCAAAATGTGTTATTTACTAAAATTGTACAAAATATATATTTATAAATCGAAATAGTATCAACACACCATTATTTACTAAAATGGTACAAAATAATTTGGTAAATAATATGATGGGGATATTATTTTGATAATTAATTATTTTTTATATTATATTTTGGTCAATAATATGATGTTATTTTGATAATTAATTATTTTTTATATTATATTTTGGTCAATAATATGATGGGGATATTATTTTGATAATTAATTATTTTGTATATTATATTTTGAAAATTAATTAGCCAAGTTTAATTTTTTGTGAATTATTAAAACTTTCTTATTTTTATAAAATAATAAATTTTTTAATTTCATAATTTTAACTAATTTTAATTATAACTTAAAAATAGATTATTGTTAATTTTATTAAACACTTGTAATAGTTTTCTTTCACATTTTATTAAACAATCTTATGACTTGTATAATAAAGTTACAAACTAACAAAATTAAAAAATTATTAAATTTTAAATCAATAAATATGAACAATATTTTTTACTTACTACTACTAACAACAAAATTAAATTACTAACTAGCAAAATTAAATTAAAGTAAATTAATAATAACATAATAACAAGCTTACATTTCTTCTTCTCCTCTTAATTTACTCACCAACTATAACAACATTAAAAAACAAATCAATTAAAAATTAAATTAAAGAAAACAAAAAACTTAAAATAATCAAATTAACTAACAAATTAAAATATTTTAAAATTAATCATACTTAAAATATTAACTAAACTTACCTTTCTTTCACTCCTCTTAATTTACTCTTTTAATCAACCTATTAAACAAATAAAATTATAATAACAAGTCAAACACATTACCACTACTAATTAACAAATTAAAATATTTTAAAATTTTTACCTTTTTTTTCCCTCTCCTTCTTCCCCTTCTTCTCCTTCTTCCTTCTTCTTTCTTTCTTTCTTTCTTTCTCTTTTTTCTTTCTTTTTTCCTTCATTTTTCGTTGGTCCCCCCCTCCCACCTATTTTATAACAAAAAATTTTATTTTTTTTAATTTTTATCACCAACAAAAAAATTCTCAATCACTCAAATTAATTTTCACCTATTAAAAAACTCATACAAACACACACACACGGCACAATGGGGTGCTGCCAAGTGGCAAAACACCCCAGAGTGCCGCCACTTGATACTCCTCCATTGGTGCCGCCACTTTGTGTTCCTCCACTGAGTGTTAGGTATTTTTTTGTCGTATTTTTCTCGTATTTTTTTGAAAAAAACCCTTGAGTGCCGCCACTTTAAATCCCTCCACTAATAAAATAATATTTTTTATTTTTAAATATATAAAAATAATAATAATAATTAAAAAAAAACACGTGTCAAAAATACTCCTGATTGTCGCCATTTAGAGTTCCTCCACTTAACTAAACATACCATTTTGGTAAATAATAATTTGGAGATACCATTTTGGTTATTAATTTATTTTTTTATATTATTTAAGTAAAAAATCCGGTAGGTTACATGAGTATTATATTAATCTTTAATTTTTTTAATGATCAATTCACGTTTAACTGTTAAAATTGAATGGATTTTTGAAAATTTTTTACAATTATATCATATACAAACAACGTGTGTGAAACAATTTATAATAAAATTGAAATGTATAAAAAAATGAAAATAAAATTTTGATAAAAATGGTAAAAAAAAATAAAAGTATAACGAAACCACATTTACATTGTGTTTTAGCCCCTCTAATGAAAAAAATTGACAAATTAACGAACAAAATAGTTCCTCCCTTGAAATTGCACTATTTCTTTTTTTTTTAGGTTAAAATGGCTGGATATTATTAAAAAGAGGCCCAATCAAACATAGGTCAAACAACGGTTACATGAAAAACCACAAAAAGAAAAGCCAAACCAATAACGTTCAATAACAAAATTAAATGAAAGCCAACAGAAACATTAAATAAGTTATAAAGGAAAAGCAACAATCCCAGCCATTGAGCAGATCTCTGTTCCCAAAGTCTTTTTCAATAGAAAACCCTTCGAAGTCTTGCCAAGAAAACACATCAATGCCTTGCCAAGAAAATGAAGCGAAAAAGCTCAAAAGACTGCCTGAGAAGAATTAGGATTTTCTAAGAGGAAGCCAAAGTAGAGAGGAGCCCTAACTTCTAAAAAAACCCTACAAAACAGAAAATATTTTGATCTCATCTTCAACCATCGATGATATCTGGATGAAATTCTCCCAGATCCATGGCGTCATTTGTTGGATTATGTGAAGAAGATGGCTGATTACCATCGGATTCCAGTGCTGCCTTCGCAAAAGGGGGTACATCGCCCACCAGATAAGTCTCTTCATTCCTTTTGAGTCCTTCTGTTGCTAAAGAATGAGCAACAATGTTTGCAGGTATAGGAATATGAAGAAATAAGCAGTTTGAAAACCTGGAACAAATCATTTTGATGTTAGAGATATAAGCCCCCAAAACTGATCTGTCAATGTTGTGTGAATGCAGTTTTCGAATAACGGCCATCGAATAGCCCTCAATTTCCACCAACGAGAGACCCAGCTGAATTCCCATCTTTACAGCTTGGAAACAAGCCATTGCCTCTGCTGCGAACAAGGTTGGTATCTTATCATGAAGTTTAGTCTGGGAGCATAAGACCTTACCCGACCCATCACGTATAACAATGCCAGAACAGGATTTGTTTTCTCTTGTATTAAAACCAGCATCAAAATTGATTTTAAGAAAATTCCTCTGTCGGGGTTTCCAATGTCTCAATACTAGGGGATTAGGCACAGATCTCTGTTGTAAACACTCATATTCTCCCAAATATCTTCTAATAGTCAACTGTCTCTACTGTAGAGGAGGATTGTCGTTCATGCACTAACTTGTTTCTCCTTGTCCAAATCGCCCATAAGGTACAAATGAAAATCCGGAAAAGATGCATAGAATTGTGCAAAAAAAAAACTGGTGGGACCATTCCAAAATAGAAACTCCAAAGTGTAGACGATGATAGATTGAGTCCTAATTGACTCAAATATTTCTTGTGTGCAGGCAATGAATAAATACATGTTCCACTGTTTCATTTTCATGTTGGCAACGAGGACAAGTAGCAGAATCAAATAAACGCCTGGAATGCAAGCTAGCAAAAGTAGGAAGAAAACTATGTAAAATCCTCCAGGTTGTAATTTTTATTTTAGAGGGGAGCTCAATTTTCCATAATTTCTTGTAAAGAGTAGCATAAGGGTTAGGAATCCTATTAGTAGAATTCCTCTGATTATTTTGTAATAAACATCTGTATGCGCTCCTAACTGTAAACTCACCAGTTGCTTCACCACCCCAAACCTGGAAATCGACCGTAGGGACAAGGGACAAAGGAATAGCCAAAATTCTTCGCGCATCATCAGCATGAAAGGTAGACAATATACTCTCTTCCTTCCAACTTCTCGAAATAGGATCTATTAAATCAGCCACGGTCTGAATAGAGTCATCAGTAATTTGATGCTGAAGTTTCTGATTATGATTGCAAGTATCCAAGCATCAATACGTATTATCACTTTCTCTCCTATACCAATCCGTCAGATTAAGCCCTCCTCCAGAATGCCTTTTGAAGCCCATACACTCTTCCAAGTATAAGAAGGTGAGTGCCCTAAACTTGATTCTAGAAAACTAGAGGTAGGATAATATTTGGCCTTCAAAGTCCTTGCCAATAAAGAATCCGGGAAACAAAGCAAAAGCCAGCCTTGCTTAGCCAGCATGGCCAAATTAAAACTTGCAAAAGAACGAAAATCCAAACCACCAGATTTTTTTAACTCGCATAAATGCTGCCACTTACACCAATGAATACCACGTTTATTATTGTTTTTTCACCACCAAAACTGGCTAATTATACTTTCAACCTCCATACACAAAGAATTTGGTAATAAAAAACATAACATTGTATAAGTAGGTAACGCTTGAAGAACGAATTTGATAAATACCTCTTTATCACCCTCCGAGAGATGACGAACACTCCAGCCACTCATTCTCCCTTTCATTTTGTATTTCAATCCTTGAAAAGCTCGCCGTTTCCCCCTACTAACAATATTTGGAAGTCCCAAATAATTTTTGGCTCTATGGACATACAAACCCTAAGAATGCTAGAGACCAAATCCCTATCTCTACTAGAAGTATTAGAACTGAAAAATGCAGTTGATTTTTCAAAATTTATAATTTGCCTAGATACTGCCTCGTATTCCTCTAGAATCTGTTTCAAAGCAAGCGCATCAATCTGGGTAGCATCACCAAAGAGTAAACAGTCATCAGCAAACATCAAATAGTTAATCAAAGGCGCGTTTCAACAAATTTCAGCCCCTCTAACAACTGCTTCCTGGTTTGCAAGGCGCATAAGAGTCAATAATCCCTCCCCACAAAAGAGAAATAAATAGGGACTTGACGGGTTTTCTTGTCGCAATCCTCGTTGAGGTTTAAAAGTCAAACCCACCTCTCCATTTAACATAGCTGAATAGAAAACAGAGGTTACACAATTTATAAGCAAGTCCGCCCAAGACCTAGCAAAACCCATTTGCACCATAATTCTTTCAATAAAAGGTCATTCCATTCGATCGTAGGTTTTACTTATGTCAAGCTTCAAAGTTAGGTACCCTTTTTTTCCAACCCGTTTCTTGTGAAAAAATTGCAAGACTTCGTATGCGAGCAACACATTATCTGTAATCAGGCGACCAAGGACAAAAGCACTTTGTGCTTCGTCTATATAGTAATGGAGCACTTTCTGAAGCCTATTTGCAACTATTTGAGCAACAATCTTATACAGCACAGAACATAAACTTATAAGTCAGAAATCCTTCAAAGTAATTGGATTAGGAGTTTTTGGAATCAATACAATTTTTGTTTTATTAATATTTTCCAAAGAAGCACCTTTATTGAGGATTTCTAAACAGAAGATAGACGCATCATGACCAACTACGTTCCAAAAGGGGTGGAATACTATCCTCCCCAGAAGCTTTGGCGGCCCCATCATTTTTAAAGCACTATAAACTTCATCAGCTTTAAATTCTTCCAGCAACATTGCATTCATATTGTCAGAAACACACCTTTTAACTCCAGCCATAACATCTGACATATCAGCAGCCCTTTTTGTAGTAAACAGTTCAACAAAATAATCTTTAGTGATTCAGTCTCAGAAGACAAATTTCCACTCATCACACAAACCATTAATTCGATTTTGACGTTTTCTGCTTGTGGCAAATTTGTGAAAAGAAGAGGTATTTTTATCATCATGCGTTGGCCAATTAACTCTGGCTCTTTGCTTCCAATAAAACTGCTCCCTCTCAGCCTCAAAATTAAAATTTAGCTTTAAATCAATAATTTCTGTCAATAGTTCATCAGTTCGCTCCTCACCATCCAAATCCTCCAATCGTCGAAGAAGCTTTTTTGTCAGGATACGCCGCTTGGATTTTATCTTAACAACCCAATCTTTAAGACCCAAAAGCACAACTCGTAATCTCTCTTGAACAGACCCATGCGAATTAAGCCATAGACTTTTAACCTTCTCTTCACAAGTATCTTCCAAACACCACTAAGCTTCAAATTTGATTCGTCTACTAACATCACAAGGCCTATCACAATCAGTTTGAATAAATAACGGACAATGGTCCGAGAAAGAATGAGCCAAATGTTTTACTGAAAAATTTGGAAACATACGGCTCCAATCCTCATTGACTCCCCCTCGATCCAAACGTTCACATCCAAACGTTCACGAATGTTTGTCTCCTTGAAATTTCCCTGCTCTCAAGTGAACCAAGGTCCTGAAAAACCAATATCTTCCAAACCGCAGTCCTCCAAAACATTCCGAAACTCCTCCCTTCCTCGTTCGTCTCGTGGAAGGCCACCTTTCTTATCATGAGCATATAGAATCTCATTGAAGTCACCGCTTACAAGCCATGGCATATTTTGATGATTCCCTAGAGTACGTAATAAATCCCAAGTCCTTCCTCTATCACGGATATATGGAGAACCGTAGAATCCAGTCCATCTCCAAATTGAGCTTCCCACATTTTCTTGAATATCAACATCAATAAAATCCTTCGAAAAGCTTCTAAGAGTTACCAAACATCCCTCCCGCCAACCTAGACTTAAGCCACCTTTTGATCCATCGCACCAACATCAATTCCACCAACAAAGCCACATTTCAATCTAATTCGTTCCATCCTACTTGCAGACACTTTTGTCTCCATGAAAACAAGATGGGGGTTATAAAACTTCAACATATGCTGAAGACGATACACGTTTGGCGGATTCCCCAGCCCACGAACATTCCAGCACATCATCTTCATGGCATCCGGCTGGCATACCCTCTAGTAGCAGCCGATATCTGGAAGGCCATAGCGTCCTCACCATTGTTTCTGTCATTTGATCCTGAACTGGATCCTTCAATATTGGGCCTAGCCCGTTTTCTCCCCTCACCTACTTGAAAAGGATTATCCTCTAAATTATCTCCCAATAAATCAAAAGTCTACCCCTCAAAAGCATCCATATTTGGAATGCATTATTCTTGGAAAGGCCCTCTAAATTAACTCCCAAGATAGGATCGAAATTCTGACAGATATCCATAGATTGATTATTCCGCCAATTACTCCCCTTATCCCGCTGTTCAGCATTAATTCCAAATCAACCACCATCCCCTTCCTCCCGCAACTAGACACTGCTGCAAATCACTGCCCTGCGCGGTGGCACCCTTAACGACAAATCCCAACCTTAAGGCAATTCTTCCCCCCATGTCTAAGACGCATTGGGCAGAAATTTTCACCGTGGCCTAGAACGCCACAAACAAACCAAAATAATGATAATTTTTCATATTTAAAGGTGGCATACGTACTGTTACTGGGTGAAATAATCAGCTTCTTTTTTATTTCAAAGGGTTTCATACATCCAGCTTCACCCGAATTCGCATTACACGTTTAACACCACCAGTTCCTTGCTTCATATCATATTCAATAAACTGACCAATAAAACTTCCAAACATTTGTGCCATTTTCTCCGAATAAAACCCAGAAGGCAGATCATGTATTTCGACCCAGAAGTCGGCATAAATAAGTGGAATCACCAGAGGGTCTTCATCATCTTTAATCCGATGGAGGAGCAATAAGTGATTAGTAAAGGTCCACGGGGAACCTTTTTCCACTCTTTCAACATCCATTTTATGGAGAAACCTAAACAGGTATCGTTTATTCCCAATGTCAGTAATCTTCGCACCCCGCAATGGGTGTCATAGATTCGCCATCGTTGTACGGAGCGCCGGGAAATGAACCACACTAGCAGTAAGGCAACAGCCCACTAAACATCACTCAAAGCGGTTGTTTTGGAATCTCAGCACCGTCATGTCCCCATCCCTCTTCCTCATCATCAATGATACGTAGATTTTCCAAATCTCTTTCCATTCGAATAATAATCAAATAAGAATAAGAACCCAAACAGGAAACAAACACACAAGAAAATCAGAAAAAGACAAAATAAAAACCTAGGAAAACAAAAGACAAAGAAACGCGTGTCACAAGACAGACCACTTTGCTAGTTTATTTTTTTTATTTTTAAATATAAGGAATAATAACAAATTTTTTATTGAATTTGACAATTAAATTAGAAATTTTTTAAATTTATAAGGATAAAAAATAAAAAATGTCTTAGTAAAAAAATTAAAATAAAACCAATTAAGCGCTTTTTAAATTTTAAAAAATCATAAAAATTATAAACTTAATTCATGATAAAAAAAATGTAAACATGATAAATGAATTGAAAGAATAGAGTTTAGGAAAAACGCCTGATTTATATTATGAACGTGAATAAATCCACAAAGTTTGATTGTACCTACAAACCAAATCTTCCGAAATAAAAATAAAGAACAAAATAAAATAAAACTAAATCCTAAGAAAAAGATAAAAACTAAACTACAATAAAGAGAGAAAGTTTATGCTAAGTAATTGGTGTCTAAAACATGTACCAAATGAGTCTATTTTTGTTAAGTAATTGGTGTCTAAATAAATTATATATTTATTTATTGGCTACATTTTCTCTAACAAATTGATAAAGGGATAGTGAATTTTTTGGCCCTTCAACTTTATAAAAAATTTCATTTTAGCTTTTCATTTAATTTTTCACTTTTTTAGCCCTTGAATTTGCATTTTTTATCAAATCACTCCAAAATAAGTGAAAAATTGACGTTTGTTAACTCTGCTAATGTGGCATACATGGCAAATCATCATTTAATTATTTTTAATTTAAATTTTTTATGTTTTTAATAAATTTAATGATTTTTAATTTTTTAAAATAGTTTTATAATTTTTTGAATTTTTAAATTTAAAAAATAAATTAAATATTGATGTGACATTCACAAGTATGCAATGTAACCAAAGTAAAAAAAAAAATTAATTTTTCTATTCATTTTGGGTTGAAGATGAAAAATAAAATGAGGGTTAAAATGGTTTTATAATAAAATTGGAGAGCAAAAAAGTCATTATGCCTTTGAGAAAATCATATCTTTCCTTTGCCGACAATTGTCAAAATATTTTTTTAGTAGCAAAAAAATTTATTGAAAGTTAAAAAGCATATTGATTTATTTGGCACTTTATTTTATAAAAAAATAATAATAATAATAATCATTTTGGTTTTTTATTTAATTTTTTATATATTTTATCGTTTAAACTTGTATTGTTTGTTAAATTATTCAAAATGGATGAAAAACTTTAACATTTGTCAACTCTGTTGACGCAGCATATACGTTATTGCCACACATCAACAAATATTAATTTTTTTAATTTCAAAAATTAATTAATTGTTAACGTGGCATATGAATTGTCACATTGGTGCCACATTAGCAAAGTTAACAGATGATTATTTTTCTATCTATTTTGGGATGATTTAACAAACAATGAAAGTTCAAAAGCGAAAATAGAAGAAAAATTAAATGAAAGATTAAAATGTCACTTTTTAAAGATGAAAGATCAAATAAGTCATTATACCAGTGACCTAGTTTACCTAGAGATACATTTATTATAGGCATAATTTCAGTACATAATGTTGATTCATCATCCTCTGGACAACGCCGATAAGTAGAAGAGATATTGAGTCATAATAATATATAGAGAGAGAAAATTCACTTATTTTACGAAGCATCCATGAAGTGAGCTTGAAAAGCATCATAAAGTTGTTCTTGTTAAGAGTAACTGTACGCCATACTGGGGCTCGAGGGAGATGAATAGCTTGGGGGCATGAACGTATGTGGGCGACACTGCCAGAGAATATAGTCGGATAATCATAGCCAGAATGGTTTTCATCTCGATGGTGGCTAAAGTCTGTCCCACACAAAACCTAGGGCCCAAACCATATGGAATAAACGATGCCAAATGCTTCCGAGACTCTTTAAATCTGTAAGGATTAAATTTGTGAGCATCGTTTCCCCATATGTGGGTGTCGTGATGAACGGCAGCCAGTGCCAAATAAAGCTCTGTACCAGCGAGAATGTTGATCTTCCCTAACTTCACATCTTTGTATGCTTTCCTCATCAGCATCACTATTGGTGGGTAGAGCCGGAGTGTTTCATCTATTATCATGTTTACCTGTTGTAATATTCATCATATATTACACCTATCCAACATTCACTAATGCAGTGGATAAAATATCCAATTCGACTGGCAAGTTCAAAATTGAAAAATAATAACAATTTAAAAAAAATGAATCTTTTTAATGAATATGAGTTTTTTATTGGGTAAATTCCATTAGTAGTCACTTAACTATTAGTATTTTTTTTTTGTCACTAAACTATGAAAAGTTACAACATGATCCTCGAGCATTTTGTCTTTTTGCTTACCACCCTACTAACAATAGTAGTTCCTAAATTTGGTATGATAGCAACTTTAACCCTCAACATTTATATATTGTGTCAATTTAGTCTTAATTCTAAAAAGCTAACCATCAATAGTTACACAATATGTAATTTGATCTTTTTTGCAGTTTTGCTTTTCTTTGCTATCCTTTTACCAAAAAAGCTAAAAAAACAAATTTATCAGCTGAATTTAATTGAAAATATACGATAAACGGAAACACCCAAACAAGATAAAATTTATCAGTTAATTTTTTTTAGAATCAAAACTAAATTAATATAATTTATAAAAATTGTGAGTTAAAATTACTATTATGTCAAATTTAAAAGTTGTCACCATTAACCCCATGATGATAAAAAAAGACAAAATTGAATAATTGAGTTTTATTTTTCAATTTCATTATTAGGTAATAAAATAATTTATTAATAGTTGGGTGACTACTAACGTAGTTTACCATTTTTATTATGTTTTGGGCTTTGGTTTTGTGAATACAAATATTATTTATTTTGTTCTTCTATGAAATTCTCTTAATTGCTGTTCTTCTTTTTATTTTTAATACACTTGACCTGATAGTAATCCTTGGATCAATCCACACCTTGCCAACCAATTACTATAATGGGTTAATCCATGAATTGAAATTTTGTATTAAGAGTTATAGAGGACTAATTTAAAATACCGTATATATATATATATATATATGAAAGGATGTAAATATTATCAGCGCATAATATTAAATTTAATCTTTAATGTTTAATTTTTTATTTATTTTAATTAAATTTAATTTTGAATATAAAAAAATCTAAATTTAATCATTAAATTAAAAAAATCAAAATGCCTTTTTTTAATGAAAATGTTAATTAAGATGTTAAATTTTTAAAAATAATAGTTTGTATGGTAATTCATGTTATATTTTTTAATTTTTATAATTTTATGATTTTATTTATTATTATAACTTTTGAATGATTTCTGTTAAAAAAACTGATTGAATTTTTTTAAAATGTTAAGCTAAAATTTAGCTAAAAATAATAATAATAATAATCAAATTCACAGTAAATGTAAACATTAAGTGATATCAAGAGAGGAGCTAACTTACACTCTTCAAGTCCTTCATATTCTCTGGAACCGGAACCTTATTGCAACCCAGGACACGAATCACTTCTTCTCTCGCCTTCTCTTGCCATTCTGGATTCAAACCCAAAAGCAGAAGCGCCCACGATAATGCATTTGCCGCTGTTTCTTTTCCTGCAAAGTAAAATGTCTTGAATTCCCCTATTATTTCCTCCTCTCCCAACCTCTCTTCTTCATTCGAACCCATCAACAGACTAAGGAAACTTGAAGATTCTTCTCTTCTTTCATTGTTTGCTCGGATCAGTGCCCGAATTGATTCATTAGTTTCCTTATCTAGTCTCCACATCTCTCTGTTGTTTTTAGTAGGCAAAAACCTGGTAGGGATGATGTGTTAGATGAGGGTATATTTTAAAGGAAATATGAAGAGGGTTATGACCACTACCTCAAGCCTGGGATATTTAGGGTTTCGACTGCGAGAGAGAAAAACTGCATTTGCTGTTCTTGTAACAAAAAGATCCGTTTTCCTTGTTCAAAAAAGGTTCCGAAGGCTGTTCTTGATATAATATCTGCTGAGAGGTCATGAAGTTGCTTAAACACTACCATTTCGAATTCATCTCTCCCTGCTCTTCTTTCTTCCCATTTCTCCAGCATTTTACATGTCTCCGCCACTATATCTGGTAACCAACATGCCTGTCCAAAAAACTTTCATTTTTACTACTACCACCGTGCATCATGTCATCTCCATATAACTTTAAAAATAGGGTAATCTTTTTATTTATTTATTCAGGTTGAATTCTGTTTGATTTTACCTTGACTCTTTCCATGCGAAAGGGATGGTTTAAGATCCTCCTGTGAAGTGCCCATTGTTGACCAACCAAAGCAACAAGTCCCTGTCCGAAGAGAATCTTGCCCTTAGGATCGAACCCGGTTTTATCAAATGAGCCGCCTCCTGTGTTCATGGTGACCTCCTTGATCAGATCCGGGTCAGTTATTGCTAGCCTGGATTGTGAACCAGACCAATACAAAAACGGTTTCCCATACATGTTGGACCACTTGTGGTAGAACGGAACGACCCGCGGGAGGACATCGTGGTCGCCGTCGTGAAGTGGAGATGGCTTCGACATTGCTTCTTCGAACAGACGGCGGATCTCAGGCATGTTTCCGAAGATGGGACGATAGCCAGGACCGGTTACTCCTTGCTTCTTGAAATGGTTTTGGATTCTGAAAGGGATCCATATGGTGTTGTATGCAAATTTGAAGAGACAGATGCAAAAAACTGCCACCAAAACAAGGAGATGGGTCATTACTCGTTAGTTAAATCACAGTAAGAGAGACCTGGTGTTTGGGAAGGGTGGTGGATAGAGAGAGGTGATCAACATATGTAGATAAGATATTCAATAATGTTCCAATCACTGTACATTATGATCTCACAAGTATTGTCCAAATATTTCACGTTCTAAAAAAATTTGTTCTCTTCGAAAATTTTTGGGTAAACTACATCAACTTTCCTTTAATTTTATTTAAAATTACATTTTGGCTATTTAACCTTCATAAGTTACATAATAGTTGTTAATATTATCAAATTATTACATTTTTGTCACTCGGTTGTTAACTTCTTTTAAAAAAAATAATGTTACACCTTAATTCAAAGGATTGATATCTAATTTGACCCTTGAATTATAGTTAAAAAATTATTTTAATATTTTAAAAAAATTTTAACAATAATTGTAAAAAAAATTAAAAAATCTTTAAAATAAATAAAAAATTCATATAAAAATCAATTGTGGCAAGGAAAAACCAAAAATTTTGTAGCTAATTTTTCCAAATCCGATCTCCTAAAAAAAATCAAAGTTCTTGAACTTTCACCAAAAAAAATTTAAATACACATTCATTCATTTTGATCCTATTCATTTTTTCATTTGCTTTGTTGTTTTACACTCTCTTTGCTTTTTTTTCTTCTCTTCTCTTTTTTCATGCATATCAGCATCCCACATCATTAAGAATAACACACATATATATATAACTGAAAGTAAAATCTTAACTTGAAATTTGAGAGAAGAAACAATGGGTATATATGGAGAAGAAAAAAAAGACGAAGAGCACTTGTATTGTAAATTTAAAAAATCGAAAGAAACATTTTGCTCTCTCTCCCTCTCTCTCTTTTGACCTCTTCTTTCTTAATTTTAATAAATTTTTTATAATTATCAAGAAAATCTTATAGATAAACCGTTGATGGTAGAAGTTTTTACGATTCTGGAGAATGAAAGCTTTGTTTCAAGCTTAGGTTTTGTTTCTTGAAAACTTGAGCAAAAACAATCAATCTAATAGAAGAATCCGAATCTTACATTGAGATATATTTTGCTAGGACTTTTAAGACTTTGAGAAAAAAAATTCAAAACAACTTCTCCACAAACCATCATGAAATTGATGTGATTGAATGTGTTCATTAACTGTGGAAAACAAATGGAATTTAATTTGAAAACTTTAAGATTTTTTATATAATAAAATTTAGGAGAAATATTATTTTAAATTTTATGAATTTTTGAGATTTATATATATTTAAATATTTTATATTTTTTAAAAAAATTATTTTTTTAATTATCTTTTAGTTTTTTAATAATTTTTAATCTAAAATTTTTAATTTTTTATTGTTAAGAAAATTTAAAAATATTAAAATAATTTTTTAACTATAACTCAGAGAACAAATTAGTTATTAACCCTTTGGAATAAGGTGTGATGACGGAAATTAACAATAGAGTGACAGAAATGTAACAATTTGACAACGTTAGTGACTATTATATAACTTTTGAAAGTTTGGTAACATAAATGTAATTTTAAACAAAGTTTAGAGGCTGTTGGTGCAGTTTACCCAAAAAAATTTGTCATAAGTGTATTACCTTTATAAGATATCCTTAATTTATTTGACATAAATTCGTTTCCCATTATGATCTAATTATATCTCATAGTAACCGTTACATCTTCTTTCATGAAAAATCAATTACCAACAAATACTAATTAAATCATTTATCACTAAGATAAGTAATTTAATACGGTCACATTACGTTTCATCTATCATATAATGCCGATGAGAGGATATCTTTTACCCTTAATTGGATTATGGGTTCCACTATTGTGGAATGATGTTACTGTTGGATCTAGTATCTTAAATGTAATATTTTTATCTATTTATATTTGTATTTTTCGAACAATTTGATTTAATAAAATATTCATTGATTACATTAATATTCATCATATATTGTTCTCAAAGATTTGTGCATGCAAACCAAAATGAAAATAGAATTTGAGAATTTATTGTCCTAAAATCATAAGTTCTTATACACCGATATTTTGCTATTATCTAAGAATAAATTATATCTTTTGGGAATTACGATATTTGTTGATTTCTATTAAGAGAAATAATCTTCCTACTAAATGTAATTACATTGTTTCCTTTTCTGTGTTTGGTTCGTTGCTCGAGTCAACACTCAACGCAATTTGAGGTACGAAGATAAGGAAAAAAGTCATTTGATTGAAAGTCAAGACGACTCGATTTCATCTTGCACAAAGCAAAGGTAATTTTTAGTTAGAGTTTATTATTATAAATACCACAAAGTGATTCAATTTTGAAAAAAGTAAATCTTTCGCCGTAATTACAAAAATCCTTTTCTTAACAGATTTTTCCAACAATTTGCATTAAATTTAGGTTGATTTATGTTTATAGTAAAAACTAATACCAGATTTCTTTTTATTCTTCATGTTTGGTTAATTTTGATAAGATGTGACATTCTTTTAATTATATATGCATGTTTTTGGTCGTGAATGTGAATGAATGTATTTAATTAATTTATTATATATAATAAATTAATTTTGCTTATAAATTAGTATGGGTGTAATTTTAGTTATAACAAATACAGTATAATCCAGTCGCAGTTGTCCACCATTACGTTCACAGAGATTTTGCTGTCTGATTTTTGTTGGCTTCTTCTTGTTTCAGTATCAAGGACATTGTTTTGAAAGTTCCAGTATCAAGGCTTTTGGAGCTAATGGCTGGGTGTCTTCAGCCGATGGAAAGGGTAATTAATTTGGGAGAAGCTTGAGAGAACCCTCTTCTTGTTGTTTTATGGGAAGTGGCAGAGTGGTCATGATGGTGATATGGGCTGACTGTCATCAGAGGCAGGACTAAGAACAGACTTGCCGAAGAAAAATCCTTTTTTTACAAAGCTCTCAGTCTACTTTTTATGATTTCCATATCTCACCTGGTACATGCTTATCTTATCGATGTTACAGGTTAGTATTGTACTGTTATATTTTAAATTTAAATATATCAAAGTTGGGATTTTTTTATCTAAATAATATAAAAAAAATAATTTATAATAAAAATGGTATCTCCAAATTATTATTTATCAAAATGGTATGTTTAGTTGAGTGGAAGGACTCTAAGTGGCGGCATTAAGGGATATTTTTGACACGTGTTTTTTTAATTTTTTTTATTATTTTTATATATTTAAAAATAAAAAAAATATTATTTTATTAGTGGAAGGACTTAAAGTGGTGGCATTCAGGGGTTTTTTTCAAAAAAATACGAGAAAAATACGTCAAAAAAATACTTGACACCCAATGGAGGAACAGGATTTTTGACTTAAATAATACAAAAAAATAAATTAATAACCAAAATGGTATCTCCAAATTATTATTTACCAAAATGGTATGTTTAATTAAGTGGAGGAACTCTAAATGGCGGTACTCAAACGTGTTTTTTTTAATTTTTTTTTATTATTTTTATATATTTAGAAATAAAAAAATATTATTTTATTAGTGGAGAGATTTAAAGTGGCGGCACTCAGGGGTTTTTTTCAAAAAAATACGAGAAAAATACGACAAAAAAATACCTGACACCCAGTGGAGGAACACAAAGTGGCGGCACCAATGGAGGTTTATTAAGTGGCGGCACTCAGGGGTGTTTTGCCACTTGGCAGCACCCCATTGTGCCGTATGTGTGTGTTTGTGTGGTTTTTTTAAGAGGTGAAAATTAATTTGAGTGGTTGGGAATTTTTTTGTTGGTGATAAAAATTAAAAAAAATAAAATTTTTTGTTATAAAATAAGTGGGAGGGGGGGACCAACGAAAAATGAAGAAAAAAAGAAAGAAATAAGAGAAAGAAAGAAAGAAGGAAGAAGGAGAAGAAGGGGAAGAAGGAGAAGAAAAAAAAAATTAACGTGTTTATTTTTAAATTTAATTTTAAAATATTTTAATTTGTTAATTAGTAGTAGTAATATGTTTGATTTGTTATTATAATTTTATTTGTTTAATAGGTTGATTAAAAGAGTAAATTAAGAGGAGTGGAAGAAAGGTAAGTTTAGTTAATATTTTAAGTATGATTAATTTTAAAAATATTTTAATTTGTTAGTTAATTTGATTATTTTAAGTTTTTTGTTTTATTTAATTTAATTTTTTATTGATTTGTTATTTAATGTTATTATAATTGGTGAGTAAATTAAGAGGAGAAGAAGAAATGTAAGCTTGTTATTATGTTATTATTAATTTACTTTAATTTAATTTTGTTAGTTAGTAATTTTATTTTGTTGTTAGTATAGTAAGTAAAAAATATTGTTCATATTTATTGATTTAAAATTTAATAATGTTTTAATTTTGTTAGTTAGTAACTTTATTATACAAGCATAAGATTGTTTAATAAAATGTGAAAGAAAATTATTATAAGTGTTTAATAAAATTAACAATAATCTATTTTTAAGTTATAATTAAAATTAGTTACAATTATGAAATTAAAAAATTTATTATTTTATAAAAATAAGAGAGTTTTAATATTTCACAAAAAATTAAACTTGGCTAATTAATTTTCAAAATATAATATACAAAATAATTAATTATCAAAATAATATCCCCATCATATTATTGACCAAAATATAATATAAAAAATAATTAATTATCAAAATAATATCCCCATCATATTATTTACCAAAATGGTACAAAATAAATTATTTTGTACCATTTTAGTAAATAATAGTGTGTGGATACTATTTTGGTTTATAAATATATATTTTGTACAATTTTAGTAAATAACACATTTTGATATTTAATTATTATTTTTGTATTATATTGGTAAACTTATGTATTGAACTAATTGATAATTTTTTTTCAAGTTACAGAATGATTTCATTAATTAACTCGGAACGTCCTCACATAGCCAAATCAATGAATGCAGATACACACCAAGGCAATATGAATGTAAAAAAATAATTATTTTTTCATTATGTCATTCACGATATTATTATTTGTTTACAAAATTAATTTTGGTTATACTAATTATTTTTGTAAATTAACAGGAAGAGCTCGCGTATCGTTCATTGAGGGGTCGTGCACAGGACCTTAAATTCTCCCCTCATGAACGTCTGCTTCCGTACTTGCGGGATGCCGGATTTGCATCTGCAACATTGATCCGAAAATTTGAGTTAAGATATGATTTAATCAGTGCATTGGTGGAGCGTTGGCGCCCGGAGACCCACACATTTCATCTGCCTTGTGGGGAGTGCACTGTGACATTGGAGGATGTTGCGGTCCAACTAGGGCTACCAATCAATGGTGTACCAGTCACCGGTGTTAGTTCGTTTCAAGAGCCGGCAACGACGTGCATCCAGTTACTAGGTCGCTCACCTAGTAATAACAATGACTTCACGTCGTTGTTATTTACATGGTTGAAGAGCAATTTTCAGCACTTACCCGAACACGCAACTGAAATGGAGGTTTCTTGGGCCGTTCGAGCCTATATTTTGCTAATGATAGGGGACATACTTATGCCGGACGCAAATAACAATAAGATCCACTTGATGTATTTGCCTTTGCTAAGAGATTTGCGAATGATTCATGAATATAGTTGGGGATCTGCGGTGCTTGCCATGCTATACCGAGAACTTTTTCGCGCCACAAACCCTTCTTCCCGGGATATAGGTGGATGCCTAGTGCTATTGCAATCTTGGGCACTATATCGGATGCCATTCTTGGCATCCGTTAGGCACCAAACATATGTTTTTCCACTCGTTAACAGGTGATTACCATATACCCTAAATTTTAATAATTTGACATATTTTATTAATTATATTAATCTAACAATTTATTTTTTGTTTTCTTAGATGAAAAACAAAACCGGAGATCGGGAGGCAGTACACAGTTCCCATGTATCGTTTGATGCTAGAGCAATATGCTAGGGAAGGGGTATGTTATTCATTAACATGTTAAATTATATTACTTGACTCGTGTTAATATGGTTGCATGTTAGTAAATTATATTACTTTAATCTTATTAATATTTTGACATGTTATTAATTGTGCAGTTCATCTGGACCCCATATATACAGCCAAAAATTACCGCTGTTATTCCCGCCTCAACATTCCTCCACTCAGACCAATGGTGCATTAACGCACCGATAATCAATTTTCAAACAGTGGAGTGGTATGCCGGGGATCGAGTACTCCGACAGTTTGGTTGTAAACAGCGTATCCCGCAGTCGCCATTCCAATTAGGGTCTATCCATGGGATGGATAAGAAGGGGAAAGCAAATTGTGATTGGGGGAGTGTGCATGGACAATATGTTTATGTGTGGAACAACCGAATGACTCGAATACCTCCGATGGAGTACACTCCGGATTTACAGCCATCGGTGCAGTACATGCAATGGTTCATTGAGTTTGGCCAACCATATTTGATTGATGCTTCATCGACGATAATTCCCCCATACATGTCTCGACAAAATCGCCCCTATCATGTAGCTCCTGCCCCAGAGCCACAGCCAGTGCCAGAGAAACAAGATATAAATAATGAAGAGGCATTGAATGACGATGATTCTTATCGTCCTGATTTTGCAGGATCATTACATATGCATAGCTCATCAAGCCAAGGATATCAGCCTCAGTTTGACGACCCACCGCAATGCTCAAGCCAAGGATATCAGCCTCAATTTGACGAGCCACCACAATGCTCAAGCCAAGGATATCAGCCTCAATTTGACGAGCCACCGCAATGCTCAAGCCAAGGATATCAGCCTCAATTTGACGAGCCACCGCAATACTATAGGGAAGGATATCAGGTTGAGTTTGACGAGGCATCGCGATACACTATTCCTCCCGGGCAATACTCTACTCCTCCGGTGCAAATGGACCCTAATGATGGTGATGAACTTGACGAGCAACCTCGACGTAGACGCCGGCCACCACGAAGATATACCTCGAGAACCACACCATCTAATCATGGATACTAGGGTTGTATCTAATAGTGTTTAAATTTTACTGTTGATGAATTCTAATGATGAATTTTTCCTCCATAATGTACATATATTTTAACCTATTTGATCATTTATTTAAATTTCATAACATTAAACTTGTTACTTGAAACCTTAAACCGTAAAGTTTAAAGAGTTAGGGACTTAAAGCGTAATTTTACTATTTTTATTAAGTGAGATATTTTTGAAGAAAAATGTAGAGAATTTGAGAGATGAAAAATTCGAGGATATATAATTTTTATGCTAAAATGATATTTTACTCTAATTTCAGAAACATCAAACGAATTATAATTTTGAATTATTTACCGCAATATATAAATAATTTAGTGACTGGGACGCAAGTGGACAACATTGAAAATTAATGTAAAAATAAAATTAAGAGGTATATGATGATGAACCGGGTTTAGGCCCTACTTGATCCGGATGACTGCCTAATATGATAGGTTCGTTGAGGGCAATTATGTCGAGTATGCCCAGCTAGCCTACACAGTCCACACAGTTTGCCCCCGTCTGTTTTCTCCATAATGTCCATTTCGTTGCGGATTCTGGTGATATGAGGACGACCTTTTGGATTCCTCCGTAAACCTTTGTTCGGGATAAAATAAAATAAAATAATAATCAAAATGTTATTATTTACCAATGGAGGAATATCAAGTGGCGGCACTAAGGGGTGTTTTGCCACTTGGCAACACCCCATTATGTCGTGTGTGTGTGTTTATTTTATTTTATTTGTGAAAATAAATTTGGGTGGTTGGCAATACCCCTGAGTGCCGCCATTTAGAGTTCCTCCACTTAACTAAACATACCATTTTGGTAAATAATAACATTTTGATTATTATTTTATTTTATTTTATCCCGAACAAAGGTTTACGAAGGAACCCAAAAGGTCATCCTCATATCACCAGAATCCGCAACAAAATAGACATTATGGAGAAAACAGACGGCGGCAAGCTGTGTGGACTGTGTAGGGTAGCTGGGCATACTTGACGTAATTGCCCTCAACGAACCTATCATATTGGTCAGTCATCCGGATCGAGTAAGGCCTAAACCCGATTCATCATCATATACCTCTTAATTTTATTTTTACATTAATTTTCAAAGTTGTCCACTTGCGTCACAGTCACTAAATTATTTATATCTTGAGGTAAAAAATTCAAAATTATAATTCGTTTGATGTTTCTGAAATTAGACTCAAATATCTTTTTACCATAAAAATTATTTATCTTCAAATTTTTCATCTCTCAAATTCTCTACACTTTTCTTCAAAAATATCTCACTTAATAAAAATGGTAAAATTACGCTTTAAGTCCTTAAGCCTTTCAACTTTATGATTTAAGGTTTCAAGTATAAGGTTTAATGTTATGAAATTTAAATAAATGATCAAATAGGTTAAAATATATGTACATTATGGAGGAAAAATTCATCATTATAATTCATCAACAGTCAAATTTAAACACTATTAGATACAACCCTAATATCCATGATTAGATGGTGTGGTTCTCGGGGTATATCTTTGTGGTGGCCGACGTCTACGTCGAGATTGCTCGTCAAGTTCATCATCATCATTAGGGTCCATTTGCCCCAGAGGAATAGAGTATTGCCCTGGAGGAATAGAGTATCGCGATGACTCGTCAAACTCAGCCTGATATCCTTCCCTTGAGTATTGCAGTGGCTCGTCAAATTGAGGCTAATATCCTTGGCTTGAGTATTGCGGTGGCTCGTCAAACTGAGGCTGATATCCTTGGCTTGATGAGCTATGCATATGTTATGATCCCTCAAAATCAGGATGATAAGAATCATCGTCATTCAATGCCTCTTCATCTTCTTCTTCTTGTTGCTCTGGCACTGGCTGTGGCTCTGGGGCAGGAGCTACATGATAGGGGCACTCTTGTCGAGACATGTATGGGGGAATTATCTTCGATGAAGCACCAATCAAATATGGTTTCCCAAACTCAATGAACCACTACATGTACTGTACCGATGGATGTAAATCCGGAGTGTACTCCTTCGGAGGTACTTGACTCATTCAGTTGTTCCACACATAAACATATTGTCCATGCACACTCCCCCAATCACAATTTGCTTTCCCCTTCTTATCCATCCCATGGATAGACCCTAATTGGAATGACGACTGCGGGATAGGCTGTTTACAACCAAACTGCCGGAGTACTCGATCCCCGGCATACCACTCCACTGTTTGAAAATTGATTATCGGTGCGTTAATGCGCCATTGGTCTGAGTGGAGGAATGTTGAGGCGGGAATAACAGCGGTAATTTTTGGCTGTATATATGGGGTCTAGATGAACTACATAATTAATAACACGTCAAAATATTAATAAGATTAAAGTAATATAATTTAGTAACATGCAACCATATTAACACGAGTCAAGTAATATAATTTAACATGTTAATGAATAACATACCCCTTCCCCAGCATATTGCTCTAGAATCAAACGATACATGAGAATTGTGTACTGCCTCCCGATCCCCGATTTTGTTTTCCATCTAAGAAAACAAAAAATAACTTGTTAGATTAATATAATTAATAAAATATGTCAAATAATTAAAATTTAGGGTATATGATAATCACCTGTTAACGAGTGGAAAAACATATGTTTGGTGCCTAACGGATGCCAAGAATAGCATCCTATATAGTGCCCAAGATTGCAATAGCACTAGGCATCCACCTATATCCCGAGAAGAAGGGTTTGTGGCGCGACTAAGTTCTCGGTATAGCATGACAAACACCGCAGATCCCCAACTATATTCATAAATCTTTCGCAAATCTCTTAGTAAAGGCAAATACATCAAGTGGATCTTATTGTTATTTGCGTCCGGCATGAGTATGCCCCCTATCATTAGCAAAATATAGGCTCGAACGGCCCAAGAAACCTCCATTTCAGTTGCGTGTTCGGGTAAGTGCTGAAAATTGCTCTTCAACCATGTAAATAACAACGACGTGAAGTCATTGTTATTACTAGGTGAGCGACCTAGTAATTGGATGCACATCGTTGCCGGCTCTTGAAACGAACTAACACCGGTGACTGGTACACCATTGATTGGTAGCCCTAGTTGGACCGCAACATCCTCCAATGTTACAGTGCACTCCCCACAAGGCAGATGAAATGTGTGGGTCTCCGGGCGCCAACGCTCCACCAATGTACTGATTAAATCATATCTTAACTCAAATTTTTGGATCAATGCCGCAAATGCAAATCCGGCATCCCGCAAGTACGGAAGCAGACGTTCATGAGGGGGAAATTTAAGGCCCTGTGCACGACCCCTCAATGAACGATACGCGAGCTCTTCCTGTTAATTTACAAAATTAGTTAGTATAACCAAAATTAATTTTGTAAACAAATAATAATATCATGAATGACATAATGAACAAATAATAATTTTTTTACATTCATATTGCCTTTGTGTGTATCTGCATTCACTGATTTGGCTATGTGAGGACGTTCAGAGTTAATTAATGAAGTCATTCTGTAACTTGAAAAAAAATTATCAATTAGTTCAATACATAAGTTTACCAATATAATACAAAAATAATAATTAAATATCAAAATGTGTTATTTACTAAAATTGTACAAAATATATATTTATAAACCAAAATAGTATCCACACACCATTATTTACTAAAATGGAACAAAATAATTTATTTTGTACCATTTTGATAAATAATATGATGGGGATATTATTTTCATAATTAATTATTTTTTATATTATATTTTGGTCAATAATATGATGGGGATATTATTTTGATAATTAATTATTTTTTATATTATATTTTGGTAGTTAATTAGCTAAGTTTAATTTTTTGTGAATTATTAAAACTCTCTTATTTTTATAAAATAATAAATTTTTTAATTTCATACTTGTAATTAATTTTAATTATAACTTAAAAATAGATTATTGTTTATTTTATTAAACACTTGTAATAGTTTTCTTTCACATTTTATTAAACAATCTTATGACTTGTATAATAAAGTTACTAACTAACAAAATTTAAACATTATTAAATTTTAAATCAATAAATATAAACAATATTTTTTACTTACTACTACTAACAACAAAATTAAATTACTAACTAGCAAAATTAAATTAAAGTAAATTAATAATAACATAATAACAAGCTTACATTTCTTCTTCTCTTCTTAATTTACTCACCAACTATAACAACATTAAATAACAAATCAATTAAAAATTAAATTAAAGAAAACAAAAAACTTAAAATAATCAAATTAACTAACAAATTAAAATATTTTAAAATTAACCATACTTAAAATATTAACTAAACTTACCTTTCTTCCACTCCTCTTAATTTACTCTTTTAATCAACCTATTAAACAAATAAAATTATAATAACAAATCAAACACATTACCACTACTAATTAACAAATTAAAATATTTTAAAATTAAATTTAAAAATAAACATATTACCTTTTTTTTTCCTTCTCTTTCTTCCTTCTTCTTTCTTTCTTTCTTTCTCTTTTTTCTTTCTTTTTCCTACATTTTTCGTTGGTTCCCCCCTCCCACCTATTTTATAACCAAAATTTTATTTTATTTAATTTTTATCACCTACCAAAAAATTCTAAAGCACTCAAATTAATTTTCACCTCTTAAAAAACCCACACAAACACACACACACGACACAATGGGGTGCTGCCAAGTGACAAAACACCCCTTAGTGCTGCCACTTGATATTCCTCCATTGGTGCCGCCACTTTGTGTTCCTCCACTGGGTGTCAGGTATTTTTTTGTCGTATTTTTCTCGTATTTTTTTGAAAAAAAACCCCGAGTGCCGCCACTTTAAGTCCATCCACTAATAAAATAATATTTTTTTTATTTTTAAATATATAAAAATAATTTAAAAAAATTAAAAAAAAACACGTGTCAATAATACCCCTTAATGCCGCCACTTAGAGTCCCTCCACTCAACTAAACATACCATTTTGGTAAATAATAATTTGGGGATACCATTTTGGTTATAAATTATTTTTTTTGTATTATTTAGGTAAAAAATCCTCAAAGTTGATTGTATTTTTTCAAAATTTAAAATTTAATTTTTATATTTTAATTTTAAGTTATTAAGTTTTTATATTTTTTTATTTAAAATTTTTTTGTTTAAATTTTTCATTAAAGTTAATGGTATTAAAAGTGAAATAATTTTTTTAGCCTTCAATATTTGTAGTTTTTTATTAATTTGGATCATACCCTTTAAATGTATATAATTTTTTTTATATTTTAAATAAAAACATAAAATTTATAATTTTCAAAATATAAAAATGATTTTAAGAATATAAAAAAAATTCCAATATTTATTGTCATTTAAATCGGAACAGTTAGACAAGAAACTTAGTTCGTTTGCAAAAATTTTCCAAGCATTTTATTAAAAAAATTTCAAATAGAGAGTGAGACCTAAATTAACCAAATAATGCATGAAATCTATTGTTACCCACCCATGGGCATCGTGATGAATCTTCAATCTCTTTATTTGAGCAATAATGCGTCCTTTATTATAATAAATTTTACAATTTTTAATCATTATAAAAAAATTAAATGATTTTCAATTTTTAGATTATTTGATATTTTTACATTTAAAAAAATTAATTTTATAAATTTAAAATAATTTTTACAACTTTTAAATGAATTTTTACAAGTTTTTTACTATTTTAAATCATTTTTAATTTTTTTTAAAAATAATTTTTACAAGTTTTTTCATTTTTTAAGTATTTATTTATAATTTTTAAATAATTTTTAATAATTTTTAAACCAATCAATGCAGAACAACGTCGCAATATGTCAAATCAATGATCAACCTACCATGTTATCAATGATGTTATACATTTTGATTAATAAACTTTTTTAATGACATTAACTTTTAAGTATAAAAAACGAGTAATGGCACAAAATTTAGGTATCGAAATGAAATAAAAAAAATTAGATATTAAAATAGAAAAATACAAATAATTAGAGGCTAAATTATGAATAATGACTATTAACAACTCAAAGGACCTAATGATAAAAAAAATTACTTTAAAATTCAGAATTCAAATTCAATTTCTTTTCTGTTCTTTTCTTTTTCCTTTTTCCCAAATGAAGAATTTATACCCAGACAAACCGAATTTAAAATTTAATAAAATTAGTTTATATAATTTTTTTTTAAATTTAATCTCAAATTAAATTTTGTTTACACCCAAATTTATTCTCATATATCTAATATCCTAATATTTGGATTTGATGTAGTATTTATCATGGGTATATTTAATGTTTTTAATATTTCTATATATATTTAAAAGAAATTATATTACAGTTAATTATATTTTAATTTGATTAAAATTGAATATTAATATTAGTGCGTGCATGAAGATGTGAGTTCAAACACATTAGATTTGGTTTTATTAAAACATTATTGGCCTAACAAATAATAAAGATGGAGAATATTAGGTTAGCTGATTGATTGGGGGTGAGAAGAAGAAACAAACGTAAAAAGATTTGGCTTTTGAGATTATTTGATTATTGACTTGCAAATGTGAGGGATGCTTTATTAAAGCTAATCTTTTGCTTATTTGTCTATTCATAGATGGATTCCCTACAATCATACAAAAAACATAAATTAATTCTCAAATTATTTTCACACTTAAAAATAAACCATATTCATTTTCAAATGTAATTCATTTATTTAATTTCATCATTTGTATCAATTTATATTCGTTTGATTTAATATGTAATTCATTTTTTTTGTTTCAACGAGCTAGCGGAAGAACCAATTTGACATATGTAATTAGGGCTCAAATGATTTATAATTAAGTTTCAACTTTTTTCTTATTAATTATAAACATATTTAGTCACAAAATCATTCCATTATAGTACACTGACTGAGCTCTCCCTAATGACATACCATTACAAAAGCTACTCAATTAGTGCTCATCCAATGACCTTGTTATAAGTGTGTTACCCTCATAAGATATCATTAATCTCTTTGGAACAAATTCATTCTTCCAATATGATCCGAATTTATCTCATGGTAACAATTACATCTTTCTTCATGAAAAGTCAACTACTATCAAATAGAAATCAAGTCATTCATCACAAAAAATGAATGACCCGTGATCACATTTACTTTTCATCTATCATGTAATGTCGATGAGAGGTTATCATTTACTCATGTCTTGGGTTAAGAATTCCAGTATTGTGAATGATGCTACATACTGCAAAAGTCATACCCAATGCACCAGGTTTCAATTCATTATCTATTGGAACTCAGGCTTTTACTTACATCAAAGTATACGAGTCACACAGATATAGTTCATCATTCACTTAGAATTAAGGTATGTCACAATATAAACGTCAAGTGAATAACTCCATAAACGAATTTTTGATCTCTTCTACTTGGGTTCAATTCGATGTATTGTCAGTCTAGTCAATTACATCTGTCTCTATCTTTTGAGAGTCATCCGCTCCGATGCTGAAGACAAAACATTTCTCCGATTGGACTTGATGGATGACATATTAGTCTTTCAATCGGTTTGTTAGTTTTCGATTAGACTAAAGACATGTTTAAGTTCGTCTACTAATATAAGTTGTCTTTTTGTATTACGATACGACAACGCAATACCGCTTAATATTAGTTAAACATAAAACAACCAATGAGCTAATATTTATTTTCACTTTGCTTTGCATGTAAAAATCCTTGAAGACAATATGCAAAGGGTATTAATGTAATTCATAAATAATTTTATTAACCAATCTATTCGGAAAAATTACAAGTATACAAACGAGTATATTACACTTAGACCACCAGATCAAACAGACATACACATAGATTGTCACGTTAGCAATTAATTAAATTTTTAAAATTTAAAAAACTCAAAAAAATATAAAAATTATTTTTAAAATTAGAAATTATTAAATTTAGTTTAAAATTATAAAAACTATTTTTATTATTTTTAAATTTGAAAAAAAAAATCAATTGTTGATGTGACAAACACGTGGTTTGTCATCTCGAGCAAAATTAACAAACATTAAATTTTTTATTTATTTTGAGTGATTTGACAAACAATGCAAGTCCAAGAGTTAAAAAGAAACAAAAAAAATTAAATTTAAAACTAAATAACTATTTTTTATAAAATTAAAAAGCTAAAAAAGGTTTTATGCCTTTTTAATATATATATTAGCTGGAAAACGTCAATCCACCTTCGGACCTATCTGCTAAAGTTAACGAGCAAGGGATAAAAAAAAATCGATGTAAATGATATGATATAATGTATCTTAAAACATAATTAAGACTATAATTATTCGAACGACTCTTCGATTTCTTTCTCAGCTCTTATAGGTTATGGAGCTTCGATAGCAAAAGAGGAAGGTCTCTCTGTGCTAATTAAAATAACTTGACCTTAATTATTTTCTTTTAAGAGTCGGGGTCGAAACGGATTGGTTAAGTTAGAGGTAGGGCAAAAATCTGCCCCCACCCCGTTGCCATGATATTATGATACCTATTTTACAAGTTCTACTTTGCCTGATTGATATTCATTACGATGCGATTGAAAGATTATATCCTCATTTTTTATGATAATATATCATACTCATCAACAAAATTTGTGTTTCTTTTAGACATATTTTAAAGAAGAATAAATAAAAATAAGGACGATATAATTTGGAACTTCAACATACATGCCAAGTTGGCACAGAGCTGGGCGAGTGGCTATAAAGTTTGTCCTTATACCATTGCATAAAATTTACGAGTGTCCAAATATGAAAGAAAATAGAATGACAAAAATAAAGAAATGGCATAAATGATTCAGGAAGACGATCTGCAAGTGTTGAAAATCTCACCCCGCAGTATATCAATGGCCATATGTTCATGGGTGTACCGCTCTGGACCTAAATAAACGCCCGTCTTCTCTAAAAGTGTAAGTGCTTCTTCTTTCCCATATCTTGAGGCATAAAGCTTCAGGTATTCAAAGTCCTATATGCAAAAATAAATACACATGCAAGTAAACAACAATTGGCTGCAAAATTCATATCTATACCTAAATGTTGTTCAAGTCTATGTTACTTGGACTTGGGCAGGAGTGTTGGATTTGGATATGGATTCCCCAATTTTTTCATGCATTCAGATTCTGACACTCATGTCCAAAACATATGCGAGACGCGGATACTTCAAGAAAATTGAATAGTTGGAGCAACATAGAATCAATTTTATTTCACACTTTTTCTAAATTTCAAAAGCGATAAAAGAGCAAAAGTAATGTGATACAGGGCTGACATGAAAATTTGCCTTACCTGCAAGCCACTGAGAATGCGCTCTAGTCTAAGGGAAGCAACAGGTTGCTTTGAAGACGAGAACACCTCACCTGGGTAGTACAAAACACCATCACCTGGGGGAAGGCCTCGCCTAAATCTTATCTGCACAAAGGCATATTTTCATTCTCACAAAAATTTATAAAAGATGGTAGAGTTCTGAAATATCATTCTGTTTATTTTCATTGTGGATTTGAGATGCTGGGTGAATACCTCGGCACTGGGAACTGTTGCCTTCTCGTAGCAGTTGGCACCCCAGTACAGAAAACCAGTTCCACCTTCCTTCCATACACGCCACATAACGGCACGATGCTGTGTTCCTCGCATTCCCAGATGCCAGTTTGGATGAGGATCGGATGGACCCATGCACACATATGTCCACCATTCCTAAAATAAAAGCTCACCGCCATCAGTATAACATTTCATGGTGCTCATAACTTAGATATTGGGGCTTAGAAGCTTTACTTTTTACAGATTACATAATAAGAACTCTACAACTCTGCAGTATAGAATGTTGGACACTTGCAGGATAGAAACACAACCACTGGTAAATAAGTAAACATTTTGAGGAAGAAGCCAGTAGCAAAGGAAGTAAATAACATTTTGTCTTAATCCTCAAATCTGGATCAGAGAAAATTTTTACACTAATAGAAAATAATTAATTTCAAGTCATAACAAAATATGAAAACTCTTGTTTAAGTTCACTCCACTAAACAAACAGAAAGAGATACATAAAAACCACAAGTATGCATTACCTCTCCATTTTCTGGCTGCAGTTCAGAAATAACATCCTTAACAAGATCCTCTCGGTTACCAAATACCCATTCACTGCATGCGGAAAAAAAATGTTTTACCTATTAGTGAGGACAGGAAGAACTATTTGAGCTAGAATAAGCAAGAGATACCTTGTACAATAGATTTGAGTATGAGGGCGTAGAAACTTTGGCACTTTTAGAAAAGCCTCAAAAGGAGTTGGTGCAAGAGGAGCGTCGCTTGGTCCTTCATGAAAGAAGCAAACGAGGTGAAATATCACAATAGTTAAGAGAAGAATGCCTTTGCTAATTCAATATGATAAAAATAGCCAAAACACTGCTGAAATCCATTATTTTCAACAATATATCAGGTCAACTAGAACAGCAGATCAATAAGCCTTTAAAAGTCAGCCTATGACCAGGCACCCCTTTAACACATGCAGAAACAACTAATTACCCAGAGAAGAAAGAAACTTTAGACTATGATATTGGGCGGTTACAATTATCGGATTCCACATTCAAACAGTTAACAAACAATTGCTCAAGGGCAAATTATTTGATGAAGATGTAGCTGACATGTTAATGGAAAACTTAACAAAGTGGAGCATGAAATCTTACCACAATAGTAAGTGGTTAAAACACGAGCATCAGGAGCATAAGCATGAACCTCACTTGCCATGTTACAAAGAGACTCGTATTGTTCCATGTTCAGTGGCTGCAAAAGGGATTAGATTCTCGTCAATATATCAAGATTGTGATACAATGCTAATTGGCAGCAATCCATTTGCTAATGACTGAGACAACAACTATATGAATACAACAATGAACATGAAAGACATCTAGCACATCAAAAAGAAGTACAAAGATGTAGAAATGTAGAAACCAAAAATAATAAATAGAGAAAAAGCTGAGATATCGTGAACCTTTCAAGTACATTAAGTCTCATTAATAGGATATGTGGCAGCTAATTTTTCAGCCAATTGAAGAACAGACTATACCTCATCCCACAGATAAAAGTAAGCTTTCTTCCAATGACTTTTTGCCCTTAATATCTCGACTTCTTTCTGCAAGTAATCCTTTGCTGCATCATTACTGTTGCACATCAACAAGTCAAGGACATTCATCAGTTGTTGTTACCAAAATACCTGAGTGAAGTGAGCATGCAACGAACTCTATACCAAGAGACCACTGGACTATGTGGAACAGCATATGCTGCTAGTCGTGGGTCTGAAAAATATTCATCTGATTTTGGATGATCCGCTGCAGTAGCAGAAGAGGTAAAATATATCAAAGAGGGAACAACAAAAGGCAATCACAGCTGAGAAAGTAGATAAATGACAATTCACTTCGTTACCTGGCCAGGGAGAAGTGTAAGTTAAAACACGCATGCTATCACCCCATCTACAAAAGTATGGGCTGATTCTGTACTGAAGAAGCCACTTGAAATGCTGCTCCAGTGCATCATACCACTCACTGCTCCCATGTTCGACACCAAAGCGATCCTCAATTACAGTATCAGATATCTAATTACGTGGTTAAGCAGACAACTAGAGAGGAGAAAATGAAGTACCTATAACTTGTCACCAGTCATTCCAATTATAATCTGAATTTAATTATTATACCAGGGTAAAGTGAAGACTAAATAACCCTTTAGTTTGTGTTCTCAGTCATAAGGTGGCAGCCAACAAAAATTATGAATACAGAAAGAATTCAACTTAATAAAATACAGGATACACCAAAGACAGCAGGTAGCGAGGGAGTTGTTGGAATAATAAAGTCCCAAACTGTCAAACTTAATTTGACTCGTACAGAAAGGTTCGATATGGCATCTTCATCCATCATATCAACTGGCCCATTATCCGAAAAGAACTCAGAAAATGATGAAGAAAGAAGAACTCTTCTTAAAGATGTAGTTGCAGATTTCACTCTTTCCACCTAAAAAGCAATTAATCATAAGAACAGATTGAAAAGAGAAATGAAATGTAAATGTAATTGGAACCCCAAAGATGAACACATTTGGATATTCACCACTTCATCCAATGGCTTTCCATCTATAGGCTCCACAGCATCAATACAGTTACGAAGTTCTGTGAATAGTTGATGCTTCTCAGCCTTCCCCAAGCATTGTGATGATGATCTGAATAACCGGAATGAATACTTGAGATTAAATGTTATAACAAAATGTGTGATATAATATGGGCAACACTACTCAATTCATGCAAAAGCCCATACAAATATTAAGCACTCTTTTAACAGTTGTGATTTCATTGACTATGGCGGAACAAAAACCAAGGCAAACAATGTAAAAGAGGAAGGTTACTCTGTATCTGCCTTTGTAGCATTAACGATGATCTCCCCTTCATATAAGCCCGGAGGCTGTGCATTTGGCACATCTATTGAAACCCAGACAGCAGTTGTCTCCCTGCAGCAGGGGAAAAACAAACACAACCATCTTAGCACTGAGCAATAAGAAGCCACTTGACATTTGTTCAAGCCACCAAAACATGTGCTACGATAATAGAGTAGTACCCAGGTTGTAGGCTTATTTGGCTAATAGGGAGGTCAAGTGGTACAAGAGCATCAGGTACACCCAATATGGGAACCACGCGTCGCAATTTTAATGATTGGCCAACAATCAACCTGCCCCCAGATATATATGGTCAGAATATCATCTAAAAATATCAAATAAAAAGAACCAAAATTGTCCAGAAACTAACCGATCACCGGATGCTGAGCATAAATCAAAGCATTGAACCTGCACAACTCCAGCCACACTAGAACCACTCCAAGAAACTTTTGGACGGATAGCTATTTGAATGCTCTCCCTCTCATTTCTAGCTGCTAGGAGGTTTATCTTCAAGATTAAAAAATCATTAGAAGTCAGAGGCATATATCCACTAAAAGAACATCTGCATCATTTCTTGTAGTAACCGCACCATATATTTGTTCTTTATAACCCACGTGCAATAAAACAAAACTAAAATGAAAATAGAGAAAAAAAAGTAAAGTAAAAAAGAAATCTGCTACGCACAAAAACCCCTGTTTATTTTCAGCTACACACTACAGTACCTCAATTGAAAAGTTAGAAGGAAATGTAAAATAATAATATGCATATCCTATGCTGAAGTTTCCTTCAGACCACCTCCACCCGGATATGCAAAGATGTGAGAAGGCTACCCTATAGACTATAAAGATACGAGAATGAGGACAGAATTAAAAAACATTAGTATAGAAAATGAATAAATTTATATTTATATTTGGATCAAAATGAATGTAAAAAAAAAAAAACACTTTTTCTGTCTTTTCTATACAAACATAACCAGGTCAATGAAAATGCATACATTAATTATTAACCATGATTTGATATATAAACATGCAAGTCTGAATCAAAACAATAGTCTAAACTGGCAACTGTGACTAATACTTGCATGCATGGTGTGAACAAACAGAGTTGTAAGCCAGTTCAAGGCATAAGAAGGTAAAATAAGTATCCAAATCTCCCCCTTGAACCTGAATGAATGTATTCCTAAAAAGAATTTCTTATTAGATATTAAACAACAATAGAACAGTGTGGAAATGACTTACAGGCCCTAAATTTCTAGGCACTTCTTGTGGTCCAACATTTGCTGTGCTTGGGAGGCACCACACATGTACTAAATCAGCAGTTGGAACTTCTGTGGGGTCAATTGAGCCCTTGAGTGGATTTGAGACATTTAAACCACCATCATTCCATCCATATGCTGTCCCTCCCCCTGCAACACCTTCAACTGGTGGCACAGCCATATCTTGCGAGTTTCCTACAAAGTTGTACAATTCCAAATAGAGTGCATTAGACTGAAAATAGTAACCCAGATTCTATATTTGACATGCTGTGGAAGTTAAACCCACAAGAAAAAGTTGACAAATAACAAAAGAAACTGTCCATTATGACGCTTGGTACCATACCCTAACTCAAGTCATTTTAAGAACCAAGTTAGAGAGCATAATTAGCCAAATAAAGTATTTGCGATTACCCTCAGGAGTAATCGATGAGAAAATATGCACATAAGACATCACAAAAAAGTTTTAAGTTTATTTGGTGTTGCTTTAATAGATAATCCACCCATATTTCTAATATTTATGCCAAGAAATCACAATCAAACTCCAAAGAAACCTCACATCCCATGATTAATAAAACCTAGAGTTAGTTCCACTGAATTCAACCTTGAATTACAATTGCTGGAACCTATAAGGCTAAAACACAGCTTTTCAATTGCATAACCGCCATAGATCTCTCCTAAACAAAAAGCAATTCAAGCAGGAAAAACATACGGAATAAATAAATAAAAAGTAAAAACAATATAAAAGCAAAGCAGATTATACTGACTAAGCTTAGCAGTGTAAGCTTCAGAGTTCGTTTTTTTTCTCTTATTCCTTTTCTTTTTTTTTTTTTCTCAGCGACCAAACAGAACATAAAAACCGGAGACAGACAAATTGAACAGCTGGAAGATAAATTAAATGAAAAAAACCAGAAAAACTCAAGGCTGGAAAGTAAATTCGTGAAAGTAATAGAAGCCTAAGGAAAACAAATATGGAGACTAACCAGGATAGTCCATTATTTTTCCAGTGCGGTTAGGCTACTGCGCTGCTTGCAATTACTCCGATCTTTGAAATCTTGTGTTTCCTTTTTACAGTCCGGTTTATATCTAGGATTTAATAGATAACCAAAATTCGCCTGACAAAAATGATCGCTTTTTTTCTTTTAAAAGAGCGAACCGAAAAAAAAAATTGCTAATTATAGGGAACCCAAAATGATTATTCCACTGCCAATTTTACTCCTTACACGTACAAGGTCCGACTATTTACGCCATCTTATTTTATAAGTTTTATTTTAATTAAATTGGATTGTGGGATAAAATATGTTTAGGTTTGATTGGCTCGACATAAATGAAAATAATTTTATTCTTTTTTTAAATTTAAAATTTTATATAATCTTTTAAATAATAGAATAGAAATGTTGAAATTAGACAAATCTTACGTTAATGGACTAAGGAGGAAGGAGATTTGTGAGATGATTCACTTATAAATTGAGAGTGGTAGAGAGAATTCAGATAAATTGAGAGGTTGACGACAAATATGAGGGTTGGATGATGGTTGTTCGACTTAATTGTGTGATGCATGCTCTAATGAGGTTAAATTCATTCAATTCAATTTATAGAAGTTACCAATTTTTAAGTTTTATAAAAGGTAAATTATTTATATATACAGAAAAGAAAATCATTTGAAAAATTATGTTTTTTTTTTGTGTGAAAATGTATCGATCTATGTTGTTCTATAAAGAGAAGAAAAATGCATCATACACGGTACGTTTTCATTAATCTTTTAGAGAACGCGCCATGTGAGATGCATTTTCTTCTCTCTCCTTAAAACGCGTCCTACATAACACGCTTTCACTGCCAGATCAGTGAAAATACATCTTGTAGGACACTTTTCTATGCAACATATTTTTTTTAAAAAAAATTAATGCGTTCGTAGATATTATTATTGTTTTAAGGTATGTTCGTATTATCTAAATCTTTTTCCAGTATAAAAGACACAAAAACACTTGCACAAACCATATACAACATTAATTTACTAAATTTTTATTTAAATACTTCAAAAATAACCAAGTTTGTAGCATGGCCCAAAATATTCAAAATCCTTAACTTAAAAACTTATGTACATGCATCCTAATTGTAGTGATCAAGATTTTTATATGTTAAATAAGTTTACATTGCAAATTTAAAACAAAGTAAACAACTTCAAAAAATAATAAATAGACATAATCATCGATCCCCCTAATGTGTGCCACAACCGGGTGCGCGTCGGGTATACCTAAGGTTCTATCGCATTGTTTGGGTTGGCGACTCCACTGGATCTTCGTCCTCATCTTCTTATGCACATCGGGGTTGATCTTGTGATCGTGTCCTAGCCGACCGTAGTGCATCCCCCCTGATTGAGTCGGCATTTGCGAGGACAACCCAGCTCAGAAGAACAACGATGTTGGGGGTGTTTGCAACACTATCGGCAGGCCACTATATGGTGTTGCATGGGGCGTGCAATACGATGCAAGGGGTGATGGTCGTGCGAAATATATCCTTGCAGAATGTGTCGGTGTAGGAAAATATTGTGTGTTGTGGTGCTTGAGTAAAATAATTTAATGATGATTGTGTTGGTGCAGGGAATGAATGCAAGTATTGTGGTGCTGGTGTAAAATAAACTAGTGTGTGTTGTGATGATGATGTAAAATAAAATGGGTTAGTAACATGAATAAATGAACCATATTAACCGGGAGGTTGCTTGGGAGCCGGGTCCGTGTGTGTAGGTGGAGTAAATGTCGATCCGTTTGCGGCATATCCTCCCGTCTTCGGATTCATGGGCCCTCGCCTTGGCCTCTTACGGCGACGTTCCCTACTCCTTTCTGTAGTCAGTAGTAGGGTACGACTTCCTATGATGCCTAAACTAATCCATGTAATCTGAAGATGTTACAAACTCCAGCGTCAGATATGGTTCACGCGTTGGCAAGTAATCGTATCTTTGTTGTCACATATCGATATACTCCTTGTGGAATGTTGCCCAATCTTCATACGGTCTCCCCTGCATATTGATCTTGTGCAGGTCATCGAGGTCCTGAGGTTGTCGCGAAATATGTTGCGTACACTTGAACTACTTCATCATTCGGTCAAATTCGTGCATCTCAACCGTTGCAAAAAATGACCAATGGCACTTTCACGTGCCAAATGCTACGGTTCGCCAAAAATTCCTCCAAGACACATTCTTGAATCCTCGAATCCACATATGACATCCATGCGAATTGCCTTACGAATTTATAAATTTCAACAAGTGCCTAATATTTAATTTAAAAAACTGATTACTATGAAATTCATAAACTAACACTGATTACTATGAAATTCATAAATTAACATTCTCCTTGAGTTCTAGATCTAAAGCTAGTCGGATGTCCTCGAGCTCGATCGGTATACTGTTATGGCTCGCGGGGTTGTTCCACATATTCAAAAAATATGTTATTTAAAAATTACAACAATAAAAATTCCAAAACGGGAACAATATTATGAAATGAATTTTACGATATTACAAGTGAGAACTTGTTAGGGACTTGCACTCGGGACGCAGATATGGTAGTCGATACCATGGCCACGATTGAAGAAGGAGCATGCAACCGCCTATTTTAGCTTTTCCTAGTATCGTCACTCGACACATTTCTCGGTACAATATCTCCAGCACCATTGATCCCCAACTAAATCATCTCGCTTCTCTCAAATCGACTAGTAGTAGTAGCCACCTCAAGTGTACCAAATTGTGAGATTTATCTAGCATTAGCAAACTCCTTATCAACCTCAAGATGAATGTGTGTATAAATTACTCTTTTTCAACGTCAGATGCTGAAGCCTCAATAGTTTAAAAAAACATTTTAATTTATTATATCAAAATAAATTTTTAAATAAAGCTTGATTTAAAAAAAAAAAACTGCTTTTCAACTTTTAACGAATTGTCAAATGCTTGGGTTTTAAGATTGAAAAAGTGTTCTTCCACCGAAATGCAAAATCTGGGGTTTAGGTATTTTTTTACTTTTGTGTAAAATATCAAAATAATGTTATTTGTTTTAAGTCTTTAAAATGTATTTAAAATTTTGGATTATTTTATATTTGATGTATAATTATATTAAATTATTTAAATATTATTTAATATTATATTTAAAATTTTAAAACATTTCGTCTATAATTAAATTTATAAATAAATTATCAATTATTAAAAATATTAAAAATATATATTTTATCTATAATTATATTAAATTATTTAAATACTATTTGAATTATTTTTTTAAAATTTTCAATATCATATTTAAAATGGAATTGTATCCTCTCATTGCAATTTTTTATAATAGCATTTCCACACACCTTAAATTAATATATCACACTTTTTCACAGCACTTTCTAAAGGTTTTTTTTTTTTAAACAGCGTTTTTTCAAAATTACTTCTCAATAGCAATAGCAATATCAAACTAGCCCATACTATGATCAATTTTTTTTAAAGAAAAAAAAAATTCCAAGAAGATAAGGATGTAATCGAAAATTGATCCAGATTCAGATGAATCAAGACAAAATGATATCCAGATTCATTTTAGTTATTGCAAACTATAAAAATATTATAATTTGTAACAATATTAATAATTATTTGAATATGTAAAAAAAATTGTAAACCTTTACAAAGAAATTATAATTTATTCTATAAATCTAAAAAAATTAAGCTAATTAATATTTTTATAAACCTTTAGGAAGAAATTATAACAATATTAATTATAAAAACGACCAAATATTTATACATATTAGTAATTTGCTTGACAGAAATTATTCCATCGTCATTTATCATTCGCATGTTGCTTAATGCCCTTGTAATATTAAACCAGTCCAAGCCAAGGAGGGGATTGACAACAAAAGGATTTTTTTTTTTTTTGGAACATTTGTATTGCTTTGTTATAAATTATTAATAATATTTTATTTTTCAATTTTTCATATATTTAAATTTTTATAATATTTATATTTTTAGTAATTTTTAATTTTAAAAATGTTTTTTTATAGTTTTGCACTCATCTTGAATGAATATGGATAACTATTTGTCTGATTCATTCTAGATGTATATTTTTTAATTAATTTCAAAATATTTTTTATCTTGTTTAAAAATTTTAAATTTTGCTGATGTGGCATGTCACATCAATATCGTTAATGATCAAACCGATCAACTGGTAGTTTCCGTTAAGAAAAGAGTCCAGTTGATTTTTTTAGAGTAATTAAGGATTTAATTGCTTTTTATTTTTATAGTAAGGGCTTTTTTACCTTTAAATCAATATAAAAATAAATATTTTATTTTTATAAATTATAATGTTAAATTTAACCTTCAACATTTATATATTTTGTTAATTTGAGCTTTTTTTTTTTTTTTTTTTTGAGATAAATTTGATCCTAACCTTTAAAAAACCTCATTTGGCAATCAAAATTTCAAAAAAAAAAAGTTAAAAGGTTATTTTTGTAACCGAAATACTAACTAAAACGTAATATTAATGTTAATCTCTAAAAAAATGTCTTTATAGCAATTCATATGTACTTTATGCTAATTTTTTTTATTTTTTATATTACTTGTTGGCGTGATATATAAGATAAATAGTAACATGTTAGTATGAAATACACGTGGACTGCAAATCGAATTGTCATGCCAACATCGTTAAAAGATTAATGTTTTAGTCAGTATTTTCGTTAAAAAAATGATTTGACTCTTTCTTAAAAGATTGAGGGACCAATTTTAACTAAAAAAAATAATGACCAAATTGACAAAAAAATACAATCGTTGAAGGTTAAATTTGATATTGTGCGTATTTAAACTGGTAAAACTATCTTTAAAATACTTTATAAATAATTTTTTTAAATATTACATAAAAATTATTAATTTTTTAGGCTCAATAGTGAAAAAAGATCCTCCGTAGAAGTCGATGAAGCTCTCATGAAAATTTTGTACACAATCCCTTAAAAGATGAAAAACTAATTAATAAAACCTCTCGTCCATTAATATAAATCAAATTTGACTATTAAATTTTAAATAATTATTTTAAAAATGATTTATTTTAAGATTTTTATTTTTTTAAATATTTGATGATTTGCATTTTACCTTGTTAGTAAGATGTACATGTGAATATCATGTGCCATCATTTGATTGATCCGTCTATCACATTAACAAAATTTAATGATCAAACTTGATCATTATTAACAAAGGGGCATGATTGATTAATTTTTCATCTTTTTAAGGGCTCAATTGAATGCACAATTTTCATGAGGGCTAATTGATTTTTTTTCTAAATTTTTTGCTAAGGGCCTTTATTACTATTAAGCTATTTTTTTTATTTAATTGAAAAATTACTCTTTTAAGACATATTTAAGAAAAGGATGAAACTTTATCGAAAAAAAAAAACAGAAAACAAAGCCAATTTCTCAAAGCAAAGTTAAAAAAGAAACCCTAAAACTCAAAATTTGTATGAATAAACCAGAAACCAAATTATCACAAACTCTTTGAAATTACATTAAAAAGAGTTAAGCCCCTATAAGGATGAAGTTAGTTCCACTTGCAGAGTTAAAGAGATTTTGTAGAATAGAGCATCTAATGATCTTATAATACCAATGAGTACATATGATTCTATATAAACAACAGCATCACATGAAATTTACATTCATACGCTTTGTATTGTCCAAAAAAGTAAAGCCAATGGTTAAACTCAAAGAAGAAAAATGTAATATTGCTACATTATGGTTCGGCAACCGACTATTGAGTCAAAAACCAAAACAAATTACACATTTAGCAGTTGAAATTGCGGTGAAACGTAACTTTTGGCATAAAAAACCATCTCAATCTAAATAATACATGTGGAATTCAAAAGCATGTTTGTGTTAGAGCACTTTCGACAATACTACAGTAGGGCTAATGTTCTCAAGTTTTTGCCAGTGAAAGTAACGAAATTAGTGTAGAATACAGGGGAGACATGCACCGGTTCACTGCATCCTAACATTGTAGCATGCAAATCCACACCAAATTAGATTTTTAACCAAGTAATTTGAACATTTTCAAACTCGGATCACCATTGCAATTCATCATAGCAACGCAACTCCAAACCTTAAGATAAATGCCTGAAATTTAGGGCAAAAAGTAGTATTAAATATGACCGCATGCACTATAGTGGTTGATGCCAAACTACCCCTACGATTAGCCATTGCACTAACAGTCAAGGAAAGTCATAAGTATCTGGGTTTCTCCAAGAATATCCGAATACAGAAAATCACCAGTAAAGTTTTAGCAAGGGATACAACAGTGTAGCATGCACAATTCCAACCTTCTGAAGCATCACTGACATAAAAAGCACTCTCCAAATGTAAATTATGTCTATACAGTATATAAACTCAAAACTACATTTCAAAACATCATTTGTGATATCCACAACTATAGCACAATCAGGAAGGAAAGAACATTGATATCCCCAACTTGATTCAAGCAATCTATGAGATCTTTCGAGTTTCAAGTAGAAAGGAACCAGCTTCTATAATCACTAACAAGCTTATAAAAAGTCCATGATTCCCACATTTTTTTTTCAAATTATTTACAAAATAGTAAAGATTAAAACAAAAAGTTGCATTAAATTCATCAAGAAGATGCAAAGAAGGAAAGAACCCCTAAGCTAGAAAGAATTCAAAACTACATTTCTGTCACAAACAAGGTACAATATTGTAAAGATTACAAAGATTTAAATGAAGGGAAGCCAAGCTCTAGACAATTTTTCTGCCTATAGCACCAAAAATCAAGCTGAAAAAATAACCCCTAAATTTTATAACTTTATTCAAGCCCACTTAATCTTTAATTTTACCAAAGAAGCCTTTAATTTTCACCTTATACCTAGATAAGCCCTTAGCTTTAAGTAATGTTTTATTTTATATAAGGGCTTATTTGAGTACAAATAAAACGAAAAGGAATTATTTGAGTTCAATGACTGTATAGAAGCTTATATAACTTATAAAGTTCGGGAGCATTTTCAATAGTTGAACCAAAATTTTCAATGAAAGGTGCCAGAAAGCAAGGCTAAGGATTTTACCCCTTCAAGAACACAGTTACATATCGTGAGCTGTTGTAGAAGATGAACCACATCAACACAATGACCATCATATCTTCCATGTTTAGGAACTGACAAATGGGATATGAAAATGATACAAAGACATAAAAACTGTTGTGGTGCACAAATAAGTTAATAGGATCCTCTGCCACTATTCTAAACTCACAGAAAAGGAAGCCAAAGTTTCTTGTAATACTAGTGTCTAAAACGTCATTAAATTAAACATCGGGAAGGGTTAAATTGATGACACAACCGATCAGAAAATACTAGACAATGCAAGACAGCTCCTTGTATAACTATATCAGTATAATCTGGTCACAGGCTTAAACGAAATGACCATGCTTCGATTTTTCTTAGGTAATAGATGAACATAAAAAATACTTTAACCACCTTTACAGTGTGCAAATCCTGAAACAGATTGGATCTCTTTAGGCAAGAGAAACAGAAAAAGGATACTGAAAAGGCAACGCTCCCACCAATCCAACATGTAGAGTCCAAAGGTGACATTGTATAGAAAGATGTTGCGTTGAACCCAGTTCATACCTCTAAACCTATGAATTAGAAAAAAAAAATACAACTTCATGGCGAAAGTCATTACAATGATTAAATACCTTAAAGAAAATGTTGGAACCATCAAATTTATAATTCAAAATTTCCGTCGAAAGCAACTTATTTTTCTCAATATAACGCCATGAAAGCATATATTCTATATCATTATCAGAAAGAAGTGAGAAATCACAATATCTAAACCTTATCGTATTACTTAATTCACTGGTGCTTTTTGAACAAATAAAGCAATTTATCCAGCAAATCATGATTAAAACTATTATCAAACAACTTCTACAAAATTTCAGATTTAATCCACAGCGACGAAGCTTAAGTTATTTGGATCGAATGGAAGTAAAAAATTACACGGAAGAGTTAAATGGATAGAAATTCTGAGGGTAAATTGAAGGAATTCAACGCTTATTTAACTGAGAAATTGCTACTGATCTCTCAAAGAAATAAGCGAAATCTTGAGGTATAAAGCTTACCTCACCGGTGCAGAAGCCGTTGACGGTTCCGGTGAACGGATCGAGGGTGAAGAGATTCTCTGAGATTTGCTACAGCAATTAGTTAAGGGAGAAATATATATAAAAAAAAAAAATTTAACCCACCAATTCTCTCTAACTATATAGTTGAGAAAAAGGGTAATTTACCAAAATAACCCAAAAATTTTGATTATTTACGAAAATGACCCAAGTTAAAAAATATACACCAAAATGATCTGAATTGAACAGTAAAAATTAATATTAGCCATCTAATGGCCGACACCACCTGGCCAATGATTAGTGTCAGACATAAAAATTTGTGTTTTTTTGTGTTGGCTATGCAATAGCCGACACCTATGTATTTTTTTTAAATATAGTATTTTATTGATATACAAAAATACGAAAATTTGAAAAAACAATTTTGGGTGTTGGCCATGCAATGACCGACACCCTTTTTTTGTTAGATAAAAAATTAAATTTTTTGGTGTTGCCCATGCAAGGATCGACACCTCTTTTTTTAAAAAAAATTACATTTTTGGGTGTTGGCCATTTTGAAAAAAAAAATTTCAAATTTTTTTTTGTGTTGGCCACGCAATGACCGACACCTGCTTTTTCAAAAAAAAATTATATTTTTAGGTGTTGACCATTGCATGGCCGACAACCCTTTTTGAGAAAAAAAATTTCAAAATTTTTTGGTGTTGGTCATGCAATGGCTGACACCCCCTTTTTTAGAAAAAAAAATTGCATTTTTGGGTGTTGGCCATTGCATGGTCGACACCTCCTTTTTGAGAAAAAAAATTTCAAAATTTTTTGGTGTTGGTCATGCAATGGCCGACATCCCCTTTTTCAAAAAAAAAAATTACATTTTTGGGTGTTGGCCATTACATGGCCGACACCCCCTTTTTGAGAAAAAAAAATTTCAAAATTTTTTGGTGTTGGTCATGCAATTGTCGACACCTCCTTTTTCAGAAAAAAAAATTGCATTTTTGGGTGTTGGTCATTGCATGGCCGACACTCGCTTTTTGAGTTCAATTTTTTTTCGTGTTAGCCATGCAATGGCCGACACCCCTTTTTTCAGATAAAAAAATTTTAAATTTTTTTGGTGTTGGACATGCAATGATCGACACCCCCTTTTTATTTGGTAAAAAATTAAATTTGTTGGTGTTGACTATGTAATGGCCAACACCAACTTCCCCTCATTCTCTATAAATAGGATTTAGTTTTTTTATTTTGAAGTTGTAAGTAAGAAATATTTCTCTCAAAATAACAAGAAAATGAGAGTGTTTTATTATTTATCATTAGATGAGTATTTTGTTTTAGAGGATAGTTGTGAAGTGTACAATCGAATTTCGGGGTTGAACTATATACTGTCATGTATTGTCGAAGTTGAATTATATACTGTCATGTGAAGCGACAAAGATATGTCTTCAGTGGGTAGACGATTTTCTGCGCCATTGAGGAAAATCTTATATGTATATGATATAATTGCCGCTAAATTTAACTATATGGTATAACCGTAAAGGTTATGCTATCAAAGGTCAGTTGACGGAACTCTGCCATCGAACGACCGACCGAGATGACTTGGCCAGGTATTCAGTCAATATGGACTCGTATTACTTGAGGGTTAGAAGAATTTATTGAAATTGACCAGGTTTTCAGGCAGATGGACATTATCTAACCGAGACGAGTTGCGCAAGTTTAGGGTATTGTAGGTTATTTTGTATTATTGTTCAAAATTTTAAATTTCGTGTATTAATATTAACAATTATTTATAATTGCATTTTATCTGTAAATTTAATTTGTATTGTTGTAATATTCAATAAGATTTATTATTTTATCGTATTAATATAATTTTGATTTATTAAAAATTATTAAATATTTTGTTGTGAAAATGTTAAGGAATAAATATTATCGACAAATTAAAAATATATTAAAAAATATTAATTATAATTAAATTTTCGAAATAAACGAAAATAATCAAAAGAAAAGAACACTAGTATAGTTAATGGTCGAGATCGACTTTTAACTCTAGCACCAGATATATATATAACCGTTAGTACTAAAAATTTGAGTTTTTTGTTCTCATTAACAGTACAACAATTTCTTTGTTATGTTTATTTTTTTATAATCTCAAGTTTTTTCAATATGAGTTTCAACATTTTCTTTGTTTATGTTCATTTTGATGAAAAAATTATCAATACAGACGATGAAGGTTGTGTATTTGAAAGCAGAGAAAAAATCGGAATGAGACTAACAAGTGTGTTTCGTTAGATGAATTGAAACGGAAGATCAGTACAAAGATAGCTACTCGTTGCGGGAAGCAAATGTTGAGACTGTTTTACAAATTTCCGGTTTCATCATATCCGATAAAGTTCTGCGAAATGAAGCTTGTTGATAATGATGATCTAGGGACAATGATTGAAATTTATTACCCATCTGAATTGAAAATCCATGCCCCATTGAGTTGTTTGCGGAGATATTACACCCCGAACCAATTCAAGTCTTAAATCCAGTAAGCTAACGTTCTGGAATAGATATTGATCTTAATGTATGCTGGGAAGATCAATCGGGTTATAGATGGTCCACTCAAGAAAATCCAAACACCGGTGGATGTTTGTATAACATCCAAAACACGTGTCATCGTCTACAATTTCATCCGGAAGTGTTGGTCCCAATAGAAAATGATGAAGAAAATGAAGCTTTGGAATACCCCAATTTGGATGACATCCCCGAAGACTTAGATGAGGAAGGATCGGTGGAGGGTGATGATGTTAACACCCATTTAGGAGGAAATACGAGCCCGAGTATAGTTATTAGGAATAATTCGGGGGGCTTCATGAGCGACGTAGACCTAGATGCGGGTTTAGCTCGTGAGTTTTCGGAATATAGAAACATAGTTCCGGCTCATCTACTCGACGAACAAACCGACGAAGAAGAGTTGTTCGTAGGACAACAATTTGAGAACAAGAAGGACTGCTTAAATGCAATAAAACAATACAACTTAAAGTTAATTATGGATTATAAAGTAACGAAGTCGTCGCAGTCTTTGTACATCGGAGAATGTTTGAAAGCCGAGAGTGGATGTAAGTGGCGTATCCGAGCCGCGTTAATGCAGCGGACTCAACTGTGGACAATAAGAAAAATGGAAGGTCCACACACATGCACCATGGCTCGTATGACGCAAGACCATCGGAAGTTAGATGCAAAGACCATATGCAACTGCATCATGTCTATGGTGAAAGAGTCTCCATTGAATAAGGTATCGGTCTATATTTCGACCATGCAAGCTTGCTTCAATTATAAGGTTTCGTACTGGAAGGCATGGTGGGCGAAGCAAATGGCGATGCGAGAGTTGTATGGTGACTGAGATGCGTCATATAACGAGCTCCAAGGGTGGATAGTCGCGAGGCGAGAGTATGTGTCGGGGACTGTAACTGATTTACAAACACTGCCGTATGAAGGTCCGGACAGGGTGATTGATCCGGGAAAACGACATTTTCACCAATTATTTTGGACGTTTGACCCGTGTGTTAAGGCATTCCCTCACTGCAAACCGATGGTGCAAGTTGATGGAACCTGGCTGTACGATAAATACACGCAAATACTACTGATTGCTGTTGCACAAGAGGGCAACCGAAATGTACTTCCGATCACATTCGTCATAATCGAGAAAGAGTACTTTGAGTCGTGAGAATTTTTCTTAAAAAATCTGAGGAGGCACGTTGTTAGGCAAGACAACATTTGCCTTATATCGGACAGATCGAAGGGACTACTTGCTGCAATAAGGCGATCGGAGGTTTCGTGAAGGTCCGTTTATTGCATCCGGCACATGTCGGCAAACTTTCATAGTGATTATAAAAATAAAGAATGAAAAGCAAAATTCGTGGAAATGGGTAATAATTATTGTTTGTATTTTTTTATTCAATTTAATTTTAAATTTTATCAGTTTGTGAATTATAAAAAATACTTATTCAAAATTCCATATGCATATGCAGCTCATCAATTTGAACCGCGGAGATTCAGACAAAAGTTCGCAAAGCTTGAGGCTAAGATGAAACATTTACCAAATGACAAAAATCTTCGTGGGTGGTTGGGTAGCATCCAGACGTATCAATGGACACAAAGTTACGATGAGGGGGCTCGATATGGCTAGATGACGACCAACCTGGTCGAGTCAGTTAACTCTGTCTTGAGGCGAACACGACATCTACCAATTGCTACTGTTTTCTCGGTAACCTTATATAGGTTGGCCACATTTATGCCTATGATGGGGTAGCTACAAGTGGCGCAGATGAAGGCCGGACACGTGTACGTTGAGGACATTCAAAGGGTCATGGCGACAAACAGTCAGAGAGCTCGAACGATGAATGCAAAAATTTATTCGCGGGAGTTGGAGAGTTTTCGGGTTTCAGAGTACACCGATCGTTGCTCGGGTGTTCCACCGAGGTCATACGCAATTGATCTGGCAAACACGCGATGCGAGTGCTTTAGATTTCAAGCTTTCCGATATCCTTGTGTGCATGTTCATGCAGCTTGTGCGACTGCAAATTTAAATGTCGATCAATTCATAGACGAGGTGTACACGCTGCAATGCACATTGCGTATATGGGAGAATGAATTTCCTGTAATGCCCGATATATCGAACTGGGAAGTTCCACCGTTGCTTTTGAGATGCTACCGGATCATAGTCTCCGTAGAAAGCCTAGAGGTCGACCACCTTCGATGAGGATTCGCTCTGATATGGACATTAAGGAGACGGGGGAACCGAAATTGTGTTGTGTTTGCCGAAGGCCTGGCCATAACCGATCCACTTGCCCACATCGTGTCTATATTTCCGGTCAATCCTCTCATAATGTCGAATTGTTCGACGAAGAATGAATGCATGTCCACTAGTATACACGAAGAATATTTGTGTAAAAATTAATTTGAAAATTAATTTAAGTTGAAATTAATTTGGAAATTAATGAACATGTTTAAATTTAAATAATTTAAACTCATAATTATATAAATTTGAATTTGAAATTCTATTTTAAATTTGAAGTTGAAATTTAAATTACATTTAAAATTAATTTAACATTATTTAAATAAAAAATTATTATTATATTACAATTTATATAAAATATTGTGTTAATTTGATAATACAATATTTATCAAATTTTAATATTTAAAGTACAAATTATTATTATATTACAATTTTTATCAAATAATGTGTTGATTTGACAATACATTATTTATTAATTTTAAATATTTAAATAAAAATTATTATTATTATATTACAATTTATATCAAATATTGTGTTAATTTGACAATACATTATTTATCAAATTTTCAAATTTAAAGTACAAATTATTATTATATTACAATTTTTATCAAATAATGTGTTGATTTGACAATACATTATTTATTAATTTTAAATATTTAAATAAAAATTATTATTATTATATTACAATTTTTATCAAATAATGTGTTGATTTCACAATACATTATTTATTAATTTTAAATATTTAAATAAAAATTATTATTATTATATTACAATTTTATCATATTTTAAATTTATTAACCAAAATAACCTTGGACCACCCAAAAATTACAAAAATGCCATCAATGGTCCCCTATTATAAATAGCATTAGACCACCCAATTTCCACCTCACTTAAACCAATATTCCAGCTCAGCAAAACCAAAATTCCAGCTCACCAACACCTCGAAACCGTCGTTGACCGACTTTGTCCACTATTGACCGAGTTTCGTCCATCATATTATGGATCCCAACGTTATTCTTCGTAGCATGACAAACACCGTGTGGGCACGATTCGAGCAAATCCGAAATTCTATAGGATGGTTAGATCTCGGCATCATTATCCGAGTTATAAGCCCCATAGACTGGCTGAACAATATATCGTAGATGTGGGGTTCGGGATTGCTGCCCGCATTAAAAACATGAATATTAGGGCTGATTTAATAACGGCCTTAATCGAAAGATGACGTCCCGAGACTCACACGTTTCACCTCCCGTGTGGAGAGGCAACAATAACATTAAAAGACGTTGCAATCCAACTCGGGCTATCGGTTGAAGGTGATGCGGTAACGAGTCCGGGGTATACTAGACGATCCTTGTGGCACTTGCTACTGGTTACTTGGCAAGGTGCCCTCAGATACTGAAAATGGAAAATTACCATTTTTAAAGTTTACGTGGCTATACGAAAACTTTAGACATCTCCCGCAAAATTCAACGCAGCTGGATATTATCTATCATGCTCGCGCTTTTCTTTTGCAATTACTAGGCGGTATCCTTATTCCGGATACTAGCCAAAATAGAATAAGCATCATCTACCTCCCATTGTTGGATGATTTCAAGGCAGCATAGAAATTAAATTGGGGCTCGGCAGTGTTGGCGACATTATACCAAGAGCTTTGTCGAGTGACAAATCCCGCAGTTAATGCCATGGGCGGCTGCACATATCTGCTCCGATCATGGATATTATACCGACTGCCTTCCATCGCCAACCTCGAACACATGCCATATTCGATGCCACTAGTTAATAGGTGACTCGATCTCTCGATTTTATATATTTTTTAATTTTATTAATTATTTTTCAATTTTTCAGATGACATTCAGTTTCGGGACTTGGTCGACACGAAAAATGTCTCCATATACGTCGCTGGTTAGACAAACATGGAGGAGATGATGTAAGATATATTTTCGAATTTTTTATAATATTTTTTTTCTATTTTGGAAATGTGTTTTATATTTTCGAATTTTTAAAAAAATAAATATCTGATATTTTTTACAAATATTTTTTTTTACATTTTCGAAATATAAAAAATATATTTCGAAATATTGTTTTACAAAAAAAATCTGATATTTTTTAGATTTTTGATATTTTTGTTAACTAAATTCGTGTTTTTATACTGTGCAATTCGTGTGACAACCTTATCTTTTAGACGAAATTACGCCTTTCATCCCACCATTTGTTTACCAGCATAATTACCAACTGTTCTCGTGTAATGTATCGGTATTCAATTTTTATATGGTGGAATGACACGCTAGGGATCGGGTTTTGCGACAGTTTGGTGGTATACAACATATCCCGAACCCTCCCTTCCAACTTGGTGAGGTCCACCAGCTCGACAAAAAGGGATATGGTAAAAATCGAATAAATTAGGCTCACAATCTTCAAGCATATATTGTGCTTTGGAATGACCAGGCAAATAGGTGTTCATCATTGTATTAGTGTAATGGGGATTATTCCAGTACCCCATATTACAAGCAATGGTATACGGCATACGGGATGCCGGTGCTTGATCCCTGAGAGTATACGCCAAGGAGACATATTCCGGAAGGCAACCGATGGGGTCCGACGAATAACACATATGGACGTCGTGGTTGGATCCCCAGTTCAAATTTCAAGCTCGAGGATGAGCCCAATGACGAGCCCGTGAACGAGCCCGCGGACAAGGCCGATTACGAGCCCGATTACGAGCCTCAGGACTAACCCGAGTACCAACCGGAGCACCAACCCGATCCTCAATATCAAACATCCGGCTCTTCGTCTTTTTTGCTACACGATTATTATCATCGTTCCATTGAGGAGATTTTTGGCGTCGACCCCGACCTTCAACGTACATTTTACTCCGGTTCTTCCTCATATCAACCGGAGATCCATTCGGAAGAATGTACTCTAACAATGGAGGATATTTTTGGCTCGGCACCTCAGGTCACTCAACCTACTCCCGATTATGTTGATAATACATACGATTTTACCACATTTTTACGTACACCAATCGGGACACCCAACGTTGACACCACCGAGGATGAGTCGACGAACACCAATGTAATGCCTCCTGAACAAACTGTACTACGGCCTCGGCCTCGCCGAGCCCGAAGGAAGCTGAACTATTACACACCAGCGCCGGGGACGTTGCCGGGATCTACTCAATTTTGATTTTTTTTTCCGTTTACTTTTTAAATTTAATTTGTAATTTCATTTTTATTTTAAATTTAATTTCTAATTTCATGTATATTTTAATTTTTTTTCTAATTTCCTGTATATTCTAATTATTATTATTTTTAAATTTATATCATCTTTGTCAATAATATTTATTTCCCCACATTTTGACAACATGTTTAATATTTTTATATATAATTCGAAATTATTTTAATACAAGAAAATACAAATATTGTGTTTGAATATTAATAAGCAACAAATTAAATTTACAGATACAATAAATTACAATTATTTATTAATATTAATACACGAAATTTAAAAAATAAATTTACAGATATAACAAAATACAAATATAGATAATGTCCATCTGCTTGAAAACCGAGCTGCAAACATTAGTACCAAGAAACTTGCTCGGGTTGCGGTTAAACATAAAATTTTTCAATTCGTAAGACACAATGCAGTCGGTCTCGGTTACTTGTTAAATGACGGACAAAGTCATCCGACCTTTGACAGCATAACCTTTACGGCCTTACCACAATGCCTCCATAGAGCAACAATATATCTACGTTGGAATAGCTATTCGACAGTATTTTCTGTGATAACAAATTATTCCAACGTAGATAATGTCCATCTGCATTGGGTATCTAGGATAGTCTTTAATGGCGCAGAAAATCGTCTTACCACTGAAGACATATCTTTGCCGCTTCACATGACAGTATATAATTCAACTCCGGCAATACATAACAGTATATAGTTCAACCCCGAAATTCGATTATACACTTCACAACTATCCTCCAAAACAAAACACTCATCTAATGATAAATAATAAAACACTCTCATTTTCACTCATCTAATGATAAATAATAAAACATTCTTATTTTCTTGTTATTTTGAGAGAAATATTTCTTACTTACAACTTCAAATAAAAAAAACTAAACCTTATTTATAGAGAATGAGGGGAAGTTGGTGTCGGCCATTACATGGCCAACACCAAAAAATTTAATTTTTTACCAAATAAAAAGGGGGTGTCGACCATTGCATGACCAACACAAAAAAAATTTGAAAATTTTTTATCCGAGAAAAGGGGGTGTCGACCATTACATGGCCAATACCAAAAAAAATTGAAATTTTTTTATACGCCAACACAAAAAAAATTTGAATTTTTTTTCTCAAAAAAGGGGTGTCGACCATTGCAAGTGCAAAAATTTTTTCAAAAAGGGCGTGTCGGCCATTGCATGGCCAACATCAAAAAATTTAAATTTTTATCTGACAAGCATGGTCGACACCCAAATTTTTTTTTAAATTCTTATATTTTCGTATATCAATAAAATACTGTATTTAAAATAAATACATAGGTGTCGGTCGTTGCATGGCCAACACCAAAAAACAAAAATTTTTATGTCTAACACCAATCATTGGTCAGGTGGTGTCAGCCATTAGATGGCCAATATCAATTTTTACTATTCATTTCAAGTTATTTTGGTGTATATTTTTGAACTTGAGTAATTTTCATAAATAATCAAAATTTTTGAGTTATTTTAATAAATTACCCAGAGAAAAAAGAAAAGCTTTTGAAATGGCTTAACCCACCAATTCTAAATACCTCAGTAAATCAAACCATTCACTCTATTTAAAAAGGTTCTATTCTTATATTTAACCTCTAAACAATACTTTCTTTTCATTTTGGTAACGAAATTTATTTTTTCCATTTTGATACTTAAATTTTAAATCATTACCTGTTTTTTTTCTCAAAAGCTAACTATGTTATAAAAAATTGGCCAATCAAACCATGCTACATCATACAAAACATAACAAGTTGATCAATGATGTGACATGTTGAATGATAATATGATAAATTAATTGATGGCATGATATGTTAGCCAATTTTGATTGAGTGTTGATCTCTATTAATTGACATTGATTTGTCATTAACCCGCATCAAAAGATTATTGATCTGTCAAAAAATTATTAAAATTTATAAAAAAATTATTTAAAATGAAAAAAACTTGTAAAAATATAAAAATATAAAAATTAATTAGAAAATTTAAATTTATTTAAAAATATATTAAATTATTGAGGCTCCAACTTGGTAGTTTAATATTAATTCGTGGCTTAAGTCTTTTTTTTTTTTTTTTTTTTAAATAGATTTAAAGGTTTGACTAATAAAAATATCAACTTAGGGAAAAATAGTATAATTTAAGTACTATTTTTTAGATAATTTTTTAAAGGCTTTAACAATTTTGCCTTTGAACTATACACATTTTTTCCCTTTGGTACTTAATTTTTTTTTCTTATTTTGGTACTTAAACTTTACACCGTTTTTCATTATGGTTCTTAAGATAACAACATTTAAAAAAACTAGCCAATCAAAATGCACCATATCATCGATGGGATGGCATGTTAAATGATGATGTGATACGTTGACCTATGATGTGATAAGTTGATTGAGTATTGATCGGATGTTGATTGGAGTTGATCAATTGATTGATCCACTTTGACAGACCGTTAATCGATAATCATTAAAAATGATTTAAAATTGTAAAAAAATTATTTAAAATGAAAATATGTAAAAAAATATAAAAAATAATAAAACTTATTTAAAAATTATAAATTTTATAATATATATATATATATATTATTTTTTGGTAGATGAAGAGTAGGCAATGCCTAATTGGGCTTTTTTATACAAATAACTCTAAAAATTAATTACAAAAAATGATTTATTTTTTTTATTATACACGTAAATGATTTGAAATTTATAGTAAAATTTGGTGGAATCAAAGAGTTTGGAGCCGCCAACATCCTATATCAGCAAACCTAATAAAAATTTTTTTTTTAATAGAACCATGGAAAATGATATCACTTGTATAAATACAAAAAAAAATACTGTTATTTTAAAAAAATAAAGTGTTAAAAAATAAATATGATGATCAAACTTTAAGTATGGCGCCACCAATTTATGTTAGGTGAGATTTTTTTTTTGTTTCTCTAAAATTTAAATTTAAAAAATAACTTTTTTTATTAGGTGGTACCTTTTAAAATGGCACAACCACTTTGTATCAGGTGAGAATATTTTTTGCTTTTCTAAAATTTAAATTTAAAAAAAATTATTGGGCGGTGAGTTTTAAAATAGCACCATCATATTATGACGAATTTTTTTATGTTTTTAATGTGCTTTTGTATTTTAAGAAAATAATAATTTATTTGGTGGTGTCATATAGGATGACGCTATTAATCTAATTGGTATGATTTTTTTTATAAATGTAATGTTTTTTTTAATTTAAAAATTAAAAAAAATGATATTTTATTTGGTGATGTCATATAAGATGACATCATCAGTCTATTGTGTAGTGTTTTTTTAATTTTAAAATTTTAAAAATGATATTTTATTTTGGTGGAGCCTTAAAAAATGAATCCACCACTTTGATTGTCCTACATATATAGATATTGTTAAGGCTTTTTTGTAGCAGTTGAATTGGATAAGAATAAAAGAGAGAAATTGTTGTGTTTAGTAGGAGAGCTCAAAAATTTTGGTGAAGATGAATAACTCGGTTTTTTGGTGTATATTCTTTTTTATGGTGAAATTATAGAAGGTGATATTGGTTGTGCATTTCAAGGTTGACAAAGAGTAGGGTTGCGATTCAATAAAATTGTGACGTTGGAAGAAATGAAAAGGAAGATCAATGTGAAAATAACTATTCGTTGTGGAAGGGCGATATCCAGATTATTTTACAAGTTTTCAATCTTTACAGATCCATTGAAATTTTGTGAGATGTAACTATTAGATGATGATGACTTGGGCACTATGATGGAAATATGGTGGTCGACTGGAAGCAATCATTTCTTAATACAATCAGGCTCTTCTGTAAACTCTATACTGATAATTTATTTTGCATGTATGCTATTTATATTGATCTTATATTTGTAAACACCCGATTTTTTCCGAACCTAGTTGGAGGCCCATTTGTTCTCTCTTAGGTTCATTGGAAATCCATTCGATTTTGGGTCAAATAGATGTTTTATTTTTCTTTCATTTTTGGGCTTGTATGGGCCCAAATTATCATCATCATCATCATTATTATTATTATTATTAATAGGGTTTCATAAACCATAACTCTCTTTTGCCTCATATCACAAACATTTAAAAAACACTAAGTTATTAATCAAAAGATCAAATTAAACATGATAAAAAAATTACAAATAAACAATATTAATGAACAATATATATGCATGAAATGAATAAAAAGGAAGAGACTTTTTTATATTCTGATTTTTTACAAAAAAAAAAGGTAAGAAAAAAACAACAAGAAGCATGTTATTTTCTTCTTCTCTTCTTTTTTTTTTTTTTTTACCATGGACATATCATTAAGCATGGGATTTGGGCTCCGATGAAGAGGACTGTATCGGACCATCGGTCCTTCGCTCCTAGGAGCCCCAAAAATCCCATTTTCTTTTCCTTTTCATTTGTTAAAATAACTTTTTTTTAAAAAGAAAAATAGCTTGATTTTGAGAAATGTTTTGGTTTTTTTAAAACAATTTCGAAATAAAAGTTTTGATTTTTAAGTAAAATAATGATTTTCTTTAAAAAAGAAAAAGTTTAGATTTTTAAAAATAAAAAGTTGTTTTTTAGAAAAAGTTTAAAATTTTAAACAAAGTTTTGATTTTTTTTAATTATTTCGAAATAAAAATTTGGATTTTTAAGTAAAATAGTAATTTTCTTTAAAAAAGAAAAAAATTTATATTTTCAAAAATAAAAATCTGATTTTTAGTTATTTGAAAAAAAAAAGTTTAAATTTTAAATAAAATTTTGATTTTTTTTAACTATTTCAAAATAAAAGTTTAGATTTTTAAGTAAAGTAGTGATTTTCAATAAAAAAAAGTTTAGATTTTTAAAAAATAAAAATCTATTTTTTTAGTGATTTTAAAGAAAAGTTTAAATTTTTAAACAAAATTTTGATTTTTTTAAACTATTTCGAAATAGAAATTTTGATTTTGAAGTAGTGATTTTGTTTTAATCAAAAGAAAACTTTTGTTTTTTTTAAAAAAAAAAAAGAAGAAAGAGAAATTTTCGACTATCATATATGGTGGCTCTACCACAGGAGTCGGAGAATCGTTGGGCTCTCCGATGGTGGAGCCATAACCAACATTGAAGGAGGAAAATAAAAAGGAAGAGTTTTTTTTTTTAAATGTGGTTGAAAATGAGAGGAAAAAAATTAGATTTTCCCTATTTATAAGTGTCAAAATAGGTATTTTATTCTCACCCCCTAAACTTTTTAAATTTATGAAAAATACCTCGTTTTTTGTAATGATACCCTCACTCTCTGGCATATTTATACTCTTACACTTTTTGTTTAATAAAACCTTTGATTTAATCCAAAATTTCAAAATTAAAAGCAAATTAATTGTTACATCAGTCTTTTGCCCTCCACATTATTTATTTTTTAATCCCAAAATCAAGCTATGTCATGTTGTTTTCATTTTAATAATTTATTTATACTTATATTTTCTTTTTATTTGCATTTATGCTTTATATATTTAATGTCAATTATGCATTTTAGTTTAATGTTTTATATTTATTCACACTTACATAATTTTTATTTATTCTTGTTTCATATTTGTTTACTTTAATGTCTATTTATATTTATGTTTTTTTTTTACATTTGAATTTAGGTTAGTTTTTAAGAGCTTATCTACCATTTACCCTCGAAAAATTATAAATAATATGTAGGATATTTTTTTTTATTAGGATTTTAAACTAATTTTAAATATCATATAGGATAATTAATATATAACTTTAGGACTTTGTTTAAGATTAAAACTAAGGATTTTTGTTGGTGAATTGTAAATCATGAGTAGGCCTTTGTAAGTATTTTATTTTAAATACTCTTTAAGATAGCTAATAAATGTTATCTAAGATATATTATTTTAGAATTTTGACAAATTTAAAATTTAGGTCAAGAATTTTAAAGTAAGATAAATCATAAACCTAACATATGATACTTTCGTAAGATCTTGATAGGTTCAACGTTATTAATTAAATCTTTTAAAATAATAATAATGATAAAAGATTGAATAAGTTGAAGATAACTTTTAATATTTCTCTTAATTCATTAGTAAATTTTTTAAGTTTTTTTAGGGATTCTAAAATAGAATTAATTTTAAGAATTAAAGGTATTTTACTAGAATTATTTAGGTATCATTTAGGGTTCTTATTAGGAGTAAAAATCTCTAATTTAAGTTTTAAATTAGATAAGTTTAATGAACACGTATTAGTCAAGTTACAAGTAAATTGAAGGCATTTTTTAGAGTTTTTATCTAAGATTTACATAAGATTTTAGCCTAAATTAAGATATTAATATGCTTAAAAAAATTTGGCTCCCAAAACCCCGTAAGACTGTCCCCGGATAGGCGTTGTGTGGGTGCTATAACCTTCCTCACACGTAACTGTACTCTCGAACCCGTAATTTGGTGATGAGATCAAGTCTAGACTTTTAGGATTTTTCGTAGTATTAATTCTAGACTTTTAGACGATAGGTGGCTAACCAATCTAGCCCAAATTGGTTAGTGGCGACTTTACATTAATTTAGGCCGTTCATGTCTAGCTTTGCTTACTAGGCCCTCATACTTTTATGTAGGCAACGTTATGACAATATTGTCTATGGAAGCCATGAGGAACTAACATTTTTGTAGAGGGATTAACAAGTGAAGGTATGATATGTTAACTATATTGTAGGGTTTCTCAACGGATCAATTGTTTGGGAAAGGAAGAACGTGAAACAAACCTTAGGCCTGATAACCTCGAGAAGTCATTAAGGTGGGAATTAACCTAAAATTAGTATGACCCATCCGTGAACACCTTCACCCCAAGCTAGTCTGGACTGTGAGGTCAAAAGATAAGTAGTCTTTGCTGACTCGTTATGTCAATACAAGATTGGAAGATCCTGCTGGGGTAGTGACTAATTGATTGATGAGGAACTCGAAGTGACAGTTGGTGGGGATTATCGAAGTGAGCTAATAACCCATATCAGATTTGATTTATCTTATTCTTTGATCTCTTTAATTTTATCTATTTATTTTATTTTTAGTTCTTTAATTATAAAAACCCAAAAACCGTTTATTTATGTTTATTCGTAATATAGTTTATTTAAAGTACTAATTAGATCTATTGACGTTTAGGTTAGAGTTAGTTTAGTACTAGCTTCCCTTGGGTACGATTCTCGGAATACTTATGAAGTGTTTAGTTGTAAACAAACTATATTACAACATAACCCGTATACTTGCAGACACCGCCTCAAATTCCATATATTTTGTAGCAGTATTCACACTTTGGACGTTAGTATGTCTGGAGGCGGTCAAGTTGTTGGCGCCGTTTCCGAGGAGGCAACACTAATAAATTGATTTTAATTTTTACGTTTTAATAGAATAATTGGGAAATTTTAAAGTTATAGATACAACTTTATTTTATTCGATTTTTTTAATTTACATTTACTAACTTCTTCCTTCTTTGTTTTTCGTATATGCCTCAGAGGAGAGTAATACCTTCTTAGTCAGTCTCTGATCTATAGAGATTTATCTTACAAAATTATTCAAATATGGATAAAAACTAATTACATGTGGTTTAATGATAATATGGTATTGGATGATGAAGTATATGAAGAATGGGAGATCATGAAAAATAAAAATTGTTCATGATTGAGATAAGCTAACGAGGGAACGAAGCCTTAACACACTAGTGGAGTGATGAACAAAATGTTGATATTGTCAAACATCCATAAGAATTCATTGGTAATTCGTATGAGGCACTTGAAGAAGATCATGACATGCCTAAATATTTAAACGAGCCTCCTTGTGATTCGTATAGAACACCTTCATGTGAAACCACCAAGACGGCCAACTCTGAGGTATTATCAAACATGTCAGATATGATGGCGCAAATGATTAAAATGATGCAAGAAATATCCGAAATGCTGCCTTCCAAGAAAGAGGACATGTCTGATTCTCACAACTTGGATCAAGAGAACCCTTATATTATTGATGATCATGATGAAAATTATGGTGAGAATCAACCTGAACTTGTAACTGAAGACCATAAGGAAGAGTTTAACATAGTTGAAGTAGTCTCTGATCTAACTGACATAGCAACAGATCTAACCGTAAAGGTAGAAGTGACAGATGAACTAACCACTAATATGGAGCTTAAATCAATAGTGAATGAAAGTGTAGAAGAGTCAATACACTTTTTGGCTATAGTAGAGAAGGTGTCAACCGAAGAAGTCAGTGAGTTTGATTTATTCTTGTTCGACAACGCTAGCAAGGCTCGAGCAACCAAAACTTCATACGTCATGGAAGGGAGGAAGCTTTAGGGATGACTCGGATTTGGCACTAAATAGCTTGTGATGTGGATGTCGTGCCAGTCGAAAATAAGGCGACATCATTGGAATCAATCGAAGGGGTTGGTGGTGAGAACTGGTTGGAAGTTCTTCTATGGTGGCGACACGGGTCATCCCGATTTTTAAAGAACTTCTATTTCCCGCTTTAAATTTTATTTTTATTTTTTCTATTTTCATTTTTAGTAATCTTAGTTGTGTTTTTCACAACAGATGTAAATACCATGGGGTGACAGAATCGTAAAAAAAAAAATCGAAGAAGTCGAAAACTAGGTATGATGTCGCGATGTCGCACCCTAATGTCGTGGCATCTTTGACAAAATGCACCTGGAAGCATTGAAGGCCTAAGTTAATCTGAATATTTTTAGACATTCTATCATCCATTGTCGACACTTCTTATTCTTCTTATTCTTCTTGTATTTATTTGTACTTTACATTATATGCCATATTCTTTTCGTAGAAATTCTTTTAAGTACTATTCTCTCCGCTTGGAGCACACAAATTCCAAGATTATCATAACAAAAAGGACTCAACCTACTCAGGGAAGTTTTCTTGTTTGCACTTTAATTGTTTTCCATTAAGGGTAATGTATGTTCTAAGGTGTGGGGGAAGTACATAGGATTAGTTTGTGCTTTATTTATTTGTTTAGTTATTTTGTTTAGTTAATTAATTATTAACCGAAAAAGAAAAAAATGTGTTATTATTATTGTTGCATGGTTCTTGAATCATATTAACACTGTGAATTGTGGTTAAAAATAATGAAGAATGTAATGATTTTTTGTCAAAATGAATTTTTTTTATAGATATAAGATGATTTGATTATTTTTAAGGGAAATGGATTAGGTTACCTAGTTAAATTGCATAATAGATTAGAAGTGCTTAAGTAAGAATGTTTGATGATGTCATATGAGATATAAGTATTATAGATAGTAGTAGAGACATGAATGTTTGAATTGATTATTATTTGTTTGGTTTAAATTGAAGCATGAAAGAAGTGGTGTATAGTGGGATGCTTAAGGATTATCCAATTCATTGTTTGAATAGCCAGTTCTCAAATGGTCATACCTTAGGGATAACTCCTTTTTGATGAACCAACAAAATTGAAATCCAAAGACTAAACATAGAACTTGAACTCTTTCTTATCCTTGGTTCTTTAATACATTACGAAATAGATGTCAAGCCATAGATATTGAAGGTTTAGGTAGATACATTACGATGGTTTCAAAAGAAAAAAAAGAGAGGAAACAATGTGACACGGTGATTATAAGTCAGACAAAAATATGCAAAAAAATATATCCCAAAAAAAGTCAAAAGTAAGAACGAGAAGAAAAAATAAAAGAACAAAAACAAAAGTATTGTGACTGAAAAAAGAGTAAAAAGTCAAGTGACAAAACCAAAAGTCACAAAAGTGAGAGAAAATTCAATCATCGGTGCATCAAAACTCATTAAGCCGACCGTAGTTGCTTGTATTATATTGCACCTTCCTACATGAAGAGATAAGGTAGGGGATAGAAGGAGACAAAAAAAGGTGAGCTTGGATGGGACATTAAGGGGGAAGAGAGAGAACAATGTCATGTGCCTAACTATTTTTAGTGTATGAACCATTTTGAGCCATATCATTCTTTGAACTCATATCGTCCTAAACCTCAGAACGTTATAAGCCTAGAAGACCATTGTGAGTTAAGCGCTCTTTGTGCATAATCTTCCAGAATTGCTAACAATTTTATTTAATAAATATTTTTTTATTCACATGATTGTGTCTGCTATATATCTGTTTGATTTATGTTAATGGTGATATTGTTAAACATTTGGTCACGGGAATTATTTCTAATTTGTTCGTAATGTAACTTTGTAAACTAAAAAAATTCAAGGTATCGAACCATCAAGATTAAGTTACATGTGTGATAAGAATTATTATACCTTTAATATTTGGCAATCATGTTCTTAGTAGAAATAAAATTCAAGGGACGTCTTCTTATTGCATGATTATGTGTCTAGACTTGATTTGCTTGAGGACAAGCAAAAGATTAAGTGGGGGCGTGTTTAGGTGTGAGATTCATTTGTACATTCATCTTCACTAACCTAGCTTGTTTAAAGAAAGAATCCAAGTAAATTTTTTTATTTTGATTTTGCTTTTTTTGCTTATTTATTTATTTATTTATTTTATGTTTTGTCATTTGGTTTACTTTTATTTGCATTTAAATATTTTCTTTTCGTTTTCATACCGTCTTTTTTGTTTATTTTAATTATATGTTTATATTGTTTGAGGACAAGCAATGACTTAAGTGTGAGGAAGATTGATCTGCCGTAATTTGACCTAACAGATTAAACTAGTTTTCATACTTTAGGAGCTTGAAATTAAGTATTATTGTTGGATTTTACTTAATGTAGAGGCCTAATTTTGATCGGCTCAATGATAAAATAAACCAGAATAAAAAATAAAACAAAACAAAAGTTCATTTTTATTTTCAATGTCCAAATTAAAAAAAAACCCAAAAAAACACCTAAACCTTAACCCATAACCCAATACAACCCCAAACTCAAAACTCACCTAAACCTAAGCCCATTAAGCCCAAAACATTAACTTAAAAAAGAAACCCTAACACATTAGCCACGTGACCTTTTGGACTCCTATCACTGAAATGGCAAAGAATGCATCCCCATCATCATCGTTGACTTGAGAAGCTTGCTACTCCGATGATACCTGCAAAAAGAAGAAGCACAGAGATAGAAATAAAAAGAAAGAGAAAAATAAATTGTAAAAACGGCTATAAAAGCATCATGTTCGGATTTGTAATTTCTTACAAATAAATAAATAGAAAACAAAAAAAGAGTAGCAATCAATTCAAAATATTTTGCAAGGTATTTTGTTTTAATATTTTTCTATATTTCAAAAGCATAACATATAAAAAAATAAAATAAAAAGTGGGGAAGGCTTATCTTAATGCCGATCCAACACCGTTGTCGTCGTCAATAACCGAGGCCACCACCCTGAGGATGGGTGGTTCGCTTTTTCGATGAAAACCCTTTCGAACAATTCATGTTTGCACATAAGGCTATTTCGAAAAACACAAGAAAAAAAACAACGAATCTATTTAAAAAAAAAAACTAAAGATCTAGCCTCGTTTTGATTTTTTTTTTTGAGTTTTGATGTTAGATCTGAGTATTAAAATCCCAGATCTAAGTTTATAAAAAAAGGAATAAAAAAGGTGCCTTTTCGACTTCCCGACCACCGTAGGCGACGGTCTTCGTCATCGATGATCGGTGGTCAAGGCGATCGGAGATCAAACCCTTGGGGTCGGACTTGGAAGGAGCTTGAGAGAAAAAGGGAAGCAAGAGAGGTTATTTTTTAAATGGGGAGTGAAATGATTTTTTTTGAAATTTTGTATGCTTTTATAGCCTCCCAAAACGATGTCGTTTTGAGCATGGCTTAAACGGCATCGTTTCACCCTTAACCCGGATTCGACCTGAATCCACTCCTAGAATCCACGTGTTTATGCTAAATGGGTAATTTATCTCTGCGGTCCTTTCACATTTTCCCTCTTTATCAATTTCGTCCTTTTTCCCATTTTGTATTTATTTTAAATATGCCCCTAAATTTTTATTTCATTTTCAAATTAGTCCTTTGACTTTGGGTGCATATGAGGCTGACACGTGTATAAGTTTGGGAAAATTGCCCATAAGGCCCTTGATCTTTTTGAATATTCGACATTGACTCCGTTGTTTTTCTGTTTGTTTATTTTTGCTTAAAATTTTATTTTATTTTTAATTTAGTCCTCCCAATGATTTTATTTTTTAAATTGACCCTCTATTCTATTTTAATTTCTAATTTAATCCCTCCACATTTTTATTGTTTTAAATTTCCCCCTTTAATCTATTTTATTTTTAATTAAATCCCTTTTCATTTGTTTTTATTATTATATTTATTATTATATTTAATATACATGTATTATTTTTATGATTATTTTTATTTATTTGTTTTTCATTTTATGACCTTTCAATTTTTTGTCATTTTATTTATTTTTTTGCTTTATTTAACCTCTAACTTAATTATTGTTTTTTTTTTTTTATATTTGTGTATTATATTTGTTATTGCATCGCTAATTAGTGCTCCACATATTATTGCTTTTTTATTGTTATTACTTATCTTCTCTATTTGTTGTATATTGTATTAAGTTGTGCTCATTTAATTATTTCATGTATGCATGTTTTATTTAGACATTATCAAATTAAATTATGTCCATCATCGTTCATTCTTTGTAAAAATGTTTTAACAAAATAAATTGTATATATATTTTAAAATACATAAATTGATTTAAAGAAAAAAGGACAATGTTATTTTATTTAGGGAATTCGAGAAATTATGCTCAAACGTATTGGGTATGATTTTTTCTTTGAACCTAAATAATCGAGTATCCTATTTAAAATATATAAATGTTCGATGTTCTTTTATGTAGGTAATTCAAGAAATTGTACTCAAACATACTGGGTATGATTTTTTTCCTTTGAATCTAAATAATCGAGTATCCTATTTAAATCAATAAAAGTTCTTTATTTTCAAATATTCGAAAATGTTGTGCCCTAACTTACTGGACATGATTTTTCTCGATTCATTCAAAATAAATGAGCTTCTTCCACAAAATCTAATTTTTTTAATGACAATAAAACATCTCATTCGTGTATTTATGGATCACATTTTAAATTTTATTCGAGTTCTCTAAATTTCAACAATTAAGACATTAAATAATCGACTAGGTGCCAATTTTGGGCGTCACACGTAATCGACTCCCGAACCTATTTTCTAAATTTCGAAGACCAAAACGTTTGTTCAAATGAATCTAAAATATTTTAAGATGATCCAATCACACCAAGTAAAAAAGATTGGTGGCGACTTCATTTTCGGTTTTAAAATAAAAGTTGGGACTTTTTTCAAAAAAATGGTTTCGACACTTAAGATTTAGTAGTTTTTGATAAGGTCAATAAAATATGTCAAAAGTGCAAAAAACGAGTTTTTTATTGACCTCAGGGCCAAATGAGGCCTAAAGTTTGGCTAATGTACCTCGTGAGTTTGTAGGAAACCATTAGAAGGCATACCATATCAAGACTAATCATTATGTCACGACACGGGACAATAGATGTTGCAACATAGGGACCAAAACTAAGAAATACTATAACTTCTTGCTATGTCACCACATGGAATATCATGGAATATGGGTGTCACGACAAACCCCTGAAGACGTTCATGGAAGAGTACACTGACTACTATGTCGTGACATAGGACCTGTTGTGTGACGGCGTCGGCCTCTAGATGCCGAATTACACCGAATAAGGGGCGTTTTAGTCTTCACAATGCAACTTTAAGCCCGAAAATGATAGCTGACTTAGGGCTAAGGACGATGACCATCAGAATACTATAAATAGGCCCATTTGGCACTCGTTTTAGACACCATTCACTTAACCTAAAATTAGTCTTTTAAATTTAGTTTAGTTTTCTTTCTTTCTTAGGTTTTTAGAATTTATTTTCAGTTGTACTTTGTTTTCAAGAGATCTAATTTGTGGAGATCATCAAACTTTATGGATTCACAATCAATTCTTAATACAATCAGGCTCTTTCGTAAACTCTATACTGGCAATTTATTTTGCATGTTTGCTCTTTATATTGATCTTATATTGTTTATGGAAGCCATGAGGAACTAGTCCCTTTATGGAGGGATTAGCAAGTGGAGGTATGATCTGTTAACTGTTTTGTAGGGTTACTCAATGGATCAACTGTTTGGGAAAAGAAGAACGTGAAGCAATCCCTAGGCCTGACAATCTCGAGAAGTCATCAAGGTGGGAATTAACCCAAAATTGGTATGACCCTTTTCGTGAAGACCTTCCCTCCACCAGTTTGGACTGTGAGGTCAGAAGATAAGTAGTCCTTGTTGACTCGTTATGTCAATGAAAGATCGGAAGATCCTACTAGGGTAGTAACTAGTTGATTGATGAGGAACCCGAAGTGACAGTTGATGGGGATTACCTAAGCGAGCTAATCATCCATATCAGATTTGATTTATCCTATTCTTTAATCTCTTGAATTTTATCTATTTATGTTATTTTTAGTTCTTTAATTATAAAAATCCAAAAACTCTTTATTTATGTTTATTCATAATATAGTTTATTTAAAGTACTAATTAGATCGTTTAGGTTAGAGTTAGTTTAGTACTAGCTTCCCTTGGGTACGATCCTCGGAATACTTATGAAGTATTTCATTGTAAACAAACTATATTACAACCTGACCTGTATATTTGTGAACATCGCCTCAAATTCCATATATTTTGTAGCAATATTCACACTCTGGATGTTAGTATGTCCGGAGTCAGTCACAAGTTGAAAATGGTACTTTGCATGTTTATCGAGAAGCTATGGTCCGACTTGAGGAGCTTTTGACATTTAAGGAACCACTTCAACAAGTTGTTGTGAGATGAAGGCACTAAAGTCTCTCCCAAACAAAGGTAAAAATGTTGAATTGTCACTTACTAGGCTAAACTTTTGTCATTTATCGTGCTGACACCTACTTTAGAGCTGAAACCACTTCCTGAGCACCTTAAATACATCTTTTTGGGAGAAAAAAGGCACTCTACTAGTTATAATATCGAGCAAGCTCACAACGATAGAGGAAAAAAATATAATGCATGTTCTAATGGACTACAAAGAGGTGATTGGTTGGACCATAGCCGACATAAAAGGCTTTGAGCCCTTTTACTTGCATGCACAAAATCTCTTTATAAGAAAATGTGAGGTCAAGGCAAGATGCCCAAAGACACTTAAATTTGTCTATGATGGATGTAGTAAAGAAGGAGATTCTAACGCTATTGGACGCAGGTATGATCTACACTATGTCTGGTAATAATTGGGTAAGTCTAGTGCAAGATGTACCAAAGAAAATTGGAGTAACAGTGGTAAAAAATTCTGATGGTGAGATGGTGCCTACCTAAGTTGAAAACAGGTGGCAGATGTGCATTGATTACAGAAAGTTGAACTCTTTACTTGAAAATTTCAATTTTCACTTCCTTTTATTGATCAAATGCTCGAGAGTTTAGTTGGTAAAACTCACTATTGTTGTGTTAATGGTTATTCAAGTTTTTACCAAATTTCAGTTGCACCGAAGGACTAGGAAAATACGACATTCACTTGTCCCTTTGACACGTTCGCCTATTGATGAATGTCATTTGGTCTATGTAACGATCCGACTACATTCCAAAGATGTGTGGTGTCATATTTTCCGACTATGTCGAGAAAATAATTGAGATATTCATGAATGACTTCACTATTTAGGATAACTCTTTTAGTGAATGTCTTTCCAATCTTACAAAAGTGTTGCAAATGTGTATAGAATCTAACCTTTTTTAAACTATGAAACTATCTTTTTAAGGTTAATTGAGATTTGATCCAAGGCCTTTTAATTTCTTTTGACGGTATTGAGGTTAATATGGCCAAGATTGATGTTATTAACTCATTATCGTACCCCACATCTATGAGGAAGATTAGTTCCTTTCTTGGCCATGTAGGTTTTTACAGATACTTCATTAAGGATTTCTCTAAGATCTCACAACCTCTCCTTTAGCTTTTGCAAATTCATGTAGGATTTGAGTTTGATTGTGTGCAAGTGTGCATTCGATACATTAAATAGAAGTTAGTCACTACACCCATAGTGCAACTAGCAACCACCAAGTTGGGACTAGCCATTCAAAATCATGTTAGACTCAAGTAACCATAGCTAGGAGCTGTCCTTGGTAAAAAATTGAAGCTTATAAAAGAATCCAAACACTATAATAGAACATTTCACTCTTCTCTCTTGCCCTCTTCTTTCTTAATTTTTTCTCTTTTTTCATAATTATCGAAAAAATCTTGTAGATAGATCGTTGATGATAGAAGTTTTTACGATTCTCAAGAATGAGAGCAATGTTACAAGTCTAGATTTTGTTTCTTGAAAGCTCGAGAAGCAACAATCGATCTAATAGAGGAATACTAATCTTGCATTGAGATGTATTTTGCTAGGGCTTTTAAAGCTTTGAGAAAAAATTAAGGCATAATGACAAAATTAGCCATTAATGTTTGAGTGTTTGGTCACTTTGGCCCTTAAGGTTTTTTTTTTGGTCTCACTTTCATACATAATATTCTTGCTAACGTGGCCATTAGTTGACTAACGGTCAACATTAATCGCTGATGTGGCAATCCAAATGTATTTAAATGCTGACGTGGCACTATTTTGTCTTATATGCCACGTCAGCAAATGATTTTAAAATTATTAAGATTATTTTTTAAGAATATAAAATTATTAAAATTATTATGTTTGAAATAATAAATTTATTAAATAATTTTGATTTTTAATTTCCAGATTTTCTTCCCCTATCTTCCTCATTGTTTCTTCCCCATCTTCTTCCCCCATCTTTTCCCCATCATGTTCTTTGATGATTTGAAACCCTAATTTGAAACTTTGGTCCCTTACAAGTTGTGAATATGCAGGTACAACTTGACATAGTTGAAATATGGGTTCATAATAAATCTTTTTATGTTCTTTATCATCCTTTTTTGTCTCCTTTCAACAATTTTTCATGGTCGCACCCATTGTTCCTTCCTTAAAATATTTTAATCACCAAATCAAACAACTACAACCCATTTTCTAGAAATCTGAGTTTTTGAAATATGAAAATAATTTCCCCATTATTCCCCATTTTCATGTCATCAAGCTACCATTTTTCCCAAAATGGTGAAACAGAGGAAGAAGAACAGGAAGATGAGATTGAGTTAAGTTTATGATATTTATTAAAATTATTTTAAAATCATCAGCATCATCTCCATTGTTTCTTTACTTCATCATCCTTCTTCTCAATTTTTTCCTTTTTCCCAGCAAATAACTGAATGATATATATATCAGTCAAACGATTCTACAGAGTTTAGACTAATATCTCTTTTTTCCCAAACTAGAAATTACTTTATTCTATGAAGAAATTAAAAAAAATGAATGAGTTTATAGAAGAAAACTCAAACATAACTTCACATTCTAAACCAAGCAAATCAACAAAATCTAAGACATATAAAAGAAAACCCAAACGATGAAATCGAGAAACTGAGACGAATTAATTTCTAGGTATGATTTTAAAATTATTTGGAAATAAAAATTTACAACTCAAAGAGAGAGCAAGAACTCAAAAAAATAAATCTACAAGAATTTAGAAAACCCTAAAAATAGTATGGATCCAATGAGCAATAGGGGCATCTCTGTTGTAGCCTTGGTAACGGCACTGCTATTGCTTCCTTTGGCTCCTCAACTTGCTCTCACCATCACCAGAAGCCTTCTTAGCCTTTCATCAGTAGGTTTAAGGTTTTTAAAAAGCTCAAGAATCAAACTTTGAATACAATATTCAAACTCAGAAATAAGTTTTGAAATACTCAGAAGAAAAAACATGAAAAAAAAATTAACTGATTCAAAAGAAATTTTGAATGGGATTATGTTGGATGATGAGGAAGAAGAAAAAATTACAAAGAACAAAAGAAAGAGGGGGACGGGAAAAATATGGATATATTTGTTTTGATTAATTGATTCAAAAGTTAGGTTTCAGTTTTTTGTTAGTGTTTAATTTGTTTTAAAATTTTTAATTGTGTTAATTGTGGTTCCCAAAAAAATTTTAAATGTTTTTTTTTTTAATTTTAATTAATTTTTAAGTTTAAATTCATTTGTTGACGTGACATTATTTTGTCTTATATGTTACGTCAGCATCTATATATATGTGACACCTAGGTGTAAATTTTTTTTTACACGTCAGTGTCGTTAGTCAACTAACGGTCACGTCAGCAAGACTGTTAAAAAATGACAAATTTAACCAAAAAAAACAAAGATTATGTATGAAAGTGAGTTAAAAAAAACCTTAAGGGCCAAAGTAACAAAACACCTAAACATTAGGGGCTAATTTTGTCATTATGCCAAAAAAATAAAACAAAAGAAAATTTGAAAAGCAATTTCTAAGTAAAAGTTGTTGATGTGTTTGAAGGTGTGGTGAAAAAAATGGAATTTAATTTGAAAATTTTAAGATTTCTTATATAATAAAAATTTTCAAGAAATGTTATATTTGTTATGAATATCTTATTAAGTGGATGTCCATCAAGATCAAGATAAGTTTAGATAAAGTTTAAATTCTAGTTGTCATTAGAATTAGAGTTCTATTCTATTTATACTTTCTATGTCTATAAATATAGACCTTGGAGAAGCATTGTAAGTGACTTCTATTGATCAATAAAATACGCTCTCTTTTGGTCTCTCATTCTCTTTGTTATTTACTCTCTGTGTCTTTATTTTATAACACGTTATCAGTAGGATTCTCATTTAATTATCAGTGCTCATGATAATAGTCAAGGTGATAACGATGATGTTAAAGATCTTCAGGTATAGTTCACTATGATTTATTTATTATATCATGTTTATTATAACTTGGGACAAATCATGACAACATAAATAGATGGATTTTGATTTGAAATCCACGAATGTTTGCGATGGTGATTATAGAATAAATAATCTAACGGGACATTTATAAGTTCATCTTACTAAATTTGTTACATTCCCAAAAGTAAATGTAAACGTAAAGAAAATGAAAGATATGATCATAGACCACTAAAAGTGGGAACATAGTGATGAATAAGAGAACAATGAGAGTTCTCAAAAAACTCTTCAAAGGGTAAAAATAACTTATGTTATCAATGTGATATGAAAGGTTTTTGGCTACATATGTGGGTATACCCAAATATTTTGTTTTTTTTTAATATTCTTTAAGGAATGATATTAGAATGTAGTAATGAATATTTATTTTATTTGGTACTGAAATAAACCAATATTATTCCAATATTTGGTGTACAAAATTAGTCAAAAGCTCTAGAAAAGCTAATATATTAATATCTTGTGATGGTTAATCCATTGGTTTTAAAACTTATTCATAATGGATCTCATATTGAGATTGAGAATGAGGAAAAGATTATATTTCATATGAATCAAAAGAGTATTATGTTATTGATTTATATTGAATTGATTGTGATTATCTTTATGTTATTATTTTGTTATTATCTCCATTAAGGGGTTGAAGTTAAAATATTTGACTGTGAAAGATTTACTTAAATTGTAGAAAAAAAATATGAGCAATAGAATATGATAATTCTATCTAAAGCTCGTTATGGTTGGATGCACCTGAAGAATTTTGGACATGTGAATATTTTGCCATATTCCTTGAAGCGAATATTGCATATAATTATTTGAAAATTATATTATATGACTTAATGTCATTATAAACTTCACATTGATTTAGACATTTCCAGTAATAAATGTCAAAATAGTACTTATATGTGGATACAAAGTGAAAAGAATGATAGTAAAATTATCAATTTGCTACAATTTAGTTCAAATTGAAACACATCTTAAAGTAAACCAAAAGTTTACTGGTACAAATATATTTACTACTTGGCATGACCAGTTAGACTATCCTGAATCATATATGATGCGAAAATTAATTGAGAATTCATATAGACATTCATTAAAAAACTAGAAGATTCTTTAATTTAAAGAATTCTCATTTGTTAGTTGTTCTCAATGAAAATTGGTTGTTAAAAACTCACTAGCTAAAGTTGAGATTTAATGTCTTGCATTTCTGAAATGAATATGAGCCCATTAATCCACCATATGGATGGTTTTGATATTATATGATTTTGGTAGATGCATCTACAAAATAAACACATATGTTATCATCTTGCAACCTGTCGTTTGCAAGATTGTTTGAATAATTAATTTCAGATCATACAATTAAGACAATTCATCTTGCTAATATTAATGAGTTTATATCTCAATTTTTTATTAATTGAGTTTGAAAAACTTTGGTAAAAGTTTTTTATTTATGCGCATAATGGTTTACAAAAATTATTGATTAAATGCTTCTGATTATTACTTATGAGAACTGAACTTTCTCTTTCAACATGGGATTATGATGATTTACGTATTGTACGCATCAAGCCAATAAGTTTTAAATACTCTCTATTGCAATTGATTTTAGGTCAAAAGCTAAATATTTCTCATCTTTAAATTTTTGTATGTGTGTATATGTTCTGTTGAAGCCTAATTTGTCCGGACCCAAACTAAACCCATTTTTAAATTTATTTTAAATTTAAATTTATTTTAAGTTTAAATTTATTTTAAATTTAAATTTAGATTAAATTTAAATTTAAATATCCAAAATTACAGACCCAATTAAGCCCAAATTACAACCCTTGACCCAATTATTAACAAGCCCAAACCAAAATAAATCAAAAACCCTAAAATCAACCCACTTGCAGCTTTTGCCTCCCCCTCTCTCACTCAGCACCCACCACGTCAGCAGCAAGTTGCTCCACTTGCCCTTTGCCACCGTTAAAGGTTGCACCACCGACACTGTACCTGCAAGGAGAAAGGACAGATTTTAAATAGCAAGAAACAAAATAAAATAATTGTAATTGAGGTTATAAAGCTGAAATGAAAATAAGTTGTAATGGTTGGATTTGGAACATTCGAAATTAATACACATTTACAAATTTCTAGAAAAATCAACATAGAAGCAATAAGCATTTGCAAATAAAAAAAACAAGAAGTAGTTAATATCAAGCAGAGAACAAACTACCAAGCATTCTCGTATTCCTTATTAATAAGCTATACGTTTTAAATACATACATAGTTATTGCTTATTTATTATTTTGAATATTAAAAAAAAAACCCTTTTATATTTTATATATGTATTAATGTATATTATTCATTGTATCATTATTGTTGTCTGTTATTATTTATTTTGTGGTATTTAATAAATAAGTAATAAATATATAATAAGTATTAAAGGCATAATATATTTTATTTAAAATAAAACGAAATCTGAAAAGTCTCACCTTGAACCGATCAACCACCATCGGAGCTGTGAACGGAGCCCCTCCGAGCCACCGTCGTTGTCGCCCCTCCGATCTCTCCTATAGTCGCGAAGGGTGCTTCAAATATGGTAGATTTACAAGAAAAACATTAAAAAATAGATTAAAATGTGTGAAATAGATATATATATATATATATATAAATAGATTTCAAAAACTACAAAGAAACATCGAAACATATTTTTGTTAGATCTGAAAGATCCATATTTTTTAAGTACAAGCTTTTTTAAAAGAAAAAGGAAAAAGGAAACAAATAGATCAAAACAAATATAAAAAAGGAACTTAAAAATTCGAAGTTACCCCTTTTTTTTTAAGCTTTAGAGCTAGATTTGGTGACTTTTGGAATCCAAATCTGAAACCACAACGAGAATACGAAAGAAACAAGCAAACATGAAATTTTTTTTCAAAACCCCAAAATTCTAATATGTTAAATTTTTTTTAAAAAGGGAAAAGATCCAAACTCGATCTCAATAGATCTGAGTTTAGATCTAATCTAGTTTTTAAAAAAAAAAAAAAAATTTCCTAGAATTCGACCACCGCAGACGGTGGTCGTCGGCGTCGAACAATGGTGGGGGCTTCGACAGATCGGTAATCGGAGTTCGACCGACCATGGAGAGTGAAGAGAGAGAATAGGGAAAATGGGTTTTTGAAAATCTTTTTTTTTTTTTTAAATGAAAGGGGAAATGAAAATTTTTAGGCAAAACTGACTTATATACACATATTAAAAGGATGTCGTTTTGGTGTCAAAACTTTAAGGCAAAAAAGACGTCGTTTCATGTTTAGACCAAGCTTCAATCCGACCGGATCCAACCAAACTCAAGATCTGTGTGTTTTTAAAAATTGGGCTATTTACTTTTTTGGTCCTTCCGCATTTTTGGATTGTTTCAATTTCGTCCTTAATGTCATTTTTAATTTATTTTAAATTTGTCTAACAGTTTTGAATCATTTTCAATTTAGTCTTTTAAATCTCTAAAAGCTTGAGAAGCTGCCACGTGTCATTTTTTATTATATATGCAATTGATCCTTTCTACTATTCATTTGTTTCAATTTTGTCCTTAAATTAAGTTTTATTTATTATAAATTAGCCCCAGTAATTTGAAAAGCTTTACAAATTGGTCCTTTGACCCCAAAATACCTGAGAAATTACCGCGTATCCCATCTTTTTAGTTTTATTGCCCAAAAAGTCCCTAAACTATCCAAAAATCACATTTTGACCATCGAACTTCTCAAAAATTATATTTTTACCCATGAACTTCTAAAAATCACATTTTTACCCCTAAACTTCCAAAAATTACATTTTTACCCTCGAACTTCCAAAAATCACATTTTACCCTCGAACTTCCAAAAATCACATTTTTACCCTCGATCTAAAAATTACATTTTGCCTTCAAACTTCTCAAAAATCACATTTTTACCCCTAAAACTTTCCAAAATTACATTTTAACCCCAAACTCTTCGAAACTTCATTTTCGACCCCTTTTTTCTTTTCTTCAACTTTTATACATAAGTCTTTAACCTTTTTTTAATTAATCTTGTTTTTTCTCATTTTTTTTGATTCATAATTTGTATTTTATTTTTCTTATATTTATTTTCGTATATTTATTCATTCATGCTTTGTGTTATTTAGCTTTGTCATTAATTGCATAACTCGCATTTAATTTGCATGCTCATTTTTATCTCTATTTTTTAATTAAAGTCTTTTTTTTTATTTTTCTCCAAAATATAAATATTTAAAATCGAGACAATATTCCTTTATCTCGGGTTTTGAAAATTTGTGCCTTAACTTACTAGGCGCAATTTTTCTTCAAATCGGGATAATCAAATACCCTTTTTCAAGGTTAAAAGTTTACAATAAAAGAAAGCTCGTTATTTTCGGATCTCGAAACGTTATGTCCTGACTCACTGGACGTGACTTTCTTCCTTGATCACCTCGAAACAGCGAGACTTCCAAACGAAAATTAATTTCTTTCTTAAGCATGACTTATGCATTTAAGGATCATATTTTAAAACTTCACTCAAGTTTTCAAAATTTTAACAAACAAGACCCAAAAGTAATCGATGTGGTATCAATTTTGGGCGTGTGAGGATGCTAATCCTTCCTTACACGTAACCAACTCCCGAACCAGTTTTCTGGATTTTCGAAGACCAAAATATTTTCAAAACGGATTTTAAACGTTTTGTGGTGATCCAATCACACCGAATAAAAGATTGGTGGCGACTCGTATTTTTCAATTTTCAAATAAATATTTTTTTCGAGACCTGTTTGTTTTCCCAAAAAATAAACATTTCGACAGCTTGGCGACTCCGCTGGGAAATTTTAAAATAAAAGAGAGCCAAGCCAAAAATCGATTATTTCCGAGTCTTTTTTGTTAAAATTTTTAAATGCTCGATTTTGTTAATATACGATCCTTTGCATTTCTGTGTGATACTATATTATGTCGATACTTGTTAGTCTAAGTTTGCATTCATATGCATCTGTTACCGTCCCTTTAAGTGGAAGCGGGAAACTACTCCTTTGTGAGGTTTTCACCACCGTGCAGGAGAATTTCTTTCGGGATTACATCCGTACCCATGTTTTCGTTAAGTTTTCACTTCCGTGCAAACATGTGGGAAATGTGTCCCCCTAAACCGAACTCGCCCGTATGAGACTGTAATGGGTGAGGATTGAGGAATTTGCTGGTTTAGGTACCCCTATTCTAGAACTTGAACCGCATATAATGAGCCTTAAGTGCCTGCCTTTGGATGGAATTACACCAAGTTGTTAGCAGTCTCCCAAGACTAGAATCTTTATTTTATATCCGTATTTTGTTATTATATTGACTTGTGTTCTCTTTTTCCTTTTTGATTATTTTTGCTTGCATTACATCCCCATACAAAAAGAGGTATAGTTCTAAGCTTAATTACTAAATAGAAAAGCTGGTCATAAGAAAACGAGTACCTTGATGAAATAGAAGACAATATGGTCGGGCTTACATGGCAAAGAAAGAAAGAGAATGAAAATCGATGATCTGCTAGATGAGCAAGACGAAAACAAAGATTACGTAACCATCCGAGCTTTGGCCTAAGTACGAGAAGTGACTGATCACTCAACCTTTTCAAGATGATATTGTGGACTGAAAGTTAGAGACGAGCTAGGACTATTTGAATGATTTCTTATGGAGATTAAGTCTTTTGAACACTACGACACGACCATATACGTATCTGTTTTATGTAAAGGAATTTGATTTCTAGTAAGGTTTTTCTAATAGAATTGAGCTATAAGTCAATAGCTTTCTTATGCATTAATGCATTCATAAGCAGCACATTTTATTAACTTGTGTGATTCTATACAAGCCTACCTTGAGTGAGATTATGTCAAACCTTCAGTGGTTACTCGAACAAGGTAAGAGACACAGTTATATTCTTATTTCTTTGGTTTTAATTGCAAGTTTTATTCTTGTATTAATTGTACTAACTTATTTTAAATTTGTTTGCATTTCATTTTCATAAAAAAAGGGTGTTGATTCATGTTCTATTGCCAAATAGAAAACTGGTCATAAGAAAATGGATTCCTTGATAAGGTAAAAGTCAACATGGTCGTGCATAAATGGTCAAAGATAAAGGTGATGACCTGTTAGAGGCGTACATATCAGGGATTCAAGATTACACCCATATAAATGAAATCCATATAAGTTTACAAGAGCTAAAAGAAGTATGGAAGACAAATGAAGTAGATGTCTAATTCGAATTTGATGATCTATCCTACCTACTCAAGCTAGATTGCTTCATTTTCAGAAACATGAACAAAACGATATGTCCCTTCACTACCCGAGGGTTCAGAATAATAAAACTTATTCTAGACAAGCGAGCATTGGGTTGCAACCCTAATTAAGGAAAAAGAAGAGAACGAGCACATTGCTTCGAAAAACTTGTAAAACATAGTACACTCAGATACAAGAAAGAATGTTGACATCTTCGTATGAAGTAGTCGGTTGCAACCTTGATTAAGTAAAAAGAAGAGAACGAGTTGCTTTGAAAAACTTGTAAGACATAGTACACTCGGATACAAGAAAAAATGTTGACATCTTCGTATGAAGTAGTCGTCTTCCCTAAAATATTAGGGCATGTAGAGGACGCGGTTGTATATTTGTTTGACCGACTTGACAAAAAAATCACCCATGTTCTAGCAATCTTAGCCACAAAACACCTGTCGAAGAAAGGGCAAAAGAATGTGTATTGGTGCATAATTTTTGTTAGTACGATTCTGGGGTCATTTTTGGAAAGTACAAAAGATCTCTTGTCGAATATTCTCTGAGGACTACTTTCCATCGAAGGAATTTATGGCTATTCAAAGACAAGAGGACTTCGCCAAAGAAATTGGAAATAAATGAGGAATGACTCCAACTCTCTTAGGGGCAAGTCTGAGATAAGGCTCAAGTCGCAAGCAATGACTCCACCAAGTGCAAGAAACAGCTAACCATTTGCAGACTTTAGCCATTTAAGACCGGCACCTTGTACTAGAAATCAGGATCAAACTGGAGCAAATTAGCTTGGAAGATTAGGACTTTGAGCATTAAGGCATGACCATACATGTATCTGCCTTATGTACAGGAATTTGTTTTCTAGTAAAGTTGTTCTAAACAAAATTACACTAGAATCAACACCTTTTTGCATGCATTTTATCATTCATTTTCATTACACTTCATGCATTAAATTTCAATGAAATCCCCCATATTTGAAACACTCGTGTGTGTGTGAGACATCAACCCTAAATGGAAGCTGAGAGGAAACATGATAAATCAAGATGAGGAATGATAAAAATTTGAGAAAAAGTCATGTGAAGAGTGGAATCTGTTGAGAGTTTGTCCCTACACCATCGGAAGTGTTTTGGACAACTAGACCGTGGAGGAGCTTCCTGTAGTTTTAAGACTTTTCCAGAAAAATATTCAGAATACACTTATTACTCTAAGTCTGAGAGTAATAGGGATCCTTTTATAAATGGCACATGACCACTTTTATTTCTATGAAAATGATGCAATTCTTATGTCTCACTTGGTAAACATCTTGTATTTCTTTTTCAGTCAAATAGTTGTTCATTCTTAAATTCATTCTCGAACTCATATGTTGGATCACTTGATATCAAAGACACGAGCAACACTGTTGTTGACTTAGACCCTTTTGAGTAAGACATGTGTCCAAAAAACTTTGAGGCTTTGAAAATAATTAAGAATGTAACTTGTCTCCCGATCTGCTACGGATGGTTGAGCAAGACACAAAACAAACATCACCTTGAAGAGTTGTGATTTTAAGTGAGAATCGAGACATGTGTCTTTGTAGAAACATGGCAAGCTGCCTCGAGAATCCAAAGGTCTTTTCATGATCCTATCAAAGCATACCAGGTTTAAGGAACCGATGTCGTGACACACAGGCTCCCATAAAAGGAAGAATGTAATCAAATTCAACAGAAACTTCAAAAATTAAGGCTCGACGTGTTAAAAAAAAAAGAAAAAAAGAAAAACAAAACAAATAAAAAAAAGGATCAAGATAAAAACCTACCAAGGATACCTTGAAACCTAAGGGAAAAAAAAGAAAAAAGAAAGGAAAGTCAAGACAAAAACCCGCAAAGGGCATCTTGAAAATTTATTCTTCTTTATTTTTGCACGTCTTGACCTCTTTTTATGAAGCATGGACATTACCAAACTAACTTTACAAAAGAGTTTCTAATGAGCATCAATTCGTCCTCATGATCACTGATTACTACTTCCTATGACAATCGGCGGTTAAGCAGATTATTGAAAATGAGAGATTATATGTCGATATGGAATGCCAAAAAGGATCCTATCCGAAGATGATTTGAATTTGAGCAACAGTGCAATAGCAAAAGTCTACAGTCAATTCAAGAACAAGTATCACAACTCAGCACCACATAAAAAAAAAAGAGTGAATGGGGAGGTGACCAATAAGAACATCGAAAGGATTCATAGCAGAGACCTACAAAGGCACGACATGAGAAATCACCATTTTTCTTCGAGGCTTATCAAGCTTATATTAGAACATCCACCGGGGCAACACCTTTCTCACTAGAATGAAAGTCGTCCTACCCATTTAAGTCGAGTTTCTTTCCCTTCAGATTTTGTCAGAGTTGAGGAAGCAGAATGAATCCAATCCAGATGCAGTCAGCTAAACTTGATTGAAGAAAAGATACTAAAAGTCATCAAGGGTTTATAACAAAGACGGATCAGCTCTATAAACTCCACAAGAGAGCTCTAGTTTTAAAAAGGATATTGCTTGCAAAAGACTTCCAAGAAAAATAGAGGTGAAGAAAGTCTTTTTTAAATAAGCTTTAATTTTGATCGGAAAAGACCTGCCCAACTTCGTGAACTCAGATTCGATGAAGAAAATAAAAGAAAAAAGAAGAAAAAAGGAAAAAAGAAAAAAATAAGAAAAAATAAGAAAAAGAAAAAAATAGAGAGAGAAAAGAGGAAAAAAAAAGAGAGGTCAAGGTGAAAACTCGTAATGGGCATCTCGAAACCTAAGGAGACTTGAGTTGAAAACCTTAAAAGGTGACTCAATTTTGAAGAAAGGGGCATAAAAGGGTCTTCTCTCTCAAGAGTAGCAAAATGGAGAAACTTTACACCTTGAAGCATTGACGAAGTACTTCAAGTTTCATGAACACATGTGAAGCTCAAAATAGTCCTCATCAAGTTTGCTCAGTGAAGCTCATACTTTAATATCCGGGGCACCTAACTCTATTCTTTTCTTACTTTATGACCAATATGGGTCATTTTTAATCTTTTCATTCATGTAAGCTTCGCCTCCAATAAAATTTCATTCGCCTTGCGACCATGTTCAATCAATTCTGCATCAAAATAACGGTTAATAAGCCAACAACCTTTTCATTCATGCGACCTTTGTTTGGAATTAAATTCAATTTCATCCACCGTATAACCTTGATTCAAGCATCTTTGCATTTGAAATAACGGTTAGTGGTCAACAATAAAAGACATAAAAGGATTTCTGCATATCATTATGGAAAATTTCTAAATAATACAAAGACCTGAAACATGATCACTAGTTGGAAGTAACCAAACCCGAGGGTTAAAAGGGTCTTGAAACAAATAGTTGAAATTATGACTACCTCTTTAGGCTTCATGACGAAGATACCATAATACATCAGTGATAGGACTTGGACAAACGACGATATATGTCGAGTAAGGACTAGAAATAAAATCATTCTCAAAGATGACATTTTTTGCATTCATCATTCATACTCACCTATTTAGGAGCATTTGACTCATCCTAATCATTGAATCTTAAATAATCTGGCCTACATAGATGTCCTTTAAAACATATTCTACAGGTTTCATTACCATGAAATGGCGAAATGAGTTGAGAAAACATGAAGATATGAAGGGAAAGGTGAAGGCAGCAACGGCGAACCTGGTACCTAAGAAGATGCGATGAGAAAGGTTGAGGCTGCAATAGCGAACCCAATACCATGAAGTTAAAGGGAAGGATTGAGGCCGCAACGATGAATTTGATACCTTAAAAGATGTGATGGGAAAGGTTGAGGCTGCAATGACGAACCCGGTACCATGAAGATTTTAAGGGAAAAGTTGAGGCTATAACGGCGAACCTGGTACCTTAGAAGATGTGACAGGAAAGGTTGAGGCCGCAACGACGAACCCGGTACCATGAAGTTTTGAAGGGAAGGATTGAGGCCGTGACGACGAATCCGGTACCTCAGAAGATGTGATGGGAAAGATTGAGACCGCAACGGCGAATCTAGTACCATGAAATGTGATGAGAAAGGTTGAGGCCGTAACGGTGAATCCAGTACCATAAAGATTTGAAGGGAAAGGTTAAGGCCACAACGGCGAACCCGATACCTTAAAAGATGTGACGGGAAAGGCTGAGGCCATAATGGCGAACCCGATACCTCAAAAGATGTGATGGGAAAGATTGAGACTACAACGACGAATCCGATACCATCAAATGTGATGGGAAAGGTTGAGGTCGTAATGGTGAACTCGATACCATGAAGATTTTAAAGGAAAGGTTGAGGCTGCAATGGCGAACCTGGTACCTTAGAAGATATGAAGGGAAAGGTTGAGGCCGAAACGGCGAACCTGGTACCTTAGAAAACAAGATGGAAAAGATTGAAGCTGTAATGACGAATCTTATACCATAAAGTCGAAGAAGAGTAGATTAAAGTCGTAACAGTGAATCTTCTACCTCGAAGTTACAGTGGATCATATCAAACTACAAATACCAAGTCTTTATCTTTCTAAAGTTGCAGGAAGAGCAAGATCAAATCCTATCTTCCTGAAATTGTAGTGGAGTTAGACTCAAACTACATCATTCCATTTTTACCCTTAATCAAGAAGGGCAGATTGAAGATTCCGATCTCTTACCCCAAGCTTGGGGCAGATCACCATCAACCAATCTCTTACCCCGAGCTTGGGGCAGATTGCAACCATCCGATCTCTTACCCCGAGCTTGGGGCAAATCACCATCAGCCAATCTCTTACCCCAAGCCTGAGGCAGATTGCAACCATCCGATCTCTTACCCCGAGCTTGAGGCAGATCACCATCAGCCAATCTCTTACCTCGAGCTTAAGGTAAATTGCAACTATCCGATCTCTTACCCCGAACCTAGGGCAGATCACCATCAGCCAATCTCTTACCTTGAGCTTGGGACAGATTGCAACTATTCGAACTTTTACCTCGAGCCTGAGGTAGATCACCATCAGCCAATCTCTTACTCCGAGACTGGGGCAGATTGCAGCCATTCGATCACTTACCCCGAGCTTGGGGCAGATTGCAACCATTTGATCTCTTACCTCGAGCCTAGGGCAGATCACCATCAGCCAATCTCTTATCCCGAGCCTGGGGCAGATTGCAACCATCCAATCGCTCAAAAAAAATCCATCTTATACCCTTAAAACGAGAGGGTAGATTCAAGCTATCATCTCACAAAAGCGAATATCAATTTCTTTGAAGTTGTAGTGGAGTGGAGTGGAATTTCAAGTCTCATCTTCCTGGTGAAATAAAAAGAAGTGGACCAAGATATGAAACTACGACACCAAACCCTTGAAGTTACAAGCGAATTAGATGAAGCTACAGTAGCAAATTTTGTCTTTTTGAAATTTCCTTGAGGCAAGATAGAGTCAAAACATCGAAGATGTAGAGAAGCAGATGCAGCGAAGTTGAATGACTGATACAACGAAGGTTGGGCCAGTTGAAGAAAAAACATCGAAGAAATGAGACTTGACAACTTTGTGCCTCTTTTTGGTCTTTGCTCCATTTTTGTTACACAGCAACGAGCAAAGAGGGGCAGCTGTTGAAGCTCAATTTGTCCAGGTCCAAACTAAACCCATTTTTAAATTTATTTTAAATTTAAATTTAATTTAAGTTTAAATTTATTTTTAAATTTAAATTTAAATGTCCAAAATTACAGACCCAATTAAGCCCAAATTACAACCCTTGACCCAATTATTAACAGGCCCAAACCAAAATAAATCAAAAACCCTAAAATCAACCCACTTGCAGCTGTTACCTCCCGCTCTCCCACTCAGCACCCATCACGTCAACAGCAAGTTGCTCCACTTGCCCTTTGCCACTGTTGAAGGCTGCACCACCACCACTGTACTTGCAAGGAGAAAAGACAGATTTTAAATAGCAAAAAACAAAATAGAATGATTGTAATTGAGGCTATAAAGCCGAAATGAAAATCAGTTGTAATGGTTGGATTTGGAACATTCGAAATTAATACACAGTTACAAATTTCTAGAAAAATCAACATAGAAGCCACAAGCATTAGCAAATCAAAAAAACAAGAAGCAGTTAATATCAAGCGAAGAACAAACTACCAGGCATTCTCGTATTTCGTATTAATAAGGTATACATTTTAAATACATACATAGTTATTGCTTATTTATTATTTTGAATATTTAAAAAAACCCTTTTATATTCTGTGTATGTATTAATGTATATTATTCACTGTATCATTATTGTTGTTTGTTATTATTTATTTTGCAGTATTTAATAAATAAGTAATAAATATATAATAAGTATTAAAGACATAATATTTTTTTAAAAGTAAAACAAAATCTGAAAAGTCTCACCTTGAACCGATGGGCCACCATCGGAGTTGTGAACGGAGCCCTTTCGAGCCACCGCCGTCGTCGCCCCTCCAATCTCACCTATAGTTGCGAATGGTGCTTCGAATATGGCAGATCTACAAGCAAAACATTAAAAAAACAGATTAAAATGTGTTAAATAGATATATAAAAAAAATTCAAAAACTACAAAGAAACATCGAAACATATTTTTGTTAGATCTGAAAGAACCATATTTATTAAGTAAAAGCTTTTTAAAAAAAATAGGAAAAGGAAAAATGAAACAAACATATCAAAACAAATATAAAAATGGAACTTAAAAATTCGAAGTTACACCTTTTTTTTGAAGCTTTGGAGATGGATTTTGTGACTTTTGGACTCCAAATCTGAAACCACAACAAGAATACGCAAGAAACAAGCAAACATGAATTTTTTTTTCAAAACCCCAAAATTATAATCTGTCAATTTTTTTTAAAAAGAGAAAAAGATCCAAACTCGATCTCAATATATCTGAGTTTAGATCTAATCTCGTTTTTAAAAAAAAAAGAATTTTTTCCCCAGAATCCGGCCATCGCAGACGGTGGTCGTCGGTGTCAAACAACGATAGGGGCTTCGATGGACCGGTGATCAGAGTCCGACCGATCATAGAGAGGTTAAGAGAGAGAACAAAGAAAATGGGTTTTTAAAAAAAAAAATTGAAAATGAAAGGGGAAATGAAAATTTTTAGGTAAAACTGGCTTATATACACATATCAAAACGATGTCGTTTTAGTGTCAAACTTTGAGGCCAAACGACATCGTTTCATACTCAGATCGAAACTCCTATCCGACCCGACCCGATCCAACCCAACTCAGGATCCGCGTGTTTTTAAAAATTGGGCTATTTACCCTTTTTATCCTTCGTATTTTTTTATTGTTTCAATTTCATCCTTAATGCCTTTTTTAATTTATTTTAAATTTGTCTAACAATTTTAAATTATTTTCAATTTAGTCCTTTAACTCTCTGGAAGCTTGAGAGGCTGCCACATGTCATTTTTTATTATTTATGCAATTGATCCTTTTTACTTTTCATTTGTTTCAATTTTATCCTTAAATTAAGTTTTATTTTATTATAAATTAGCCCCAATAATTTTAAAAGTTTTATAAATTGGTCTTTTGACCCTAAAATGACTGAGAAGCTACCACATGTCCCATCTTTTTGGTTTTATTACCTAGAAGGTCCTTGAACTATCTAGAATTTACATTTTGACCCTCGAACTTCTCAAAAATTATATTTTTACCCTCGAACTTCTAAAAATCACATTTTGACCCCCAAACTTCCAAAAATTACATTTTTGCTCCCGAACTTCAAAAAAATCACATTTTTACCCTCGAACTTTCAAAAATCACATTTTTGCCCTCAAACTTCCAAAAAATACATTTTTGCACCCGAACTTCCTAAAATCACATTTTTACCCTCGAACTTTTAAAAATCACATTTTTACCCTCGATCTTCCAAAAATCACATTTTTGCCCAAACTTCCAAAAATCACATTTTTATCCCGAACTTCTCAAAAATCACATTTTTACCCCGATCTCTCCCAAAAATGACATTTTTACCCTTAAAACTTTCCAAAATTATGTTTTAATCTTGAACTCTCCGAAACTTCATTTTAAACCCCTTTTTTTTTTCTTAGACTTTTGTACATAAGTCTAACCTTTTTTTTTAATTAATCTTGTATTTTCTCATTTATTTTGATTCATAATTTTTATTTTTTTTCTTATATTTATTTTCGTATATTTATTCATTTGTGCTTTGTGTTATTTAGCTTTGTCAATAATTGGATAACTTGCATTTAATTTGCACTCTATTTTTTAATTAAAGTCTTTTTTTATTTTTCTCCAAAATATAAATATTTAAAATCGAGACAATATTCCTTTATCTCGGGTTTTGAAAATTTCTGCCTTAACTTACTAGGCACGATTTTTCTTCAAACCGGGATAATCGAATACCCTTTTTCAAGGTTTAAAGTTTACAATAAAAGAAAGCTCGTTATTTTCAGATCTCGAAACGTTATGTCCTAACTTACTGGATGTGACTTTCTTCCTCGATCACGTCGAAATAGCGAGACTTCCAAACGAAAATTGATTTCTTTCTTAAGCATGACTTATGCATTTAAGGATCATATTTTAAAACTTCACTCAAGTTTTCAAAATTTTAACAAACAAGACCCGAAAGTAATCTATGTGGTACCAATTTTGGGCGTGTGAGGGTGCTAATCCTTCCTTACACGTAATCGACTCCCGAACCCGTTTTTTGGATTTTCGAAAACCAAAATATTTTCAAAATGGATTTTAAACGTTTTGTGGTGATCCAATCACACCGAATAAAAGATTGGTGGCGACTCCCATTTTTCGATTTTCAAATAAATATTTTTTTCGAGACCTATTTGTTTTCCCAAAAAATAAACGTTTCGACATGTTCCAATTGCTCCACCACAATGCATAAAGATGAGTGAATCTTCAAAGAAAGTTGGAAATATATATTAATTACGAGTCTCCTTTTATTATGATATATTAAATGTATTGGAGATTCAATAATGACATGATTGTGATTACTATTTTGATTTGTTAGTTTTCTCAACATTAGCGAGAGAGAACTAATAACTTGTAATGAGTTAAGGGAGAGAGTAATTTGAACCAGAAGTTCAACAAGTATAACTCATTAAAGTTCCAAATATGGAAATTTCATAAAAGGAAAAAATCTAGATGGTCATATAGTGAAGGCGAGTGCTCCAGAAGGGACCCAAGACATAACTAATAATAAGAGATTCAGGTATCTGAAACTAAAGATTAAAATAATGAAAATAAGAGATCTCGATAAGTTATGTTAATTTGAGAAAATGTCGAACCAATAATAAAAGTGGTTGACAATGTTTTTGCATGCAATATTTTGTTGAAATAATGAAATAAAAGGAGGATATTGAATAAATCTATTGGGGAATATAGATATGCAATAAATTGGCCAAAATAGAAAGACGCAACTCAAATACAATTAAATTCGTGGAGTTTTTGGACCAGCAGGCCAAATATCTAAAGGTATAAAGCTAGTAAGGGTACAAATGAAGTAGTTTTGCTAAGGCGAAATAAAAATATTAAGTTTTTCGCTAAGTCTTGGTATTGATTATGAGAAAATATAATATTCTTTTGTGGTGGATGCTATAACCTTTAGATATATTATTAAACTGACAGTTCATACTTGCATCTCATGGTTGTTGTTACAACCTTTTGTGAATCACTATATAGTAAAGTTTATGTTAAAATCCTTGAAGGATTTGGAATGCTAGAAGCATATTGAAATTATCGGGAAATTGTTCATTTATATGAATTGAAATAATTGAACATGTGATAAATTTGACTTAGTCAATAGTAGTTGAAGGAGGATTATAAAATGATCCAAAATACCTATTTGGGTTTTTATAGAAGAATCATGATTAAAGTTTGTTGAAACTCTTGAAGAGATCAAAATATATTTCCCCCAAATTTTCCCTCTCATGACTTTCAAAAGAATGGTGATATGAGTGGTGATATAAATGCTTAGCACATACATTCAAATAGTCATTTGAAAGACTAGTATTCAAGATTGAATACGTAGAATATGAGATTTTATGCGATGTTTTTTTGAGGGGGAGTAAATACACATTGTACTCTTTTTCCTTTAACCGAGGTTTTGTCCCATTGGGTTTTACTGGTAAGATTTTTAATGAGGCAACATGTTATGCGTATTATAGATATGTGTACTCTTTTTCCTCACTAGGAAAATTTTTTTCCCACTGGATTTTTATCTTAATAAAAGTTTTAACGAGGCACATTATCTACCAATGGACATCCAAGGGGGAGTGTTATGAATATCTTATTAAGTGGATGTTCATCAAGATCAAGATAAGTTTAGATGAAGTTTAAATTCTAGTTGTCATTAGAATTAGAGTTCTATTTCATTTATACTTTCTATGTCTATAAATATAGACTTTGGAGAAGCATTGTAAGTGACTTCTATTGATCAATAAAATTATAACAAAATTAAATTTTTTTAGTTTTAATTTTAAGAATTTTTTAGATTTAAACATATTTAAATATTTTTATTTTTTAAGAATTATGATTTTTAATTATTTTTAATTTTAAATAAAACTTAGGGAGACTTGTGCAGTTTACCCAAATAAAAACCTCTAGACTCGGTGGCAGAAACCAGAAATCAAAAGAAAACTATAACAGCAAAGCATCGATTTTGTTTAATCTCTCTGTTCTGAGAAAAACTAAAAAGAAAAGAAAAGAATTTAGGACTTAGGGTTTGGAAGTTTTAGACAATGGAGAGTGCATTAGCAAGCGCCTTGGCGATCGTAGACCAGAGGCAAAAAATTGAGCAATACAAACACTTTTTTTCAACTGTTTTCTCGTCAAACGACATAGTTCAAGCCAAGAAATTCATTGATCATAGTAATTACCTTACTCTTGCTTGATTTATTTGGTTGTTTAGGGCTTTTTTTTTAGTTTTAATGATTTTAATTGGTAATGTTTGATTCAGTGTTATCGGACGATGTTCCGCTGATGGTTTTGAGGCAGCTTTTACAAACTTTCGCACATGAATTAGGGAGACTGAAGCCAGATTCTCAAAAGGAAATTTCCCATTATACACTTGATCAGATCCAGCCTCGTGTCGTTTCATTCGAAGAACAGGTTCGTTTTACTTTTGATTGCTACCTCCTTACTGGAAGCTATAGGGAGATTATTGAATTTGGAAGTACTCTTGTACCTTTAGATACCACATTGTTCATTCTTTTCCGTGGTTGAGAACTCTCGTGAATGCATAAATTACAGTTCTCCCAAATTGTATTCATTTATTAATTTACCTTAAAATTGTTTGCATTTTGTTTGCAGAAGGGAATTTGTGTCTATGTCTGTGTTTATGCCTCATGTTTACTTTCTAAGAAAAGCCTGTTTATTTTGTATGAGTTGTACAGGTATTGTTTATTAGAGAGAAACTTGCTAAGTTGTATGAATCTGAGCAGCAGTGGTCAAAAGCAGCGCAGATACTAAGTGGGATTGATTTAGATTCTGGAATGAGGTCTGAGAGTAAGATTCTATTTAATTTTTTTGATGATGGCTACACACACAAACATATATATATGTACTCTTTCGGTCCTATGGATGATGCTTATATGTTTCTGATCTGGCTCAGGGTTATTGATGACACATTCAGATTGTCAAAATGTGTCCAAATTGCTCGTCTATATCTTGAGGTATTGAATTTCTTTTCGGAATTGCTTTTTCTTGAACGCTAGCATTATTTAGACAGTCTGGACAAGTTAGAATGTCAAGGAGTAATGTGGTTATTTATTCCATTGCTGACACTTGAAATTAGTTTTGAGCTCTGACTGAAACTATTGCTGGAGTATTTTACAGGACGATGATGCTGTTAACGCAGAAGCTTTTATTAATAAAGCTTCATTCTTGATTAGCAACAGTCAGCATGAAGTATTGATTTTACAGTACAAGGTTTGGCACAGTTTTTAGGCAATAAATGTAATATTAGAGCTGGAATTGAAGTCATTTGTTCTTTACTTTATTCTTTTTCTTATTTTCAGGTCTGCTATGCAAGGATTTTGGATATGAAGAGGAAGTTCTTGGAAGCAGCACTGCGGTACTATGACATATCTCAAATTGAGAAGCGGCAAATAGGAGAGAGATGAGTATGTAATTTTAGTATCTCTTCTTTTTTAATCTAAATGTTCTGCTTTTGTTTCCATTTAGGAAGCTGTTATTAGTTGACATATACCGAAGTAAATTTATTCTAGACATCTTGTTTACATTTAAAATGATCATGCTTTGCATAGCATGTATAATTATCAGTTAGCTTGTATCTCATTTCTCCTTTTCTGAATTTTGAGATATGTTTGAGGAATTATGATTGAAAAGTTATCGGTTTTCCTTTATTACAGGATAATTGATGAGGATACACTGGAGCAAGCTCTGTCTGCTGCTGTAACATGTACAATTTTAGCAGCTGCTGGTCCTCAAAGCTCTCGTGTGCTTGCCACCCTTTACAAAGTAAACACTTCTCACGTGGAATTTAATATGAGAAATTCCTTTTATTGTTTGAAACTGAGTCTAATTATGTTATTGGTTTGGTACACGTTTCAGGATGAACGATGTTCCAAGCTAAAGATATATCCAATATTACAAAAGGTTCTCTCTCCGTCTGTCATGCATACCTGCATGCACTAGCCTTGCATATTGTTGTCTGTTTGATGGGGATTTAAATGGAACTGACAGGTTTATTTGGAGAGGATTTAAATGGAACTGACAGGTTTATTTGGAGAGGATTTTAAGAAAACCCGAAATTGATGCATTTGCTGAAGAACTTAAACCTCATGAGGTTATAAAAAGTTCAACTTCCCTAGATGTTGAGTTTATAATAAAATTGAATTCTATGGTCTTTAGATTTAACCTTTTTGCTTCCCAACAGAAAGCAGTGCTTCCTGACAGTTTCACTGTGCTGGACCGTGTGATGATAGAGCATAATCTTCTGAGTGCAAGTAAACTTTACACAAATATAAGGTTAGAATGTAACACTAGCTATTTTCATCTTATCTTACTTCAAAGTTTGTAAATTTTTAACAAAGTTTTGCTGTATTTGTTGTAGTTTTGATGAGTTGGGTATTTTGCTGGGCATTCCTCCTCATAAGGTATGATTCCTTTGTGACACCTGTTTCGTCCAACTAAGGGTAAGTCCCATGGAAGCCCTTATACTAGGAGCTGGATTGCATTTTGCCCTCTCTACTTAAAAATAGGCAAACTAATCTCTATACATCAAATTAAAGAGCAAATTGAACTTTTTTGTTAAAAATTTCATCTATTTGTACTGTTATAAACCGGTGTGGTTGATTGAATAACTAGACAATGACATATGGTGTGCAATGTGTACCTCATGTTGACGTATAAGCACCGATTTTTAATAGTAGAAATGGATGAAATTTTTAATAGAAAGACTAGTTTGCTCTTTGATATAACGTACAGATTAATTTCCTGATTTTTTAAGTAAAGGGGATAAAATGCAATTTGACTCCCAGCATAGGTGCCTCCATGGTACTTTTACCTCCAACTAAGCAACAATTGCAGCTGTCATCATATAACATTTTAACCTACTTGTTTGGCTTGTGGTTTTTGCTCTCTCTATGAGGACATACTTCCATTTATTGTACTTACAGATAAGATGATTGGCTGATAATTCTTTGCAGGCTGAAAATATAGCATCAAGAATGATTTATGAGAATAGAATGAGGGGGTCAATCGACCAGGTTTCAATTTCTTGCCACATTAAGTTGTTTAATTCCTGTTGTAATGGATTCAATGATCAATTTGACATTTTGATATGCATCAGGTGGAAGCGGTTATACATTTTGATGATGACACAGAAGTGCTGCAACAATGGGATCAACAAGTAATGAATATTGAATATCTATGTATCCATATTATTTATAAGTTCTCAAACTTATCTTGGTATATGACTTTGCTGATAGTTGGGGTATGTCAAGCTCTGAACGATATACTAGATAGCATGGCAAAGAAAGGCATGGCAGTACCTGTCTGATCCAGTCAACTTTACCAAGAACAAAGAAACCTAGAAGATGATTGATTCAGTCTTTAGCCATAGCCCATCTGCATAAATAAAACCGTCCAAGCCCCTCTGATTTTAACATTTTATGCCAGTTTTCGTTCTTGAGGCTCACCTTTATGACATAGATTTTGCCTGTTATTGACGCGTGGGATTTTTTATGTAGTCAATTAAAGTTCCTATAATCAATAATTTATTCGTTATTTCCATTAGCTTAAATTTCCTTCTCTTTTAATTTGTGTATGATATGAGCTGGAAAACTGTAAAAAACGGTGCGTTTTGTGTTTAAATAAAACGGTGCGCTTTGGGTTTTAAGTAAAACGGAGCGTTTAGAGGAGTCTAGATCAGTAATATTTTAGTAACTGTTGTTTTTACCGTTATTTTGTTTGTTTTTTAAATTGTATCCTTGAGAGGAGCATTGTTGTACTGAAGCCAGCAGTTTTTGGATTATTATGAAATTCTAATTCTTTCTCTCTCAATTCTCACCTTCTATTTTATCTTCTCCCTCTTTTCCTTTTATATTTATGTCCCATTTTCGGTGTTCTATCAAGAGTATTAGAGTTATCGTTCCTATGGTCGGAGATGGTGTCACCACAAGGTTCCAAAAGGAGGTTACCAACCTGCAACAATAATTTTAGAAAATGCAGGGTGAGTTATCCCAATTGCACGTCAAGATTGACACGAGGTTGGAGACGAGGTTGCAAAGTTTCAAATATAATTTCAAGGGACAAATCAGATTTGAACTTAACACTTTAAGGTCTGAGCTCCACGATCTCTTTGAGCAATTTTGTGGCAGCCCTACTGTCCCTAGTAGTGCTATTGTGCAAGACAAGGGAAAGGGAGTCATGGAAAGTAGATCCCAAGGTTTCTCTCCAAAAGGACTAATTGAAGTTCCATAACCATCAATCATCGTGAGCCTCAACAACTGCAGAACCAGGATAGGGTGTTGAGATAAAGTTGCCCTCATTTCGATGGGAATGATTTTTGAACTTAGTGGCCAAAACTCGAGCAATATTTTGAGGTAGAAGGGATACCTGACAACGAAAAAGTGAGGAATGTAATGCTAAACATAAAGGGAGAAGCTCTAGATTGACATTATTTTTAAGCCTAGCAGCAGGGAGGTTTGCATTTGATCGGTTGGGCGAAGTATGCCATTCCCATAAAGAGAAGGTTTGGCTCCAATATGTTTGCAAAACCAATGTCCGAGCTGGTGGCTCTTAAGTAGCAAGGGACTGTCGAGCAGTACCATGGGAAGTTTGTAAGTCTTTTAAACCAAGTTAATTTGTCTGAGTATTATGCCCTCTGCATTTTTACAAGCAACTTGCAAGTTGAAATCAGTCAATTTCTAGACCTATTTGAACCTCAAACTTTAGGGGAGGCTTTTCATCTTGCCAGAAAAGTGGAATGTTTGCTAAATACCTCACACAAAAAGGGACCATTTGCTGGATCTAGCCCTTATGCCAAACACTCAACCCATACAAACATTACCCCTAATAAACCTTTAGCTTTAACAAATACTGGGGGCCACGTCACTCCAGGATCTGCTAGTGCTAACAAAGGACCTCCCAAAGGAATTAGTGCCGCATGAAAGAAAGTAAAAGGGGTTATGTTTCTAGTATGGTGCGAAATATTTTGTTGGACATAAGTGTGTAAGGGGTAAACTGTATCAAGTCCTGTTAGAGACTTAATCAAATGGTGAAGGGGAAGAATTTTAGGAATGTGTTGAGGATTTGGAGGAACCTACTGTTGAAGAACAATCCTCACCACAACCTCGGGATCTAATAGTGTCATTACATGCTATCAAGGGATCACAGGGTCCCCATACAATGCGGTTTGAAGCTTACATAGGAGCTGTCAAGGTTATTGTGTTGGTAGATTCAGGGAGTCCTCATAACTTCCTAGATACCAAGATAGTTAATTAGTTGTTTCTACTAGTATGCTCGCAAAAGAGACTTAAAGTAACAGTGGCTGATGGTAGGAGCATTATGACTACAAGAACTTGTAGAAATGTTAGCTGGAAAGCACAGGGACTAGAATTTGTAGCCGATTTCATGTTACTGCCTTTGAAAGGGTATGATGTCATTTTGGGAATACAATAGTTGTTGACATTGGGGTCTATAACTTGGAATTTCAGTTCTTTATTGATGTAATTCGCTCATGATGAGGGTCCATGTACTTTAAGAGGAATTCAAACTGGCAACATTGAGGTGATGTCAGCTAGTCAATCTATGAAAGGTTTTCCTTTAGCTAACCAACTACTCTGTCCTTGTACAATGCTTATGGTCTCCACCACTCATCTCACTGCTACTACACCCTATACCCTTATGCCTTACAATTTATGAAACCTCTTACAGGAATTTTATGATGTTTTTGGAGTTCCCAATGGTTTACCCCCACCAAGGCCTCAGAATTAAAAATTCCCTTACAAGATGAAAATATGGTTGTGAAAATCAAGCCCTACCATTACCCCACTGTACAGAAGAATGAAATAGAGAAGATTGTTTATGAAATGCTGCATAATGAGATCATTAGAGACAACACCGGTTCTTTTGCCTCTTTCATAGTTATGGTGAAAAAGAACGACGGGAGTTGGAGACTTTGTGTGGACTACCGACAACTAAACCAACTGACCATTAAGGATAGGTTTCTCATACCTATCGTAGTGGAGTTATTGGATGAGTTGTGTCATGCTAGGGTGTTAACTAAGTTGGACCTAAGGTCGGGTTATCACCAAGTCAAAATTGATGATGAAGATATACACAAGACGGCTTTCAGAACATATGAGGGGCATTATGAGTTCCTCGTAATGCCTTTCAGCCTTACTAATGCCCTTTCTACTTTCCAGGCCCTTATGAACTCCATCTTCAAGCACCTTTTGAGGAAAACTGTCTTAGTTTTCTTTGATGACATCCTGGTTTACTCGGAGAATGTGGGTGAGTAGTTGAAGCATCTTCGATCTATTTTTCGGATATTAAGAAAGCAACAGTTATTTGTCAAGAAGAGAAAATACTCTTTTGGTACTAAACAAGTGGAGTACCTTGAGCATGTAATCACTAACGGCACTGTGGTTATGGACAGTAGCAGAGTGACTTGTGTTGCTAAGTGGCTAGTTCCCACAAACATCAAGGACCTCAGAGGATTCTTGGGACTTACAGGATATTATAGGCATTTCATAAAGAATTATGGGCTCCTAGCTAAACCTTTGACTTGTCTGCTAAAAAAGAATGCTTGGAAATGAGATGATCAAAGCACTATTGCTTTCCAAAATTTGAAAGAAGCCCTTTGTTCAGCTCCTGTATTGGATCTACCAAATTTTCAAATGGAGTTCGTAGTAGATACTGATGCCTCAGGTTTTTTGGTAGGAGCTGTTCTCCAATAACAAGGGAAGTTTATAGCCTTTTTCAGCAAAGGGTTGAGGGTGAAGCATCAGGCCCTTTTTATATATGAAAATGAGATGCTGGCAGTTCTATTGGCTGTACTCAAGTGACACGCTTACCTTTTGGGAAAGCATTTTAAGATAATAACAGACCACCAAAGTTTGAAGTTTTTGACAGCACAGCAAGCCATCACCCCGTTTCAACAAAAGTGGGTTACTAAAATGCTGGGGTATGATTATGAGATCATTTATCGGAAGGGATCCTATAATGCTGCAGCTGATGCTCTTTTTAGGGCCAAACATACTGCTGCAGGATAGTTCTGGCAGATGATAGCAGTAACTATAGTGTCAGAATTACTAAATAAGGTCAAAGCACTATGCTCTTCAGATGCTAAGTTGAAAGTATTATGTGATGAGGTCCAAAATCGAACATCCCTCCATCCTAAGCACACATGAGATGGGAAGTTCTTTAGAAGAAAAGGGAAAATTGTAACTGTGAAAGACAATGAGATAAGGAAGGCTATGTTTGAACATTTCCACAATAGTGTTGTAGGTGGGCACTCGGAAGCTGCTGCAACTAGAAGAAGAATGGTATCACAAATATACTAGAAGGGGATGACTACTGATATCAAGGCATGGGTGAGCACCACTTGCCAAAAGTGCAAGTATGAAACTGTTGCAAGGCCTAGTTTATTACAACCTTTACATATACCGAATAGAGCATGGACTTCATCAAGGGACTACTTAGGTCTAAGGGAAAATCTGTGAATTTTGTAGTTGTGGATAGACTCACCAAATTTGACCACTTTATACCGTTAGCACATCCATACACCGCAATGACTGTTGCTCAGAAATATTTGAATCATGTTTTCAAACTGCATGGGCTCCCTACCTCTATTGTATCCGACAGAGATAAAGTTTTTGTAAGCCACTTCTGGCAAGATCTGTTCAAGAAAGTAGGAACTAAACTACACCTCTCTATCGAAACGTTTTATTTTTGGAAAAACAAACAAGTCTCGAACAATATTTTAAAAAGTAAAAGAAATGGGAATCACCACCAATCTTTTTATATGGAGTGATTGGATCACCACAAAACGTTTAAAATTCGTTTTGAAAAAACATTTTGGTCTTCGAAATCCAGAAAATGGGTTCGGGAGTTGGTTACGTATGAGGAAGGATTAGCACCCTCACATACCCAAAATTGGCACCATGTTGATTACTTTCGGGTCTTGATTTGTTAACAGTTTTGAAAACTCGAATAAAACATAGAATATGATCTTTTTTTTAGAAAACTTTGCATTATTTTCAAAAATCCTATTTGAGGAAAACCGTCCATGTGTTTCGAATTTCTAGGAGAATTGGGAGTCGTGTCCAACACGTTAGGGCATTACGTTCTCGGAATTTCGAAATTGAAGAACATTTTTAAAGACTTTAAAGATGATATTCGATTGCACGAATTATACGAAAATCACACCCAACACGTTAGGGCATGGTTTTTCGAAGTTTTCACACGAAAGGATATTACCTCATTTTTATTTTAAAATTATTTGTATATATATTTTTTTGAGAACTCGAAATTTCGTATTGAGTTTAAGATACGGTCCTCGGATATGTAACTTATTTTATGTGATTTTCAAAAATTAGATTTGAGAAAAAATGGCCGTTTGTTTCAACTTTCTCAGAGAATTGAAGTTGTGACCAACACGTTAGGGCACGACGTTCTCGGAATCTCGAAATTAAAGCGCATTTGAAAATTTTGGAAGAGAATATTCGATTTGTGTAGATTGTACGAAAAATCACACCTGACACGTTAAGGCATTATTTTTCGAGATTTCCACACGAAAAGGACATTGCCTCGGTTTTAAAGGCTTATTTGTATATAAAATAATTTTGAAAACAAACATGTAAATTAAATATGAATAGGCAGTTTATAGCAAGAATCAAATAACACAAAACAAAATAATTAAGCAGATAAATAAATATATGAAAATTAAACATAAAAGTAATAGAATGCAAAATACGGAAGAATAATAATCAAAATCTATGTATGAACATTGAAAAAAGAAAAAAAAACAAGACAAAGGTGGTTAAAGCCAGAGTTTCGGGGAGTCCGGGATGAAAACGTGATTTTCAAAGAATTTGGAGTCAAAATTGAAATTTTTGAAAAATTTGGGATTGAAGTCGAACTTTTGGAAAATTAAGGGTAAAATGGTAATTTTTTGATGCTCGAGGGTAAAATGGTGATTTTTGGAAGTTCGAGGGGTAAAAAAGTAATTTTTGAGAAGTTTGGGGGTAAAAATATGATTTTTGGAAGTAAGAGGGTAAAAATGTATTTTTGGAAGTTAGGAGGTAAAAATGTAATTTTTGGAAAGTTTAGGGATCAAAATGTAATTTTCGGAAGTTTGAGGGCAAAAATGTAATTTTTAAGAAGTTTGAGGGCAAAATGTAATTTTTAAAAGTTTAGGGGTCAAAATATAATTTTTGATAAGTTTGTGGGCAAATGTAATTTTTGAGAAGTTCAGAGGTTAACATGTAATTTTTAGAGAGTTTGGGAACCTTCTAAGCAATAAAGCCAAAAAGATGGAACACGTGGCAGCTTCTCAGGCATTCTAAGGTCAAAGGACCAATTTGCAAAGTTTTAAAAAATTATTAGGCTAATTTAAAATAAAACAAAACTTGATTTAAGGATGAAATTATAACAAATAAAAAATAGAAAAGACCATTTGCACAAATAACCCAAAAATTGACACGTGGCAGTCTATTAGACTTTCAAAAAGGTCAAAGGATTAAATTGAAAATGATTCAAAACTATTGGGAAAATTTAAAATAAATTAAAATGGAATTAAGGATGAAATTGAAACAATCAAAAAATACGGAAGGACCAAATGCATAAATAAACCATTTAATGAAAACACGCGAATCCTAAGGAGGGTCACATCGGGTCGAGTCGAAGCTTGGGTCTTGAGCATGAAACTGCGTGGTTTTGAGCATTTTTAAGCCATGCCAAAACGATGTTGTTTTGGATTGCTATAAATATGCTTTTTTTTTCAAAAAAATTTCATTTTAACACCCTTTTTTTAAAAAAAAAAACACTCCCCTTCCTAAAAAATGCTCTCAAATCTCCCTTGGGCAGACTTGCTTTGGCCGATCGTCTAGTCACCATCTCGTTGTCGACCACCGTCGTCAGCCGTCGTGCACGACGGCTCTCGGGTAAACTTTCTACCCTTTTTTATTTTTTTACGTTTAAAACATGGATCAATGCTAGATATTGATAGATCTAACCATATTTTCAAAAAAAAAAATGTGAAAAATATGTTTTTTATTTAAATTTCATTTTTCTATTTTCGAATCCCTTTTTAGTTTTTCTTTTCGCTTCTTTTTTAAGAAAATATAGATCTAATTAGGTCTTTACAGATCTTGTTTTAAAAAATGGATTTTTTTATTCTTTCTCTTCAATTTTGTTTATATACTTTTTTATATTTTTGGTTATTATGTTTTTCAAAGCTAACGAATCTCTTTTTATCGAACTCTTTATATATACGACCACGTTCTGAAGGATCCCGATCGGAGCAACGACGGCGACAGTGAACCAAGTACGTGATTGACTCTTTGTTTCTTTTTTTTATATTTATTATTTAAAATATTTTTGAAAATAGATGAAGATAATAAATGATAATAATAATACTAGAATAAATATATTAATATATATTAAAACATCCCAAATATTAAGGAATATAATAAATGCATTAAATGAAATATTAATATCAAATAAATATACTATTAATTACTTAATATTTATTAAAAATACTTTGAATTCAAAAGGAATAATGAACAAACAGCAAATATATTAATGTATTTTATTATGTACCTTGAAAAATAGAAACTGAAATGCTTGAAGATCTATTTTGTGTTGCTTTGAAGGTTCTGTGTTCGAATATCTCTGTTTTTGTATTGATTTCCAATGTAAAAAAGAAAAGTTCTTACAAAATGTTTGAATTCGGCTTTCTAAAGCCTTGTTTACAATGATCATCTTTTGTTGTTTGCAATTAAAAACTATCTTTTCTCTTTTGCAGATACAGTGATGGTGGTGACAATTCAAGTTAAAGGGTGGTGTTGCTGGTGGTGTGCTAACGTGACGACTTTTGGTTGGACGGGAAGGAGGTGGTAACAGCACAAGTTAGGGCAATAACAAGTTTTAGGGTTTATCTTAAAGTAGTTTTAAGGTTTAGGCCACTTGGACCCTTAAGTGTTTGGATCATGTTATTGAGCTAGTTTGGATGTAAATGGGTTTGTAATTGAGTCTGGATTTTGAATTTTTGTATTTGAACTTTTAATTTAAATTTAGAATAAATTTAAATTTAAAAATAAATTTAAACTTAAATCTAAAATTTAAACTTAAATCTAAAATTTAAACTTAAAATAAATTTTAAAAAAAAAAGGTTTAGTTGGGGCCCTGACAAATTGGTCTTCAACGCTCTTTACTGCTTATCATCTAGAAACAAATGGGCAAACGAAAGTGCTAAACAGATGCCTAGAGGGGTATTTGAGGTGTATGATTGGGGAAAGGCCAGGTGATTGGTTGTCATGCCTTCCATTGGCAGAGTGGTGGTATAACTCCACTCATCACTCAGCCATTTGCATAACCCGTATGAAGCACTATATGGTCAGACACCACCCCACCATGTTCCTTACTTGTCAGGAGTCTCTCTTGTACCTATGGTGGATAGAACTTTGCAACAAAGGGAGGCAGCAAGGAAATTAGTTCAGTTTCACCTTAAGAGGGCCCAAGCTCGGATGAGGCAACAGACTGACAAACACAAAACTGAGAGGCATTTCAAAGGAGACCTGGTTTACCTCAAACTACAGCCCTATAGACAGCATTCGGTGAAGAAGAGATGGAACCAGAAGTTATCTCCTAAATATTTTGGTCCTTTTCTAATTTCAGCTCAGGTGGGAAAAGTAGCTTACAGACTTTTGCTTCCTCCTTGCTCTAAGGTGCATCCTACTTTCCATGCATCTCAGCTCAAAAAACACGTAGGAGCTGCACCTGTGCAACCTGTTTTACCTATAGTTGATGCAAATGGAGCATGTATCAAAGAGCCAGCTAGAATCCTAGATCGTAGGATGGTGAAAAAAGGAAATCAGGCTGTCACTAAGGTGTTAATTGAATGGATGAACACGTTTCCAAAAGATGCCACATGGGAGTCTCTCGATAAGATCAAGGCCAGGTTCATAAATTTCAATCCTTGAGGACAAGGATTGTTTCCGGGGAGGAGTAATTGATATGAGCTGGAAAATAGGAGTAGAAAACGATGAGTTTTATGTTTAAATAAAACGATGCACTTTGGGTTTTAAGTTAAACGGAGCGTTTAGAAGAGTCTGAATCAATAATATTTTAGTAATTGTTGTTTTTACCATTATTTTGTTTGTTTCTGAAATTGTATCATTAAGAGGAGCATTACTGTACTGAAACCAGCAGTTTTTGGATTATTATGAAATTACAATTCTCTCTCTCTCAGTTCTCTCCTTCTATTTTATCTTCTCCCTCTTTTCCTTCTATATTTTTGTTTCGTTTTCGGTGTTCTATCAGTTTACTAAGACAGGTGCCATGCTGATTAAAGTTTTGATTTGTCAGATCCTGGAATTTGTTGCATAACCCAAGTCAGCTGAACTCAAGTTTTGTTTTCCTGTATTGTAATCGTAACATCTATCACTATCAAAAGGAAATTCGGAACCCACTTTATGAAATAAAACAACCTTTTTTAAGCTCTTGTAGAGCATTGTGACTTCTTTACCTAAATAATATCAAAAAATTAATTAAATATTAAAACGATATCACTAGGATATTATTTACAAGTGAGGTGAAATGAACAGTATTAATGGGTGGAGGGACAAGGGGTGGCTGACATCACCCATTTTTTTCTGCTCAATTATACCTCCACCATTAATTCATAATATATTTTAAAAAATAATTTTATAATAATAAAAGATCATTATACAAGGACATCAATATGGAATACAAGCAAATAAGGATGGAGGGTGCTAACTCGGCGGCACCAAGCTCCCCACGTAAAAGAAGCCGGTAAAATAAGACGTCAATTTTTTACAAGTAACAGAACACTGCAATGTACCATATATATTAACACATAAAATATTTTTAAAATACGACAAAATAATCTATACATTACTAGAATTATTGGAATTTCAGATTTAGATATTTGATGGGAAAGGAAAGCGGTACGAGATTCAAAAATCAGTAGAGTAGCAGCTATTCTACCTTTTATTATTATTATTATTATTTTTTTTTTTAAATTCAAATGTATATAAAGATATTTTTTTTAAATATACTGGTGTGATTACATGATAGTATTTTTTTTATATTTTTTTAACTTTTTGACAAGACACATATATTTTGTACATACAAGTATTCGAACTCGAAACCCTTAAGATGATCAACATTCTCTTTTTTACTAAAGTCACTCGTTAAGTTCAATGTATAAAAACATTTATGAAAATCCATGAAAATTTAGACGAAAAATGAAAGGGTGAGATTGAATTTCAAAGCAAAAGGCGGTTTTTTTTTTTTTTTTTTACGTGGGGGAGCTTGGTGCTGACAATTTAGCATTTTTTACTTTTTTTAATCATATTTTATATCGATGTCATCTGACCCTTCACCAATAAAAAATTATATTTTAAAAAAATATATTAACGATGGAAGCATGATTAGACAAAAAAAAAAGTGGTACTGTCACTTAAAAATAAATAAAATCCAATTCGATTCAAAAAATTCGATAAAAAATCTAAAATTTAAATTAAATAATTCGAATTATTTGAATTAATCGATTTATTCAAATCAACTCAAATAAAAAATTAAAATTTTCGATTTAACTCAAATATAAATTATACAATTTAAATTATCCGAAAATCCGAATAAAAAAAAATAAAATTACGTCATTTTAATAAATATTTACATTTTCTAAAGTTAAAAATCAAAATCATTAAGTTAAAAATAAAATTACATCGTTTTAATAAATATTTATCCATTAAGTTAAAAGACAATTATTATATTTTTCATTTAGTTAAATAATCTTATATTTCATCTACTAATTAAATAATCGATCCATATATTAAATATAAATAATATGATTCATTAATTCAAATCAACTTAACTCGAAATTTTTTCATTCAATTCAATTCAAAAAAATTTCAAATTAAATTCGATTACTAAAATAAAATTCACCCCTAACCATCACCCCTTGTTTCTCCACTCATCAGTAATATTCATTTCACCACATTTTAGTAAACAATGCCATGGAAATATTATTTTGATATTTAATTAATTTTGTTGGTATTATCAAGGTAAAAAAAAACCGAGGATTATGCTTACGCTCTCCTTTTATTTGACATCAGAATAGGGAACCCGGACCACCAACATTTTATCTACAGGGCAGAATTTAGAGAAAGAAATGCAAATACGTTCTACTTCATAGAACTAAGGTTTGGCATTTTATATATCAAATGTTGAGTGCTAAATGATCTAAAGAGTCTTTACAGATACATTCGGCCTTTTAGCTCCTATTGATTTCTTTTCCAGCTTGAATGCAGCAAATATGGATTCAGTATGGCCTACAATACATCTCTTACCAGTGCACTCACTTGTTTGCGGTGAAGAGGAACGCCTTAATATTTCCAATAATTGAGCTCCAGAACTTGTTTCCATCTCATCTTTTCTTGGTTGTGAACTTGATTTGATCTGTGAGTTGCTATACTTGGCTGATGGAGCACTTTTCTTTGGTCGATTCTCCTTTTGGATCTGCATTCAGATTTTGGAAATGGAAGGCAATTAAACAAAGATAATTCCAGCAATCTAATTTCTGTAAATGAAATGGCAGCTGAAATTAGCTAGCCACTGTTATTATAAACAATTGCCAATTCCAAAGAAAGCAAGCCTACCACATCGGAAGAACTATCTGCTCTCAGGTTTGTGCTTCTGCTATTGTTGTCTTCACGTTCAAACACAAATGAACGTAAGATGCCTGGTCCATGCTTGGTAGATGATGGAATAGAACAATTTGACCCCCGACCTATGAAAGATGACTGCAAAGTTCACCAAGGACAGTAAAACTTAGTTGCCTCCAATGCGACCTCAATAAATGCAAACCTTAAAAATTAAAAGATGGCAAAATAGCTTACCTTTGAGGGCTCATTCCCTTTTTTCCCCATGAATAGCATATTAGAAAAGGCTGCCAAAATCAAGAGCAACGATAATGACCATCAGGAAATGCTGAAAAGCAAATTCTTCATTGAGAAAAAATTGTAGAAAAGAATCTTACATGATGTTTTGGCCTTTCTTCTGGTTTCAGGCATATTGTTGACCTTCTTAATATAACCGAAGAGTTCTGTGGACCTTGCATCCTTTGTCGGTGGCAAGAGCTCAGCTAGTTGATTCTGTTCCATGTCACTTAATTCAGTTCCTCTCTCTTAATCAGAGTAATGAAAAAAAAATAAAAGATGCATAGTTAAGGACCAAAAAGGTTATGCATGCTCAAATCTAAAATTGATGGTAACTTACAGCTTTCTCATACAAGCTCTTTTGAACAACTTTTTTTTCTACTTCCTCGTCATCAGATGATATGTACATGTCGTCCTTATCGGTGAACATTTGTGGTATCATTTCCTTTATCTTTTTTATATGCATGCGCAAGTTTACTGGACGTGAATCTTCATTTTCAAAGAAATCCTCTTCATCATCTCCATCCTCTTCATCTTTATCATCTTCCTCAAATCCTTCATCATCAAGCAGGTCAGTTTCTCTCTGCTTCGGACCCCATTTCCGCAATAGCTGTGCTGTTTTAGCAGCATCCTGTTGGTCAAGCAATTTCTGATGGAGTTCCATTCGCCTATCAATATCACTTTGCTTTTCTTCAAATCCAGTTGCTATCATATCCCTAAGTTCTTCTAAATCTTCAGAATCTTCATCCTCTTCATTGTCATCATCTTGGAAGCGAAGTAAGTCATTGTCACTGTCATCTTCTTCTTCAGCTTCTTCATCAACAAATGCTTTAACAGGGTCAGCATTAGTTGGAGACAAATCAACAGATTCATGTGGTTGAGGATCACTGTTCTCCTTGTCATTGTCCTCTTCGTCAGAGGAACTACAAGAAACAAGGTGATAAATATACATATTAGATCAAACAGAATTTGTGATGGGCAATGATTGATTTAATTTTTACAATGTAAAATCAAAATAAGTTGCCTTCACATATTGCAAATTCATTGCAATTCCAAACTAGTTCCCATGATAACCCTAAAACTAACTTTTCTTTAAAGAAAATGCTAGGTATGTTCCATTGCTAAACCCTGATAGATTGAGTTCTCACAAGTACTGTAACGATGCAAATAAGCCCACTCCAAGTAAATAACATCCTTCATAAAAGAAATAATAGAAAGTTCTAAGGCTCACATGTCATCAAGAGGAGCAGAGTCAAGCTTTAAGTTCATAGCAAGAACGGATGGTGCCAAAACTTCTTCTAAAGGGCTATTAGGAGTCTCATCTGCAAGCTCATCTTTGGAGTCACTTGTCTGGGAATCAGAAAATAGATCCTAGAATATACAAAGAGTCAAGCAATTAGATTCCGTAAGTATTACTTCTTCAACCAATAAAATGTGAGGGTGAAAAGAAACCTGGGTATCATTTACAGGAGCTCGAAATGCAGGTTTGGGTTCCTCACTAGCAGCCTGTAATGTAAGAAATGATACCATCAGAACAGATACAAGTTTACCTGAACATGATGCAAAAACTCATCTGATCTGACTTTATCAGATTGATGATCACATGTAAATGAAATATACTACCTTCCAGAAATTTGTTTGCAACCTTAAAATCATAAAATCCATAAAACTTTCAAACATGCAATAATAAAATTCACTGTTAAAATACCATATGAATTACTCACAATCTGTGGTGACAGATTTTCATGACTTGAGACATTCTCTGCATTCTTTATTTCATTAGAACATGGGATGTCTGAAATCCCATGCTTTACAATTGTTTCCTCACTTTCAAATTCCATAACCGCCCTATCACTGCTTCTCTCGTCCTCGCCAATGTTTTTAGATCCAGTCTCCTCCATATCCTTGCTTGAATTACCACCATGATCATCAATAGCAAAATACGTCCTGGAAAATTTAACAACTTATCATAACTATCTATAAATTGGCAAAGCATGTAAAAATTTATAACAACTTCAAAGGAACCAAAGCCTGAATCAACATAGAGGCAAACTAAAAAGTTAAATACTCACTTTTTTGAAACCTCAAGCTTCCTTCGACGAATCTTCTCCAAAATTGATGATATGGGCTTTTGAACAATCGGTGCTGGTTTAAATGCCGCATCTCTAGTTTCTAACCAAAGTCATATATAATTCAAGAGTTAAAGTTGTTACTCATTCAACTTACAAACCTAAGTTTAAATAAATCATTATTCTCCAAGATACCTCGGAGCAGTCTCTGAGATTCAGCACGAAGCTGGGCAAGATGTTCTCTTCTTTCCTGTAAAAATATTAATAACAAACCACGGAAAATCAAACAAAGAACAATCAGAAACAGACAATTTAAATATTGTGATTTGTAGTGTAAAAAATAAGAGAATATTTATTTGTACCTTTTCTGTTCTTCTTTCAGGTAACATGGGCATATCCCCATCGCCGACTCCTTTCGCTCTCTTTTTCTTTTTCGTTTCTTTACTCCTCATTTCATCAGAACTAGGCCGTTTCTTGTCTGGCTCCTGTTCCAAATCCCTAATTCCCATCTCTTTGTTCTGATCTTCACCGTTCCCATCAACTTCCTCGGTCATTGAATCAAAATCCAGCGCCCGTTTAGCTACTGAACCCGACCCGTTTCCATCAACACCCAATTCATCAAATCCAGAACTCAATTCATTTCCCTCTTCAAAACCATGGAACCCGGAGTCAGACCGAATCCCAGACCCCAATTTCGGCTCCTCAACAACTTGGGCGTCCGATGAATCCAAATCAAGGGCTTCAAAATGGGATGGATTCTCAGAAACCGTTGTCAGCTTCTTCAATCGTTTAAACTTTCTGTCTTGAATATGAGAATATGTGTGGTCGGAAGGGGAAACTAGCTCTAAATCCTCGTCGCTGTCCATGTCTGGAAGGGTAGCGGAGAAGAGGATGTATTGAGTTTTGCTTTTTGATTGATATAGAAATGCAGAAGAATATTAGGGAACTGCAGATCTATTCTAAAGTAGTTGGTGAAATTTTGAAAATATGCGGTAAAATAGATTAAGGCGGCAAATGTTTTTAATTTTTTTGGGTTTCGTTTGGTCCGTGTAAACCAAATTTGATCCGCTTAAATTTGTTAGTTTTGGGCCTTTTGGCGCCCTACTCTACAAAAGTGATTCCTTTATTACCAATTAAAAAACATCTATTTTAGACAATCAAAATAAAAATTTACAATTTAAACATTCACATTATATAGTTCGTTCATTTTGATTATTCCCGTTAAAAACTCTAACAAAAATCTGACATAATTTTTTCTAAACACGTGGACCAACCATTAGACGCTACTGAACACAATTTACCACGACATAAGTGTTGCATACCACTTATAATTTGTCCAATACTAATTATTACCCAAAATAAAATAAAACAATAATTAAATAGTTGGAAAAACTCAAAAATCTAAACCCCATCTTCTTCCTTAATTTTTAACTTAGAATTTGAAAATAAAAATAAAATTTTATTATAAAATACTTAAATTTTCAATCTTAACTTGAATAATAAAAACATTTTATTTGGAGATTTTTTGTTTTTATAAAAAAAAAAACATTTTATTATTGTTATATCTCCCCTAGACTAAGGCGCATGTCAGCATGATAGGCGACTTGAGAAATACTCATAACCAGTCTTCTGAATCTGCTTGGATGGCTCGTTGGATAAATTTCACAGTATCTACCTCATGTTTAACTCTTGACCTCAACAAGGAACCTGGACCCTCCGCTTAACTTTGAGAGATCTAAGCCTCTCATTTCCATAAGTGATCCATCCACTTACCAAACACCCGCTTTTTAGGTGTGGACTCTCCTCAACTTGAACATGCCTTTGAGGACCAATAAATCCCACCTAAGTGTAACAACCTCTTACTTGCATAATAGAATGAGACCCACGGTGCATGTCTTGCACATCTTGCATGAACCCTCTGATGACAACTCTTTCAACTACATGCCACGTTGCATAAGCAAACAAGAGGACCTCCAATAGAAATACCCTCCCAGACAATGAAAAAGAGATCTTTTCTTCTCTCCAGCAATTTGAGAATACTATTTCTCCCTCCTCAATCCTCAATCTATCATCTTATCTCTTTTCAGCTTTTCGACTTTCTAAGTAAATTGATTTCCTTTACACCATCAAATCCTTTTCTTTAACATCTTCATTGTTGTACATTGTATCAACAATTATAAAACACCTAAATATTTTATTTTTAATTCTTCTATTTTTAAACTTTGAATAATAAATTAATATAAAAAAAGAATGGGATTTGAGTTACTTGATTGGTTCATTGAAAATTGACTAAAGTTTCAATCTTGACTTGGAAACACCAATATGATTGTTTATGAAACTTTAGGTATTTTATAATAAAACTTTTTTTTTTTCAAATTCTAAGTTAAAATTTGAGAAAGAAAATGAGGTTTAGATTTCAGAGTTTTTTGAACTATTTAATTATTATTATTTTTCTTTTATTTTGGTTAATATTTAGTAGTGGGCAAATTATATTTTAGTCTTTTAAAGTGATATGCAATGCTTATTACATGGTAATTGTGTTATGTAACATTTAATGATTAGTTCACATGTCAAAAAAGGTCATGTTAGATATTCGTTAGCATTTTATTGAGAGTGACAAAAAAAAGAATGAATTATGTAACGCATGTGCCTAAATTATAAACATTTTATATTGAGTGTCTAAAATGAATTTTTTTTTATAATTGAGTTACTATCTATGATATTTAAAATAATAAACTTTTTTCTTGAAAAATATTTGTGTTTTGTGCAAAACGGATTTAAATCGTTCTTAACTTTCAACCGAACGATCTTTTCCACTATCCTTGTACCTCGAATTGCATTGAATGTGAGCTCGAGTGACACAAACTAATCACAAAATAAGAAATTGAATTATTACTTTCAATGAGAAAGTAATTCTCTCAATAAAAACCAATATAAATTGTAATTCCCAAAAAAATATAATTTATTCTTAAAAAATAAATTATCACTGGGTTTTGACAAAATAACAATATATAAAATTTATGTGTGTTAATAGCCCCTAGTCTAACTAGGAGAGAGGGGGTGACACACCTTAGATAATAACACTAGGATTGTTGCCCCTCACATCTAATACGAAAGGTTATGATCCTCTATTGTATTAGATCTAATTATATATAAACTTTTTAGACTTTTGACTCTTCACTTTATAATTTAATCAAACTCAATATTTATTTTCTATTTTCTAAAATAAATATTATTTTATTTAATTAATATAATTAATCAAATTAACTAAATTAGTTTCCTAATTAAATAATTTTCTCAATTCAATTATAATTTTTTTAACATCATGACAATTTTACTATAAAAGAATATTCGAGGAAATATATTTAATTTTCATAATGGCTAATTAATTTAATTCTATTTTCAAACTTCAATTATTTAATTATAATAAATTAAATAATAATTCAAAAATCTTAAATTAATTCTCAAGTCGTTTTTTCTACTAAGTGAGAAAACACATTCATTTCTGAATGCGACTCATTTCTCTAACTTCGTCATTTTCATTCGTTATGTTTGTTTGGTTCTACATGCAATTCATTTTTTGTTTCAATGAACCAGCGGAGAGATCGATAGGACATATATAATTAAAGCTCAAATAATTTATAATTAAGATCTAGCTTTTCGCCTATTAACTATAAACTTATTTAGTCATGAAGTCATCTCACTATAGTAACATGTCTAAGCTCTTCCTAATTACATATCATTACGAAAGTTACTCAATAAGTGCTCATCCAATGATGTTGTCATAAGTGTATTACTCATAAGATATCACCAACTTTGTAATATTATATTTGGAATGAAGGACATTCACCCATAAACAATTTTTATTTGTAAGAAGATAAAATCTCAACTTAAGTAAGAAGGATTTATTCTGCTCTTTAAGCCGATGGAGACCAATCCTGTAATACCCTAAAACCTGTTACCATCACCGATTAGGGCCCCAGGGTCATCCGACCTTATACCATAGAGAAATCTTCAATATAATTTCCTTTTAGTGTATATTAATGAAGTAACACCCTACAATCAACATAAATCAGAAATTAAATATTAAAACAACTCATCAAGGATAAAAATGTCATTTTCACAAAAATGAGAGACTTCTACCGATACCTGTTAGACAAATACCGGTAGTAGTCAAGTTAGTAAAAAATTCAAAAACAGTGCAGACTTCTACTGATACAAGTATGACTTCTACCGAAACAAATTATACATCTACCGATACTAAAAACTCCAAAGAGCTAAGAAGTCCTATCCTGTAACTTCTACCGATACAAGTACCCATACTATCGATACTATCATGACCAAAACTACTGATACTTATCATAACGAAGTACAGGGTAGGAGAGAGGTTAGATTCTGACTTGTATTTAATAAGTGTATTACTTATAACGAAGTTTACCGAGCAAACTCCCAAGATAGTGTGATTCGTCTTGAAGATTCAATCTTCAACGGCAAAAATGAATCTACAAAACAAGGAACAGAGACACAGGTAAGCTTACAATGCTTAGTAAGTTAGTAGAACGATCATCTTACAGATTGGTATATTTAAATTCAGGATGAGTAGTTTAACAGCTTCGATGTCTCGAGTACTTTGTCAAGTTGTTGTCTTCAAGTCTTCCAGAATTTGACTCAAATGAGCCCAGACAGAATATCAATCATACGAGCCAAACAAAAATTTGCTATTACGAGCCAGAATTAGAATTACGCTCTTACGAGCCAGAATCAGGATTCCTTCGTCTTCTTCTATCTCGTCCGTTCCATCAAGAGTAACACAAAACAAAGAAAATTAGAGTAATTAAGTAAAGTTGTGGTTTCACGAACTTACCGAATGAAGTTGCAGTTACGGTTAAACTTCAAGGATTACTCTGTAATTTTCCCTTTTCCACGATCTGCAGCCCGCTCGTGATCTAAATCAACAAATCATTAAATCCCACATTAAATCATGAAATTTCACTTGCATTAAGGTCCTTTTCGAGAAATTTACAAAATTACCCATATACTTTCATTTTCTTTAAATTTAGTTCTTAGACCTCAAACTAGCAAAATAACCATTCCCAAACACAACCCATGCTAGCCGAACATGCTAGAACACATTCTGAATTCATACATACAATTTATTTCACATCAAGTACATGTATTCTACCATTTTAACAATTTAGTCCTCAAACCCTAAAATCATCAAAATTCGCTTTACAAAACTAATCAATCCAATAACCAAGCTTCCAACACTTTCATAAAATATCAAGAATAAGCTCATTCATCAATGAAAAAACATTTAACTTTTGAAAAAATCACAAATTAGTCCCTAGGTTAGCTAGATTAAGCTAATACGGACTCAAAAACATAAAATCACTAAAAACGAGTGAGAAATCACTCACCAATCGAAGAGGTTTGCTTGGTCGAATGTTTCTCCCTTGTTCCTAGGGGTTTCCTAAGTGTTTTCTTGAAGAAGATGAATGAAATTCATCTAATTTCTCTTTTACTTTAGTTTTTACTTTAATTACCTAATTATTATTTTGTCCTTCTTATTATAACTTAATATTTCATATAAGCTTACCCATATTTTTCCACTTACAAATCTTATGGTTTTTTAACCATAATGATCCTCATCATTAGCCTCCTTAAGCTATTTAGTACTTTCTACTATAAAATTCAACTTCCACACTTTTTACTATTTAGTCCTTTTTACTTGATTAACTATCTAAACAATAAAAATTCATAACCAAGATTTTATATGATGCTAATGACATCATTAATATTTAATCATGAACATTCACGACTCGACTCGTCGGAGTTGTGGTTTCGAAACCACTATTTTCGACATCACTAAAAATGGGTTGTTACAAATCCCACCATTAACGATTGGCAACAATCCATCCAATTAACCAAAGGAACCTTCTTATTGGATGTTGTACTATCCCAAATAAAAGCCCATGCAATTTTCTCAATTTCGTCATAAACACCAAGTGGGATTTTGACAGTCCGCGTGAAATAGTTTGAAATCGATAACAGAACAAACCGAGCGAGGGTAATACGTCTTACCAATGAAAGCAATTTGGCATTCCAATTATCGAGCTTGCAACGAACTTTATCCATAACAAAGTTAAAAGTCCTCTTTGTGACTCTTTTATGGAACATAGGCACTCCCAAATATGAACCCAAATCATCTTTTCGATGAAAATTGAGAATATTACATAAGGTTGTCACAGCTCCATCATCAACGTTATTTGAGAAATAAATAGTGGTTTTCCTCTCATTTACTCTATGTCCCGAAGCCTTTCCAAAAGTAGAGAGGACCTCCTGAATAACATGTGCTTAGTCAGTTTCAGCTTCTGTAAACAGGAATAGATCGTCCAAAAAAAAAATATGTAAGACAGGTGGACCATTCTTCCCCATAACAGTAGATTTCCATAGCTTCTCTGTAACTTTACTATGGATGAGATGGCCTAACCTCTCCATACATAGAACAAAAATATACAGAGACAAAGGACAACCTTGATGAATAACCCGATTGGGAACAAATCCCGAAGAGATTCTGCCATTCCACGTAATCTGCGTGGAAACAATAGTGATACAATCCATAATAACTCTAACCAAAGACAATGGGAAACCCACATCGAGCAAAGTGTCCTTAATAAAATCCCAACGAGGTTTGTCATACGCTTTCTCTAAATCCACCTTTATAGCCATCCATGCCTTCCTCCCTTTCCTAATTCTCATGGAATGAATAATCTCCCGAGCAATGATAGTATTGTCCATAATTTGTCTTCCTGCCATAAAACTCACTTGATTTTGAACAATAAGAGAAGGAAAAATGTGTCTAAATCGAATGGCAATGATTTTTGTGACCACCTTGTACAATACGTTACATAAAAGGATTCAGGACTCGCAATTTTTGGGATAAGGACCAAGAGCGTATTATTAACTAATGCGATGAAAACCGTACCTAAGAAAATACAATGGACCTAAGTATAAACATCCATCCCAATTGTGTCCCACTCACTTTGATAAAAAAGAGCGTGGAACCCATCAAGACTAGGGGCTTTAAAGGGACCCATACTAAACACAACGTTTTTAAGTTCCTCTAAAGAAACGTTCATAGAAAAGGCATCCAATGAACTCACGGTAACAGATGAAAAAAGATCTCTTAAGGGAAAACCTCTACAAGAAGGATCATCCAACAAGAAGAGGGAAGAATAAAAGCGAATCGCTTCAGCATGTAATCTCTCAATACATAACACCAATTATCACCAATCTTTAAGGCCATGATTCTATTAGAATTCCTTCTAATCAAGGCCTTCTTATGGAAAAATTTTGTATTACGATCCCCAAATCGAACCCAATCCATCCTCGATTTCTATTTCCAAAGAGACTCCTCCTCATCAAGAACCTTCTCATATTCAAGCCGTAACTTTGCTTCAAGATCCAAAAGGTACTAGGAACATCTACAATCTAAAGCAACCTGAACATTTGTTAAACGATAAGCAATAAAACATTTTCTTTTAATGATGTAACCAAACACCTCAAAATTCCACTTCTTAAACTTAGTGGTGAGCAAGGAGAGGCTACCAGTAATATCATTATCATAACTCCAATTGTCACGGATAAACTTATTAAACTCCGGATGAGAAGTCCAAGAAGCTAAAAACCAGAAAGGTCTAGGGAGAGCAATTTGGCCAAAGTGACAAGGAGACAAATATAAGGGTCTATGATATGATTTTAGATAAGGAAGATGATAGACTGATGCATCAACAAACAACCTACACCACTCATCATTTCCAATCACCCTATCCAACAGCTCAAAAATGGCTTCCCTTTTTCACGTAAACAGAGGGCTTTTGAACCAAAGTCCTGTAACCTATTACGGTGAATGAAATCCTAGAATAATTTGTAGCCAGAGAGTAACGATTGACCTCCGCTCTTCTCATCCAGAGAAAGCACAGAATTGATATCCCCCAAAAGAACCCAAGGCTCAAAAATGGACAAGGCAATTTGATTCAATCGATCCCATAAAGACTTACGTTTTTGTCTATCCGGAAAACCATAGACAAAGGTCACCAAAAAGCTTTTGGACTCGCTTTTATTTTTAACACAACAAAAAATAAACTGAGGGTCATTAAGGATAATATCAATCTGAATCGTATTCCTCTAACAAATCCATAAACCTCCTATATAACCTCGATCTTCAATTCTATGCCAATAATCTAACTAATCTAACTCCACTTTACCGATGATATTATCCGCCTTCAATCCACTTACTCGAGTTTCAAGAAACACCTCAACATCAACATAAAATTCAGCATAATAATCTTGAACCACCCTAATAAACTTGGGTGAAGCACACCCTTGGCAATTTCAAACAAAAAAACTTGGTAACGTTAGATAACTTATGGAAAGAAAAAAAACCAGAACATCAAATGCACCTCAAACATCTGAGGTAGGCAGATTATTGGTGTCCACAGATTCCTCATGCAAAATATTCTCCTCCGCATTTAAATCTTCTGTCCCAATTCTCTCAGACTTTTTTGCTATAGCCTTCATAACCGAAACACGTCTCCAAGCCTTCACCTTGAATTTACTACCTTTACCTCTTAATATGATAGCCTTATTTTTGAACAGTTTAAGCCTACCTCTTTTCAGAGAAGAACTACCAGCATTCGAATCCAAGTTTGTCGAACGAGTGTTAGGATTATGGTTCTCAAAAAATTTGACAGCAGAATGGAATACAGGATCCAACGAAATAACTGCCTCTTCCTGCACAAATTTATTAGAATTATCCTGGATAAATGGGTGCACTAGCTGACAGGACCCAGCATGCAATGAGTGAGCAGACACTCCCTTGGTGAACTCGTCCCCTTCTTTATTCACACAAGTTGGGATTCGATAATATTCATAACGGGCAAATCGCTGTTGGATGTGTCAAGCCCATTGTTCGACATAACCGACCCAGCATCCCTTTGTATATGGTCATACACCTGTCTCAAAGCAACCGTTATAGTATTCCTAAAACTTAAACCAGATGGTCCGGTAGCCAATGAGTCATTAGAGCCTAGATTTTTAGCCCCATTACCCTATCCTGCTTTCAAACCCGAATCAATCATACATATAGGTAATAAATTAGCCATCAAATTTTGCCCATTAACAGGAAAAGAGTCCGTCTCATCACCACCTAAAGGGTTATTATATATGGCAATCCCTTTGACTTTCAAATTACCAGAATTAGTGGGATTAGATTCCCCATTATTGTTCCCATCCCTATCCTTAGAATCATAGAGCACATCAAAACGAGATCTCATAGAATCTGTGACTTTCCTTTCATCCCTTCTGCCCATGAATTTCCGACCTAGTCACCCATTTCTTTGATTGACCACCATTCATGGTCCAAACACATCATCTTCTTTGTTATTTTCTTTCAAGGATTGATTCTCTTGTAACGACTCTCATTTTCCTTGAAAAAGATGAGAGGTAGTAGGACAATTATCTTTCAGATGACCAAAAAGGCCACAAGCAAAGCAGATAGTGGGGAGTGATTCGTATTCAACCTGTTTGATTCTTTCATCAACCTTATCTTAGATACAAGGGGCTGATTAAGATCAAGAAGTCTTGACATACAGACAAGACGACACCTATGAGCATTACCCGTATTCTCATCTAACTTAATTACCTGCTCAATCGTTTCCCCGATACTTTTTAATTTACTTTTCCAGTATAGAAACCTTGGAATCCCCGAAAGACAAATCCAAACAACCACATTGGATGGATACGGTTGGCTTGTAGAAAATGTTTTCGTCTATGGTTGTACCGTTAAGTACTGTCCAAACACAATCCAAGGACCCTTAGTGAGTGCTCGGATATAGTTCGATTCCTCTTGGAATTTCACCATGAAATAATTGTTCTTCATGTCCATAATCTTGACAAGAGTAGAGGGTTTCCAAAGGTGGTAGATTTTATTCGATAGAGCTCGGAAACCAATCTTCCTTCCAAGGAGTTTGATAATAACAGTAAGGGACATACCCTGATATAAGATCTGATGGACCTTTTCAAAAAATTGAACATACGGGAAGTCATCCTCTATCCTAATAGACAAATCCCTCTTAAGGAGTTGTACATCATCTGTGTCTTGCTCAGTAGAACTAAGATTCCTTACCCCTCGAAGCACCTAGCAGGATATCCTTAAAAATATACGTGACAAACCAGTTCTTTCACCATCAGTCGAACGCTCAAACTCATACACAACCATAAGAGATTCATCATCCCCTCCTCAATACTGCACATGCGAACCTTCTTGGTGGCTTTGTCCATAGAATTCTCCGGCGAAGAAAAAGAAGCATCCATTTTAAGATTATACGAATTTTTCTTTTTTTTATTTTTTATTTTTAGTCTAAAAAGTTAACTGAAAAAAATCAACCGATTAGAGAATGTCACGTAGTGGTTTTATATTCTCGTAAAAAATATTACTTAAATTATTTTTACTAATTCTCGTAAAAAAATATTACTTAAATTATTTTTACTAAAAAAAATATTTATTAAAATTAAATTAAATTGATAAAAAAAATATTTTTTAATTTAATTTTTCTCACATTCTCTCTTCTTCTCTTTCTCTCCTCCATCTTCCCTACTCCTTCATCTTCTTCCCCGCACCATCTTTCTTCCAATACAAACAACCAAGACTAAAATATTCCTCTCCTTTACCACATATGCCTATTTATATCATAACTATCAACGGTATACACCCCCAAAAAAAAGAGAAAGGCCTAAAGATCATTAACCCAGATTTCAGCCAAAGCAAGAATGAATTTTTTGGGTTATTTTTGGTCAATTTAAACGGTGAAAGAGAAACTTATAAAGAGTGTAACACCTCAATTTTGATTAAAGGACTAAATCCTAATTTTTTGTGAAATTCTAAGGACTAAATTTTGATCTTAGTAAAATTTAAGGTCTAATTTAGAAATTAAGTAAAGTTTAGGGACAAAATTGAGCATTAATTAAAGTTTTGTAGTCAAATTGTGATTTTTAGGACTTAATTAGAACGGGATAAGATTAGGGTTATTTTGGAAACCCTAGATGTTTTTAAGGGCATTAGAGAAATTCTCTCACTTTTGCTTAGTATTTAAGCCAATTAACTCTTCATCTCCCATTTTTCTTCTCCCCTCAATCGATTTCTCCCTTCCTCTCCCTTTCTCTCCTTTTTCCAATTTTTCATCGAGCCTCTGGCAACCCCATAAGCGTTGATTGTGTGTTGCACCACCATTATCACTCTGCCCCTCGTCTCCTCGTGTTTCCAACCATACCCTTCAAACCTCTCTTGCCATCGTCGTTTGTATGATCGGTGTGGAACCTGATTCAATTCCATCTCTTTTTCATCGCTGCTCCGCCGCATTTGCACCTTGTACGGCTTTGGTAAGTGGATTGGAGAGACTTGGCACTCTTGTTAAGGTGTTGGGATCATTGTTCGCTCCATTATCAGCGAGTAGGCAGCCATGCGTGAAGGCCTTGTGGTGGCACCGTCAAGAAGGGTTTAAACCTAGTACCTTTTTGTTACAAAAGAGGTGGGAGTAGGGCTAGTGGAATTAACCAAGTCTGGTGAGGCCCAAACCTTAGAAACCCTAACCCAATACTTGACCCAATAACCCGTTTGACCCAACACCTAAACTAAACCCAACATTTAACCCAAGTCCAACACATTCCTAAAACCCAATTCGGTTTGACCCGTTGATCAAATGTTAACTTTGACCCATTGACTCGACCCATTAACTTTGATCAGTTGACTATTGACCTTGACCGTTGGGTTTGACTCATTGACCGTTAACTTAGACCGTTGACTTTTTTAACTAACCGTATATTGCCATTTTTGACGTCTTGATTCCAAATCCGCTATTTGTTTTGTCAAATTTGAACCCGATAGTCTTGTTTTAGCTATTTACAAGTTGCTATACTTAGTAAAAAATTTTAAGAAAAATGAATAAGGGTTTTAACTTTTGATATTTTGTGTGTATGTGATTACGATTTTGAGAATGAAGAGTTACCTCCTCCACCTGTGCAGACTTCCGTTACATAAGCTTCGATATTCCCACGTGAGTTTTGTTTCGGTTTAGTGTTGCGTTTAGTAGGTGGTATAGTGATAAATTTAATGTAAAATTTATTCTTGTAGGTCCTAATTTAGCTAGACCCAGAGATAGATCTGAGCGTGAGAGACGTTCTCCACAACGTTAGAGCTTTTGCCCATTTGAGGTGTGTCTCTGTCTGTGCAATACTCTCGTTGTGTGATAAATTCTGTGATAAGTTATCTATGATATTATTATTCGGTGTTATGTATCGCATGTTGATTTTTCATGCATATTTGTCAGTTTGTGGATATTCTGAATATCATGTGTACGAATTTTTTAATTCTGAACTAATATCATGAGATTGTGTTGAGACTTAGATTATTGTGACATCATATCATTGTGTGTACATGGGTTGGGATTGTACGGTGGAAGTCGTAGTAATCACCCCTTCAAACGGCTGATAGTAAAACCACTCTAATTGGTGACGATTGGATGGGGAGAGGTTCAGGGGAACCTCTCCACTGTGTTGGTGTGCTGGAGGATTAGGTGCATTACATTTTGCTTGTGATTTTATTGCATTTGTGTTGTGATAAACTGTATGCTTGAGCTAAAATATTTTATGAAATTACTGTGATATTATGTTTGTGATTGTTGGCACTTTAGAGACACACTGGGCTTTTTAGCTCATTCCCCCTCAGTTTCTCTTACAGATTTATTCGGACATAGGCGACTTGGTACTCGGAGGATCTCTTGTTTTTAATCATTTTAATTTAGTATTTGTTATAAAATATTTTTAGGATTTTTCATATTAATGTGTTATTAGATTATTTTGGGATTTCAATGTTTAATTTTTAGTTTGGAGATTTTGGATATTTGTTTAAGGAATTTGAATAACAATTTTTAAGTTTGAAAGTATTCAAAAAAGTGGAAAATTAATTGTTTTATTATGACTCAATTTATTTACAGATTAAATTATATAACTGTTTTAAATGGTTTCTGAGGGCAAAATTACGATAGTGACATTTTAGATTCGATAATATCTTTTAAGCCGGGTTTAGGGGGTTACAAAGAGAGGAAGAATATACTGAAATTTGAAGAGAATCCAGTAGTAAAAAAACACTTAGATTTGGTGTTGAAGTTTCTAGATTTATTTGTAAATCTACAAAAATCTAATATTATTTTGAAAAAATAAATGCGGGAAATGAAGAGATATGGTAAAAAATAAGAGAATGATAAAACTTGGACTCAAACGACAACTAGTGAGTGATGACTGATGGTGGAGCATGGTGGCAAGTAATGGCCATTGACGTCGAAATTTGGAAATTTTTTAGGTTTAGTTTGGAATCTGAATTTTTTTTTGGTTTAGTTTGGGTTTGAAACTTTGAAAGAAAGATGATTTGAATTTTAAATTAATTAAAGTAAATGTAATTAAACAAAATTATAATTAAAGGAGATTGTAAACAAATTTGAGTTTGTTTTTGTTTAGATTACTGTTGCATCATTCATGTCATCCAAGGCCTATTGCATCGAGATTAGGATATTGGTATTAGGCATGTGCATCGAGAATGTGATAAGATGATTGATTGTTAGCAAAGGCTGTAGAAGGAATAGTTATTGGCTTTTATTCTTGGTCTCAATATCCTGATTTTGCTTTGAATGTGTTGCATAAGGATGTTTGCTAGTAGGGGTGAGCGTTCAATCAAATCGAATGAAATTTTTTGAGTTAATTGTGTAACATGCAAAATCAGATATCGTTGCCAGTTAGGGTCTCGAGGTCTTTCTGATCATCTATCGTAAATTATCTCTCAGTATTATTTCTTTTAATCATATTTTAATAAAGTAATACATTATGCACGACATAAATCATTAATTAAATATCAACACAACTCAATAAGAGCAAAAATGTCATTTCTACGATTTTTGGATACTTTTACCGGTACTTGTTGGACAAGTACCAGTAGCAGTCAAGTCAGTAAGAAATTAAAAAACAGTGCAGATTTCTACTGATACTTGTGATAGTTCTACCGATACAAGTGTGACTTCTACCGAAACAAGTCATGCTTCTACCAATACTAAAAACTCCAGAGAGTTAGGAAGTCTTACCCTGCAACTTCTATCGATACAAGTACTCAAACTACCGATACTTATCATGGTACTACCAATACAATGCAAGTTAGTAACCAACCTCTCTCTTACCCTGTACTTCTACCGATACATGCAGAAGTTCTACCGAAACAAGTAAGCAGAAATCAAAATATTTACACAAGTTCATCAACCAAACTTCATTTCGTAAACATATTGTATAAATACACAACGCAAGTGTTTAAGAACAAAACATAACACTACATTTTGAAAGCCAAATGTCTATACTTAACATTAAACAATCATTAAAAGGAGTTCAAACATTCAACACAAGTTTGACACTGTACTAATTATCTCAAAGTCAAGCATTACGAAATAACATCATCCTAGTACATGCCATATAACCAAGTGATGTAAATACTACTGAACGAGCTCCCGAGATAGTGTGATTTCTTAGAGATGATCCGACCTTCAAGCAGCAAAATAGAATCTACAAAACAATAACAAATTCACAGGTAAGCTATCATAGCTTAACAAGTTCGTAGAGTTTAATAATTTACCAAATAACATGTGTTATACAATCTGTAAATCAATCGAGCCAAAACAGAATTGTACTTCGGTGATCTATAATCAAATTTCATCCCTTTTGACCAAAGGTCATTTCTTGTTACCAATATACGATGCTACTCACACTAAGCTGACGAGGACTCGCAACGTATACGGTACCTCAGCCATCGATATGGTATATGTACATATAATTGTTCCCTAACGATGCTGCTCACACTAAGCTAACGAGAATATGCAAATCAAGCATAAATTTCAACCATCGTAGGGCCTGTAATCCATTCTTGGATTCATTTCACTTTACAGTGACTTACGATACTGTAGAGAATCCGCAACAAATGCAGGACCTCAGCCATCGAACCAGTTTCAATATTGGCACATGGATAACTCTCCTTTCGTTGTTTCTAGTCCTCGTTTCCCATTTGCAATAGTTGTAAAGAAGGAAATAATGTGCAATTATAAATAAGAATTTAACATTACGAACTTACCGGACTGAATTACAGTTATGGACAGGTTCTAGGGATTATTTTGCTAATTTCCCTTTTCTGCAATACGTGGCATGATCATAATCTAAATTAACAAATCATCCAAATTTTCATATTAAATCACATAATCAAATCATTTAATACAATTTGATCTTTTTAAGAAAATTATGAAATTACCCCTAACATCTCACTTTTATTCAATTTAGTCCTTAAACACAAAACATGCAAAATAATCATTTCTTTCTAAACCTATACCAGCCAAACATCAATTGGTTTATGCTCTTACCCTACAAGCAACTAGTTTATAACCAATACATAAAATTTCATCATTTTAACGTTTTAGTCCTTGAACCCTAATTTCATCCAAAATCATTTTACAAAAAGATCCAACCCAAACATCAAACATACAAATCCATCAAAAGCTTTCAATAACAAGCATACTCAACAATATAAAGTTTCATAACATTTGACAGATTCACAAATTGGTCCTTAGATTAGCTAGATTAAGCTAACACGAACTCAGAAACATAAAAATTACTAAAAAAGATCAAGGTTTACTCACTCAATCAAGCTTTAAAAGTTAACAATGGAAAACCCTAGCTTTCCTCTTGTTTTTACGTGAAGAAGATAAGAAATTAGAAGAAAATTGTCATTTTTCTTCTTTAATTTCATATTTATACTCAATGGCGATTTTGTAAATATTTAGACTTTCATAATTAGCTTAATTAATCACTTATTTAGCTTTAATTAATCCTATTTATTTCTAATATATTTCATGATAATGCACCCACTAAAATTCTTTAGGTCAATTTGACCATTTGATCCTTCTAACTTATCAACTCTACTTTTGTATATTTTACGATTTAGTCCTTTCTACTCAATTCACTATCTCGACATTAAAATTCTGTAATCAAACTTTAATGCAATGCTAACGACATCATAAATATTAAAATAAATAAATTTAGGACTCAACTTGTTGGAGTTGTGATCCCGAAATCACTGTTTTCAACACCACTAAAAATCGGGCTGTTACAAATTTAGTTGACGAATCTTATTTTATCATCCTAACTCGATTTAAAATTTTATTGAATCGACTCAAGTGAGATGTAATACAAATCAAATATATTTGTTCGAGTTAAATTAAAAAAATGACTTTGGGTCCTCGTAGCGACTGTCGCCCACCGTAATCAAATTTCTTATTAACTTTCATCCCCTCATAATTTATTTATTAATATTTTATATACGAGTTAGCATCTTTGCTTGCTTGGTTCAATTATCTTCTGATTCTTGTCACCATTTATTTTGAAATTAAAATATATATTAAATGTAAAAAACGTGATTTTTTAATAAAAATTATTTTAAATATAAAATGTGAAATTGAACTCGATTTGAATTTGAAATTAAAAAAAATCCGAGTTGATTCAATTAACTCAATTAATTTGATTTGAATAAGTCAAAATTCGAACTTTTTTTTTTATTTTTTCGAGTCGAATCTAATTTTTCTCACCCCTAATTATTGATTTATCTTTTCCTTGATCGATTATTATGTTAATAATTTTATCCTCCTAAATAAAAAAAATATAAGAAACCTAATTATTGCTTTTTCTCGTGTAGAAGATGATGAACATCTTCATGAAGAACACCCAAAAATTTTGTTAGATTTTTTGGGTTAAAAACATTTAATTATTTTATAGAATAATGAATTTTTATTTTATATTTTTATTATTATATATTTTCTGAATTTTTTATATATCTATTTATATTTTTATAATTTTAAAAAAAAATTAATATATAAATAGAGAAAATATTTGGCACACTATCAGTGGAATTTTTAGAGTCTACAAGGAGGGTTAGGGGATTGACAAGTCTCTTATAGGAGTATAATAAATATTAAAAAAAATATTTAAAAAAAAAGATACATATGTCAATTTTTTTTTATTGTGGAATAAAAAATAACTCTCAATTTACCAAATACTCATCCATAAAAATTTATCATAAAAAAATATATATAAATTTAAAAATGCCATGTAGCATGTTTTTAATGGCTGCCTATTTTTTTAACGGCGGTAAAAAATTGGATCAAAGTATATAATAGAATGATATTTTAGATATTAAATTAGGACAAAAAAAATGTAAAAACAAATATACTTTAAGAATAAAATCATGAATTAAGCCAAATAAAAAGATAATTATTACAAACATATTCCCATTGTTAATAAGAATATATCTAGATATTTGCCATAATAAATAAGTCCACATAAAATAAAATAAGATTTAAATCCATATAAATTTAAACATAAAACTGATTTATGTATAAAATTTAGGTAAAAGCCTCCAAATCCAATATAACAGAAATCATGATGATTTTAACATGTAAAAACAATTGAATGGTTTAGTTGCATTCAAAGCAAGAATATGTTTAATTCATGTGATGGTTTGATGGTTAAAAGTGTTCACCATCTCAAATATAATTTAGATTTGAGTTGTGTTAATCGCATTTATTATTTGAGTTTTACTCTATTATTATAATTCACAAAAAATATAAAATTGTGTTTCATCAATATATTTACTTTATTCAAATGAATCAATTTTCTAAAAAAAAAAAAAACTATCGACTTAATCTGTTTAACGGTTTAATAGGATTATACCTAAAGATAGCGACTGCTGTATGGTGAGGCTACTCCCAATATTAAAGCAAAATTATGCACCGTAAAAAATAGTGCAAGCACGAACGATAAATTCAAACCCAAATCTCATAATTATTCAATTAAATTCTATTCCATTCTATTAAACTTCAATTAATTTCCACAATTTTCAGAGGCTTTGAGAAGCCTCTCTTTCCAAGGCTTCTTTCTCTCCATTTCTTTCTGCTGTGTGTGTTGGAGCCTTGGGGAGTTGTGGTTCATTTCATTTTCCATTAATACCATGCAAAAAATGATGATAAGGAAGACATGCTCTATCCCTAATCTCCATAGCCAAGACGGCATAGAAACCGTTCTGGAAGTGCCTATTCTCGAAGAAATGTACACCCAATTGGGCACCGATGCCGCTTTATTACCATGGCTAAACATGCGACCTTTCATGAATGATAATATATCATCAACACCCCATCTCCAAGCTAAATCAGATAACGAGTTCTTAGCTTTGCTTAAGATTGTTGGGGCTCCTGTCCTCCCTTTTCAAGTCCATTTGTTGAATTATACACTTCCATCTCCCCTCAGACATTGTCCCATTGTAAGTAGAAAACACATAGCTCTTCTTCAAATCTTCCAAGGTATAAACACCAGTACTATTAATGAGGCTGTTCAATATTTTTTGTAGGAATCTTCGAGTGCAAAATATATAGTGCAGCAGTTTGTAGCGGCGAGTGGAGGGCATTTGGCGTTGAGCTCAGCCACAAGCATGTGTGCAATGGGACGAATGAAAGTGAAGGGTTCAGAGATGCAAGCAGGTTGTGATAGCGTGCAACTAAGGAGGAATTGTGAGGTTGGGGATTTCGTCTTGTGGCAAAAGAACCCGGATTTGTGGTGTTTCCAACTTCTTGTGGCGGGTTTTAAGGTTAGTGCAGGGAGTGATGGTAACGTTGCTTGGAATCAATCCACTTGTCAACCTGGATATGCAAATAGAGGCCCCCCAAGACCCCTACGAAGATTCTTCCAGGTATTTAGTTCTCAACCTTTTAGACATGGCACAAACAAGGGTTAAACATTTCAAAATAGTCAAATAAGAGCTCAAATTGTACACTATCATGTTATGAATTAATGAACATACTATCTGGTGGTGCATGATTTTCTCAGGGATTGGACCCGAGGAGCACGGCTACTTTATTCAAAGAAGCTTTTTGCATAGGAGAGAAGACAGTTAACAATGAAGATTGTTTCGTACTCAGGCTTGAAACTGCTTCAAACGTCCTCAAAGAACAAAGCTCGGCTCAGACGGAGATAATCCATCACACCATCTGGGGATATTTCAGCCAAAGAAGTGGGCTTCTTATGAAATTCGAGGACAGAAAGCTGGTGATGATGAAACCAGCAAAAGGGAAAGACCGTGTATTTTGGGAGACCACTGTGGAATCAGTGGTTCAAGACTACAAGCAAATCGATGGCATTAAAGTAGCCCATAGTGGGAATACCATGACGACGCTTTACAGATATGGCAAGTCCCATAATCACAAGAGGAAGATTGAAGAAACATGGATGATTGATGAGGTTGATTTCAATATTTGTGGCTTGCCTGATGAAGCTTTCCTGCCTCCACCTGATCTTACGAGAGAGCAATGATTAAGTTCCATTATTCTTTCTCCTTTTTTTGGGTAGAAGTTAAAATACAAAGAAATTAAGTTGATATAGAGGAAAGAATAGTTTTATATCATGTGATACACATGAAATCATAATATATTTAATTTACTTAATTAAACAGTAGTCATCTCATCAATTAATGATAAGGTGATAATTTTTTTAAAATGAATGTCCACGTAGTTCTCATAACTTTTAAGAATTCATTTTTTTTAACTCTCATAACCCTTAAAATTTATAGGGTACCTTAATTTTATCTATTAGAATTTTGTAATCTATGGTTGTTAAGGCCCTATAAATAAAGAGCATGTACATATTTTTGAGATATTCCAAATGAAAGTTGAAGCATCCTTTCATTTTTCTATTCTTCTCTCTTATTCATTCTATAATTCTTCTTGTTTTATAATACATTATCAACACAATTTTATTCAAGCGTTCTTAATTTGAGTCAAAATTTTGTTAGACTCCAAGTATTGAAATTTAATTGTTTGGATCAAAAATCGTGAGTGCCTGCTTGAGATTTGCTTGGGGATGATAATTTTTTCTTTACTACAAAAAATGCTCATAGTCTCTACTTCTCATCCACAATTACTCAAGTCTAATATTTTTTTTTTCAAAATTTGATTCGATTTCTATTAAAAAGTTAAATTTATATAATTATCTGTTTGCATCTTTATGAATTTATCAATCCCTTTTCGAGTTTAATTGTTGGGCTTTCTACGTGGAGGTATATGTTTTTTTTTTTTGTTATTTTTATAGAATTGATAGGTTTAGTTTTAATTTTGATTAAAATATAAGATTGTTCTTATATCTTCTTATTTATTGTAAATGTTTATTATATGCAATGATTAGTTTGGAGTTCAAATCTATACATACTTGAGAATTGTATAATGATATTAATCATGAATTTTTTTATTGCAACCTCATTAAGAAAGCATGTAAAAGATTCTTTAAAATTATAGATTAGTTTTGAAAAAAATTATGATAATGAAAAAAAAAAAAAATCATTAAATATGCTTCATTCCTTGAAGTAAATGCAACATTACATAATCAATCTTAAAAGGGACAAAGTTATAACTGTGATTATGAGTATGGTCTTTGATGGGCTAATATGGGCATAATAATCATTGTAATTATAGTGATTACAATATATTTTTTCTCTCCTATAAAATGAAATGATAAATTTAAATAAGAGAAGCATTAAAGTTTTCCAAATAGCTCTTCAAAGAGAACAAAAATATTTATGTGATACTTAAAGATTATTTGACATATTTGATTTATCACATTTGATCACTTTTGATCATTGAAATCAATTTGGATATCTGAAAATTTTGACATATCACTTCAAGTGAATATTGCACATAATTTTATAAAAATTATATTTTTTTGTTGAGTTAATGACATTATAAACCTCTCATTGGTTTAAATATTTTCATAAATAAACGTCATAGTGGTTACAAAATAAAAGGAATGACAATGAAATTATCTATAGTCACATTTTTTATTAACATTATAATTCTACAAGTTGTGGAAAAGTATAAGGCTAAAGAAATTATATGATGCTAATAAACATTATGATAAAGATAAAAGCATCATGTACATGCCTATAGCATGTCTAAAACATTAAATTTTGAAAAGTCTTATAAAAAAAAAGATACTCCATAATGCATGATAATAAAATTTGAATTGAAATTATGTTATAAGAGATAGAGGTTAGAAAATTATAATTTGAAAACCTTTATAGCTGCAATTTTAATATTTTATTATATGATCTTATAATATTTTGTATTTTATTGTGTTATGGTATATAAAAAATTATCTAATTGCATGTTCGTTAAAGTGATTGAGTAGTAACATGAATTTATTTTTTGTTATGTTTAACATATATTTTATTTATACTTATTGTCTATACAAATATGCATTTTCTTTTATATGAATAAATAAAGTTTTTAAAGATCCAAAATTTTTATCATCCATGTTGAAAAGAATTGCAAAATTGCTTATTATTTAAAATAAGTTACGCATTCATTAAGATATTACATCATATTGTAAAATCTCTTGACGAGCTAATTGTTGCACCTCCTTGTGAGGCAAAATATTGTAGAGCATGATGATATTATTTTATATCGAGAAGATATATATATTGAAGGAAATGTTTATGTATTTTTGTAAAGAGAGACCAATACTAGAGAATTTAACAGATATCTTCTCTGAAACTATACTCTTTTTATTCAATTTCAATCAATCCTAACAATGGCACTATACATGTATTTATACATCATCTGTTGAACTAATTCTTCAACAGACTAATGACTTCTTTAACAGACTAACAATTCAGCAGTTTTAACAACCTCCTAACTACTTATTAGTTGACAATTCCCTTATCTCTAATATTCACCTATCTTACTCAACCTTCAAGACCTAAAGTAATTGACGTAATCAACCAAACTGTTATGCGGACAATGGCTTAGTAAAAACATCTGCCACTTGATCACAAGCAAGAACTTCTCCCACAATAAGGGACCCATCAGCTACTTTCTCTCTAACAAAAAATAAGTCAAGTTCCACATGCTTGAACTTCGAATGCAATACTGGATTAGCAGATACTGCCGCAACACTCGAGTTATCACACCATATGGTCGGTGTATCCTCAAACTTTAATTGAAGCTCACTTAATAATGAAACTAGCCATGCAACATCAGTTGTAGCAGCTGCCAACCCTCGATACTCAACCTCAGCATTAGAATGAGAGACAACATGTTGCTTCTTAGAACACCATGATACCAAATTGTCACCAAAATAGACACAATAATCAGTAGTTGACCGACAATCATCAAAGTCTAACCTCCAAATCGCATCTGCATAGCCAACTATAGACAACATATCTAAAGGCTTTATAAGAAGACCACACTTAAGAGTACCATACAAAAATCTTAAAATCCTTTTAAGAGCAACAAAATGAACATCTGTAGGAGCACGCATAAACTGGAAAATGCAATTCACCGCATAAGCAATATCAGGTCGAGTGAGAACAACATATTGCAAAGCTCCAACAAGACTACGATACTTAGTGGGATTAGACTGTGGGTTACCCAATCCTTTAGTCTAATATGAAAAGCTAAGCATAGGCGTATGAATAGGTTTAGCAGATGTCATATGACAACGATCAAGAATATCAAGAATGTACTTATGTTGACACAAATGAAGTGACCCATTTGCCAAACGGGACACTTTAATGCCTAAGAAGTAATTCAGATCATCCATATCTTTTAAAGAAAACTTGGAATGAAGCTACTTCACAAATAAGTCAATGCTCTTTAGAGAATCACCGGTAACAATGATGTCATCAACATTTGCTAGCACATACAAACGACTAGTGTTAGTTACCCGTATAAATAATGACGCATCAGACTTTGACCCCTTAAAGCTAATCAAAACAATATAAGACTTAAGCTTATCAAACTATGCACTCGGAGCTTGTCGTAAACCATACAACGCTTACACTAGAGGCTTCCCATCGACACCATACTGAACATAGCCAGGAGGTTGTTGCATGTAAACATCCTCCGTAAGTTCTTCATTCAAGAAGGCATTATTCACATCAACTTGCTGAATTAACCAATGTCTAGACACAGGAATGGAAAGAATAGTGCGAATAGATGCTAGTTTAACAACTAGTCTAAACATTTCACGAAAATCATAGCCAGGCACTTGAGAACACCCTTTCGCAACAAGTTGTCCTTTCCTACGGGCTACTAAGCCATCCGGATTTCTCTTAATTTTGAATAGCCACTTACACCCAAATTGCTTTCCTATCCGATGGTAACTACACTAACCACCATGTCCTATTCCGAATAAGCGCATCATAATCATCTTGAGCTGCTTGTCTCCACTTCTTAGTTACAAATGCTTCCTCGATCGTACAAGGTTTATGTTTCGGCACCTCTACCGAAAACACCTAGGGTTTATGAATACTAGCCTTGGACCGGGTAACCATTGGATGAGTATTGCCAACAAGTGAAGGCGAAGCTATTAGTTCTGGTATAGCACCTCTTATTATAATTCAGCCATAGCATCATCTTCAATCATAGGTGTTCTAAGAGGTAAACTTACCCAACCCATGGAACTAGGCACACTCGTAGGCATCGAAGGAGCACTCACCATATTTGGCAATTTAGTAGATGTCGGAACAGAAGATACACACGGTGTTGAGACAATAGGAACACAAGTAGTGACACACTTATCTGTGGAATTCTGAGCCACATCAGGTGATGCAGACAAAAACTTACCCTCATCAAACACAACATGTTGAGAATCTACCAAAAGTCTCTCAGGATTGAGACATTGATACCCCTTATGTTGTGTGCTATACCCAAGAAAAGTGCAGGGGAAAAACCTAAACTCCAACTTGTTTTTATTATACGGACGTAGATACGGATAACAATAGTAACCAAAAACTCTAAAATAATCATATTTCGAATATATTCCATATAAAACCAAGAACAAAGACTGACCTCTTAACACCGGGGTGGGCAAGCGATTGATCAAATGGACTGCGCACGTAAAAGCATAACCCTAGTATCGCATTGGTAACTTAGCTTGGACAAGCAAGGTAAGACCAACCTTAACGACATGTCTGTGCTTTCTTTCTGCCACTCCATTTTGCTCTGAAGTGTGTGGACATGTTATACGATGAACGATCCTATTTTGCACTAAGACTGACGTGAATGCACGATATTCTCTACCTTAGTCACTTTGAAATTGCTTAATGTATTTCCCAAACTGAGTTTTGACCATCTGTTGAAACTTAAGAAAACACTTAACAGCTTGTGATTTACGTCGCCAGGTAAATCTACTGAACATGTCAATAAACGACACATAATACCAATTTCCTTTATATTCAATTGTAGCAGAGCCTCATGAATCCAAAACTACTAATTCAAAAGCAGAGTTGTACATAGTTGTAGAATTTGAGAAAAGTAATTTGTGAGATTTACCGCTTTGACGTGTACTACACACAGTCATTTTATTAGTAGCTACCATATTACAATTATTTAAAACAAACTGAACTATAGTAGGAGATGGGAGGCCTAATCAACGATACCATAAAGCAAACACATCAAAAATGGACTGATCTTGACCCAATTCAGTAGCCAAAGTGGACATCTGAGGACCTCGTTCTAAGCTAACCACTAGGAAAATTGGTGGAGTCCCTCATGAGTGTGGCCTCGCAGAAGCACATCCTGAGTCTGAACATCCTTGACCAGGCAATGAGACAGATGAAATTAAAAAAAAATTGTTCTCACACATAAATTGAGATACAAACAACAAATTCTTATGAATGTTAGGTACATGCAGTACATTAGACAAACGCAGTACTTTACTGTTTGTAGAAAATGCAGTATTACCCACATTAAATATCTTAGCATGCGTACTATTACCCATAAGAAGAGGAACATTACCTGAATACCAAGTTGACTAATTCAGGGTAAACGCATCATGACAACCATGGTTCGTTACCCCGGAGTTAAGATACCATCTATACGCCTTAGCATTAGCCACCGAAAACGAGACATACAGATCTATCGAATCACCCTGTTGAACCGTATCATCAAAGCCACACAATAAACTCGGGTCAATCTCATTTGTTGCACTTTCACCCAAAGACTCGAAATATGTCACCTTCGGAATGCGAGAAAGACTATGTGCGACCTTTTGACCAGGCCTATGCATGTACGACCCACACCCTATAGAGCACATGCTACTAGATGGCCCATAAATACCATGACTTAATGAAGAAGGCTGAATGTTACCTCTTTGAGCCTCAAAATCGACATACATAGTCATTCATGCCATATTTGCAGTAGAAACATGATTGGAAGGAAACCGCATGGGCGTCATCATTGGAGGCTCATCACTAGGCTGATAGTAATGATAATAGCATTTTTGAGCAATGTGCCCAAGTATACTATAGATTTGACATTCTCCAACCACGATCACGACTACGGGAAAGAAATCGGCCACTCCTCTAAACTTGGACTTTGGAAGCACCATCCGTATCCAGATTTGAAGCCATAAACTGAACCAAGTTGGCTTGTAAGGGAGATTCAACGATCAGCCTCCTCTGTCGACTCTCACTCTTTAGTAACGCATCAACAAGACGATCCATCTGCAGCGATATTGAAGATAACGATGTCGAGGTGACAATCGCCTCATATTCTATCGGTAGACCAAAAATGAGCACTTGAACCTGCTCGATTTCCAAGACAAGATGTCTAGACCCCACGAGCATTGCACACAAGTTTCGGATTTGATCCACAAACTCCATAATCGTACAATCGCCTTTCTTGAGAGCTTGTAGCTCATGCTTCTGATGAGCCACTTTCACCTCAGAGGCCGTCGCAAACAAGTTAGAGGCTTTGCTCCAAATCTTGCGAGCCGTGGACGTGCTTGTAAAAGAAGTTAATAGCTCTCTACTGATTGTGCAGAGCAACCAATGTACAAGCAACTGGTCCTGTTGAATAAAGGAAGAATAAAGAGGATTAGAGATAGACCTCCCTTCGACATCAACCACCGACAAAGGCGGAGGTGACAGAGTTTCATCAACTTTATCCGGTGAGCCCATAAGCATTGATTAATAGTTTTAACTGTTGCTTCCATTAAGTGTGCGTACTAGCTTTCAACTTTACTATTTCATGCTTAGGAAGCGATTGAACCATGCAATAGAACCATTCATCATCCGCTACTACTGTTGATGGTGGAACATGGCAATTTTGTGAAGCAAAGGTAATCGGAGTAACACCAGGAGTTGGCTCATTGGAAGACCTCCCTACGAATCAGAGTAATTAGCAATTGATACCATGTAAAGAAAGACCAATACTAGAGAACTTAACAGATATCTTCTCTGAAATTATACTCTTTTTATTCAATTTCAAACAATCTTAAAAATGGCACTATACATGTATTTATACATGATCTGTTGAACTAATTCTTCAACAGACTATTGACTTCTTTATCAGACTAACAATTCAGTAGTTTTAACAACCTCCTAACTACTTATCAGTTGACAATTCCCTTATCTCTAATAGTTTTACATTAAAATCATGTTAAAAAATAACATAAGATACTCATGTATTTGTATTATAAATATTCCCTTGAAGGAATACATAACATTTATATGATTGACACATGAGATAGTGACAAAATGTTCACTACTGTTGGCATAAATTATTAGACCATCTTGGATCATATATGATACAAAAATTAATTGAGAATTCATATGGACATTCATTAAAAAACCATAAGATTCTTTAATTTAAAAGAATTCTCATGTGTTGCTTGTTCTCAATGAAAATTGATTATTAGAAACCTACTAGCTAAAGTTGAGATTTAATGTTTTGCATTTTTGAAATGAATGTAGGTCCATTCATCCATCATGTGGATGATTTTGATATTATATGATTTTGGTAGATGCATCAACAAAATAACCACAAATGTGTTATCAACTTGCGACCTGTCGTTTTCGAGATTCCTTGCTTAAATAATTAATTTCAGATGAGGCAATTAAAATAATTCATCTTGCTAATGTTGGTGAATTTATGTCCCAAGTCTTTAATGATTATTTGAGATAAAAATTGAACATCATGTAGCTTATGTTCAAAGACAAAAAAGTTTAGATAAATCGTTTATCAAAACGTCTTCAACTAATAGCTTAATAGCTAGATAATTATTTTTTAAAATAAAACTCCCTGTTACAACTTGGGGATATGCTATTTTGCATGCAATAGCACTTGTGCGCACCAAGCCAACAAGTTATAATAAATATTCTCTATTACAATTTATTTTTGGTTAGGAGCCAAATATTTCCCATATTAGAATTTTTGAATGTATGGTATATGTTTCATTTGTTCCACCACAACACATAAAGATGAGTGATTCCTCATAAGAGGTTGGAAATGTACGTTGATATAAATCTCCTATTAATAAATATTTTTGAGACATTAATTGGAGATTTAATTATGACATAAGTTGTCAATTATTATGAGATAGTTTTCCAACATTAGGAGAGAGAATAAAAATCTAGATGAATAAAATACTTGGAATTAATTATCATTATATCTAAAATCCTCATACAAAGCAATGTGAACCAAAAGTTCACTAGATAATTCATTTTATAAATAAATTTTCAGAATCATTTATTGACCAAAAGAGAATTACAAAATCTTACATACCAACTGAAAATGCTCCAATATGAATTGATGTCCCAGTAGGAAAAACTGTTAGTACAAAAGAAAGTAATTCATGCCTGAAGCGTGAAAGACCAATCGGTTTCAAAGATAAAAATTCTCGTAAAAGAAAAGGAGCAAATATTCAAGATGGTCATATTGTGGAAGCAAGTGTCCAAGAAGAGGACAAAGATATAACTAATAAAAAACCGCAGAAGAGGTTCAAGTATCTGAAATAGTGATAACGAAGAGATCTCAATAAGTTATGTTACTTCAAAAAAATGGAACTAGAAAAATATACTATTGAAATAGCAAAATAAAATGAGAATCATAAGCCTAAATCTATTGAGGAATGTAGAAATAGAAAAGATTGACCAAAATGGAAAGATGCAATTCAAGCAGAATCTAAACACGAGGTTTTTGGACTTGTAGTTCAAACACCTAAAGATGTAAAACCGATAGGATATAAATGGGTATTTGTGTGAACACAAAATGAGAAAAATGAAGTCGTAAGATATAAAGCACAACCTGTAGCACAAAGGGTTTTCACAAAGGCTTGACATTGATTACAAAGAGACATATTCTCCTATTGCGGATGCAATCACATTTAGGTATCTTATTAGTCTGGCAGTACGTGAAAAACTTTACATGCATTTAATGGATGTTGTTACACACTATTTGTATTATACACTTGATAATGAAATTTATATGAAAATCTTTGAAAGATTTAAAATCTCAGAATGATATAGAGTTTCTCGAGAAAATTACTTGATCAAATTAGAGAAAAGTTTATATGGATTAAAATAATTTGGGTGTATATATGGTACAATCGTCTTAGTGAATATTGTTGAAAGAATGTTAATGATCTGTTAGAGTTGTGTGACCCAAATTCCTTTTAAAGAAATAAAATACAAGTGTCAAGATAAGGGGATCTATGGGGGTGAAGGCCCAAAGCATAAAATTGGATTGGGGTTAGGTGTCGGAGGCCCCCGTGGTATGGTATGATTGCACAAGTGGAATTTGTATAGAAGTACACTTCTTGTATTTGATATTGATTAGAATAAGGTGTTTCAACTTTATTATATTACTTCTATTAGACATTGATTAGAATATAGTTTTTCAACATATAAATAGATGTAGTCTAAACCCCTCTTGTATAATTCGAATTCGACATTAGTGAATTTTTTTCTCCTCTTCTCTTGATTTTTTTTGAAAGGGTTTTCACGTAAAATTTGTGTGTTCTATTTCTCTTTCTTTTTCTTTGCGATATTTTTACATTGTCATTATCAACGTTCAATTTTTACATGATCCAATTTATCCATGTGTTTGTATAAAAAGGTTTGGATCAGATTTTGTGATAAATGTTGTTTATGTTGATGATCTAAATATTATTGGAACTCTTAAAGAGCTTCAAAATGCAGTAAATTGTTTAAAGAAAGAATTTGAGATGAAAGATCTTGGAAAACATAGTTTTGTCTTGACTTGCATATCAAGCATTTAAAAGATGGAATTCATGTTATCAATCAACTTATACGAAAAAGATCTTAAAGAAATTTTACATGGATAAAGCTCATTCATTGAGTGCCCCAATGGTTGTTCGATCGTTATATGTGAATAAAGATCAATTTCATCCTTGTGAGAATGATGAAAAGTTTCTTGGTCCTGAAGTACCATATCTAAATGTCATAAGGGCATTGATGTATCTTGCAAACAACACAAGACCTGATATAGTTTTCATTGTAAACCTATTAGCAAGATTTCGTTTTTCTCCAACATGTAAACATTGGAATGGAATTAAACATGTATTTAGATATCTTAGAGAGACCATTGATATGGGATTATTTTATTCAAATGATTAAAAATCCTTATTAGTCGACTATGGTGATACTGAAAATTGATCGGATCCACATAAAGGTCGATCTTAAAGGAGATATTTATTTACATGTGCAGGTATTGTCATATCATGGCATTCAACAAAGCAGACATTAACTGTCGCCTCTTCAAATCATGCAAAAATAATTGCAATGCATGCGGCAACCGAGAGTGTGTTTGACTAAAATTTGTCTAAACTATTTTATACGAAAATAATGCAACATGTGTAACTCAATTGAAGGGTGGTTACATCAATGGTGATAGAACGAAACATATTTCACAAAAAATATTCTTCACCCATGATCTTGAAAAGGAAGGTGATAGAGAAGTTTAACAAATTCGTTCTAATGATAATTTAGTAGATCTTATTATCAAAGCATTGTCAATTTCAACGTTTCAAATACTACTACACAAGATTGGAATGTGTCAACTCAAAGATGTAATGTGATGTTGTCATTATGGAAAGTCAAAAACACGTTGCACTCTTTTCCTTTAACCAAGGTTTTGTCCCATTGGGTTTTTCTGATAAAGATTTTTAACGATACAACTTGTAATAGGAGATTGTGTACTATTTTTCCTTCATTAAGTTTTTATCCCATAGGGTTTTTCCTAATAAGGTTTTAACGAGACATTTTTTATTGATGGACATCCAATAGGGAGGGTTGTAAAATAAATGTTCATATAGCTCTGATAACCCCCCCCCGAAGAATTCTTTTTCTTGTAACTCTTGTAACCTCTAAAATTTATAGGGTACCTTAATTATATTTATTAGAGTTTTGTGAGATATCCCAAGTAAAAGTTGAAGCATCCTTTCATTTTTTTTTTCTTCTCTCTTGTTCATTCTATAATTTCTTTGTTTTACAATACTAACAAATTTTTAATCCTTTAATTTTGATACTTAAATTGAACATTGTAATAATTGGATGACCAAATCAAACTTCATGAGTAGTTTAGTGGTTATAAGTATAATATTTTTTTTATTTTTCTAGTAATTCTTAATTATCAAAATAATTGAACTGCAATCTTAGAAATATGCAATTTAATGATCTAATGTTTGTGAGGTAACTTACAAAATTAATATGATTTAAAACCTAAAAATAATAATGAAATTTTTGGTATAAAAACTTGTTAATAACTTTTGCAAATTTTAATGATAAAATATCTTGTCTTATCTATCATTATTTGCTATTTTGTTATGGATTATTAGATACTATGTGATCTATTATTTACTAAAATGTTATTACTATGTCAATACAATTTTTTGATTATTCGTTAATAATTTATTAATTCAACTATTCTAGTTTATAATAATTAAAAATGTTGACTAAATCATGAATTGAGACGTTGAAATAATTTCAGTTTTCAAAAGTATAATTACAATGTTATGAAATTTTTTATATTTTAATTAAATTAATAAAAGTTTAGAATACACAATAACCTATCAATCTAGCTTCCATGTTGTTTCTTGGTCAACTCTAAGGAGCTTAGTTAACTATAGAAAGTTAATGGGCTAATGAAAAAGACAGTAGCATAATGGCTTGAAGCAAAGAAATTGAAAGGAGAATGAAGGAAGAAAATATGATGATGAATGGTAGAAATAGAAGGAAATAAAGATTTGAAAGAAAAGAAGGAAGTAGGGTGAATGTCAGTGAAAGTGAAGCAAACATATGTTAAATGAGTCATAAGCTTGATTAGTCTAGTTAACAATCACCAATTTGTTAGAAGAAATCAAGTCGGTGTAGTTTATAAACTCATTGAGAAGTATAAACAAAAATAATTTTCACAATGCATCAGTAAGATTTGTATTACAATTCTCTCCTTTGATTTTCTTTCAATCTTATTCTTTAATCTTCTTGAAAATCCATGAATTTCATGACAACTGATCTCATTATCAAAATTGAACTAAAAAAGGTATGCTGTTTTAAATTCTCCCAACTGTAGTTTAACAATATATATAAAAGAAAGCTAATGGATAGCCTCCAGACTTGCGATCAAGGTTATTGAAATTGAGCTGAATCAATTGCATCGAGAATCGAGCGATACATTGATCCGAAATAAGAAGAATCAACCTACAAACTAATACAAATCAATGAAACCAAGTTTAATTTAGTGTAATTTTTTACTCTCAACCTAAATAAATCCACTTTAATATCTACACCATTTTGTCCACCACGACAATCTTTAAAATGTACAATGACGTAGTATTTTAGTAGGGTCATATTATCACCTAAAACTTTTAAGAAATTATATTTTTTTTATCAATCCAAAATCAGATAATAAAAGACCTACTTACCTGAAAAACATATACAAACACCAAATACATCTAATTGGCCTTCTGTTTTGCTTACGTGATGTCATCTAGAAACGAAAAAAAGAGAGAGCATGACCTAATCGATGGAAAAGTACTACCAATAGGCGTCAATCTATCACACTTTTCGTGATCAAAGTTGCTCTTTTATAAATAAACCTCTCCAAAAATAAACGACTTTCACCGCTCCAACAAAAACGCTTGAGCAGTTATTCTATTACTCCTGCTCTCTAAGATGGTTAAAAGATTGTTAAAAAAAAATGAAACCCTAGCTGGACATTTACAAAAAGTAAAGCCAAATGTATTTACAACTAGCCCCACGTCCCAATAATCTGTGTTATGATCTCTCAAAGAGAAGTCAAGATTTATCAATCTTCTACTGTCTGAATCTCACCCATCATAATCCGGTTGCTGACGACGTTGAATCCCAAAACAGCCGGACTCACCTTCTTCCCTTTCTTCCCTTTCTTCTTGCCTCCCCCCTTAGAAGACCCATCTCCAACATCTTGGTCGAAGTTATCAACACTTGTATTGCCTAAGTTCACATTTCCAGTGCCCATCTCCAAGAACTTTCTGTCATATTGACTTTGAAAAGCAATCTCAAGCACATCAGCTGATAGCAATTCCTTGTAGTTGAGAAATTTCTCAATGAACTCGTGATTTGGATCAAATGATCCAAGGTTCTCTACCAGAAGTATCTCAGCCTCGGATCTAGATTGCTTCAAACAAAATTCCAAGAAACTTGTATCTGACAAAAGAACAAAAAAAAAAAAAAGGGACACAAGGTTAAAATGCCAACATTCAATGAATATCAACCTGCTTTGCATCTAGCAATACTACCATGACAACTTCATTGACTTGGGACAAACAATAATTGAAAGGATATCATCTAAGGCTTGAAAAGAGAAGCCAAAATCAAATTTTACGTGATCTGTACTTCTCCCAAAGAATAGAACATACAAACATCATCTCCACCTAAAATAGGCTAATTTTGGAAGCACAGAGCAAAATACCATACCTTTCGTCCCAATAAGCCTAACACATTCGCTCTCACACCAATCTCTGAAATCCATGGCCTCTGCATGATAGTTAAATTCATTGTGATATCTAATTTTTAAGAGGCAGTCAAACAAAAAACAAGTATACAAAGACCGATTACTCATCCTAGAATGACTTACCAGAATGCTTTGTCAACATATCACTTTTGCCTCTAAGGGAGGACTGAACAGAGGCAGGAGAGGATGACAAAGAGCGCTCCATAGCTCTGCCACTTGACTTTTGCCGACTTAATGCCCCACTTGCAGTTCCTTTTGCAGGAGTGCTTTTTGTTCCCCAGCTGCCCGCATTTGCAAGAAGTGGGAAATCACCTCTGTTTACAAAAAAATATAGCTTTAACATACCCATATAGTGATTACAATTGAATATCATTAAACATCAAGTCAGCAAGGATAAACTTTTCTAATGCTATCAGTATAACTTAATATAATTTTAGATATGATTAAAAATAGCAAAAAGAACCTCAAAAGTTTGGATATTTATTGTTAAGTTGAAATCAGTATCTCATTTTAATTTTAAGTAGAAGAAAGACACTCTCTAACCACATTACTTAGCTGCTCTGGATAACAAGGAGTTGCAACCAGGTAGCTTAAGTATGTTATCTTTGCAGGCTAGAGTGCACCTAAAATAACCAGAGACCCACCATTTCCAACTTGCCCAAGCAAGTCAGGAAAATACTTCACAAGAGTAAAAAAGATAAATGAATGTCAGTGTGTGTATGTATTTTTTTTCTTCTTAAGAGAGGGAGGGGTGCTAGGGGAAGAGAACATACTGTTTCGTTTCTTGCTTTGTCTGATCAATTGGACCCCAGAAAAGGTCATCATCTCCTTTATATTTTGACCGAGATGCATGAGAATTTATCTGGAGTGGAGATGAAGTCTTTGAAGGTGAAGATGAAGTGATGGACCATGATGAAACACCAGCAGGGGTTGACTGACTTGATTGAGATTTATGAGGAGTCGCTATTGGATTCGTGGGCTGGACAGAGGAATTCCTCTTCTGCTCCTTTTGGATGTCCCGCAATGATGTAGGTTTAGGAAGTTTCTTAGAATCAGCAGACCAAGCTGGAGCAGGGGAAGGGTTTACTTGCTCCTCTTTCCAAGGTACAAAATCTCCCAAAGAAGGACCTGATGGAATTGAAGACAATAATTCCTTCTCCACCTGTGCTGGACGAGAACTTTTGCCTTTCTCAACAGTACTTGCACTAACAAGAACAGCATCGACAGTACTAGGAGGACCAGAAACTTTTGCTCCCGCGCCCTTTGCTTTGGCAGACTTTTTCCGACTCTTTTTAGTTTCTTTAGCCTCAATAAAATTGTCATTATCAGTGGGCTCCACAATTGTAGGGGTAACATGGGCAGATGTAGAAGTAGTGCCAGGAACATCGGAATCTCTTTCTCTTGATTTTGCCAAAACTTCTTCTGGCAACAGATCAAGTGATGAATTTTTTTTACTAAATGAATTTAAACTTTCAGGTTTCACAATAGCTGACTCAGAAATATCTGCATCTCTTTGACTTTCTCTAGAAACTTTGGGTTCTAAACTGGAGACAACCCCAGGCCATGGAGTTGACACACTCAGAGCGTCGACAGAAGAAGTAACCTCTGATACTGTAATTTCAGTTTGAGCCCTCCTCTGTTCTTCCTGTTGGATTTCCAACAATGACTTTGCCTTGAAACCAGGAGCAGGTTTCCAAGCACGTACAGCAGGCTGTACAGTTGGGTTCTGCACAGGGGAAGAACTAGAAAGTTGAATCTCACCCTTGGGTTCTTTGGTTTCATCATCCACAACACCAATGTTAGCAGCTGAAAAGCTTTTAGCATAGTCAGAATCCAAGGGAGCATTTCTGGATTTGTTCTCTTCCTTCTTTCCTCGAGACATCCCATCAATGTTATGCCCAGCAGTGTTTGAGTCACCAACAACTGACTCTTCAGTTTCAGACAGTTTCAGTTGCACCAAAGAGGAAGCCTTTGAAAGTCCCTTTGCAGGGTCTGAAGCTTGTGATTTACTAGATTTTTGCTTTCTAGACTTCTTTTCTGAAGCTTTTCTTACCTCAGGAGCTTCAACATTCTTAACTTCTCTCACCACAGAAGGCTGATCATTGCTTTTTTCCCTTCCAACTGGCATTTCATCAATAGCACCAGTAGGTTGAACACACTCATTAATAGGTGTATCGGTTTTAGAGGTTCTAGCAGAAGTAATTTCATGGCCCTCCAAGGTTCCAAGGTTTGCATCATTCACAGGGTGTACAACTGGCACAATTTCATCAATTTTCTTAGCACATTCCAGTGGCTGCTCCACAGTAAGTGCATGGCTATCTAAAGTGAGGAGGGGCTCTTGCACAGGAGAAGCCTCCTGAGAAACTTCCAATGAGGGCGAGCTTTCAACAACATTTGTTGTCACCAGTAAAGACTGTTGCATGCCATTTAACAGTTCTGGAGCATTAGTTCCCCAGCTCTTCTGACAATTGATACTACTGAACATCTCATGTGGTAGAAGCACAGGTGGGTGCCCAGAACTAACAGCATAACTGGTATCCCTGGAAACTTGCTGAGACAGGTTCACATTATAGGCATGTTCATCTTGGTTGCCTGGGATCTGCGAACCAATCTGAAGAATATCCTGTGGTGATGACTGAAGTCGAGCAGGATCTACGGATGAATTACCTGTTGGTATTGTGGTAGTCTGTAAGTGTCCAAAAGAGGGTTCACCTAAATGCTGCTGTGATTGTTCTTGCAAAACCTGTGAAAGCAATTGTTGTTGTCGCAACAACTGTTGCTGTTCCTCCAGTTTCTGTTGTTGCCGCAACAACTGTTGCTGTTCCTCCAGTTTCTGTTGCTGCTTAAGCAACATCATCTTTTCAAGCAGCAGCATCTGTGGAGTTGGTACTGGTGTCTGGGGCTGTAGCTGCTGCATTAAATACTGCTGCTGCAACATATTTAGCAGTTGGGGGTCTTGAGATGAAGTGGAGATAAACTTCTCAGGTTGTAAAATGCCAGATGGCTTATCCATAGTTTGACCAAGCAAACTTGTCAAGGAAGGTGGGGTCGGTGCTTGCAGCCTTTGTTGCTGGATCCCAAACGACGCTTGGTTAGGAAAATTTTGAGCATGATGTAGCTCGATCTTCTCTTGATGAGTATCCAATGCACCTTGTGCAGGAAAATTTGCCCAACCACTGACACTGTTATTTACCCCAGGAGCAGACCTGTCAGGTAATCCTTGAAGGATGGACATTAAATCAGCAGCTTGTGGAGGCAGCTGAGTGTTGTCAGTCAATGAAGGGAGGAGTTTTGCATGTGGCGTGGGTGACTCAGAGATGATATCCGGCTTTGGAACCAAAGATGCACCATCTCTCCCCTGCCAATAAGGGTATGGTTTTGGTAAAGACATTTGCTGTTCCAGTGTCATTCTCCGCCCCAACAGATAGAGGTCACTCCCATTTTCTATTCCAGATGGCAGAATGCTACTAGGATTGTTTGGAACATATCCTTGCAGGCCTGAAAGTAAAACCAACCAAGAAATCAGGCAGGCTGTTAGAAAATAATAAAAGAAAATTTGATAAAACTGTGGAGGAGATTCTTATGGATTAGAATCCTAGAATTATTCCTTCAGAGTTCAGCAAACAAAAATTATATATTATAAATAAATAAATATGCGATAGTGTCTCTATGTAAAGACCCAACCTTGGGATGGATTGCTCATGCCACCGGACATGAGTGACTCCAAAAATCTATTTTCAGCTTCTGTTACTGGCCTTGGCTCATTTCTGATCATATTGATCTCACTTGCACCAGCATGAACTTTTCCAGGGCTACTGTAATTTGCTCTGCTTGACAAATCGGAGAGTTCACCCTGTTTTGGCACACCAAATCCAGGTGGTGGACGTGCTTTAGCTCGCAAGTGGGGCATTACATCACCAAGTAAGGAAAACGGTGAGTCCTTGGGTGCACTAGCTAGCCGAACATCCAAATCTAACCCAAAATACCCTGCCTCAAACCAGCTTATAATATCAATCCCTGAAAAGGGGCCTTGTATTTCACCTTGAGGATCTTTATAGTGAAGAATAAGGTCCTCCGGAGAAGGCAGCTTCCTAGGTTCAGGTTCCCTCACCAAAATTCCAGATGGCTGCCTCATAAGGATAGGATCCTCACTAGATTGCCAAGTCGCTTCATCTCTAGCATAGGATGAATTCATCACATTACTTTCTCGTTGGTTAATCATATCTTTCTGTGGTTGTGACCAGCTCATGTCAGGGGTTCTTGACCTGGCATCATTTGGACTCTCCTTCCAGTCATGTGTGACTGTAGGTGATCGTTCCCCAAATGAAGAGTTTCGCCACATGGTGCTGGGATTAACAGAGTTGGGCACTTGTATGCTCGATTCCCTACTTATGGGCACCTCTTCATCCCTTTTGAAAAGAACCCTATTGTCTGCAAGAACAAAATAGAAGATCAATTCTCATAGTCAAATAAGTGCAAGTTGAGAAAGGAGAGTAATATATCAAATCTATAGAATACAATTTAGTGCATTGGATTACAAACAACAGAATTGCTGAATTTTAGTACAAACCAAGTCCCAAACATGAAACTAAATAACCAATCCATTGAACACAAAATTGTAATCCACAATGTGATTATCGCATTCCTCGTCAAAACTCAACTAGCACTTAACCCCCACAGACAAATTGATTCCAGTTCGCTACCTGAGTCTTCTTTTTATTCCAAACCATGTCGCATTAATTTTTTAAAAGTAGCCACGATATAATTTCCCATATGGTTCAAAAGCTTCAATTCAGAATACTTCTCACATCCAATTAAGTAACTGCAAGATGGTTGCCAGAGGTGTTACCAAATACAGGATTAACTGGTTTATGTAATGATACCTTCATATTTGAATTTAGTATCTGGGTATCCCTTATGCTTTTCAAGCTGTGAATAACTGCTGTTTGGAATGTCAGAACTTTCTTCTTTACAATCATCAACAGCAGGTGGTATATCTTCTCTACTGCCTGCATAAACATGTTCCAGAAGAAATTAGACACTACTTCAAATTTCAAAATATACACAAATTGACAGTAGAATATAACGTGCACTTGCTGAATACCAATCTTGGTTCTTCTTGGATGAGTATACTCTATAGAGTTCCGGCTGGCAGGCCCATCTTTAGGCATCTGAGGAGAACCACTACTTGTTATGTCCCCTCTGTCTATTCCCTTTAGAACAAGCTATCAAAGAAGCAATGAAATCAACTGAGGACTCTAAATCAAGGTTTACCATCCTAATACATTAAAAATAAAATAATTACCATTTCATCAGAATTAGGAGCACAAAGAGCTAGAGGTTCCAATGGTTCATTTTGTGTAAGTGATGGCACTGATAGAAGCTCTTCTATGAGTTTTTGATAAATTCTCAAGTCAGTCCTCATATATAAGTCGAGCATTTTTTTCCTACTATACTGTAAAGAAGATGGTTCTCCATGGTCAATTTCACCCTTGTCAGATATGGTTCCCAGAGTTTGATGATGAGAAGGTATACTAGCCCCTGAATTTCCACCAGAACTTCCCCTTCCACGGCCAGCAGAAAATGTTGAAGGGTGACTTTCTCCACGTCCCTGGCCATAGGAAAACGTCGGAACCTGCTTGCTTGGAGTTAGTGCTTGGTGATGGGGAGGCTCTCCCCTTCCTCGACTTTGGGAAGAGATGGATCTCCATGGGCGATAGTGATCCCCCTCTCTCCCATCCTTCCCATGACTGGAAAGATGAGGCAACCCTTTGTCAAGAGGCATATCACCATCTCTACCAGAATCTGCCCACTTATCTCGTGACCTTTCATTGTTTTTATCATCAGGCCCCCAGCGTGTGTTCCATTTGCTCTCACGCTTTTGATCATAATTTGAGTCCCTGTTACCTGAATCAGTCCACCGCTCAGCGGTTGCACGGCGTGCTTCTCCAAATTGGCTTAAAGGCAAGTTATCTACCAATCGATCAACCCTGCGGGTGTCACTGAGCTCTTTATCTCCATCCCTCCAGTGATCTTTGCGCAGAGATGAATGGGTATCTCGTTCTTCATCACGCCAGCGGTCTCGGCGGCCAGTTTCCATATCAAGTAAGGATGGCCTAAAGACATCCTTCTTTGGGGTATCATGCATCCCCTCACCATTTCCAGACTGCTTCATGACTTCAGAGCGACCTCCATGAGAAGGGTATGGCACAGAATGATTTTCCTGCAGGGATGATTTAAATTAAATATTAAACAGAAGATTAATTAATTATTGAGATGAGAACTGTAACTTGATAGAAGGATGGAGAAAGCCTTCACACAACATTAAACCTGTCTATAAATGAACAATGACACCACGAATCAGTACACAACAACAACAATAACATACCATAGTTCCTATTCCGGGCTTATTCTCCCCTGGCTTTGAAAGAAGCCATTGTGGTGAAAGCGGAATAGGATTGTCAGATCCTTGAACATCTACATAAAATAATCAGAAGCATCAATTAGAAACATGGAAGATATTCAAAGCAAGTATTTGAAATCAAAATGCTTAGTCCCATTCAAAGACAGTATGCAACAAGAACATTAGAAATGCCTCAAGCCCAGAAATTTATTGAATACACACATTTTCTGGTAAATTACTGAACTTGCCTCTTGGAACTGCCTCGTTGATTCATCATTGAATATGAAAAACAGAAGCACGAAATAATGAAAAACAAATGCGTTAAGACTAGAAAGACATAATTTACGAAGCCTCAATCAATTTTCACAAGCAGCATTTCAAACTAATAACAAGCCAAAGGAATTTCTCAATAAAATGCATTAATGAAGCAGCTAACAAGACAAATTGCACAATCAATTGTCAGCGAAAAGCTAAGGTGCCATTTATAAATGGAAGAAACAACTATGCAATTTTTTATATAATTAATCACATAAATCATAGCATTTGAATCAAGACTGAAAAAAAAAGTGCAATAAAAGAAAATGAAGAAGTAAGTCTAGTTTTGAGTTGAACTAATAAAAAGAAAAAATAAATTGAACTACTTCAGTACGCCCTTATCACATCGTACTTTTCAAATTGAAATCTCTGTATCAAGAACGGTAAGTCGTAAACTAAAGTGTGCCGTGCTTAACAACAACAAAAATGGCACCAGAGAAGAAAGGAGAGAAAAGAAAAACCTTCCATTTCCAGATGATAAAACAAAAACCCTAGCTCCGAAGCAACAAACTAAAAAAACTTAAGAAAAAAAAAACACGCACAGAGAAATCTCGTAAAACCACTGAATCTACAATAATGCATTTAAACATCAGAAAGAAATGAGCAAAAGAAGAAATGGTAAGAGGTAGGGGTTTAGAGAAGAAGAATGTAAGAAGATGTTAATCCCTTAATGGTAGAAGGGGAAAGTAAATCGACGAGGTAAACTACCTTTGGAGATCGTATGGGGAGGGTTGACGGTGAGGAGGCGGCGGGAATCGGAAGCAGAGGTATGAGCCATGGATGATCGGTGAGAGATGAGAACCAGAGGAAAACCCTTGCTGCAGTATTTTGTTTTTCGTTTTACCTTTTTTTCGCTTTGGTTGCGCTAAGCGGGGTGAGAACTGATTAAGGTAGACGGGTGCGTAATACGCCACGACCGTGGAAACTTAGGTCGAAACGTGGTACGACGTGAAGGGCTGTCGTTTAATGGTAAAAACTCGCAATAAATTATCCAAAAGGAATATCTCAATGGAATAGATATTTTTCATACGTTGGATAAACTGAAGAAGGCATCCATTATTTGCTATCTTTCTCACTCTTTCTAATCCTATAGCTGATAGTCTTCTAGCAGATGTAGATATTACCCTTTCAAAACAAAACAGTTACAAAGAATACTGTTAAAGTTCTTACACAAACATGCTTTGTTGTTCCCAGTTGTCTGCTTGAATGTATTACCACTTCTCTTACACTATGTTAGTTTCACTACAGCATTCCAAAAACCCATTTCTTTTACTACAATATTTTTTTACTAAAGTTTATCTTATAATAATTATTTTATTTTATTTTTATTAATCAATGCCTAATTAAAATTTAAAGTTGAGATCATATATATAAAAGCGGATAGCTGCACATTGCATTGGAGTCGGAAGGAATAAATAAAGTTAAACAGGATTTAGATAAATATTTGTATTTATATTACTGAAACATTTATATTTTATATTATAAAATGTAAATTATAATCTATATATTTATTATTAAAATATTCTTGATAAAATATTAAGAATACTATTTAAATTTTAAAATTATTATTAATGTTATAATTTATTATTAAAAAATATAATTTTAAATAGTTTTACTAAAATAATAAATTATTAATTATATTAATATTTATTATATATTATTAAAAATATTTAATAATATTAAAAATATTATATATATATATATATTTGTAAAAAATATCTCTTGTTAAAAACCATTCTAAAGTGAAAAAAGAGTGCACCGAAAAATCATTATTAATAGAATCAATATCAATACAAATTCATGGACTAAAAGTAATTTTGGATAGAAGATACGTTTACTTGCGTTTAATGTAAAAATAGCGATAGCGGTAAAATTAGATGTTGAAACGATACTGTAACCTGAAACAAAAAAATAAGCTAAACACACAGTCCCGCCTATCCAAACCCACACTAAAAGTTTTACAAAGAGAATGTTGACTTCTCTACGAGACACTACCATCATGATCCCCGCAAGACAAACTTTACCAAATGATGAGTGGATTGATTCCCAAATCGCAAAACATGATTCAACCTTACAACACTAACTCTATATTTAGATAAAAAAAATCTATAAATGAAAGGGAAAAAAGTTAAAGAAAAGATATTATGCGTGTTTATTTTGTTTGGATGGATAAAATTAATGCAATCCAAACATAGTGTAAAAACTGCTTAATAAAATCAATGGAAAGTCCCCAAGCTAGACATATATGGTCACTGGGTGTAAAGAAGTTGATAAAAACCAAAGAATCCCTTTCAATCTGGACATAATTCACCAGCAAATCAAGAACCCACTACATGCCAAGGAGGATTGCATGCCAGAAGCTGCCCAACATACAAAGTTGCCATTACTATCCCAAACCACAACATTGAAACGTAGCTGATTGGCACAAGCTCTTCGCCAACCGTCCACAAACACTCAGAGGGCTTAATCCAACGGGTCAAACTCTGGCATACCACGTCTTAAAACGGGACAGTCGTTGTGCTGTGCGGTCATGAAATTCTCAATGTCAGCTCCACACTATGAACTTGACTCTTCATTTAAGTTGTTTGAATTTGTTAGGGATATAATCATATTTTGTTCGATTCAAGTTAATTTTATTTTAAAATTATGTTATCTATAAATAGATGTATTCGTGGGTTAATTTTGAGTTAGATATACATGTAATTAATATATAAGAATCCCGTACGTTGGTCTGATGGTTAAAGTGTTCACCGTTTCTGATGTGATCTGAATTCGAATCATGTTAATTGTGTTGTTATTCAAGGTTTGCCCTCCTCTTATAATTCAAAAAAAAAAAAAAAAAAAGCTCAATTCAATAAAAAAATATATATGACTTCAAAATTTATAAATGTTAACTTAAGTACAATTTAGATAGCCCATATTATTTGCTAATATTTCAAAATATTTTTTAAAAATATGTTATTTTGAATTTGATATTTAATATTTTTTCTTTTTATTAAAATATTAAATATAAACAATTTAATGTATCATTTTAATATTTATACTATAATATTATATATTATTATAAATTTATTTTTATATTATATAAATTACATATATATTACATAGTCAAGTTCTCAGTTGATGTGGATAACCTATTTTTTTTTTGACACATGGCATACTCATTTTGTTGAAATGTGGTAATTGTATATACACTTAATTTTTAATCCCACATTGAATAGAGAATATTTCATAGCTCACACTTACACTATAAATAAGTATAAATTTCTTTGCTATTTTCATAAGCTCTCTAAATTTTAAGAAATTTATGACAAAAAGTTTATAGTTTAAAATTATTTATATATTATTTATATAAAAATATATTTACATGAAATAGTTTTATTGGTTCGAAAATAACTTAGAACTACCATTTTTTTTTATTTTTTCATATAAACTAATAAGAGAAAAATATACATATTTTTAGATATAATTTAATATATTTAAAAGTTAAAAGTTATTTTAATCCAATATTGACCATAGAACACTCTTATATCTCATATTTATCTTATAAATAAGTAACACACTGATTAGATAATACTTGTAACAGCCTGATTTTTAGTGGTGTCAGAAACAGTGATTTCGAGATCACGAATGACGAGTCGGGTCATAAGTATTAATTATTAAATATTCATGATGTCATTAATGTCATATTAAATTTTGGTTACGAAATTCTATCGATTAGATAGTTAATTAAGTAAAAATAATTAACTGCAAAAGTAAAATTATTTTAATTAGAAGGATCAAATAAGTAAATTAGCCAATAATGGTTAAGTGAGTGGATTTTTATGTTAATTAAGTGATTACAGGTGAGATTAACTAAGGTTAAGGTGGATTAATTAAGTTAATTATGAAAGATTAAATATTTACAAATTTGCCATAAGTATATATATAATTAAAGAAAGAAGATGACATTTTTAACTCATTTCTTCTTCTTCTTCACAGAAAACTTAAGGGAACTTAGGTTTCCATTGTTAAACTTTTGAAGCTTGTTTTAGGTAAGTAAACTTTGACCCTTTTTAGTAATTTTTATGTTTTTGAGCCCATATTAGGTTAATCTAGCTAACCCAAGGACTAATTTGTGATTCTGTCAAATGTTAAAAAATTTTCCATCGATGAATGAGCTTGTGATTGAATGTTTATGGTGGATTTGAAAGCTTGATGGTTGGGTTTGGTATTTTTGTAAAGTGTTTTTTGATGACTTTAGGGTTTAAGGACTAAAATGATAAAATGATGAAATTGTGTATACTTGGTGTGAAATAGTTGAATTTTAAGGACTTGTACGGAAGTTTTGAACAATAGGTTGCTATGGGTTTTTTTGGAAATGATTATTTTGAACATTTTAGGGTTGAGGACTAAATTGAATAAAAATGAAATGTTAGGGGTAATTTTGTAAATTTCCAAAAAAGGATTTAAATGTATGAAATGATTTAAATTTCATCTTTTAATAAGGAAATTTTAATAATTTGTTGATTTAGATAAAGATCATGCTGTAGATCGAGGAAAAGGGAAAATCACAAAATAGTCCCTAGAGCTTAACCATAACTGCAATTTAGTCCAGTAAGTTCGTTTTGTTAAATTTCATATTTCTATTTCTAATTATGTCATCTTTTAAGTTCCTTGAACGATATGATATATGGAAGACTTGGTGATTTCTTTAATGGAAGAGCTTACATCTCGGCTAGAGCGTAATGTTGTGTGATCGCTTACGTCTCGGTTAGAGCATATTGCTATGGAAGTGCTTACGTCTCGGTTAGAGCGTAATGCTAAGGAAGAACTTATGTCTCAGTTAGACACTGCTTGGATGAATTATGTCATTGCAAGACACTTAATATTGTAGTAAAATATAATACTTGCGAACTTACTAAGCTTAGAAAGCTTACTTGTGATTTATTTTTGTTTTGTAGATTTCGTTTTGCTGGTTGAAGATCGAATCACCTTGAAGAAAATCACACTATCTCGGAAGCTCGTTTGGTAGACTTTATCTCACTTGGTTATATGACATGTACTAGAGATATGTTTTGGTCTTTTGAAGAATGTTGAAACCTACTTAATGATATGTATTTTGGTTGCAAGATTGTATTTTGTTCTAGTTGCTAAGGGAATTGATGAAATCATAAATCATGGAAAATATGTGAAACATGTTAAACTTGTATGCTTTGCTATGTGTTGTACAAAGTGATGTGTTTACTCATTTATGTTGTTTGCCAATGAATTGGTAAGATTGGAAGCATTACTTGTCTTATTTTGATATATGATTATAGGTCTGTGGATTACTACAAGTTAGGTGCATATTGAGTTGATTTTATGAAGGTTATGCATGTCATTTATGGTGTTTCAAAGATACACACAGCCTGACACACGGGCCAATATACGAGAATGTGCCTTGGGTAAAATAGGTGCAGGGTTCACACGAGCTGGGACACGATCGTGTGACCCTATTTCGAGCCGACACACTGTCTAGTACACGATTTCACACACGGGTGTGTGGGTCAATTTCGCATGTTCACATAACTTGTCACACGGTTTGTGACACGACTATGTATAGGTACTTCGTGTATGCTCACGGTCTGGGGCACGACCATGTGACCCATGTTTTGATGATTTCTATGTTTCGTGACCTGTTTCGCGTTGTTTAATCAAGTCTTTATAGGTCGCATTGATAAGCTAAGTATGAATGATGATTTAGAATTGAATGAATAATTATGTTATGAATGTTATTGAAATGAGATGGTGACTTGTAATTGTGTTGAGACAAGGATGTTAGTAGCCTCGGAACCCTAATCGACGACGGTGTCGAGTTTTGGGTGTTACAATACTCTCATAGCTCACTTTCACTAGTTTCATTAAAAATTTAATTTTAATCCTACATTGAGTAGAGAATACTCTCATTGTTCACTTCTTCACTATTTCATTAAAAATAATTTTAATCACACATTAGCTAGAAAACACTCACATGCTCACACCCTATAAATAAATATCAATTTCTTCACTATTTTCATTAAAAAGTTAATTTTAATCCCACAGTGACCAGAGAACACTTTTAGATCTCACATTTACCTTATAAATAAGTACAGTGAATTGAGCATTGTAACACCACTCGCTTATCCCGATCGCCAAGACTGAGCCACAGAATACTACAGTACAAAACGGAACAGTTAAAGATATTTAACATATAATTTGAATTGAAAATCACCAACTACCATAATTTAAGTCATTCAATACAATTTAAAAACCTTTCCCAAATCTTAAACGATCTTACATAAGCTCTAAGGTTGACTCGATATTGAATAAGGACCAAACCGCAAAGATTTCAAAAGTTCATATTGACATTACGACGTGATAGAGTTCCTTATCACGACGTGACGTACTAACTTGATCTCATTGCGACAACGAGATTCCTCATTGCGATGTGACTTAAAGTTTATTTCTCGTTGGGATATCCACCATATGTCGTTGCGACATGGGTTCTGTTGGTGGTAGACCTGATCATGGGTCAGGCCACTTGACCCGACCCGAAGGCTCCCTCGAAAAATAGGAGGGTTTGGACAAAAATATAGGCTCGAAAAATGGGCTTGGACAAAAAATGAGGCCCATTTTCTAAACGGGCCGAGCCTCGGGAAAGAGTTTTTAGCCCGGAGCCGGCTCGACCCGAATAAATTAACCATTTTAATAAAAAATTTATATTGTTGTTTTGGTGTTTTTTTACTGTTTTAGTTGCTTTTTTGCTGTTTTGGTATTTTTTTTACTATTTTGGTGCCTTTTTTTATTGTTTTGGTGCTTTTTTTACTATTTTGATGTTGTTTTTGCTGTTATTTTTGTTGTAGTTTTTGTTGCTATTTTTGTTGTTTTTTTTGCTGCTATTTTTGTTGTTTTTGTTGTTGTTTTGCTATTATTTTTACTGCTGTTTTGGTTGTTTGGATGTTATTTTTATGCGTTTTTACTATTGTTTCGCTGTCTTTTTTAATATTATTTGAATAGTATAGAACTTATGTTTTATTGTTAATTTTTCTACTACTTTATTTGCAACTATCTTAATATAAAGAATTTTTAATGTATTTTAAATTTGTTTATTTTTTAATATTTGTTTTAATGTTTTTAATTGTATTTGATATATTAAATATTTTTTAAATTTGTTGTATATAATAAAATAATCTAAAAAAATTAATATGGGCTGGGTCGACTCGTGCTCGGGCTTGACTTCTATAATTCGGGTTGGGCTTGGACAAAATTTTAGGCCTATTTTTCGGGCAGGATCAAGCTCAAGCCTAGCAATTGAAATTAAAATTTTATTGAAGCTCGACCCGAACTCGACTCAACCCACGATCAGCTATAGTTGTTGGTACTAAATAAGCCTTTTGACAACCATTTCAAACCATTTTCCAAATCAACTCAAATAGGGCACCTAACGCAACCTACACTTACACAATACATACCAATTTCCTACCAAACACGTACAATTGGAACATCATCGCAACATATAAACCAATGTGCTACATTCAGCACCAATTCACATCAAAATTATTTATAAAATTTCAAATTATTCAACATTCACTCTTTCAAGTCTTCATACTCATATACACATCATATAAATTTTCCCAATTCAAAGTATCTTGAACTAACACCAAATTAACTCAAAACAACTTAATAACTTGTACAAATTACTTAACATGATTTCAATCATTCAACCAAGTTGAAACTTTGCTCTAATCACATTCAAATTATACCATTGAAATTTCAAAGACATTCATATCAAATCACAAATATAATATATCATATTGCCCAAAACATACATTAATGCATATATGGATTTTAGCTTCCTCTCAACAAGCATTAAACAACATTTGAATTAAATCATTCATCCACAAGATGCTACACAAACAACACCTATGTACATGTCACGAAACCAAGATTAAAATGGACCAAAAGACCACTGAAACGATAATAGGATACTGTGATCTTCTAGTTGATTCGATTGACAAGTTCCACAAATTGAAAATCTACAGAAATGAAAAATAGCAGAGTAAAATTTTGAACCCTTAGTAAGTTCATACGAAAATTGACTTAACTTACCTAGACTTTACAACAAATTTTGTAAATGGTCACCATTTTGTACCATTATTTCATGTCTACGCTTCTTCTCGCTTGTTTTGTAGGCTTAGGGTATACAGATCCGATTTTAATCCAACTCACATTTGTTACTTGGGTTATAGATGGGAACTACAAAAGAAGTACATGAATTTTTTTTTCAAGTTTTTTTATTTTTAGCGAAAAATCAATAGATTTATTAATGATAAAAAACCAACAGATTTATTTATTTAAATAAATTTTTTTCTTCATTTGCTACTTCGACCATGGTAGTTTGGATCGAGGCAAGTTGGTTGGTCAATTGGACCAAGAATTCATCAAGATATCAATTCAGAAAAAGGTATTAAACCGATTGATTCAATAAATGATATGGGATCGATTAAAATGAGCAAAAGATATCAGTTAAATCGAATAGTTGAACCAATTTTTTTAAAAATATTTTTTTTATAAATTTTTAATATTTATTTAATCAAATCGGATGAAGTAATCAAATCTATAATCTGACTGATTCAACCACTGATTCAATTTAAAAAACTTTGAAATAGGAAAGAGAATAAATTTGCTTTTGGAATATTTTATATAAATTTTCCATCTCAAATTTAGTAGTTCTATTTTTTTATAAAAATATTGAGAATGAAATTTGAGAATAAAAGAAAGAGAATTTATATTGAATTTGACTTATAATGGAAAGTGCTTATTAAAACAATTTCAAAGAAAAAGAAAAATATTAAAACTAAAGGTTAAAAAAAAAATCTTACTTTTTAAACAAGTTCAAGTATTTTGGATAAATTCAAAGAACAAACTATACTTCTAACAAATTTGGAGCAATATATGTAACGAAATACAAATTCATATACCGTCTAACTAAAATGATCCCACCTACTCCTGTCGAGATGTAAAATAATTTTGCTAACGTGAATCTCATTTTACTCGGATGAGTTAGGATCGCACGACCTGTTTTTGGAGATCAAAGTTGCAATTTTATAAATAAACCTCTTAACAAAAATAAACGACATTCACCGCAATTGACCTTACTCCAAAAACGCTTGAGCAGTTTCAATTACTCCTGCTCTCTAACCAAGTTATAAAAGGAATAAATAAAACCCTAGCTGGACAATTTACAAAATAGTTCAACCCAAATGTATTTACATCTGACCCAACGCCTCAAAAATCCGATCTGATCTCTCAAAATTAAGTCCACATTTCTCAATCCTCTACTGTCTGAATCTCGCCCATCATAATCCGGTTGCTGACCACGTTGAATCCCAAAACAGCCGGACTCACTTTCTTCCCTTTCTTCCCTTTCCTCTTGCCTCCCCCCTTAGAGGAACCATCTAAGCCACCTCCAACTTCTGGGTCAAAATTAGCATCACTTGCATTGCCAGAGTTCACATATCCGCTGCCCAAGTCTGTGAACTTTCTGTCATGTCGACTTTGAAAAGCAATCTCAATCACATCAGCAGGTAGCAATTCTTTATAGTTGAGAAATTTCTCAATGAACTCGTGATTTGGATCAAATGATCCAAGGTTCTCTACCAGAAGTATCTGCGCCTCAGATCTAGATTGCTTCAAACAAAATTCCAAGAAACTTGTATCTAGCAAAAGGATAAAAAATAAAAGACACAATATTAAAATGCTAACATTCAATGAATATTCAAACCGCTTTGCATCTAGCAATACTACAACTACAGCTTCAGAGAGTCCAAGCAGTAATCGAAAGAATATCATCTAAGACTAGAACAGAGAAACTAAAATAAAAATTTTTGTGATCTGTACTTTTACGAAAGAAAAGAACATACAAAACATCATCTCCACCTAAAATAGGATAATTTTGGAAGCACGAAGCAAAATACCATACCTTTCGTTCCAATAAGCCTAACACATTCGCTCTCGCACCAATCTCTGAAATCCATGGCCTCTGCATGATAGTTAAATCTCATTATGTCTAATTTTTATGAGGCGGTCAAACAAAAAAAACACATACAAAGACCGATTACTCATCCTAAAATGACTTACCAGAATGCTTTGTCAACATATCACTTTTGCCTTTAAGGAAGGACTGAGCAGAGGCAGGAGAGGCTGACAAAGTGCGCTCAATGGCTCTGCCACTAGATGACTTTTGCCGACTTAATGCCCCAATTGCAGTTCCTTTAGCAGGAGTGCTTTTTGTTCCCCAGCCGCCCACATTTGCAAGAAATGGGAAATCACCTCTGTTTACAACAAAATATAACTAACATTCACATACCCATATAGTGATTACAAATAAATCTCATTAAATATCAAGTCAGCTAGGATAAACTTTTCTAATGCTCTCAGTTTACATGAAGGTATAACTTAATATAATTTTAGATTGGATTGAAAATAGCAAAAAGAACTCCAAAAGTAGGAATAATTATTGTTAAATTGAAATCAAACTCTCATTTTAATTTTAACTAGAAGAAAGTCACTCTCCAACAACATTACTTAGCTGCAACCAGGAAGCTTATGTATGTTATCTTTGCAGGCTAGAGTGCAGCTAAAAAAACCAGAGACCCACCATTTCCAACTCACCCTAAGAAGTCAGGAAAATACTTCACAAGAGTAAAAGAAATAAGTGCTTGACAGTGTGTGTATTATTATTATTATTATTATTATTATTAAGAGCAGGACGGGTGCATAGGGAAAGAAAACATACTGCTTCGTTTCTTGCTTTGTCTGATCAATTGGACCCCAAAATAGGTCATCATCTCCTTTATGTTTTGACTGAGTTGCATGAGAATTAATCTGGATCGGAGATGCAGTCTTTGATGGTGAAGATGCAGTGAAGGACCAAGATGAAACACCAGCAGGAGTTGACTGACTTGGTTGGGACTTATGAGGAGTTGCTATTGGAATTGTAGGCTGGACACAGGAATTCCTCTTCTGCTCCTTTTGGATGTCCCGCAATGATGTGGGTTTAGGAAGTTTCTTAGAATCAGCAGACCAAGCTGGAGCAGGGGAAGGGTTTATTTGCTCCTCTTTCCAAGGTACAAAATCTCCCAAAGAAGGACCTGAGGGAATTGAAGGCAATAATTCCTTCTCCACCGGTGCTGGACGAGAACTTTTGACTTTCTCAACAGTACTTGCACTAACAAGAACCACATCAGCAGTACTAGGAGTACCAGAAACTTTTGCTCCTGTACTCTTAGATTTGGCAGACTTTTTTCGACTCCTTTTAGTTTCTTTAGCCTCAATAAAATTGTCATTATCAGTGGGTTCAACATTTGTAGTGGTAACATGTGCAGAAGATGAAGATATAGTGCCAGGAACATCTGCATCTCTTTCCCTAGATTTTGCTAAAACTTCTTCTGCCAACAGATCATGTAATGGACTCTTTTTACTCACTGAATTTAAAGAACTTTCAGGTTTCACAATAGCTGACTCAGAAATATCTGCATCTTTTTTACTTTCTCTAGAAACTTTGGATTCTAAACTAGAGACAACCCCAGCCCATGGAGTTGACAAACTCAGAGAGTTGACAGAAGACGTAAACTCTGATACTGCCACTTTGGTTTGAGCCTTCCTCTGTTCTTCTTGTTGGATTTCCAGTAATGACTTTGCCTTGAAACCAGGAGCAGGTTTCCATGCACGTACTGCAGACTGTACGGCTGGGTTCTGCAATGGAGAACTAGAAAGTTGAGCCTCACCCTTGGTTTCTTTGGTTTCATCATCCAACGCACCAACGTTAGCAGCTGAAAAGCTTTTAGCATAATAAGAATCCACGGGGGCATTTCTGGATTTGTTCTCTTCCGTCTTTCCTAGAGACATCCCAACAATGTTATGTCCAGCAGTATTAGAGTCAACAATAACTGGCTCTTCAGTTTCAGACGGTTTCAATTGCACCAAAGAGGAATCCTTTGGAAGTCCCTTTGCAAGGTCAGAAGCTTGTGATTTACTAGATTTTTGCTTTCTAGACTTCTTTTCTGAAGCTTTTCTTACCTCATGAGCTTCAACATTCTTAGCTTCTCTCACCACAGAAGGTTGATTATTGCCTTTTTCTCTTCCAACTGGCAGTTCATCAATAGAAGCAGTAGATTGAACACCCTCGTTAATAGGCGTATCAGTTTTAGAGGTTTTAGCAGTAGTAATTTCATGGTGCTCCAAGATTCCACAGTTTGCATCATCCACAGTAGGTACAACTGGTGCAATTTCATCAATCTTCTGAGTATAATCCAATGGCTGCTCCATAGGAAACGCATGACATTCAGAAGCAAGGAGAGGCTCTTGCACAAGAGAAGCCTCCTGGGAGGATAAGTTCACTTCCAATGAGGGTGAGCTTTCAACAATTGTCGTCACTGGCAAAGGCTGTTGGATTGCATTAACCAGTTCTGGTGCATTAGTCCCCCAGCTCTTCTGACAATTGACACTACTGAGCATTTCATGTGCTAGAAGCACAGGCGGGGATCCAGAACTAACAGCATAACTGGAATCCCTGGAAATTTGTGGAGGTAGATTCATGAAGTTATGGACATGTTCATCTTGGTTGCCTGGGATCTGCGAACCAATCTGAAGAACATTCTGCAATGATGGCTGAAGTCGAGAGGGGTCCATGGATGAATGGCCTGTTGGTATTGTAGTAGTCTGTAAGTGTACGTAAGAGGGTTCACCGAAATGCTGCTTTGATTGATGTTCTTGCAAAACCTGTGAAAGCAACTGTTGTTGCCGTAACAACTGTTGCTGTTCCTCCAGTTTCTGTTGCTGCTTAAGCAACATGATCTTTTCAAGCAGCAACATCTGTGGTGTTGGTACTGGTGTCTGGGGTTGCAGCTGCTGCATTAAATACTGCTGCTGCAACATATTTAGCAGTTGGGAGTCCTGAGATAAAGTGGAGGGGATAAACTTTTCAGGTTTTAAAATACCAGATGGCTTATCCATAGTTTGAACAAGCAAACTTGTCAAGGAAGGTGGAGTTGGTGCTTGCAGCCTCTGGGATCCAGTGCATGAAAATTGTGGAACATATCCTTGCAGCCCTAAAAGCAAAACCGTACAAGACATTAGGCAGGCTGTTAGAAAATACTAGACGAAAAATTGATTGAACTGTGGAGAGCCTTACATATTAGAACCCTAGAAATATACCGTCAGAGCTCAGCAAACAAAAATTATATACTATAAATAACTAAACGTAAGTGTCTATGTAAAAACCCAACCTTGAGATGGATTGCTCATGCCACCAGACATGAGTGACTCCAAAAATCTGTTTTCAGCTTCTGTTGCTGGCCTTGGCTCATTTCTGATCATATTGATCTCACTTGCACCAGCATGAACTTTCCCAGGGCTACTGTAATTTGGTCTGCTTGACAACTCTGAGAGTTCACCCTGTTTTGGCACGCCAAATCCAGGTGGTGGACGTGCTTTAGCTCGCAAGTGGGGCATTACATCACCAAGTAAGGAAAACGGTGAGTCCTTGGATGCACTAGCTAGCCGAACTTCCAAATCTATCCCAAAATATCCTGCCTCAAACCAGCTTATAATATCAATCCCTGAAAAAGGGCCTTGAATTTCACCTTGGGGATCTTTGTAGTGAAGGACAAGGTCCTCCGGAGCAGGCAGCTTCCTAGGTTCAGGTTCCCTAGCCAAAACTCCAGATGGCTGCCTTTTAAGTATAGGATCCTCACTAGATTGCCAATTTGCTTCAGCTCTAGCATAGGATGAATTCAACACATTGCTTTCTCGTTGGTTAATCATATCTTTCTGTGGTTGTGACCGGCTCAAGTCAGGGGTTCTTGACCTGGCATCATTTGGAATCTCCTTCAAGTCATGTGTTACTGTAGGTGACCGTTCCCCAAATGAAGAGGTTCGCCACATGGTGCCAGGATTAACAGAGTTAGTCCCTTGTATGTTTGATTCCCTACTTATAGGCAACTCTTCATCCCTTTTAAAAGGACCCTTATTGTCTGCAAGAATATAAATGAATAGAAGATCAATTCTCATAGTCAAATAAGTTGAAAGTTCAGAAAGGAGAGTAATATGTCAAATCTACGGAATACAATGTAGTGCATTGGATTTCAAACTACAGAAATGCTGAATTTTAGCTGAAAAAAAATCGCAATCATGCAAACTAAACAACCAATCCATTCAACACAAAGATGTAATCCACAATGAGTAATTATCGCATTCCTCACATCAATACTCAACTAGCCCCCAGAGAAACTGATTCAAGTTTGCCACCTGGGTCCTCTTTTTAATTCCAACCCATGCAGTATTAATTCTTTAAAAGCAGCCATGAAACAATTTCCCATGTGGTTCAAAAGCTTCAATTGAGAATACTTCTCACATCCAATTAAGTAATTGCAAGAGGGTTGCCACAGGTGTCACCAAATACATGCTTATATGATTCATGTAATTATACCTTCAGCTATGAATTTAGCATCAGGGTATCCCTTATGTTTTTCAAGCTGTGAATAACTGCTGTTTGGAATGTCAGAAGTTTCCTCTTTACAATCATCAACAGCAGGTGGTAAATCTTCTCTACTGCCTGCATCAACATGTTCCAAAAGAAATTAGACACTACTTCAAATTTAAAAATGTACACAGAGTAGAATATATCTTGCACTTGTCGAATACCAATCTTGTTCCTTCTTGAATGAGTAAACTCTGTAGAGTTCTGGCTCGCAGGCCCATCTTTTGGCATCTGAGGTGCACCACTACTAGTTATGTCCCCTTTGTCTATTCCCTTTAGAACAAGCTATCAAAGAAGCAGTAAAATCAACTGAGGACTCCAAATCAAGGTTTACCATCCTAATACATGAAAAAATTAAAAAAGAAATTACCATTTCATCAGAACTGGGAGCACAAAGAGCTACAGGTTCCAGTGATTCATTTTGTGTAAGTGAAGGAACTGATAGAAGCTCTTCTACGAGATTTTGGTAAATTCTCATGTCAGTTCTCATGTACAAGTCAAGTAATTTTTTCCTACTATACCGTAAAGGGGATGGCTCTCCATGGTCAATTTCACTCTTGTTAGATATGTTTCCCAGAGTTTGATGGTGAGAATGTATACTGGCCCCTGTGTTCCCACCAGAACTTCCCCTTCCATGGCCAGCGGAAAATGGTGAAGAGTGACTTTCTCCACGTCCTCGGCCATAGGAAAATGTGGGAACCTGCTTGCTTGGAGTCAGTGTTTGGTGATGAGGAGGCTCTCCCCTTCCTCGACTTTGAGAAGAGGTGGATCTCCATGGGCGATAGTGATCCCCCTCCTTCCCATCCTTCCCATGACTAGAAAGATGGGGCAACCCTTTGTCAAGAAGCATATCACCATCTCTTCCAGAGTCTACCCACTTATCTCGTGACCTTTCATTATTTTTATCATCAGGGCCCCAGCGTGAGTTCCACTTGCTCTCACGCTTTTGATCATAATTTGAGTCCCTATTACCTGAATCAGTCCACCGCTCAGTGGGTGCACGGCGTACTTCTCCAAATTGTCTTGAAGGCAAGTTATCTGCCCATCGATCCATCCTGCGGGTATCACTGAGCTCTTTATCTCCATCCCTCCAGTGATCCTTGCGCAGAGCTGAATGGGTATCTCGTTCTTCATCACGCCAGCGGTCTCGACGACCAGTTTCCATATCAAGCAAGGATGGCCTAAAAACATCCTTTTTTGGGGTACCATGCATCCCCTCGCCATTTCCCGATGGCTTAAAGACTTCAGAGTGACCTCCATGAGCAGGATTTGGCGCAGCATGATTTTCCTGCAGTGATGATTTAAAATTAAGGGGAGAAATATGTGACTGTAGGAATATTAAACAGAAGGTTAATTAATTCTAGAGATGAGAACCATATGTGAATAAAATGATGTAGAAAGCACTCACACAACATATAGCTAGTTAGCTACCACAACAACAATAATAACATACCATAGTTCCTATTCCAGGCTTATTCTCCCCTGGCTTTGAAAGAAGCCATTGTGGTGAAAGCGGAATAGGATTGTCAGATCCTTGAACATCTACATAAAACAACAGCAGGATCAATTAGAAACATGGCAGATACTCAAAGCAAGTATTTGAAATCAAAATGCTTAGTCCCGTTCAAAGACAGTGCACAACAGGTACACTAGCAATGATCCAAGCCCATAATTTTTTTCAATTAACACTCTCTCTGGTAAATGACCGAACTTGCCAGGTGAAACTGCCACATTATTTATCATTGAATACGAAAAACAAACATGAAACAATGACAAACAAATGCGTTAAGACTAGAAATACATAATTTACAAGGCCTCAACCAACTTTCAAATGCAGCATTTCAAACTATTAATAAACCAAAGGAATGTCTCAATAAAATGTATTGATGAAAGCTAACAAGACAAAAACTGCACAATCAATTGTCAGTACAAAGCTAATGTGCCATTTATAAATGGAGTAAACAACCATACACAACCATACAAATTTTTTTATATAAGCACATAAATCATAGCATTTGAATCAATGACCGCGCGAAAAAAATGTGCTAAAAAATAAATTGAAGAAATATGTCCAATACTAGTTTTGAGTTGAATTAATCAGAAAAAAATAAATAGAACAACTTCCGTACGTACGTCCTTATCACATCGTACTTTTCAAATTGAAAAAATATATAACAAAAGCGGTAAGTCGGATACTAAAACGCGCCGTGCTTAACCACAAAGAAAAGGCAACAGAGAGAACAGAAGAAAAGAGAGACAGAGAACCTTCCATTTCCAGATGATAAAACAAAACCCTAACTCCGAAGCAACAAACTAAAAAAAAATTAACACACACACAGAGCAATCTCGTAAAACCACTGAATCTACAACAATGCGTTCAAATATCAGAAACGAATATGAGCAAAACAGGAAAAGGAAAGAGGTAGGGTTTTAGAGAAGAGGAATGCAAGAATGTGTTAATCCCTTAATGGTAGTAGGGGAAAGGAAATCGGCGAGGTAAACTACCTTTGGAGATCGGATGGGGAGGGTTGACGGTGAGGTGGCGGCGGGAATCGGAAGCAGAGGTATGAGCCATGGATGATCGGTGAAAGCCGAAAGAGAGACGAAAACCAAAGGAAAACCCTTGCTGCTGTTTTTAGTTTTTCGTTTAACCCTTTTCTTTTTGTGCTTTGGTTGCGCTAAGCGAGGTGAGAAAAAGGGAAATGTGAACAGAGGGGGAAATATAAGTTAGGTGAAAAAAACCAAAATATAAGCAAAAGGTGGTAAAAAGAAAGAAAAATTGTGGAGTGATAGGTTACGGCTTATGTTAGTAAGTAGAGAGTAATTTGCTGTCCAACTATAGTTACTGTTGGACGGATTCTTAAGATTATTATCCGGTTGGGTAATATCTACGTGCTTCCACGAATCCGTGAAGACCACGGCTTCTTAATAAGTCTTACAGTGATTTGCACGCGACGTCGTGCTGAAAGCAGATATGAAGAAGAAATGTTTTGATTCAATGGGTCGTATTACGCAACGACCGTGGAAATTAAGGTCGAGATGTGGAACGACGTAAAGGGCTGTCGTTTCCAACGTTAAAACACGCAAAATGAGTGAGATATTTCATTATCCAAAAGAAAAAATAAGGAAAAATATCTTATTTTGTTATGAAATGAATAACGAAGAGACAATAAATACGATAACAAAAAAAAATACCTTATGAATTATATTCATTAATAAAATAAAATGTTTAAAATACTTTTTCCTAATTTATATTTATAGGCATAAAAATATAAATGAAATAAAATTTTACCTCTAATGAATATGAGAATCTTAAAATACATTAAACTTATTTTGATATTGATAGATCTTCATTTACTACACTCTCCTTAGATGTTTATTGATAGATAATGTGTCTCGTTAAAATATTTATAAGATAAAAACTGTGTAGGAAAAATTCTTAATGAAAAAGAGTAAACATATATATAATACACATATAATGAGCCACAAACAAATATAATTTCAATACCATGACTTAGAGAAAAACTTCATTTTCTTATTTTGTTTTAGTAAAACTACGTATTTGTATTCTCATTAGCTTTATACTTTTACAATGTTTGGATCACTGGTCTAGAAACTTTCCGAATTTAATTTTGCTTGGTCTGAGTCAATCTGCCTTTGTAAAGGGTAGAAGTATAGTTGACAATACCCTTTTGGCTCATGAGCTAATGAGGGGTTATGGTAGAAAAAACATATCTCCTTGTTGTGCCCTCAAGATTGACTTACAAGAAGGCGTTTGATTCAATCAGTTGGTGTTTTCTTCTTTCAATTTTGAAGGTTCTAAAATTCTCAAAAAAATTTAGGAATTGGATTGAGGAATGCATCACCTCACTTTACTTTAAAGGGGCAAATGGAGTGCGACAAAGAGATCCTCTCTCCCTTTTTTTTTTGTTATTGCAATGAAAGTGTTGTTTAAGTTGTTAGAGATTGTCGCTTGCCATGGTATTTTCAAGTTTCACCTTAAATGTAGTAGAGTTAAGCTCACTTATTTGAATTTTGTAAATGAACTTCTAATTTTTGTGAAGGGATCTGTGGACTCTGTTGTGGAGATAAAGTGTTTTTTGGATGAATTTTACTTTATTTTTGGTCTTCAGCTTAATGACTCTGTTTTGGTTGATGTAATTTATTGTGTTTTTTTTTATTTTGTATAGGTTGTACAAATTTCAATTTAGTTGTGGTGGATTGTTGGATGTAACAAGTTTTTTTCTCTGTTTTTTAGATAATACAGCTTACTTATCAAAAAAAATAAAATTAATCTGAACTCATTTTAAGCATATCCATATTATTTTTTATATTTTAAAAATTATATTACATTATTTTAATATTTAATAAATTTATATATTTTTTACTTATTGAAAATTTTTAAAGTAATATTGATATTATTGTAATGTTTACATTAAAATAGTATTATATATTTAATATATGTTTATTTTTTAATGTGTTATAAATTACATAATATATAAAAATAATATAATATAAAATATTATAAATTTAAAAAGAGATCAAATTTGGACCTTAAATGTTGAAGCTTTTTTCTATTTTATTGATTTATTATTCTTAGTTTGCTTGTTACAGTTTCAGTTTCAATTTCGTTGGGGGCTTAGGGTACATGACTCGAATGGTGTTTTAGGGTATTATTTCAGGGTAAATGGGGGCTAATAATAGTTATGGGTGAAGGGTTTGTTGATGGGCATTTGAAAGTAGATTCACTACGAAATAATTAAAAGTTAAAAATGATTATATTGATTCAATGGTGCAAAGGTTGCTGAAGGATTTATGTAGCTAATGTTAATAAAGAGAAGATATTTAGGAATTTTGTGTTGGTCTGATAATTAAAGATGTTCACTGATTTATATATAATTTTGATTCGAGTTATATCAATCACTTTATCATTTATATTTTGTCCTCCTTTCATAACTCATAAAAGAAAATAATAATGATGGTGTACTAAGATCAAAAGATAAGTTAGCTGAGAATAATTTATTGATTTTCTTCTGAAAATTCCAATTGTTTGGTGACCTATTTTCAGTATATTATTACACTATACTATACTAGACAACCAATCGATGTAGTAATGTATCATTTATAACTGTTTGCATTCATGTCTAGAGACAAGTTTGTCAAATTCATTGGAGAACACATTAATAGAATTCAATTATGGATGAATAAAATTCGATTCGATTCAAAAAAATTTGATAAAAAATTTAAATTTTGAATTAAATAATTCAAGTTATTTAAATCAATTTGAATAAAAATATAAATTTTTTGATTTAACTCGAATATGAATTATATAATTCGAGTTACTTGAAAATTCGAATAAAAAAACTACAATCGTTTTGATAAATATTTACTTTTTTTTAAAATTAAAAGTTAAAACCATGAAATTAAAAGACAAAACTATATCGTTTTGATAAATTTTTACCCATTAAACTAAAAGGCAAAATCATTATATTATTTATATAATTAAATAATTTTGTACTTCTTCTAATAATTAAATAATAGATCCATGTAAACGCAACATTGAATATTATTTCATTAACTCGACTCAATTTGACTCAAAACTTTTTAACTCAATTCAATTCAAAAAAATTTCAAATTGAATTTGATTGCCAAAATAAGATTCGTCAACTCGAAATCTTTTTACTTGATTCGACTCGATCTAATTCTCACCCCTAAATTGAACATCATGTAAAAACTAAAATGATACATTAACGATAGGCCATAGAGGTTAGAAGAAGTAGAAGGGAACTGAATTCAAATCATGAAATCATAAATCATCACTATTGAAAAAGAGACTTGAACTGTAAATGAATTATACCAAAACCAAGAGGCCACCCGCCATAGTCTTATATTAGTATTCTTTTATAAGTTTATGAAAGAGCTACTCTTAGCCGCAAGGAAATGTATTCCAAAGTCAGTCGTTTTAAATTTATTAAAATCCACTGTATAACCCACAAGCTTCAATGGATCTCCGCATACATCAAAAATAACAAAAAAAGTACCAGAAAACCTTCTTAACATGGCACAAACTACAGATGAAGCTGTAGTGCAACGCATACCGCAATAAAGCCAACAGCACCAACACAGTTATATCCGAGGTAGAAGAGTGGGTGGCTCAGCTGGAATATCAGAACTTGCCTGTCAAAAGTAATGTTATAACTTTTCAGTAACGGTGTATCAATTGTTGTAAAACCACAGTGCTACTCGGACTTGCATGTAAATGTTAGTCAGACATGAGTATGTATCTGACTCGACAGTGATATGATCTTTTTTTTCCCAAGATTTCCATGTATTTCGAGAATTTCTGAAAAATCATATCTCCATCTCTGTCAGGGTATGTGTCAGACAGAGGTACTTCAGGAAAAAAGGAAGTCAGAGTTTAACATAGCTATAGTTACTCACCATTAAAGAAGTTATATCTATGTTCCAAAACAAAAAAAGAAGAAGTTATATCTAATACTAACAAATTCTTTACATATATTGAGATATATCTTGCAATAAACCTTATCGTTTAATCAAGCTTTCTGACGAGATTTATGTCACCATTCTACTTCTAAATGGAGCAACATATATGTATATATAATGAATTAGTTGTACCTGTAGATATCTTGTTAACATCGTAGTAGTACTAAAATTAAAGCCTTCGACAGGTTCACTTCTCGTACGTGATGCATTAAGCTGTTTTCGGACTTGAGTAGCTAGTGACTGCATTTATAAAAATGAAATAGATATTTTACGTTCAGGAGTATAAAAAAACAAATTGCAAAGAAAAATTTGGCAAAACCTATACCATTGGAGTTGGAACGGTATGATTATGTATGGAACACAATGCAGTGCTCCTTAATGATACATACCTTACCCAACTCAACTCCCCACTGGTCAAAAGAATTGATGCCCCAAACAAAACCTTCAACAGCAACTCTATGTTCATAGCTTGCCAAGAGCTGAGGCAGCCAAGAAGTTGTGTCAGACCGAACAGGCGAGAACACATATAAACGTTTAAGTGCTATAGTACTTGAAAATTAAAGCTAGAAAAATTGCAATTACAAGGTAGTAATCTGACTTAGTGATGCAGAGTGATATGAATAAGACAGAAGTCCTCAACAATTGCAACAAGTTACAAGCAAAATGCTTCATTGATAAAAATTTGGAGAGAAGAAACCAATCACCTGCCCAATATTGTAAGCGTTAAGAGATGGTAGCAAAAGACTGAGAGAAGGCCGATTCCCAGAGAACGTCTATGGAAGATAATATCACAAGTTACGAAAATGATTGTATTATGAACCAAATCTTGGTAGAAAAGCTGAAAGTAAATCACCTTGTGAGGAATAAGATGCTGTGAAACATTCTCCTTCAGCAACTGCTCTGCTGTCTGCAGTGAATCAATTTTTTTTCAGCAGCGATACAGATTTTATGAAACAATTCATGGAAAAAAGACATCGGCTGCTACAGTAAAGAGAAATAACTGATACCTAAGAAAGCAAAAAACTACCTTTCCATATGCTAGGGCATCTGGCTGTGCGAAAAAGTTGGACATAAGCTCATCATGATTGCTCACAACTTCACCTGACAATAACAATAATAATGTTAAATACCATTTCAAAAACACAATAGAAACAACAAAATACACCATCTAATCGTTGAATATAGAAATAAATTGGATTATACCTTTAAGGTACACAGGTTGCTGGCTCTTCACAATACCAATGAAATCACATGGAATTACACGTCCCTGAGGTGTAAAAATGAGAAATTAAAATGCTTATTGCTGCAGCACAATGAGGGTTAGTATAGTGCTTAATTTTGCAAATATCACAAAATGAAAAGCCATCCCAATCTATTTATACTTTAGACTGATTGTAAGCCATTGAGGTTATGCAGTAACAGAAACATTTTTCAACCAAAGCTAAGGAAAAATATATGTTACATTAAGACTCAGTGAATTCTCATGAATGAAACCTATATTCTGGTGAATAACATTCAAAAGAAGCTTTTATTGAACCAGCGAAAGTTCTCCAAGCAGACTTTAGAACTTCAATTTGTTATTTCATGGTAACTAATTAAGATAATGTGCCATATCTAGACCAGTCTCTTGTAAAGCTTTCTAGTCTCTTCATTTTATGCACAAATTTCCAAATTTACAGTAGCCTATGGGCAGATCAATAGCTACCCCAGGACCAGTCTCCTGACATAAAACAATATTAGCACCTCAAATCTTTAAGGCAGACTAAGATGTTATATAAAGCAAGAATCACCTAATATGCTTCTTTCTGCAACATAAAATTCACCTGGTGGATTAGTTGATAAAAGCTGTGCTGGCCATTTGTTCCAGGTTCACCAAAATCAATTTCACCAGCCTCATAAGGAAGTGGCACACCATCAATTGACACCCCCTTGCCATTACTCTCCATGCTGACCTGAATTGAAGTAGATTTATCAATATATAATATTTGAAAGCACAAATTCAACCTCCCACTTAACACCCCCCCAAAAAAAAGAAAAAAACACAAAAAGCTGGCTAGTGGAAAAGGAGTTGCAGCAAACATGCCTGTTGAATGTGTGGAGCAAATTTCTCGAGGGCCTGGGAGTACGGTAAAATAGCCTATATACATGAAGTTTTAATGATAGGTTGTAAGCATGTAAAAAGGAGGAGGAGAACCAAGAAATGATAAGTTTAACTGAAGTTAGAAGCAGAAAGACTCACTCTTGCAGGATATCCAAGAAATGAAACGTTCCATACGCTTAGCAAACCCAAAAGTACCTATGCATCCAAAGAATGTAATCATACAATGTCATTAATACCACAAAGCAGATCCTGATACCAATTAGGAAAGAAATTCAACTATCCACCAAACTTCTATTAGCAAAAACAGTGTTATATGTAGTTAAAATAAACATAGTGTCTGGCTATCCACCTTGGAAATACAAAGTAGAGTATACTGGATTAATCCATCCTTGTTTAAAATACCATAACCTTCATCGCATCATACATATATTCTAACCAAATTCATCATCCCATAATATAACTAGTAGAATTATGCTAATCTAGTAAGTAATAAAGAATAACAGCTGCAGTGGAAGATTTTACATTAAGACACTTACAGGTATGTTCTTCTCAAAAGGAGCTGAACGGAAATGCTCATCAATAGTTGAAGCCCCCTTTAAGAACCTTCAAGTAACAAGTTAAAAGAACTACTTATGTATATAACAAATTATGCCAAAAGAAAAACAAAATAAGTACATAAATAAATAATTTTCAGAAGCACCAAGGCAAAATGGAGAATGGATTAAGTCGGCTGAAACTTAAAACCTACCTTTTAAGAATCTTGCAGTTTTAGTTGTCATACTTTTGCAAGTATTCGGAGATTCTCATAGTATTGTAACTAGTTTTGTCTCACAAAATAATGGTTTTAAGTTAAAGATCTGTGCATTAGCAACTAACAGTTTTTATTGTCCATGAGGCTACAACTTGATTTACTAAGAATTGTTTTTGGCTACAACTATTAGCCAAGAAAGGAGGCAAGGTCTTCTCAGTGCAGCATGTAAAACTGAATTTCATGGTAGATGAACTCCATGGAGAAAAATGAAAAAGAAAAACCCCTGTTATTCCTAAGTTCTGTTTGTCATATTTACATGATGTATTTCCTTAGAACAGTGAAGCGGGCTATAAACTGCACAAATCTGTCTCACCTATAATATATGGACTTCTAATGGATGTTATATATAATAAATTACACGGTTCGAAAAGTGAATACAATAGAGTCAAAACAATAACAGGTTACCATACTTTTCTACTATTGAAAAACCATACTGCAGAGACAAAGGCAACACTCCAACTGCACTGCAAACTGCAAATGGCAGTTAAAAGATTAGTCAACTTCCACAATTCAATTAGAAAAAAATCAATCCTCAATAGAAATCAAGACCGTAAATGATGCTTAGAGGTAGGCAAGGGGAGAGGGAATAATACTTACCACTGTATCGACCACCAACCCAATCCCAGAATGCAAATGCATTATTAGGGTCAATTCCGAACTTTTCAACAAGCTGCACGGAAAACATTTATAAGCTGCATAGGATCAATACTAGCATATAATATGTAATGTACAGTCTAGTTTATTGGCCCTTTAGCAATTGACGAGGAAGGGAATAAATACAAAGCTATGAAGCATGGATATTCGAAAAGTGAAAGAGCAATGCATAATAAGGGGCCATCTGCTTCAAGCAAAAAGAGAATAAACATTTTCATTTTATCAAAAACAAGTTACACTGTACTCTAACACCTTAGCAATGTTTGATTTGTGGCAGAAAAGTCCAAAACAAACAATTCAATATGTACATAGTAGTGCGGAAAATGCTTAATCATTCAAATGAAGAAGTTGAAGGTAAAAATAATACCGTAAGATTAGTACTGACTGCCACCATGTGTTTTGCAACTGCAGAAGGCCTGAAATATTACAATCACAAGTGGCTTAATAAGAAAGCCTGATCATACCATTGTAATTAACATGGTAAATTACATTCATTCCTTGAATATTGAGACTGATTCCTAAAAAGATTGAAAAATAAAAAACTTATTATAAGCATTCAAAGATGAGAAGATCTCTGTTTTGCTCAATGCATTGTCACTCTTAATTTTTAGACTGAGAAATAGTTCTGACATATTCACGTAAAATTTAGCACAACCTCAAACTGCCACTGCATGCACATTGTTGAAGAAATAACTAGTGTTATCATGAAACTAACCCAAGAGCAGATGAAATCCACTCCCTTAATGTTCGAGCATTCAACATAGTTTCTGCGGTTGTAAAAGTCTTTGAAACCACCACAACTGGATAAAATTACAAGCAAATAAAATCAGACAAATCAACAGTGCAAAAATTAGTTTAGAAAACAGAAAAACAGTAGACTTCCATAAGAATAAACGAAAATTGTTTACCAAGTGTTGTTTCAGGGTTTAATCCTGCAATATTTCTAGCAACATCAATAGGATCTACATTTGCTAGGCTGTTGCAATGCAAACAAGAGATTACATCAAATTTCTAGAATTGCCAAATGAAACAACTTATTGTGTATGCAAGCATTACAAATTACAAGGAAAATGTCAGACAAGCAGCTAGAATGACATGCACTTCATTTTGAGAATCTACCACGTCGAAAACATTTTTTTTTTTTACTTGATATCATTTATGCCCATTCCAGTTTTAGCAGGCCTAAATGGCATCTACGTGTTCCCCCTCACAGAACATAGTATGCTGCTGCTGCTTCTTCTCAAATATATATTAATATCTTGTTTTAACAAAATGGAGCAAGGGGCCTCAACCTACCTTTTCTGACACCTTTTACAGGCAATCTTATAATTTGATGAAAGAAAGGAAGTAGACACAACAAATACCAGCAGCAGTAATAAGACGTACTTACAAACGTAGTTGGCGTCCTTTTGCAAATTCAACAGCCTCGGGGTCTGTGAGTTATCAACAGAAAACCATGAACACATTAGCTACACTTCATCTTCATAGGTCACAAGTACGAGGGTTACACAACTAATAGTAAAATGCACCAGCATAACCTGTTTGGAGAGCAGTATGAACAAATAAAGGACCTAAGAAACTGCCACCAATACCGATTGCAATAACATCCTTCAGTGGCTTCCCAGTAGCTCCAACCTGCCAAGATTTACTTGTCTCTCAGCAATTGAGGAGGAAGATGGTCAAATTTGATGTACAAAAAAAAGGGTGATAAGTTACCCAGGAGCCACTGCGAACTTTCTCTGAAAAATCCTTGATCTTATCCAAAACATTCCAAACATCTGGCACCACATTCTTTCCATCACTGTTTATAACAGCATCCCTTGGAGCTCGAAGAGCTACATGAAGCACTGACCTATTTTCTGTGCTATTTATCTGAAATTTCCAGAACAAAACGCAATGCAACGACATAAAAACTAAGAATCAAAAGGCGTGGAATGCTATTCAACAATATCATCACCAATCCTTACATCAAACCCAAAACTAATTTTATCTTTCTCTAAGGAGAGAGTTCAACTCACATGCTCGCCGCTATACATTCGGCTAATTTGTTGTTTGAGAGAAGCAGCCTGAAATTGTGAGAAATATTACAAACAAAAAACAAAACCCAAAAGACTATTATGATTTAAATCGAACGAGAAATAATCCAAATTCACCTCTGCTAATTTATAGAGCTTATCCATGGTCTCAAGAGTGGCGCATTGCCTTGAGTAGTCCAAAAACATTCCATCAAACTCACTGTAGAAACATTTATATATCATCAATTTTATAAGTATTAGAAGTATCGTGCAGTTATCGAATCTTTAAAATCGTAGGAGTTGAATAGAGGATCTTACACCATCATCGATTCGCATCGTTCTTTGTCGTTCATCAAATCACGAAGATGAGTTTTCTTGATATCCTCAGTATGAGCCTATAAAAAACCCAAACCCACTTTGTTGATCAAATAGATTTCTCATGCTATTTTAGCTAGAAAATGAGTGGAAAACGCTACCTTCAAGTCCTTCCATGGCTGGGTATCGCAGATTAGAGTGGTCGAAGCCATCTCAACCTATATTAAAACGTAATAAATCACCTTGAGATCTCAAAGCCGATGAGAAAGATGGTGAATGATAAATTGAGAAGAAAAGAGAAATTACTAATGGAATCAAAACAGCGCAAAAATAATAAAAAAAGGAACTTGGAGCTGACAAAAAGCTGTGGCGAGGTTAAGAAGTTCACAATATAGTAATAATGCTACGTGGTGGAAAATGGGAGGGTCGGGAGGGCATATGTCAAATAGGATGCGGATCAGGAATTTCCGGTCATTGAAACTTGGGTCCAGTCCGGTCCAGTTTAACTACTTTGGAAAATTGATTGTGACTTTTGAGGGCTGAAATCCGTGGGCGACGGATTTCCGATGGGCCCGAGGAACCGTTACGGTTTAATCGACTGCGCCTGTGAGGTTGGTTGGACTCATCCTTATTCTCCAAAGCCGATTCCATACACCCTATATTCTTGTTTTATAAAAAAGAAATTCATAGTTTTTTATATAATATTGGGTAAGGTTTTAAATCCATTTTAATAAAAATTTTAATTATCGGAATATCTGCCAAGGGATAACACAGTAGAGGTGTTTGTGGATCGAGTCAGGTTAGGTTTGGATCGGGTTTAAGTATGATATTGACATATTTATATTTGTCCAAATTCGATCCAGTTCGAAATCTAAACTTAAAATTTTGTCCAAATCCATCTGTATTTGCAAAAAACTAATTCGAATCCATTTTAAGCTCGCTCATATTATTTTTTAATTTTTTAAATATTTATTTTATTTTAATATTTAATAATTTAATAATTTTTATTTATTGAAATATTTTATACAATCATCTTAACATTATTTTAATGTTTACATTAGAGTAGTATTATATATTTAGTATATATTTATTTTTAATGTGTTTTAAATTACATAACATATAAAAAATAACATAAAATAAAATATTATAAACTTAAAATATGTTGGGTCGGGCTGAGCTCGAACCTTGAATGTACAAGTTCAAAATTGACCTATATTTTAAAAGAGCGTAATTTTTGTCTAAGCTCATTTTCTGATCTAAAATTTTTACCCAAACCCTTCCAAATTTCGGATGGGTCTTCGGACTTAGACGAATAATTTGACCCATAAACATATCTAGATAACAGTAACTAGAATTGATGATTGAAGATATTGGAAGTGGGTTGTAACATCCGCGTTCTTAAATCGGATTTGGAATAGTAATAGAGTAGAATTGAGAATTAGACTATATAGCTAAAATAAGAAAATAGTTAGAAAATTAAGGATTAATTAGTAAGTGTGAGAAAGGAAGAAGGACTAAATAGTAATTTACCCAAATTGAATTATGAGTCATTATGAGAATTAGATTGATTAAGGAGGGGCAAAAGAGTAATTTGGTGGAAGATATTTTTGGAGGCAATGTTTTGGGCCAAAGTGTAAAGTTGGAAGGCCCAAGGACTAAAAGTGTAATTTTTCCATTATTAAAGAAAGATATTTTTATAAAGAGAAATTGATAGAAAAGTCTAGAGAAATGAAGAAAAGAAATGATGAAAAGGCTATAAAAGCCATCAGCCATGGTGCTTCACGTTGGCCACCATTTTTCCACCATTTCAACTTTTGCTTTTCTTACAAATTAGTCCTTTTTCACCAAATACAAATCAATTAAGCTAGTTTCTTCCAAGTTTCTTCCAAATTTCTTCAAGATTAGTGAATAAAATTGATAGAGAAGTGTAGTAACTATCCAATTGTTAAAAGAAATGCATCCATACTTGTCTTGGAGGAGAAAGAAAATGGGAATTAGTGTTGAATACAAGTGATTAAGGTAAGAAAGCTAAACTCCTCTTTAAATACATGTTAGTTTTGGTTTAGAAACATAGATTATGATATGTTAGAATGATTTTAATGTGAATATATGTGTTTTGTATGGAATTGAAGAGAAAGAAAAGAAGAAGAATGACTCAATTGAAGAGAAAGGAAAAGAGAAGATCAAAGAGGGAAAGGAAGTTTTCTACTAGAGTAGTAAGTACTACAAGATTTTAAATTGGAAATTTATTCTCTTTAAAGTATATGATTAATTGTGATAAAAATGAGTAAAATGATATGTTTAGTTATAAATATGGTGATTAGGTGTGATTAAATGAAATTTAGTGCAAAGGAAATATGAGAAAGGAAAAATTCACTTCAAAACAATTTGGACAGTAACAGGGGACTAACTTCGAAAATTCACCAAAAATTGTATATAATGAGTTAAGGGTCGAATTATATATGTAATTAAAGCTTATTGAGTGTAGTTTCATATGGAAGAAACAGTGAAAGAAAAGGAATTACATATTTCGAGATATACTAGTTTTAGTGTAATAAGGTCAGAGTAGATTCGAGTTCCCCTGTTCTGACTTTGAAAAATCATAGAAAAATATAGAAAAATTATTAGAGACTGAAATTTATATGTCTGAATCATTAATGAGTCTATTTTCAATAGAAACAAACTTGGAACATTATTTGATCTTTGTACTAAAATATAGATAATTTTTAGTGAAGAAAGGTTGAAACTGTCAGGAAGCAGCGAAGGGGTAAATTGAAAGAATTTACTGTACAAATTGGCTGAAGTAAAAATTCTGGAAATTTTATGGTAAAAATATGATTGAGTCTAGTTTCAGAAACATCAAACGGATTATAATTTCAAATTCTGTAGTTCAAGATATAAATAATTTAGTGACTGTGACGCAAGTGGACAACTTTGAAAATTAATGTGAAAATAAGAGTAAAGAGGTATATGATGATATATATGTGATGAACAATATATATGTGAAATATTACGTGTTTAATTATGAATATTGATTATATGATAAAATGGTGATATTGTGTAAGTCTTTGAGTAAATAAAGGTGAAAAATACATGATTATGTATATGTGAAGAGAAATGTAAATGTGATATATGAAATTATGAGAAATGATGAATATGAGAGATTATGCCCATGTAGACAAGTTAGAACCATTGTGATAATAGTCGCATGCCATTAAGGAACACTAGCGCGCTCTCTGATTAGCACTGTGTGTGCTCTCTGTTTAGCATTTCGTGTGCTCTCTGATTAGCACTGTGTGTGCTCTCTGATTTGCACTTTGTGTGCTCAGTACTTTGTGTACTCTCTGTTTAGCACTTTGTGTGCTCTCTGTTGCCCAGCACTTATGTGCTCTCTGTTTGTTCCGTTTATCTGATGGGTTTTATAAAAGTCTACTATGGGCCAAGTGGATAAATAAGCTAAGTGAGCTATTGTTAAGAAAGCTATGATGACTAAATTGTGAAAAGTGAAAGAATGTGCAGATTATTACATTGAGGTAAAGAAATGATAAATACATTAAAGAGAAGTACTATATTTGTATGTGTAATTATATGTTAATAATTAAGTGAACTAATGTGATTGAAATGACTAAGTTGTGAAAAAGTGATGAAAATGTAAAATCTACCGTTGAGGTAAGTTGGAATATGAGGATGAATATGTGTTATGGTGAAATTATGGTAAGTTAAATGTTACATGCAAGAAAGGTTAGAAATTTCATACGCATGAGTAATTAAATGTTTGATAAAATTAAGCAATAATTAAATAATCATCTATTATGCTTGTAGTGCTTACTAAGCCTTCACCGGCTTAACGCGTTTATTTTAACGCATAGGTACAAAAGCTACGGAAAGCTAGAGTCGAGCAAGGGATCTCTCATCACATCACATCACTTTTGAAGCTCAAGTTTAGGTAATTTACTTTGAAGAAAAATGGCATGTACAAATGGTATACTTAGGTGTCCCTAATGAACAGGTTACTAATATTGTTTTGAAAATTTACATGAATTGAAAGAAAAATTTTATTATACTCGTTTTTAATTCTCTGACATTGTATGTAATACTCTTATGCTGGGTTTATATGTGTGAACTGTGAAGGTGTTTGTGGAAAGGTAAATTTTCTTTTCACTGATTTCATTGCTGCATTTAGAAAATTGTTCCCATACTTAGAACACTGATTTCATTTGTTTGTGGTCCATCCCATGCATGTAACAAGGTTGGAGTTTTTATCAGTGAAACAGGGAAAAAGTTGATTTATCAATTATGAGGTTTAAGGATGCTATCGTGATTGACATTTTTGTTTTTGTTCCTTGTTCTCTTGTTTTATTATGAAGAGCTTGTTACCAAATTGCAATATTGGTGACTTTAATTGGATATCAATGGTTCTTTCTTCAGAATGATGTTTTGGGGTTTCATGGCATGGTGACTTGCCATCATGATCTATTTTAAATTAGTTGTGAGAATCCCAGTTTGATAGGGTTTTGAAATTTGAGTTTGTTGTGGTTTTACTTTGCAAGAATTATTTTATTAACTTGAAAAGTAGAAATGGTATAGAACAAATTTCACTTGCCATTCAATCATAGTTTCCGCTCATTTATTATCAACGATTGTCATTTTTATGGTCTGCTAATTTATTATCGCGACCTTACCTTCGATTTTCTAACAATTCATTGATTTATTATTGTGTCTATCATTTTTATAGTTTGTTGATTTACTATCGCGGTTGTCATTTTTACGGTCTGTTGATTTTCGATTGCTGCGTTTGGTTTTCTAACAGTTCATTGATTTACTATTGCGACTATCATTTTTACAGTTTGCTAATTTTCTATCGCGACAGTTGGTTTTCTAATAGTTTGTTGATTCATTATCCCAACTGTCATTTTACGGTCCGCTGATTTACTATCACAATCTTTGCTTTTCTAACACTTCGCTGATTTACTATCATGACTGTCATTTTTATAGTTTGATTATTTACTATTGCGATCGTCATTTTTACAGTCCGCTGATTTACTATTGCGACCTTCAGTTTTCTAACAATTTATGGTCTGCTGATTTTCGATTGTGACCTTCGGTTTTCTAACAGTTCACTAATCTACTATTGTGTCTGTCATTTTTACAGTTCGTTGATTTACTATCGCGATTGTCATTTTACATTTCATTGATTTACTATCACGATTATCATTTTTACGGTTCATTGATTTACAAATTTTTACTTACGAGAAATATACTTTTGCAGCGTTTTGCAATACAATTCTTGACTCTTATACCACATTATCGAACAACAAAATTTGTTCAGAAAAGTTTCAAGTTAAAACTTATATCGTAAGCCTTAAATTACACATTTCATACATGTAAGCTTTTCTTCTTTTTTTCACTTTTGTTGATCTTGCGTATCAATAAATTATATATTGAATTTGGATATTAGACATCATATAGATTAAATATATTTTAAAAAAAAAAAACATGAAAGATGGGAGGAAGTTAGGTTTTGGGCGGATTGGTAGGGTTCAACAGACGAAATTTCGGGCGAAGTTGCGGAGAAGTTTCGCCGCTACCATCTCCATAAGCATAATTATGACAACCAAGTACCATGAAATGCTGTGGGGTTTTTCCAAACAGAATAGAACAGAATCACATATAAAAACGACACCATTTTTTCCCAAGAATATTATTCACAATACAAATGTTAAGAGCCTTCAAAATCACGTGGTGTTGATATATTTATCACTAGTTTCTAGACGTCATTATTTTTCTTTTTGTGGTTTTTAATTTATTAAATAAAAATATATTTTTATTTCATGTAAAATAATATTATTTTAAATAATTGAACAAAATTAAAATATATTAATTATTTTGATAATTTAAAAATATTACAACAATAAACAACTTCAACATAATTACTACCAATTGAATGAAAATATTTAAGATTTGAATGTTAATACAATTATTTTATAGTGGTAACTCTTTATTTTATATAATGAAAAGTCACGGTGAATTGAATTTTATCAAGGGGAGGATGTGAATTGGTAATTAAAAACTTTTGCTAATGTGAGAAATAATTAAAAAAATATTTTATAACAAATTTTCACAATTTAAAACTTCATTTACAAAAAGATTATTTTAATTATAAACTTGGATTTTTAAAATCATTAAGGTTTTTTTATGGTCCATAAGAATATGCATAAATGCAACTTAAACATGCGATATATTCAAAAATACATTTAAGCATGATTCTATCAAAATCAATCAATTAAATCAGCTCATGCTCCAATATCTTCAATCCAAACATATTATTAAGCACTAACATCACAATAATTAAGGCATGAAATACATTCTATTAAGCTCATTATTCTTGCACCAAGAAAAAAATTAAAAATGTAATACTTCATATTTGACTTGATCATCGAATTCGAATTATAATGTGTTACACTTCATATTTAAATTTAATTAATACATTCCTTAATAAAATTCACATTTTTAAAATAGTGCAAGACAATAATATTTATAACAACGTTCATATTGGACTTCACAAAACTCAAGAATCTATTTCGCTGATGAAAACTTTAATTTAAGGTATAACGTTTTCACGAAGTAACTTTAGTCTATTGAATATTTACTTAGTATTGAAATTATATTCTGACCACTTAATTACAAATATGACAAGGACCTTGAGGCTCCGCCTCTAGGTCGTCCCATTGTATGCATATTACACCAAGGAGCAAGTCTATTCGAGCATGATAGATTCTAGCCTGGTTGTAACATCTCGAGTTAGGGTCTAGAAATTTTGACCTCGCAAGTGAGGGTTCGTCAGTGTTTCGACAAACTGGTGTCCGTCAGAAGAATGTTAGCAAGGAGTTTGCCAGGGATTCAGCGAAACAGTATACGCCAAAAGATGCGATAAGGAGGGTTCGCCAGTATCATTGCACGATATGTTTGCTAGTTGGTTTGGTGAATTGGGGTGTGTCGGTTGAGTTGCGACCGGTGTTCACCAGTTGGTTTGGCAAATTGGGGTTCGCCAATTGAGCTGCAAATTGGGTGTTCGCCAATTTAAATTGAATTACACTTGAATTAGGAAGTTGGGCTGCTTTCCACTTAGGATATTACCCATGCACGTAATCTTTTCCTAAGTCAAGTAGGGTATCCTAAGAGTACTAAAACACTTAATGCCTATAAATTAATCCATTTTTCCATGAAAATTCTCTCATCGATTATTATTTTGTCACGTCTCTGTTCAGAACCAAGTTCTTAGAAATCAAGGTAAGCCTCTATTCTATTAGGTTAATCGTTCAGGAAGCTAGGTTCGCTCACAAGTGTGAATTGTGTGAGTTTTATGTATTGAGTAATTTGTGTATGTTTATGTATGTTGCGAATCAGTCGGGCCATCCTCCAGCAAGGACAAAGGAAAAGTAAAACTTGTTTAAATTCTCAACTAATCGGTGAGTGTTCAAGGATCGCCACTTGTGTTCGAATTGTTATATTTTTTAGGAGCTTAGGATTTTTAAAAACTAAGTTCTAATAGTAAGCTTTTCTATAAACTCTGTTTTCAAGACATGTGACTATGTCTTTTAAAAAAAAATGTTTATGCATGCCTCTACGCGAGCTTATGTTCTAAATATTTTAAAATATGTTTTTAAAAGTATGATTTTATAAATTGTGTTTTTGCGAGCTCTCTATGCAAGCTCTATGTGACAAGTATTTTATGTGAGATTCTTATCTGAGCTTTATGTTGGATATAGTGACATGTCAAAAGATTGTGAATACTCACCCTTAAGTTCTGTGATTTGGGCATTGAGGCCTTAGGACATGCGGAAAGATAAGAGAATGTCGAGCTATGCTTCATTCAAAAAGACATGCTGGTGTACAGGTGAGTGCTTAGCTTTATGCTACACTTATGAGACATGTTAAGGACTCTTTGAGTCACAAAGTAAGACGATATAAGGAGATCCACTTATCCAACAAAGACAAGTGCAAGTGATTATGAAAGTGTTTTATGAATCTGTTATCAAACAGTACAAGTACTAAGTATAAAAACAATAACAATAACAATAACAAGCACAAGAACATGATTATGTTTCAAGCATTCCTTTTAGGAACAAGTCAATCTTTTAAGTATGATTTTCAGCAAGTGCATACAAAACTGTTTGCAAACTTTATGTTTTCTAACAAGCAGGTAACTGCGAACTGGTCTCGCATCTTTACAGCAAGCCCAGCTCGTGAAACGATTTTTGTGAACTAAACATCTGTTTTAATCTTCTCTAGCATGCTTTGATGTTTCCTGTATATTCACTGAGTTCTCAATGAACTCATCCACTCCTCTCTTACTTCGCAGGTAAGTAGGTTGCAGATGGCATTGGCTAGGTAGATGATTTGAGTGAGGCAAAACCTTGAACATATATCAGCGAACCTGGGAAAAAGACGATGTGGTTAACTTTGCTACTGATGTTTAATACAATATTCTTAAGTTGATTTTTAATTTCAGTTTTTGCGAACAATGTAGTAAGTTCTATCTCCTTTTTACAATAAGAATGAAGTTCTATGATTCGTTATCCTTATATGCATGCCATGTTATGCCCCCTTAATTTTGTCTAAAATGAGTCTAAAATAGCGAGCTAGTTTTATTTTGAAGTACTTTTCATGCGGCCCCTATATGCTTGCGACCCTCATTATGCATGCGAACCTTTAGTAGAGAAAACCTTAATATTTAACGAACCCTATAAAAGTATGTGAACCCTTGCATGAATGATCTTTCTTGTTGCGAAACCCGTTTTGCATGCAAACTCATTATGTATATTGATGTGCGAACTTAAGAATTATACGAACCCCTGATATTTTGTGAACCCGTGTTATTGTACTTAAATAAAAAAAAAAAATTGAACTTAACTAAGTTTTGGAAAGAATATACGGAGAAATGATTAAAAAATTGATTATATTAAGAAAAGAAAACCAAAATACATTCTTTCATGATTCCATCGCAAGCAAAATATTAGAATTCTAATCAGAAGTTCAAAAGTCATTTTTCCTACCTTCTCAAAAGTTGGATTTCTTGAATGATTAAACATATATCTGTACACGTATATATACATAAATGGAAATAGAAATGAATTCACTCTAATTATTGTAATTCATTTTCATACTGATGCTTCGAAGTTGACAATTCTTGTTGTTGGATTGACCAGTGGATCGATTGTGGTAAATATTTTAGGCACAGACATGCGCCCAGAAATTACAATTTCTGCAAAAAGGAAAACCCAAAGCTGTAAATCACCAAGAACATAAAAAGGATTTCTTAGATCTTAATTTAGAGTTTTGGAGTTTGAAATACCGATCCCTTCTCGAATTGATAAATTAGACCTCAAAATATCCTTTGAACTGATCAGGAACAAATCACCCAAATAGAGATGATTTGTGGGAACATAAACACAACACAGTTCTTCTTCACCAACGCCCTTCTGAAGAACAACTGTAGAAGTAATGAATCCAAACATATATTGACCACCATACGTGGGTGTTTTATGATTGCCACTTCTTTGAAAGCATTAGAGTTTTGATCTGCAACAGTGGTTTTCATGGTGGTAATTTAGCCATATTAATGGCATGTGTAGAAAATGAAAGACTTCACCTGGTGATATTGCAACACTTATTTGCTTTGAGGCAGAATAAATATAGCTCACTAATGGCATTTTCTTCATGAACCATTCACCAAGTGTAAGAACTGAAGCTCCCAACCAAGATGACATGAAAATGCCAATTAAAAAGATGAAGCCAGCGGAAATAGTATGACACTGCAAAGTAGTAATTTAATACTGTCACATTTCATCACAAGACAACCCAAAGTATCTAAATTTTATTACAAGCTTGATGATAGACATTTGGAGTTACCATCCTGTCATATAAACTTTTTCCCAGCCCAGCTGCGGATTACTTTAAAAAATGCCTACACCACCAGTTTGAAGCAAGAATGGATATGAACAGAAAGCATAAAAAGATAGTTGAGAAGAACGAAAGAAAGGAGAAAAGGGAAGAGGAACCTCATGGCCATGGGAGGAAGGCGTGGCAGTAGTAGCAGTAGGGGTTGAGGATTTGGCGACTCCATTTTCAGAGATTGTTGAAACTGGGATAAGCAGCTCTCCACCTCTCGTTCCCATTTTCTCTTCCTTCTTTGAATCTCTCTCTCTCTTGTTTCCCTCTGCTGAGTTCCTTGATCAGTGACTATAACTAACAATAGTGACTATAACTAACAATCTCAAATCAAGCTTTGTCAGTATTTCTAGGAGATATATTGAATCAATTCTTCCAATATTTTTATTCTCATTGAATGACCTACTTCAAACTCAACATGCAATATTATTCAGTCAATACCTCCAAAAGGGGGTAAGTTCATGGATAAATCCAAGAAATTTTAAGTCTGGATCAAGATAAATTTAATAAATTTTGGGGAGAAATTTTGGTTTAAAATGGTTTAAATTAAATTATTAAAATTTTGAAAGAACGAAAAAAGCAAATTTTCTATTAAAGTAAGCTATTAAAAGAAATTAATTGAATTAAAATCAATTTACGATTAAGGTTTAAAGTTTCCAAAATCGCATTCCAAGAGTTTGAAGTATTTATAGTGATTTTGAAAGACATAATGTTATAAATAAAAATTTATGTTTTTAAATTATTCAAATTTGTTAATTTTCTAATAAAATATACTAACTTAAATTATAATAAAAGAATTATAATTATTCAAATGTAAAGTATCGTTAATTTGATATTTTCACGTATCCTCATAATCATCACCGTCACCACAATATTATGTTATTATTGTTTTAGTATTACTAAATATTCAACTTAAATTTAATACAGATATAATAAAATAATTTATTATAATTTATTATTAATATTATGATATATTTATAAAATAGATAAAAAGCTGGAATTCTTTTTTTTAATTGCAGTACCTACTTCGGTAACACATTTAAAGTTTAGGTATCGATCGAAAAATAATTTAAATATTTAACTCAAAAAAACCCAATAATATAAGTTCCTCCTATTCAATTAAGCTTTTTTATAAACAATTTAGAAGTTAACAATTATGATTTATTTGATTCCAATAAAAATATAGAATCATACATAAGTAAAATCACAAATTCCAATATATATATATTACTATTTGTTGAATTTTTAATGTACCCACATTATAAAATTTGACATGTAACAAGAAAAGAAAGTAAGTTGAGGAAAAATTGCAACATAAATTCTTCTGTCTTTTTTATGTAATTTTTAATGATATTTTGCACATTATATTTTTATAATAAATCCCTCCAATTTTCTTATATTTAATAATTCAACTTATAATTTTACATAATAAGTCATTATAAAATTTAAGATCGTTTTAAAAAAAAATCTTTTTAAATTTATCATATTTTTATAAATTCAATATACGATTAAAATTAAAATATATATTTAAAAATATAAACAATGTTATAATAAATTATTTAGCGCTCGCAATATTCAAATTTAATTAACAATCAAGATTGACTAATTAATAATTAAAATTAAGTTAGAAACTATACATAAGAATAAACTTTCACACAATCTACTATTATAATATTTATATTTTAAAGTAATTTCAAAATATTATTTATTTAAATTCAATTTAATATAAATTATTATGTTTTTAAAATTAAACTTATATACTGTTATTTTTTAATTTGTAACCATATTATTAACGAAACATTATAAAATTTATGAATTTTTTTAAAAATAGTTAAATGTAATTTAATTAAGGGATACAATCAATCCATGCAAAATTAATTAATTATCTATAATATATATATAAAAAAAAAAGCTATGAGTTTGAAAATTTTTTTGAACATACGAAAATACCTTTTATTTTTTATTACTAAATTCATATTTTTAAAAAATAATGATAATATTTAATTTAGAATTATTATTTTAAAATTTTGAAATAAAATAGAAATTTTGATAATTACACATTTAAAAATAATTAAAATTTAAATTACAATTATTAGTTAAAAAAAGTTGTGCTAATTTTAAAATAGAATTACTACTCGAATAGAATTCTAAACATAAAATATATAACAAAAAGTTCTTATTACAATTATTAGTTTTAAGAAATTTGACGTAAACAAAAATTGTATTAATTTTATTGATGTAAAATATAATTATTACTTGAATAGAATTTTAAACATCTTCATCGCATAATTAATATTAAAGTTAATTATTTTAATTAGTTATTATTTTGAATAATGTTACTTTGTATTAATTACATAAAGTAAAATTTATTGTATGTTGAAAATGTTAAAAATATTTTAATTATTATTTGAAAAAATATTATAATATTTGAATTGCTAAATTAATATATTTTAATTATATTTAAAAACTAATAAAAATATTATTTTATATTAATTTCTAGATTTAAAAATAAAATATTTAAAAAATTAATTAAATATTAAATACGTAAAATCCCGTTTAACACAAAGAGAGAATTAATTGTATAAAGAAGGATGAGGTAAGGAAAATGCATGGTCAAAATCTGGAATGGGTAGAATTCTAGAGTGGTGGCTCCTTATTTGTCAAAGTCTTTTGACTTGTTCGTTAATCATATACTTTTTCTTAATTAATTATGAAATAGTCAACTCCATTATTCGTAATATATACTGATTAAATATATACCATTTTAAATTTCTTTTCTTAAATACATTTTTAAATTGTTAAAAAGTCTTCAACCAAAATAAAAAAAAAATCAAACCACTTGAAATCAAATTAAAGTGTAATTGTTAAAAAGTCTTATATTAAATCAAATTTTGATTATTTTTAAAAAGGATTAAAATGTATTTTATCTTTATTACTTTAAAAATTTTAAGAATTTAAATGAAAAACTTTTCATTTTAAAAGGGATTGAGAGAGTCCTGTCAGCACTTCTAATTACGCCCTGTAAATTATAGAAAAGTATAAGATTGTCAATCAAACCACTTGTAATTCTTATTTGTATACATAATTTATAGTATGTTTAAGATCTTTAAGATTTTAACTTCTCAAAAAAAAAAAAATCCCTTAGGGTTTAAAAAAATTCAAATTGATACATCAAGTAGTAAATAGTTTTGCTAAACTAAATAAAGGTTTTCCTTCTCTAAAATTTTAAGAGTATGATTTCTTATTTCATTTGCATAGAAATTTATGAGATGTTTGAAAAGGCATTAAGTCTATCCTATGAATCTTTACACCACATTTTTTGTGAGTTGCAAATTCATAATACAATGCAGACATATATGGAGGATTGAATTTGATAAATGTTTTCATATTGACGAATCTTTCAATGGTGATGGACTCATAAAAAGTGACGAACTCGTTACTTTGACGAATTAATAGCATTTGAAATTGAATAGTTTGCATGCAAGTTATGTTTACATATTATGTTTTCTTTCTAAAAGATTTAGTAATTATTAGCCTAATATATTTAACATTTATTAGTATAAAATCTTTGTTATTTCTTTCACTATTTAAGAGTTTTTCTTGATATAAATACCCGTTACATTGTTGAAAACTAGTGTGAAATATATAAAGTTTTTGCAGACAGTTTCGTTGTAAAATCTCTTGTTTCTATGCAATTATTCCTTGCTTATTGTCATAAATCCAACAACTATATCCAATTAAGAATGATTCAATTAGAATCAGCCGAAAATTACATGGAAATACAGGAGTTGGGACTTTTGTTAAAAGTTCTCTTTATGAAATTGGAACTTTGTGGTTGTCTTGTGCGAAAAATCCAAAGCTAAATGCCGTAGTTCTTTGGTTAATGCAGGTGCCCCACAGTAGAAAACTCCTGCATCATTGAATTCATTATACATAATGCAAGTAAAATAATGATTAAAAAATGAAAAAGAACTGACCAATTCTGGCGTTTGGATGACGAAGAGCAATGTTTTTGTAAACTTGACGCCAATTAGGCTTCGCAAAGTGGGATTTGACTCGAGTTCCGGAGACGACATCGACTCCATTTTTGGCATGGTGAAGCGATTGAAGCATGGTGATGAGTGCTGATCGAGCGTCTCCTTCTTCGTACACGCTGGTGCAGTAGTTGTGAAGCTCTATCACCTTCTTCTTATCCATCTCTGCAACTTCGTTCATTATTCCTTTGAACCACTCGAAGGAGCCTTGCTCCCTTGTCACCCAGTAAAAGTAGGCTTTTCTTGTTTTGAACCCTTTGTTGTTCTTGTTACTGTAATTCCCAATCTCCATTGCTGATCCTTCCGGAGTCGAATCCTCTTCCATTTTCATGTTGTTGATAACGTCCTTGACGATGCTTATCATTGGGGTGGCACCTATTCCTAGCCCCACTAATAGCACCACATCGTATTTCTTGTAGTCCTGTGCTGGTGCTCCATATGGACCATCGATCAAAATCTTGGGAAAACTGTTCAGCAATTAATGCCAAAAAAGAAAATCAACAAACTCAATCCCATGTGGTGTGGGTTGACCAAAAACGGAAAATACCTAGCGTTAGTTCCTTCGGCCCTGAGCAGTCCGCTCTTCCCGGCAGCTGGTGGTTGACAGACCTGTTTAGTATCCGTACAAGCAAAACCTGATCCTAAGCTATCTGATTTTGATTTCAAGCTTTAAACTTCAATAAAAAGAAAAGAGAACATAAATAAACCTGAGAGAAAACAGTTTTGAGCTGCCTTGTCCAATCACCCAGAGTTCTAATATGAACGCTGAGGTAGTCGTCTCCTGGTGATGAAGTGATGGAGAATGGATGCCTGCAGCAATTGCCAATGGTTGGTTTGGTTTAGACTTAATTAATATGTGCAAGAATCGAAGCCAAAGCTCGATGACGGAAAATTTGCATACCACTCAAATGGGGAGACAGCAGAGCAGTTGACAAACATGTATTTGCCCACTTTTATATTTGAATCCTTGGGGCTTTGACATATGCAGTGACAATACATTTCCCGGATACACAGCAACGTTGAGAATTTTAACAGCCTTGATGCTCGATCTGAAAGCTCGAATCAACCTTTCGCATGCATAAAGGGTAATCGGCACTGCTAGATACATCCATGTCTGCAATGCATTTAATATTGAACTGATCATAGATATACAATGAACAAAGGGGAATTGAAAGAAGAAGAAGCAGCTTACTGTTTTCTGATACCATTTCTTGGTGAGGTAAAGGTAAATGCCATGAACAATGAGGAGAACGTAGACGATAACGAAAAGGTGATGGGAATACCAAAATGCGTTGAATCCTGTGAGCTTCTTAAGGAATTTGGGAAGGTTGAGCTTGTTGCGCCTGAACCAAGGAGTGGCTAATGTGAAGGCTATGGCCATTAACACCACCATTATAATGCCTGTTACACCTTCAACACCCCTCACAAACCACCAGTAGTTTTCGGGTTGCTCTTCCCCAAAGAAGGGTTCCATAGGTTCATATTCTTCTTCGGTTGCATGAAGAAGCCGGGGGAAATCGCAGGTTAAATGTGCACCACCGTGTAGGATCACCCCAACAGTAATTCCGACCGCAATAACCTAAAGATTCAAAGACTTTCATTATAACATGTTAAGCATTATATTGGAGTTGATTGTTGATGGTATCACTTACCTTGTGGAAATTCAAGTTGTCGTCAAAAGGAACCACAACGCCCAATTTAGTCTTGTTCCGAAGCCAAGTGATGGTGTTGCGGCATACAGGTAGCAATATCAAAGCCATGTTGAACTTAAGAGTCTCTGCACCGCCTTTGGCAATGCAAACACAGTAGCCCATCACATCGAACACGGCCTTGTTACGGTACTGCACGAACTTATAAGCAAATAAACCGCTGACAATTCCGAGCCACAACATCATGACCCAGACCCTTTGCCAGTTATCCATTATAAAGTATTTTATCTTCTGATACAATCGTTTAAATGGGTTTCTCTCTTGAGTAGGTTTGAGTTTCTGGCTTAACATTTGACTCAAAACTTGACTATCTCCTACCTTGACAGATTGAGTTGGAGCTTGCAATAGGAGAGTTTCCAGGTTGTAAACCTGTAAAAAAAACAGGAACATTAGGAAATAAAACGCAACATAGAACAAAAACATAAGACAAAGATTTGTATTTGAGGTGATTTAATTTACCATGATGTATCCAATATTATCAGGATCCAATTCTTCCATGATCAAAGCTGCATATTCTTCAGCCTGTTTCTGAATAGTAGCAAGTTTGTTTGCAGAAGCACTGAGACTGATGATCTACAATATGTATAGAAGGTCATATTATTTGGAAATTTTGTTCATTTCTAGTTAATTAAACTTGAATGAGATTGGATAATCAAAGTGTGTGGATTCTTAATTCTTACCTCCTTGACTTCTTCCTCAGTGATCCTTCCATCAGCGTCTTTGTCAACCCTTCATTATTACAAGTTATACTCAGTAAACAAACACCAAGATTTAAAAATATATGTTCTTTCGATTGATCAAAATTGATACGAAAAACTTATACATGTCAAAGAAAGTTTGGAGTCTAGAGTCAAAGCTTTCGTCAGAAAGCTGATCCCAGAAGCGTTTGAGTTGTATTTTATGGATCGAGTCACCGTTTACATTATGCCGTCGAGCCAGTGCTTGAAACATCTCGTCGGCAAACTCTTTTGACTGGTTCATCCCTACACATCATAAACCAAGAAAATTCGTAAAGAAAAACAACAAAACAGTACTTTGCAATTTTGGTTTGATTTTGGATCAGGAAAGAAATACCAATGCATTCAGCGAATTGGGAACGATGAAGAAGGCCATTAGTGGAAGAAGTTAAATCATTGAACCGTTTCTCGACAAAGGACCATCCATTTCCACAGGCCCCAGTTTTGGAAGTGATAAACTTGAGCCCTTTTAATGCATGAGCTGCTGCAGATTTAGTCCTATCGATTTTCCCGTTAGAAGATCGTCTCGAAACCACACGTTTCTGTTCTTGAGAAACCTGTTTGATTCGAGCCGACGTGTTGGAAAACAAAGATGAACAAAGGGACGCTGATTTGTTTTCCATAGTTCTCATAGCCAGCAACGCTAACTCAGGGTCTTCATTTCCTCCCTGAACGCTGTGAACCGCCACGGAGTCGTCTCGGATATCCAGGGTGATTTCCACATACCCCTCATCTTCATCGTCCTCAGCAGCAAAGTTGGGCATGGTGGTGATTTCAGGTGGGAGATTGAATATTGCACTTTTTATAGAGCCTCTTTTGTTGGAAAACGGAGCAGCATTAAGGGGTAAAGGTCCACTAAACGCTGTCCTTTCACTTGCTATACTTTCTGTATCGGAACTGTTCTCTGAATATGCTCCTCCCCATTCATGGTTCCTCATGTTTGTGTCAGCTTAAAAGTGCAGGAAAAAGAGTTGGGTGCTGAAAAGAAACAAGTTCCCCATTATATACTAGTCAGAGGGGCAAATGCACAAGCTTACAGGGAGCAATGCTCATGCTGCAGGTCAAATACCCTCTTTTTTTTATTTTATTTAAATATAATTTTTCATGTTTGTTTCAAAGCATGGAAAATCTAATTCAATGGAGAAGCTTCGGTTGGAAAATCTAATTATCCTCTGCATAAAAAAAAATTATAGTAAAGTTATGCAATTTACGTATCCAAATTTTAAGAATGAGTAAGAAACAAATAAAACTTCCAAAATATAAATTATATTATATAAAATAATTAAATATTCAATAATTTTCAAATTGAATTCAATCAATGATACCTATAAATCAGGTCTCATTCTTTACTGTTTCACCTAACCTGTTTTACATGAATCCTTCAAATTAAACAAAGCATACAGGAAGAAAGATGTCAGACATTGTTATTTGTCAATATTTAAGGATCCAAATTGATTTGGAGTTTAAAAAAATAGTATTTTAAGGGCAAGTTATTTTTGTATATTAAAAGAAAAATTTTAAGGTTTGAAAAAGGTGAACAAGATATAAAATTTTAAACTAAAATATCTTTGTAATTGATTTTTTAAAATATTATAGATTATGATTATGATCATATTACTTTTTTTTAATAAAATGTCTAAAATTACTCATAACTCTTTCCAACTTATAAATAGAAGGATAATATGTTTTAATGCATTCAAACTCACGTCCTTAAAACTTTCTCAAGCACAATTGCAAAATATCGACTTATTGTTGCTCCAAGCCTTTAAAATCTTTCTCAAAATAGGGAAACTTTTGCACTAGTGCCCAAGATGTATAAAAAAATTCCCAACATTTCATGAGAAGATATGTGTCTTGAAGTTTGCAAATTGTATATTGTCTTCAAAACTTTCAACTGCCTATTAATACAATTTTTACATCCTAAAATTAATCATGCAACGTGATTTATGACCGTTAAGGATATTTTGGATTCATGCCTCACCTACCTATTTTGAATCCATGCATGATTGCTTAAATATATACTTCTCATAAGAATATGCAACATGAAATAACCGGTTAAAACTTTCCATACGTTGTAAAATCTCTTTCTTTTCCCTTTCATCACCACTGGAATTGTCAGTCATACTCATCACCTATGAACAAATTCTATATCCAAAAATCAAACATAAACAACTATTGATAAAACTAGATTACACATAAATAAATAGTCAAACAAATATTGCACATGGATGGTATTTATAATTCACATAGTAGATATCTCAAGATCCTAGAAGACTAAAAAATTTTGAACTCTCCTCCATTTCCGTCTTAAGCCATCAGGCTTTAATATTGGGATTAATTAATAAAAACACAGTTCGCTTGTCCTTATTGATTAATAATTTCAGTGAGAAAAAATATAGCAGACTAGCTTCTGGAACTTCCTTCGACAAGCTATCAAGCACTTTGATTGCTTTTGGAATACCATATGGATCCATAACAAGAGTCAAACTAGATGTGGCTTAACTCATATTGTCAGTTGCACGGCATAAATTTTCAATTTGATTGGACAATCTTGTAGCCCCTCCAATTTGCTTTGAGGATTCCTTCCAATTTTAAAATTGAAGTTCCTACCTTAGGTGTTTTTCTTTTTTGATAGTTTCCATCAAAGTCACGTCCCACTTGACTTGAAATATGAACATCATTTATTGCATTTTCTTCATCATTCTCTTCAAGTATGTCATTATCAACATCCTAAAAAATTCACTAGAGAGTGTACCCGAAGAAGGTGCACATGCTTTATCACTAGTGGTAACTTTCCCCATGAACATCTAGTCCAACTTCCATTTGAATTCAGAATCAATGCCCGAAATTCTAAATTTTTTTAGTTTCAGGAACAACCTACATATAAATTGATAATTTAATAACAAATTATCAATAATGTAACAGCTCGTTTTTCAGTGGTGTCAAAAACAATGGTTTTGGGAACTACAAAACCCGACGAGAAAATTTTTATAACGAGTGTGTAAATTAAATAAGTCAATAATAATTTTATATGAAATTTTGAATTGATGAATTTTAATTATTGAATTAAAAGTTAATAAGTGGTTTGATTCAAAAGTTTTGAATCAAGTGGTTTTAGAAAATGAGGTATCGGGATCTCATTTTTGAAATTAAGGGTTGTAAATATTTTTATTAAATATTTACAGAGTCTTATTATATGTGAATTGAAGTTTGGTTGAGTAATTTTGATGATTAATTGCTTAATTAAGGAAAAAGGAGTAAATTGTAAAATAGGTAAAAGTTAATTGCTATTGATTAAAAAAAGGGACCAAAGTGGTAATTACACCATGGTCAAAAAGTCCAAGCCGTGGAGGATATGATTACCTTCCACTAACTTTTGGAATATTTATTCCTTTAGTCTTAAGTAGTTTAAGGTTAAATTGAAATAAAGTTTATTTAGTTGGAATTTAAAATAATTGAAGGACCAATTGTGTAATTGGACCCTCCTTAAATGGCTTAATAATAGAAATGAAGTGGAATTCTTTAGATTTTGGTAAATTGCTATTAAATCCTAATTAAATGAGGATTTACTAATTAGTCTATTTTTTATATGATTGAGAATGGTGATTTAGAGGTCACGACTTCGATATGTCAAGCCATAAATATTAATAAATATTTACAAGGTAATTAGTATTGTATTAAAATTTGATTATGAAATTTAATCGTTTAGATAGTCAAGTAAATGAAAAGGATTAAATCGTAAAAGGTGCAAAAGTTGAATTAAAAGTATTAGGTGTCAATTGGAGGTTTAGTTGAAGCACCTAAATGATAATTAAACCACCTACTATGTATATGGATGGTTTTGGCTTTTTAAATGGCTAATTTCATGTAAATTAATTAAGGGTAAAATAGTAAATTGCTAAATAAATGGTTTTTAAACCAAATTAAGAAAGAAACAAGTTTTTTATCATCATCTTCTTTAAAATAGAATCGAAACCCTAAACACCATGGGAGGCAATTTCGACCAACTTTAGTTCGTGGGTTTGGTATGTAAATCTTGCCCCTTTTTAGTAATTTTTATGTTTTTGAGTTCATATTAGCTTAATCTAGCTAACTCGGGGACTAATTTGTGAATCTGTTAAAGGTTATAAATTTTTCCATTGATGAATTTGTTGTTTCTTGAAAATTTATTGAAGTTTATTAAGCTTGGTTGTTGGATTTGATTATTTTGTAAAGTGTTTTTTGATGATTTTAATGTTAAAGGACTAAAATGTTAAAGGAATAAATTTGTAGGACTTGAGGAAAAATATTGCAAAAATTGGGCTGTAGAAATGCTTATAAACATTCGGCAAGCTTGAAATTTAGATATAAAATGGTTAATTTGCAAGTTTGAGCTAAAGGACTAAATTGAATAAAAGTGAAAAGTTAAGGGTAATTTTGTAAAAATGCCAAAAAGGCTTAATTACATCAAATGATTAAAAATTCACATTGATTTAAATAATGGAATGAAATTATTGTAATAGATCAAGATCGTGAAAAAATTACGGATTTACCTTTGATGTTCACTTTAACTACAATTTTGTATGGTAAGTTCGTACAGTAAATATTTGATTTAAATTCTATTTGTAAATTTATTGAAATAATTTAAGTATGCTTTATTTAAATTTGTTTGCTTAGTAAATATTAAATGGAGGAATGAAATTAAATTGAAATGAAATGATATTGAGGAGCATGATTGAAAGTAACAAAATGATATAGTTGAAATCAGGTGACAACGAAACACTTAAATGATTAAGTGTTGTGTTAGTTATTATTCATGTTACGAATGAATTAATTTGATTGATATATGACAAATAGTAAATCAAACTAAATAATATTGTTAGTTAATTCAATATTATGTTTGGTAAATAAGGATTATATGGATGTTTGTTGGAAATGGTATAACATGATGAAAGCTAATTGCAATGAACATAGTATATGACACATATAAACCTTGTAAACAACTGGGACATAAAGGACATGTCATTAGGGGTTATACAGAATCGGGAGCTAGTCTTGGATGACTTACTAACGAATAGTCCCTATACTTGAGCCGATACTACAAATCAATCCGGTAAGTTCTTATTGTTAAATTCCAATTTAAATTGCGCATTTTGTACTTGTATAAAATTGCTGTAAATTTGGAATGATGAATGGAAGTGAGGAAGATCGGAACAAATGAAAGGAAAAGATATCGGGCTTTGAGCCATAAATGCAAAAGGTCCAATGACTATGTGTCATCATGAGTATATGAATCCTTTACGGATTATGAGGTCCGATGACTATGTGTCATCGTGAGTATATGAATCCTTTATGGATTATGAGGTCCGATGACTATGTGTCATCGTGAGTATTAAATGAGAAATGAATCCTATTACGGATTAAAGGTTCGATGACTCCGTGTAATCGTGAGTTACCAAATGCGAATTGAAACCAACCTCGGATGAATACAGCTTACTCCTCTCAGTTAAATTTTAGATTGTACAACTTTGAAGTTTGGTAAACCTATTTAACTCTATGAACTTGCTAAGCTATGAAAAGCTTACCTGTGAAATTGTTGTTGTTTTGTAGATTCTATTTTATTGCTTGAAGATCGGATCGTCTCGAAGAAATCACACTATCTCGGGAGCTTGTTCGGTAAACTTTAAATCACTTGGTTATATGACATGTACTAGGATGGTGTTGTCCTTTATATTACTTATTTGGAATTGTTGGATTCCTTGATACGATCTTAATGAAATATTGTATGCTTGTTCAATGTGAAATATAGACTTTAAGTAATGTGATGTACTAGGATCGTGTTACTTAAGTTGTTTTTGTGTAATGGTTAAATAGCATGATAACATTTTGATGAATGTTATGATAGATATTCTTTGTTGTTATGTGAATCATTAAAACCAATATGAAATGTTTATGTAAGTATGATTTTGAGAAATTGGTAAATGCTGTGGACTATTGTGAAAACTTGGAAATTTATATATATATTTGACATTTGCATACTTGTTTCGGTAGTATTCTTGCTTGTATTGGTAGATGTACAGAGAAAGTGAGATGTAGGTTACTGACTTGTGTTGTTTCGGTAGATACAAGATAAGTATCGGTAGTTCTACTCATAGAAGTATTGGTAGTCTATGAACTTGTATCGGTAGAAGTTGTAAGATAGAACTTCTTAACTCTCTGGAGTTTTTAGTATCGGTCGAAGCATGATTTGTTTCGGTAGTTGTGTCGCGAGTATCGGTAAAACTCTACACCGTTTCTGAACTGTTTTTTGACTTGACAACTACCGATACTTGTCCAACAAGTACCGGTAGAAGTCTCCAAAAAAGATCATGGTAATGACCCTTTTTGCCCTTGTTGAGTTATGATTATAATTAATTGATGATTTATGACATGATATTAAAAGATGAGCAATGATAAAAGAATAGAAAGACACCAAGACCCTGATCGGGGACGGTTTCGAGTTTTGAGTGTTACAAATAACCTCATAAATAAGAAAAAACAAAAATGATAAGAATTATTATTGTACCTTTAGCCTACTCTCCCACCAATCATCCAATGCATAAATAGTTCCTTTTATAGGATTCCACCTTAGATCAGTATCTTCGAATTTAATCTTTTTCCAAGCCTTACATTTTTTTTTCAAGGCATCCCACCTATTTTTTAATTGTCTTTGCAAATAGCCTTGCTTGTTTCATTCTCGAAGTTGGCCATTATTTTTAGTCATCCCTCTTTTGTGAAATGAGTACCAAGCCTATAACCTTTCAATATCTCTTTAATATAAAAATCATAAAATATTTCTATCAATCTCTTACCCCATATTAGTTTGACCTTTTCACCACTAACATCAATGATCGAAGTACTTTTTATCTATTATATAAATATATATGTTCACATATAAAAAATTAAAAATTAATATTACAAAAAATTCTTAAATATATAAATAAATAATCTTTAAATGTAGTTTGTATATATCAAACATCCATAGCGTACAACAATACTATTTACGTTTGTTCATGAATTTCAAAAAAAAAAAAATTAGATAAGTATTTTATAAGTTAAACATTATGTACATGGACATATATCTAAAAGTATACAAGTGAGAGTTTAGTTGGGCTCGTTCTTTTGGTGAATGTACTTCTTCAACCAATGAAGCAAGCAAATCATAGAAATTTGACAGAGAATTCTCAAATAGCTCAAGTAAATTCACTACTAATATTCATTTATAAATCGAAATCAGTAGAAAGTCAAGCATTCGATGAGGAATTTTACAGGGAATCATCAACAAATTATTGTACATTACACTATCAATGAACACAAAATCAAATCCTATACAGCTTGTCAAGAGTTAAGAACAACAAAGTGAATAGAAGGAGACCAAACAAAACTTATTTTTAGATGGAGACCAAAGCCATTTACCTCTCATGGAGAAAGTAGAAAAGGAAAAAGAAAAGAAAAAAGCAGACCTTGAAGGAACGAAGATCAAAAGATGTATCTTTGAAGAAGAAGAATAAGTCCTCTTCCACTGCTACTTCACAAATCAAACTTCTATTCGAAGAAAATGAAAGAAGGGAAAGTAGTTCAAAAAACTGTTGCAAAAGTTGAAGAACTAGAGAAAAGGAAAGTTGGGAAAGTAGTTCAAAGAACTGCTGCAAAAGTTGAAAGAATAAGAGGAAAAGTGATTTTGGTTGGTGTGTAGTAATAAAAAAATAGGGTAAATTACACCAACAGTGACTCAACTTTGATATAGGGAACAAATATTCACCTGATTTACATTTCAGTCACTCAACTTTGAAAATGTGACAAAACAATTCTCTTTTCACGTTTTTCGTCACAAACATCATGGAACAGTGACATGACAGTTGATGGCATCGATGGAGTGTGAAAAATGTCCAACTGGCTGGTTACATTTAACACAACAGTCACTCAACTTTGAAAATGTGACAAAACAATCACTAACAGTATCGAAAAGTGACAAAACAATCACTCTGTTTCTTTCCTGGGTTTCATAAACTCTAATCGATATGGTTTGCTTGTCTTTGGTTGCTTCCTTGCCTATTTCTTTAGCCATCCTCAATTCTAAAATGCTTTATTTCTTATTTCTTAGACGTGTCCAAAAGGATAGGGTGAGGGAAGAAGTGACCCAGACAATCTTTCTTCGACTTCCTGCGCTTTAATCTAATCATATGATATATAATATATAGATTGATGTTTTTATGGATTGAGACATATATTTGCTCAAATAAATTACAAAAGGGTGTGCATAATTGCTTCAAAAAGTGTTGCGAACTGTTGAAAAAAAGACTAAAGGGTCGTGAACATGGCAGAGTTCACACTTTTTCGAGTGCATGTTTTTCAAAGTTTTGAATTAATAAATGAAAAGAAAAAAAACGACATTGTTTTGCTCAAAAGATCTGTGCCTTAGAACTGGAAAAGTTTCCTCCTTGTATTTTTCCATATTCCAGATTTCTTTTTCACCTTGCTGGGTGTTGGCTTATCAGCAATTTGCATTTCAAGAAAGGGACAATGAAGCTCGGATTTTGCTCAACTGGGGTTAAAGGTATATGTACCATCCCCCCCCCCCCCTTTATGTACTATGGTTATCCTAAGTGCATGTATAATGAAAATGAAAACAACAATGAAGTTTCACAATTCTTGCACCCTTTTTCTTGGTGGAAACAACTGTCGTATTTTGGCGAGTGAGCCATCAATTACATAAAGTATATCATTTTCATGGGGTTTAATTAATAAATTCATGGTAACCTATGCTATGATTATGATGGCCATTCACATCAAGAAACACAACGGCATGCATTATTGGGTATTTATATTTAACATCAACAGCAAAAACAGAGATAAATCAGCACAAGTTTCAACAGTAATGAGTACGGTCATTGAAAGGAATGCGAGTTGAGAAAACTCACTCACGCCACTGCCATTTTAGAATTGGGGATGGCTAAAGTAATAGGCAAGGAAGCAAACAAAGACAAGCAAACCATATGGATTAGAGTTTATAAAACCCTGGAAAGAAGCATAGGAAACCATATTAGTGATTGTTTTGTTACTTTTCAATAACGTTAGTGATAGTTTTGTTATATTTTCAAAGTTGAATGACTGCTGTGTTAAATGTCACTGACCAATTGGACAATTTCTCCACTCCACCGACGCCGTCAACTGTCATGTCACTGTTCCGTGACATCTGTAACGAAAAACGTGAAAAAATATTATTTTATCATATTTTCAAAATTGAGTGACTAAAATATAAATTAAATGATTAAAAAATATCGTTGGTTTATTTAAATGTGGGTGAAAAAGTAATTCAACACCCAAAATTAATTTTGGTTGCTGTAGAAGCTTAAATTTTTTTGGTTTTATGTTTGACCAATTTTTGGCGTTTGAAATACACTTTTTCTCTCAAAAGTGTCTTGCTAAACTAGCTCCAAAACTTTCTTTGGCATGACCTTAAGCCTGTACAATTGAGTGTTACATTGGAAGGTGATGCTACCACATACATGCCATGTCATGTTTTGTATTTTAGTCTTTTTACTTAAAATTTGAGTAAATTAATTTTTTACATTAAATCAAAAAATAAATTAGCTTTTTCAATTAAAACTTTTATCCATTTCTACTATTAAAAATTAACATGATTGATAAAATAATCAAATAATTATACATGATATGTCACATGAACCTTATGTCAATGTACATGAACCAATTTTTTATAATTAAAATAAATGAAATTTTTAACCAAAAAACCAATTTATTTTTTATCTAACATATAAAAGAAGACAAAATATAATCTAATTCTTAATACAATTATCTACTTTTACCAAGCAGTTGCCTCAAAAGCCTGATGCCAATTGATGAGCTTGGATTCTCTCTCGAAGAGACTGGCTTGGAGGGACTATGAGAATGTAGCAATGGCATAAACTTCTCCAATCCACTCCACTATAAGATTATTCTTGGAGTTGCCAACAACAATACCAAATTTGTTTTAGCTGCAATCAACTGATTCTACATTGGATGCATGCATTTTAGAGTTCGCTTAAACTTGCATGTCATGATGAATGGCTTGAAAACTGCACAACTTTTGATGTTAGCTGATAATATTGACAGTTGCCGAATCATTTTAGCTCGATAAAAAGTTCCCTTTTTTATGATCATCAATTTTCCCTGACAATGGTTATATGTTAGAGGTGCATAAATCAGAGAAATCAATAGAGCCACTTGCATGACCCCTACATGGACAACGTTTGAAATCAAAATTGTTTTAAGATGATATGAATACAACAAAGATAAAGGCAGTACACTATCATTTAACTATTTTATCCCCCCCTCGCCCCACAAAAAGAAAACCATCATTTAAATCAGATATTATAGCCAACTAAAGCAAAACTGTTTAAATGCAAAGAAAATGATTATCCATCTTTCCCAAGTAAAATGGATATATTTGCTCATACCAATACAAACTACTCAGCGCTTTGACTTGTGATGTCGCTCCTTCTTGTACCGAGACTGATCAGGATCAAATCCACCTTCCTCGGCTCCATAGACGGCCCATGACGGAGTGAGAGCCATATAATCCTCACTGTCAAAATGTCTTCCTGAAGCCACCTGCACCATTGGCAATAAACAAAATATTTCAAACATAAGTTTATAGTCTAGAGACTCTTTCCATAATGAAATCGATGCTTATTACTAACCAGGTCATGAAACTTTTCATAGTCAATCCATGTATGCCATTGACCATTGACCTTGAACTTTTCAGTTTTTGCCAAGAGGACACAACATGAGTGTGCATGTTCACATGCAACCTCATACTCCCCTTCACTTTTCAAAGCCAATGCCTCCGAGAAAGCCCTCACATCAGAATGCCATGGCACATTCTCCATTGTCAACTTTGATGTGGCAGAACTGTAAGAAATATCAACGTGGCTGAGAAAAGGCAGGCAGTTTTGCTAATAAAAGTAAAACAACAAATAACAGTATGACCAATAAACTTACGATCCACAGTATGTTACGCCTTTGATTTCAACAAAATCAGGCTTCCCGATGACGAAGAGTTTAGAATAAGCATCTACATCTTCCGTATTCCATCCTTTCACAAGTGTCAAGCGATATACAGTTCGTTGATGTTTCTCTTTGAGAGCTTTCAAGGAATCCTGAATAAAATACATTGCTAATAAGAAAAGTACAAAGATGAAGCAGCAGTTCACTATTACAGAAGTTAAATAACCAGAACATGTTAGGGACTTTTAACATTGCTGTTAAGTAAATAGCATTTCAAATTAATGCAAACAGAAAACTTTTCTAATTGGTATATAAGGAATCTACCAATATGTTTATCCATAGCAAGGTAAGCACAGCTATAAAGATTTCAGATCAACATTAATTCAAAACTCCAGATGTACACTGCTAGTCTCTAGCTTCAAGAATTTGATGCCTGCCATATTTCTGCTTTGCATTATCTCTCTTCTCCAACGATCATTCCTTTTCATCTAAAGAAACTTGACTTTTTCTTCTTTCTTAATGTTTTAGCTCAGTTATTCAGATTTCGAGAATAAAACACTTACAATGAATCTTTCCCAGAAATCCCCAAAGAGTGGCCTATCAATTGCCTTCAAGCTATCCTTTGTTGCAGCATCTACACTCACATATAACTGCATGACCAAAAGAAATTAACTAGGTTAATAAGGAATAGAAGACTCTGTCTGACATCTATGCATTCTTAAGATAGATTCACAGCCACAGACCTGCGTTACAGGCTTCAGCATTTTAATTTTTTCAGGGAACTGTGCATTAGTTACTAAAAATGTAGAGATTCGCCTTCGGTGCAGCTCATCCACAAGCGCATTAATTTCGGGATACATAATTGGTTCACCAACAAGTGATAAGGCACAGTGCCGAGGGGATAGACCCTCCATCAATCGCTCTTGTGTAACACCTGCAACAAAAGAACAAGCAAACTCTCCTGTTAAATTCAAAGGGAAGATCTTTGTTGCAACCCTATGTCTAAGAGTTTAATTTGTAACAGAAAATCTTAGGAAGTTCTAATCCTGCCATATATTACTCAATTCTAAAATGATTATGACATAATTGAGGTGCATTGGCTAAATTGTCTGCGGCAGATCTTGGTAGAAGAGAAGTTAACTACAGGAAACCCAATGATAAAGGGAAATTATAATTAGAAGAACAAATTTATGAAAATCACCAGGAACTCCTTTCGTTTGCTTAATCATCTTTGTATGAAGATCTATGGCAGTTTTGACAATCTCTAAGGGATCATCCATCTTCCACTGCCAACTCTTCCCTACTGGATTCGTATGATGCCTCCAGCAGAAAACACATTTATTGGCACATGCCAAACTAGGTGTAGCCTCCATGCATCTGTCAAATTCAGAAGTTAAAGGAATTTAATAGCACGCCAATAGCTGCAACCAAGAAGCAAAGACAGGACACAAAAGATTGTACAATGTATTAAGCAAATTACAAAATGAGGTTTCATTGCTATGAAATACATAAAATGATCAAATTCAATGTAGACAGATGCACATGAGATCAACTACAGCCACTTATAGACCAACATGATGCATACTTGTTTCCAGCCTCCTTTTACGTTAGTTGAGGGTGCAAAAGGAAAGATAATCTTTCTGGAAGTATAAACATGATATCAAATTCTCATCATATTATAAATCAAGGAATACCATAAAAATGGCAAGACACTAATGACATGAAAAGGGAAACTAAACCTTAAACCAGGAAGAAATATGAAAAAAGAAATAATAAAACCATATCAGTCACACAACATCTAAATGAGACAGAACTAAAATATCATGGGAGGCTTAATAGGTGCATAAGAAAGTTGCATTCACCTATGACTCTCTATTCCATAAAATGAGTGCTTGTAGCAACCTCCTCGTCCTCTAAGTTGAGACTTGGTCCATCTACAGATTTTAACACCACTATGTGAACCAATAATTTTATATCCCTGAAAATTCCCAGCAGTTAAAGGATGTCAATTAGACCAAAAATTGCAATGGCATACCAAGATTAAGCAATCACCAAGATGAAATGCTTTCTTCAGCAAAAGATTCATATCCACTTAAACAAAGTTACCTGTTTCTCCAAGTTGGCTCTTATAACTGGAGTTACCATCTCTCTTTTCCCATCCAATTTCCCATTAGTTTCAGCCACATTAACAGACTTTTTCCTCGATGGCCCTTTACCTGCAATATCTTCAAGATCAACAATGTCTTCCCCTCCTTCTCCATCATCGTCATCATCACTTTCAAGGCTTTCAACATCACTCTCATAAACAATGCCATTCCCATTCTCCATCACCAATCCCCCTTTCAAAACAGTAACCACCTTTTCACTCCACCCTTCAAAGACACTCTCCAATTCACCTCCATCCACATCACCTTCCCCAACCGGCACCATCTCTGTCGCTCCCAACCCTCTCAACCTCTTTCCCAATTCCCTCGCCACCGCATTAAAGGTGTCCCCGTAGAGCCGGCTACCGACTCCAAAGACGGCGAATTTACAATCAGAAAGCAGCAAATTCCCAGCGCGAAAATCAGTGCTGATTTCGGTGAGCCAATTGACGAAGAATTTAGAGTTTTGAGGAGGATTTCCATCTTCCCAGGTGGAAGCGATGATAATGATTAGGGATTCCTTAGGGAGATCCTCCGGTTCGTAGGTCTGGGGATCAACGAGGTCGAAAGGAATGTTATTCTTGGAGGATAGGAGGTCAAGGAGGCGTTGAGCTAGGGCTTTGGATGTTCCGGTTTGGGTGAGGAAGAAGAGCTTACCTGGTCTAGGGTTAGGGTTTAGAGGGAGATGTTTGAGGGGTTTTAGGCGGCGGCGGGATTTGTAAAGAAAGTAAAAGGTAGTAGCGGAGAGAAGAGCGAAGAGGGTGAGGCGGGTGGAAAGTGAGGAAAGGGCCATGTTCGGGAGCTATTATTTCCTTTTTTCTCTGTTCAGGGTTTTGGCGGAAATGAGGAAGTAGAGGCGCTCATCGTGGTGGTGAAGTGGAGGGAGTAGGCGGCATGAAGATGAAGAGATGGTGACCTGAAATCAGAATCAGAGTGTATTTATTTATTGGGCTTAAAAATTTAGAAATGGAGCCCGTATTGTAAACTACCTCGACAGTCATCCAATTATCTATATATAATCTATATATAAAATAAATATAATTAAGGAATAAAAAATATAAAATTAAAAAATTATGAATTTATAAAATATATTAAATATAATTTAAAAAAATACAAAAATATATAAAGAAAAGGCAACCAACCATTTTATGACACCTTTATTTATTTTTATTTACTTTTATCTTCTTCTTCTTCTTCCTCTTCATTGTTTTTCATAAATTCACTGCCCTTTCGATAATTAATCTGTCAAACATGACTCCCCCATCCACTTCCTCCATATTCCAATCTAAATATATTGGAAGATGGTGGCGGATCATTTCCATTTTTTGCTCTCTTTTTGAAAAAAAAAGACTGAACATAAGATTTGGCCTTGGGGTTTTTTCCAGTGAAAGAAGCAATGGGGGGTTTTCGAACCCAAGCAGTGGTTTAAGTGGCTTAATCTTACCATCGTCAAAGAGCTCGTTAGTCGACAAAGAATTTCTCTCCAATTGGCCACTGAAATTAAGCTTGAATCTTAACACCCATTGCCATCATTATCGTCGTTGCTTTGATATTCTTTGTCGAGCGACTCTGCCATTAAAGATTTTTCTCTGCTTTATCTCCGAGTCTTAAGAGACTGCCGGAGAAGAACCAGCAACGTGAGAGACACCACGAAGCTCGTCGTGCAAAGAAGAATCACATGAAGTTGGAGTGTTGAGGGCTTGAAGGAGTGGTGATGTACGGCGATGAAATGAGCTATTGTAATTGAAGTCCGTCGTAGGGAGCGGCGCCACCACTTCGACCTCCATTGAATCCTTGCGGTCTGAAGATTTCGAGTATGGGAATCAGAGATAAAGATAGAAATGGGAAGCGTTGGTGACAACAGTAGCGGTAGCGATGGAGTTTGTGAGAAGAACAAAGAAAGGAGAGAAGAAAAAAGATTAAAACAGAAGAACAAGGAGAGGAGAGAGAGCGAGAGGGATGAAAGGAGAGAAGGAAAATAATAATAAAATGAAAGAAGAAAAACAAAAAAATAATGATGTGGCAATGATGACATAGTTTTCGCCATGGTTGATTAACGGTTGACTTAAGTCTTGCTTAATGGAGGTATTAAGGTAGAAAAAGAATATTTTTTTAAATAGCCAAAAAGAAAAAAAAAATCAGTAACCATACATAGCAACAAAAAAATAATGGAAATCAGAAAATTTAATCAGACATAATCGATAGGCCATTTTTATCCAATATATTTAAAAAGTCATCGAATCAGTTACTAAATTATCAAATCTCCTTATAAATTTAAATTGATGTAAAAAATTTTAGTCAAGACAAAGTCTAATTTCTGCAATATAAACTTGAGTTTTTAAATTGATGAAAAAAAATAGTTTAAGAACTCAAATTGATGAAAAAAAAGTTTAGTACGAGTATAATTTAAGAGGTAATTTTTTAATTAAAAAAATTTTGATTATTATTTTAATATAAAAATCAACAATCTATAATGATATATGGTTACAAATTGGGGTTTATGGTACTAGAGGTATGGTCCACATAGAGCTTATTGAAAGGAAATTTGGAAGTTAAAGACTCTTCCTAAGATCAAGTTATTCGAGTGGAGGCTCGGCCATGAGATTCTTCCTGTCGCAATGAAGTGTGCCCATTTTTCCTCAGCCAATGACCCTTGATGTAGGGGATGCGATGGTTCGAGAGAGGATGTTATGCATGCCATCTAAGATTGTCTCTTGTCCAAAGAAGTATTGATTTTGTGTAGCATTGATAATATCATATTAGGTGCCTCTTTTTGCAGGGTTGTCGATTGGTTAGAGTTTGCTATGAGGAAGCTTGATAAGGATGCCTCCTAGTGATTCTTTGGTAGCTTTCGGATGCAAGCAATTTGGAGGTAAGGAAAGACGATAGTCCCTCAAGATGCTCTTATTTAGGTTTGTACTCTTCACAAAGACTTTCCAAGTCCATAACTTACTATATGCACCCATGTTATCTAGGAGATTGAAAGCTGAGCAATGGGAAGCCCTGAATGTGGAGATGCTCAACCAATGTTGATGCGACTTGGACTACGAAGGAGCATAAGGCAGGCTATGGAGTTGTGGTTTATGATTCTGAAGGAATGGTTCATGCAGGCTACGCAAGACAACTTGAGGAAACCTTTGATGCTCTTTCAACCGATGCCCTCGCTATTATTGGTGTCATGATGGGGTAGCTGACCAAGATCATATTCATTGAGCACAAGAAGAACTGAACCAAAATCTTTTGGTAAACAAATTAGAAACAATGAAAATAAAGAGAAAAACAAAGCATAAAATCAAGAAAGATAAGTATTAGGGTGAGATGGGAAAAAATTGAACAGAAAAAGACGAGAATAAGATGGATGATGGAAATATTGTTCCCCTTGAAGAACAAAGCTTCAATAAAAACAACCAATAGTTATGAAAAGTTAATGTCCTATGAAACCCTTTGAAGAAGGAATTTCAACAAGCTTCATAAAATGACTCTAACCAACCCCTTAAAGTCGAACCCTAGTAAATTGAAAGGTGAAGAGTGCTTCCCACAGATTTAAGAAGGAAACCAAGAAGAAAACTACTTCTAAAATACACACGAAAGATATCTTTTGAAGATAAAAACTCAAACAGTGTATAAATCAAATAATTAATATGTCCTTAATGAACAATGAAGAAGCTTTTATATGGACTATCTAATTACAATGAAACTTTAATTAATCTAAACAAGAAGTGTTTCTAGTGGAACTAAACTTTTTTGTTGACTAAGAAACATAAGACTCCTAAACAACTTAAAATAATTTAAAATATCTTAAAATTCAGAATAAATAAATAATAAAAATATAAAACCTAATAGATTCAATATTAGGCTCATATATAATCAAAATGAAGCTTTAAAATTGAGCCTAATATGATTTAAACTCGAATTAAAGCCCGAAACTCATAATTTCCCCTAATAATCTCGTCCAGAATTTTTGCTTGTGCATTCTTCACTAAAATGATCATAGTTTGAACTCCTGAACTTGAAATCAAGTGATTCAAAATACGTTTCGAAGATAAGAGAATTCTTTAAACAATATAAAATGCATTTCAACCCAAAAATGCTTGGATCCCATTTAAAAACTCGTCACAAGAAGACTGATCTTTTGATCTTGAAAAACAATAACTTCGATGAATTAAATTAATAAAATTTATCCCATTCACACAAATATCACATTTAAAGTTAGGCTTCAAATTTCTTGATCTTTTGGACTTATCAAATGAGTTCTGTAAAAGGTTAAGCGCCACATGCGTTTGGACTAAAAATTGGGCACCATACAAGTATCATGTCTTCAAGATGGCTGGGGAGCTTGATGTTCACCACTATTGTTAACAAACTAAATTGCAGTAGTTTGGATTTTTCTTTTTACAACCCTTTAGTTGAGGAAGCCCATAGACTTTGTGCTTGGTTTGATTGTGATTCTTTTCGTTTTGCTCATTGATCGGCCAATGGTATTGCACATAAACTTGCCCATTGGTTCATTGATAATAATGTTGATCATTCATTTGGTTCGGATTATCTAAATATCATCCACCTACTTGGTTTAGATGATGTTTTAGTCTAATTTATGATATTTCACCTTTATGGGCCTTTGTTTTCAGAAAAAAAAAATGTCCATCTACAATAACCAACTGAAAATGAATCCAAACATTTAAGGTAAGTTTGAGTAGTCAGTACTTTATCTGTGGTTATTATAAAAACAACGACGACAGAAAAATTAAATACTATAATTTAAGACAAAAAAATAAATTAAACACATCGCACCGCCTATTCAAACTTACTCTTAACCAATAAACTAGCACATAGCTGTTTTTGGCTATCGTTGGCAACATTTGCATTTCATCTAATAATGGATTTGACATATAAATATATATATACTTCTTCTGCATTCTACTTGCCAATTCTCCTCAAAAAGAAGAGCAAACATTTTCTAGTTGTAAGGCCAATATAAATGACAAGAATTCGGAGGATTTGCTCATATAATATATTCCAGCAAAGACTGGTCAATAAATTCTGTAACAATGAAACCAAAAAACACATTAGAAATGGGATAATAAACAAAATTTACAACAAAGATCAAGTCGAACAACATGCTTATGTACTTTTACAATCTTCCAGTCTCCACCAAGTCCCAACTACAATAGCATCTGCCATCTCTCGCCATAAATTTACAGTTGCTAAAGAAAGCCAAGCCGCCATTGTCATACTTCCAGGCAGTCCTTAACCCCCTGCTCAAATTTGTCAAGCGAAGTTATGGTATCCTTCAGTGCATCTGCAACCTTTTGTCTGTGGAAAACAAGAATTAAATAACTTATAACTTTGCAAATACAAAAACTCAACTGTTATTTGGTAAGGTAAAATAAGTACAACATGACATAAAACACAACTCTACATGAAAAAAGTAATATGAATGGTACATGAAATACATGGTAATTTATCAATATATGATTACAATGCGAATCCATGAATTGTTAGGTTCATTTTGAAGTTGCCAATATTGCTGCATATTACTAGAAATGAACTCCATCTGCACGGGTTACATTGAGTTTAAACTGTAAAACCATACCTACTGGAAGCAACTTGGATATCACTTTCATTTGCCAAAGTATTAAGCGAGGTAAATGAGCTGCCAAGAAAGAAAAATAACACTAAACATTATTAACAAACGAAGCTGTTAAACAAGTTATGATGGCAATAAAACGAATTAGCACTCAAGAGAAAATGAATGAAGGATTATTCCGAATCCGACAGGCATTGGATCTTAGGGAGACTTAAGGAAAATGACCCAAAATGCTTTAAAATGACCTTGATATCGAGTTCTACCTACAAACACCTGAGAAACAGAACATGCTTGATTTCATGCAAAGAACAAAACTTCATTGCCATTTCCTTAAACGTTATAACAAAACAACACACAGAATTTAAAATGTTTAGGTCTCAAGCAATGAAGATAAGTATAACACGATTACAAAAAAGGATTAATAGCAACTATAACAGGGATACCTTATAAGATCATCTAGCATAGCTTCAGCTTCCCGCTTAACAGGATTCTTCTTTTCAAGCAAAGAAGAAGCATTTTTCACAATCAAACGAAATGTGCAAACCTGTGAATTACAGAAAATCAAACTACAAAATTATAACCCAAAATTAGGAGTTCATCTCAGATTTTGTTTTGAGTTTGAGTGAATAAAACAACGACGTTATCTATATATTAACTTTGAAGGAATCAAAAGCCTAAACAGTTTTCTCTTAGAATTAAAGAAACCATGCGCAAGAAATTTCGATTTCATTCAAGGACAAGAACAAACCTCGACTCCGGTGTTGGCTTGAAATGCAACAAAGGAATTCCTCTCCTGTACAACACAATCCCTAGCCGCAGATTTCAAGAGATTTTGAACTTCCTCTAAATCCTTATTCGAAATAGTTGATTCCTTGTCCACTATTCCAAAAAAAAAAGTATTAAATAACCAAAATTAAGCAAAGAAACACAACAAACAGATCAGCGTAATTACAGCAGAAAAAGGGAAGAGAAATAGAAATGTAATTTACTGAGCAAAAGATAAACAGAGCGAAGGCTTTGTCGAGAAGCATCGATTGGGGCCAATAGGAATTTCGAAGACTTCCTCTTTTGCTCTTTAAGCCAATCCTTTGGTCCTGCTGCGAACAGCAACAGACACTCAAACAGCAGTTATTAAAAGAAAAAGGAAATCAATAAACAGAAACAAGAAGAAAGATAGAGAGCGAGAACTGCGCACAAATTCCAATGGAGAAGGCAGAAGCATGAGGGGTATGGAGTAGGGAAGGAAAGAGGGAGATTAAGGAGAGAAAAGCAGCGTCTCTGCGAGAGATAAGGGGGAGCACTTTCTGTCGATTCTCTTGACTGGGTTTGATGGAAAGGTTTTGATTTGAAATGGGAGGTTTAGTCAGGAATGGCGGGAGGCCAGCGACAGTGGACAAGGAGGCGCTAGGGATAAGGCGGAGCATTGGTGGCGGCATGGCTGATAGAGTTGGAAGTAAACGAACCATTTTAACGGGCGTATTGTAGTGTATAAAATAATAAACCATTTTTAATTATTCACAAATATTTTTAAAATTAAAAGCCTATTCATTTTTTCTTTCGTACTTATTTTTTTAGTCATTTTACCCATAACAATCAAAGGGTAAATTATATAACAATCACTCAACTTTTAGGTAGTTAACAAAATAGTCACTTGCGTTTTATTTCAATCATTTAATTTTGAAAAAATAACAAAACAGTCATTAATGTTATTAAAAAATGATAAATCAATCATTCATTCCATCATAGGCTTAACGGGATAGCTGACGTGATCAATTAACTAATTGATGTTGTTAGTTAACTTATCACGTTAAACGAGTAATCAAAGGGTAAAAGGAAAAAAAATCCTTCTTTGTGTCTTTCTTCTTTTTTTTTTCTCATCTCTCTTCATCTTCTTCTCCCTCAACCTATTTATCCTTATGCTTATTCTTTTTTTCTTGTTCTTCTCTCCTTTTACTCATATTCTTTCTCCCTCAACCTCGTCTTTTACCATCTCCTGAATTTGGGTCTTTTTTTTTTTCAATTTGAATGTGCTCCTACTTACAGTGATGCAAAGTGTTTAACATGAAGAAGACAATGAAACGCAACTTTGTAAAACCAGAAGACATTATAATGAAAAATAGCATAAGAGAGGCTACAAAGGGAACCATTAGCTTTTCATGTTCCCTGCAATGCATTCAATAACAACAATGCCACCCATAATGCCAGTGGAATGAAAACTCACAATCATCTCGTTTCGGGACCTTTCTATTATATTTAGGGATTCAAATAGTGGTCGAGTAGCGGAATAGCGGTCGCTATATAGCGGTAGCAGCACCGTTCGAAACCGCTATTGTCAAAAATAGCGTTGTGAAGCGAAATCACACCAATAACGACAGATAGCAGTTGTAATTTAATGGGTAACGGTCGGTTACAACAATAACGGACTACTATTTCTATTTTTTCCCTGTTACACCGTAAAACTTTTAAAAAAAAAATAAAAATGAAAAAGAAAACAGAAAAAGTAAAAGTAAAATCTGTAATACCAGAGACAAAGAATGTATTCTTCAATAAAATCTGACTCGTCTTCAGTCTTCAATCTTCATCTTCATCAAGGTCCTCAATCAAAAAAAGAAAAGAAAATAGGTGAAGCGGAGAAGAAACTTCTACTTTCAAAATAAACAGAAAAAAAGCACTTCGATGTTCGACCTTCAAAGCTTTGGAGAAGAAACTTACTGGAGATTTGAACTTGGAGATCGCCGGAGCAGCAGAGCTTTCAAAGGTAGGAGACCGGAGACGTTTCAAAGGTAGGAGATTTGAACTTTAGACAGACACAAAGAAGTTTTCAAGGGGAGAGTTAGGTTTGAATTTTTTTTCTTGTTTTTATCATTTATGTTTGTGCTTTGTGGTTGAAGAAAGTTGAACTTGAACTGTTGAAGTATTGATTTTGATTTTATTGAAGAAGAAAGTAGAAACAGCAGAGGCGGAGTAATGGACGGTGGGAGGGGATTGGGCGTCCTTTGGTTTTTTCCAGATCATTAATTATGTGGTCTTTTGCTACTTTGCTGTGTTGGGATTGGGGAGCCTGGGTGATTGAGGACGTTTGAGGGTCCCTAGGGCACGCCAAATGCCTCCGTTTTCAATGCTGCTGGCTGTCGACTGCCCTAAATGCGAATGTTAATTTTAAATTAATGATACTTGTCATTAATGATTATTTTTTATACTTGTGCTAATGTTAATTTTAAATTAATGATACTTACCCTAAATCCTAATTTTTTATTATAATTTTTTGTTAAATTAGTTTTTTTAAGAAAAATAGATTTTTTCTCTAATATTTATTATTTTATAACTTAATACTAATATTTTTATCACTTTAATTTTTAACTTTTTTTGTAAAATTATTTTAAAAAAAAAAATGATTTGGCCACTAAATTTTAATAGTAGTTTTGTGATAGTCTATGTGACAACTTATGTACTTCATAAAAACTAAATTAACATTATATAAAATGACAAATAAATACTATTTCAAAACAATTAAATAATAGCCATTGATTTTTTTTTTAGGATTAGATTCAATCTGTCACTAAATCTAAGATTTTATTGTTCATTATAATATTTATTTAACAAGAATATGTATTTAATTTAGTGAAAGAAGTTTAATATAAAGCTTAAATGTTCAAATCTTACCAATTAAAAATGTTTAAAATATAATAAAATAGTAAATAAATTTAAATATGATGAATATTTTCAAAGTTATTAAGAAATACTGATGACCTCTTTCATGTATAAATTTTTAATTATTTTATTTATAAAATTTTTCAAACATATTAAATATGATGAATGTTTAATATTTCCAATTTTTTTACTTTGTTATTAGTTAATATAATATTCTTAGAAAATTCATAAATAAATATAAGAATAATTAATGATTGTAAAAATTGTGTTTTCATATTAATAAAAGTTCAAAAATGTTAAAAATACTCTAACAATCATTAAAAATGATTTTTTTTAAAATTATAATTATAATTATTATGTTTTACAATAAGTTGTGCGAATTTTAAAAAAATTCACGATCGCGATACCCGCAGTGACCGCAATAACATCCGTTATATCCGCAACCGTTGTAAACGCAACGCGACCGAAAACGCGACCGCAACCGCAATTTAAATTCCTAATTACTTTATGATAAAATTTACAAACAGCTAAAAAAATTTGAGCTGCTAGCTGTTGGGGATGTAGGAAAAATACACTGCAACTACAAGGAAGCAATTCAGTAGGCACTCATGTACCATGGTATTTGAGGCTCACGTGATAAAATCCATTTTGGTTCTTGAGAACCAAGCCAACCAGTTTACAGCTTGGTTTCAACCATTGCAAATATAGCTTTTGCTGGCTTCTTCTTCAGCTTTAACCTACCATTATCTTCTTTTACACCCATTTCTTCAAGGACTAATTCCTGGGACAAGAGGGACAACTGGCTTAGGTGTCTTTATTTTCTCTACCATTATAGCTTGAGTGGATAGAACTACCCCAGCAACAGAGACAAACACTTTGTAAGGCACACCTTGAAACTCGACAAGGATCTATAACTCCCGCATTGATTAGATCTTCATATCTTCTTGACATTGCATTGTAGCCAATTTTCCACTCAAGCTTTCTAGTATTCTTCACTACAACTTCTCCGTCAACAACATTAGTTGCAATTACTTTTGAAGGTGCAAGGAGTGCATGCAGTCCATCAGACAAAAATGTCAAAATTTAATCTAGTGATCAATCTAATAAGACCAAAAAGATAATGAAAAATCAATAGACAATAACTTCTCAATACATACAAATAGATGGTTGACTCCAAAATAAAGTTATCTAAAGGAATCACATACTTTTGCTACAATATCAGCACCAACTTGTTCATCTAAGTTGCACCACCACCAGGTACTATCCCTTCATCCATGGCAGCAAATGCTGCATTCTTTGCATCTTCAATTCTTAGTTTACGGTCTTCAAGTTCTATCACAAAACAAAGCTCCTTCCATTTTCTCTTTTTCTTTTCTTCTTCTCCTCCATTTCTTCTCTTATTCTTCTTTTTCTCTTCTTCTTCTACTGCTCAAGGCTCTTAAATGGGTTTAGGGTTAAAAAGGACTGTTTAAATGACAGGTAACCCCCTGTTAAATGCCATGTCACTTGTAACGGAAAATGGTTAAAAAGATTATTTTATTATTTTTTCAAAGTTGAGGGCTGAAATGAAATTTAAATGGCTGTTTTGTCAGTTACTCAAAAGTTGAGTGATTTACTTTTAGATGAAAAGTTGACTAAATTGTTAAAATTTTAATGGCATTAATGTGATCACTTATGTGACAGTCCGCATATAATTCATAAAAATAGAATGCAATAGGCGTGATTCAAACCCAAACCATACTTAAAATAATAAACACTTTTAACCATCAGACCAACACACGAGATTTATATATATACATACTTTTACTACCTTTATATATATAGTCTTTTAGCTTTCAAAACAGTTTAAAAAAACATGTCAAAATTGATCTTTAATCAGATTATATCCAATAGGTTTTTATTCTTTTAAAAAAAATCAATTGATCCCTTAATAAAAGTAGATTAAGTCTCTAATAATAATAGATCTCAACGAGTGGTTCCAGTGGAAAATAGAATAATGTTTATCTTAGGAAATTTGAGTTTGAGCAATTGTGTGTGCAAGGTGTGTGTGCTTTGTCAAAGGGTTAAAAAAAGTATAAACAGATACTATCATGTAATCACACTAATATATTCAAAAATAGCTTGTAAATCAGGTTTCGTCGCCTGTAGTTCTTCTAAGGTTTCAGCTAGTTCCGACAATGCCAACAATGGTTCAAACGTGCGTTTCGAATGAGTAAACACACATTCGATATGATTTGCAAGGAGCTTGAACCATCGGGGAATTTAATGGTGGAATCGAATTGGAGATCCAGTTTTAGAGCTTGGGAGACTGTTGATTCATGGCGAGGAAGCCAAGGATGGTGGTTAGCCTTAGCCATTATTGCTTTGTTGAAGAAAGATTAAACTATAAAAATAGTCACTTTTGTTTGCTTCAAATTATATTTTAATCACTTATGTTTGAAATGTTATGTTTTAGTCACTTACGTTATCGTTTTGTTACGAAATAGTCATTCTACCATTAAGCTCACTTACTTCCCTAACGGCAATCTTACGTGGCAATTCAAATGAGTTTTAAATTCCAACTTGGATGTCTTACGTGGCAATCCAAATGAATTTTAAATTCCAACTTGAATGTCTTACATGACAATCTAAATTAAATTTATTTAATTAAAAATATATTTTCATCCCAGTAGTTGAACATTTAAGTTGGTGTTTAAAACTCATTTGAGCTGCCACATAGGACTGTTATTAGGGAGGTAACAGAGTTTAAAGAGTGACAATTTTATAATAAAATGATAACGTAAATGACTAAAACGTAACATTTCAAACTAAAATATAATTTAAATCAAATAAAAATGACTATTTTTATAGTTTACTTTTTTAGTAAAGGTTTTTTTTTTGACCGGTAAGCTTTTTTCTTTTGAAAGATTTGCCCAATGGGCTTGGTTCAAAACTTAAATTTCTAACCTAAGAAAAACAAACCCAAGAAGCTGAAATAGTGTGCTGCCCCTTTGCTACCACTTCGCCGCCGCTACTCTGCCACCCAGCTGGTACATGAAGCAACCTTTTTTCCAGTGCTCAACCATTGTTAGCTAAAGCTGCTAAACACTTTGAGATTTGAGGTCAGTTTGGTTTTAGTAATTTTCTCTTGTATTTTGAGTAAGACATTGTTGAATGGATGGAAATTGTGGGTGTTTTCAAAATATATCTCTTGTATTTCATGATCCTTTTTGGGGCTTTTCTTTTATTTGATTCGGTCCCCATCGATAATTTTTTTATTAATTTTCTGTACAAATTACACAATCATAAACCAATAACAGTGTATTCAATCATTTAAGGATCTATCTGGTTCAGTATTGTCTGAGCTTACTGAACTTTGCCTTTTAAATTTCAACTTTTGCTTGGATTATATGATGTTAAAGCAAGCTGGCTTTCCTGAATGATTTAGGAGTTTATAAAAATTGTTTGATAATTACTTTATACCAAGAGAAGAAAAGGAAAAAAAAATTATAAGCAGCAGTAATGATTAAAACCCTAGAAAAAGATCCGCGATTGATGAATTAGACGATCGATCCAATCGTATCACATTAGGAGACACGTACAACCCTTTATATCTTTTGTGAAAGCCCTCAAATTTCCCCCAATCATTTCGCTTTGATCGATTTATGGTTTTTATGTTCTTAAGTAGCTCGGGAATTTGATTTCTTTGTGCTTCTTAATATTGGATGAAAATAATGTTATTTGATTTCTCTTCAAGGTGTATTTGATTACGGATATTAGATATGTTTAATATTGCAACAACCTTCTGCAAAAGGATAAGCGTGAAGGAGCTAGTTACCAGCGCTCCAGTGTATGGCACAATCACGGGTATGCTTTGTTTGAAATGAGCTGGTTTGATTGCTTTTAATATTTTATTAAATTCTTTGAGCTAATTTCATGGAACTTATCCTCGTTTATTTGTGGTTTAGATGGATCTTCTTCTGGCTTAAGTTTGATGCTTAGGCGGTGGGCTAGTAAAAAAACTGCTGGATCAACTAAGAATGGAAGAGATTCAAAACCCAAGAATCTTGGGGTGAAGAAGTTTGGTGGCGAGGTCAGTGGATGATCCAAATTCAAATGCGTCCATTTAGTAATAATAGATATGATATGAAGATTTTGCATTGTTGTGGCAGAGGGTGATTCCTGGAAACATTATAGTTCGTCAAAGAGGAACTCGTTTCCATCCTGGAAACTATGTTGGGATTGGGAAAGATCATACTCTCTATGCTCTAAAGGAAGGTTGTGTGAAATTTGAGACGCATAAGCTTAGCGGGCGCAAATGGGTACATGTTGAACCTAAGGAAGGACATGTTCTTCATCCCCTTTATGCAACTGCTGGTTCAGGAGAGCTGAAGACAGCCACGTAAGGTTTGCGCCATTATTGTTTGTTTAGGCAACCAAGTTTGCATCTCATAGTTAGCTAAACTTTTTGAATGATGCTCTTGGATATTCAACCATCAATTATATCAGAGAGGATATTGGGAGAGATACAAATAAAAGAAACATGAGGTTTGGCTCCCCATGTTCCATTTACCGCATGGTTGTTTCTGTTCCGGTTTCCTTTTATGTTATTCATTTCTTTTGATTTTTCTTTACTGCATAGCATGGTTTTTAGACTCTAGCATACAAGTATCCACAGCCATGAGCAAGATATTATGCTATAAAATGGTGCAAGCTTTTACAAGACATCTAATATAAGTTTCCAGTAAAAAATGGTGGAATCTCTCAGGCAATTTACCAACAGTCTGATGTGATTCATTTGTTCTCCAATGGCTTTGACTAGGAAGTAGTCTTTTCTAGTTGATTGGCTGAGCTTAAATGAAGCAGATTTCCTTTAACCTTTCTAGGGCTTTTAGTGAAGTGTAGTTATTGAAATGCAAGCGGTTTATGTGTTGAGACTTTACTGGGATGAAAAATGTTTGAATCCGATTTCTCAATGGAAGAATACAGTTGATGTGTTTCTTTGATTGCTACTAACAAAATGTAAACTTAATAAATCTGCAAGGGGTCTTAACCTGTTACAATTGTACACTCTCCATGTTCAGATATGTGAGAAATAAGGCAATTACAATGGAAAAAATTCTGCTTCTTGTAACAATCGACTGCAAACAAGCTTTTGAGTTTTTGAATGTATGAAAGAATCTTGCTGGATACAATCGGGGCTCTTGCTCTCTTCTTTTTCATGGCTGACTTCCGCCATTTTCATTAAGCCAAGGGATGTATCAGCTCAGCCAGTTTATCTGAATCAGGTTGGATCACCTGCTGGCTGCAAGTATCCTCATAAAATAATGGCTGTAGAGCACGACTAGAAAAGAAAAACACTGTTGGTACAATGGTTGAGCAGGCACTTGAAACAGCAAGGATTATCAGCTAGTTTTCATCTAACAACTCCATGTCTTGCATTTCCATGGGTTCAGGGAAAACTTCATTCGACAGCCTTTTACGTGAAGATGAGTGTTCAATTCCATCGCTGCCATGAGAACCTACTCTACCTGCCTGCCTAAAACCACTGAAACCCTCTCTGTTATGGTGGCCTGGGATGGTGGCACTCTCTGATGAGCTCTGTCGCCAACTACCAAAGATGGCAGAACCCCAAGACCGCCTAGATGATGTTGTTCTTAGCCTTGCGGAGCTGAAACTCTCCTCTCTTACTACTTTCAAAGGGTTTTCCAATGCTTTAAGAATATGTTTCATTGAGGGTCGTTTAGAAGGCTTGGGGTTAAGGCATGACCTTGCCACGATTGCCATGGCCCATACCTCCTCCAATAGATCCTCATCTACTATCAAGGATGGATCCATGATCTTAGTCACCAATTCCTTTTCATACATACTGATGCAAGGCAAGGTTTGCTCAAGCCACTCCTTTATAGATGCATCTTCTGCCTGGCCAATACCAAGCTTGCCTGTTATAAGCTCTAGTAATACCTTCCCGAAACAGTACACATCGTAAGCACAAGTAGTCGAAGAAGAACCTGCCCATATCCAAACACCCATATAAGAAACAGACGCTGCTGTCTTAATAATATTTCAGAATCAACCCTCCCCACGATATTCTTTGAGATAATTCTTAATTCCATCCGCAAATTGGCAAAAAAATCTATGTAGTTTCAGTTTCCAACTATAGGAACAATTGATGGATATCATCTTTATCCATGTGTTATAACTGCTTTAATTTCAGTCAAATTAACCAATTCAAGCATAGTATCAAAAAAAAAAGAAAAAAGAAAAAACCCCAATTCAAGCAGGGATGATGTCAATTCCAGTCCTTGTAGGATAAGAATGGCAAATCAATGAAATGAATGCTCACACATTAGTGAACTCCTTCTATTAAGCCTAACATGTTAACCCATGGTAACATATAGAACTAAGGATGTTAACAAGCATGCAATCAAATTTTACGCACCTGAACCTGAAGGGCCTGGCTCAGAGGTCCTGCACATCATTGAGTCAAAACTTATATTAGAGCACAGGACAAATATACAATACAGAAAATGATCACGGCAAACACATTATCAACGAATAATTCAAATAATCTACAAAATATAACGAGTGCTACGAAGAAAAAAAGTGGGAATCTAAAGTTGAATCATATATGCTATGCTCTTTTTATCCGTCGACCTATTTCATTACTCCAGTGACCTTGGAAAGAATTATATCGTTTATAAATTTACATCTAAGAAGAACAGCAATATCAATGTATTCTGTGGAAAGAGTCAGTAGGTCATATCCCTTCAATCAAATTAACTATGTTGAAAGTAGCACGCATAGCAATATGATACCAAATGCTGTAGTTACAATACAAAAGGCCAAGCAAGCAGTTGGATGAACTATGTACTGAAAGATACAAATCAGGTGTATTATGGACAAAACAAGCGACTTATATAATACTTACTGTGGTTTCCGGAGCAGCCTTTTGAGAACATTTTGGTGTGTATCTCCTTCCTGGGCACGAACTTCACTCAAGCTTCCGAATCTCACTTCAAATTTATCATCAAGAAGAATACTGGTAGCTTGAACATCCCTTCAACCACCAAAAGTAATAATAGCAAACAATTGAGGATACCGAAAATCGAAATCATAAAGCTCGCAAAATGTTGCAAAAACAAGATGAACAGCATAAGATAGAATGGAGAAGGCAACATATATAGCTCCAGCAGCTAAAAGCATTGATTATTAACTATTACAATGAAAATAGAACTAAAAAGTAGCGAAAAGCATGTTATGAAATACCTGTGAACTAGGGAAGGATTACATTCATGGTGCAAATGAAACAGTCCTTCAGCAGCTCCAGTAGCTACTTTTAATCTTGTAATCCAATCCAGGGTCTGTAAGCTATCATCGTCCGAATTGGTAGCCCTGTAAAAGGAATTGGCTAAATCTCCATTTGGCATATGCTTGTATACCAAAAGCTTCTCAGTTTCATGCTCCAAGCAGTGCCCCAAAAGCGGGACAAATCTTGGGTGAGAAAGCTTTCTAAATAAATCCAATTCCATCATGTATGATTCTTTCATGAAAGAACTCAAACTGACCCTTTTGATGACCACTGGGATCCAACCTTCCAAGATACCACGAAATAGGTCACCAGAGTGGCCGTGCTTAATAAGATTCGTCTCACTAAAATTATCAGTTGCTAGGAGCAATTGCTCATAAGTAAATGGATCTCCAGCACCAGCCACTGTAGGATCTTTCGGAAGTTGAGGACTATCCCCTTCAGGAACAGGCCCAACATCTGCATTCCTTCTTTGATTTCCGATGCCCTTATTATGCCTCAAGACGAGCACTATAATCAGAACCAAAAGTACAATGAAGCCAAGTCCTCCAACTACTCCCGCCAAAATAAATATCAATCGCTTCCTGCTTTCCGAACTAGTTCTGCAGGAGGTGGCTGCATTGTGTCGGTTGCTCCAAAATTATCAAAACTTAGCCCTCTATCGGTGTAAAAAAGTCTACAACTCCAAACTCTCTGTTTCATAGCCTGAAGGCAATTCTTGTCAATAATAACATTTCTTTTCGTGTTGTTAACTACTACCTTGCCTTCAAAATAGTTGCCAGAGAGATCAATGAATCTGAACATCCTGAGTGAAAATTTCAGAGTTCCGTAAAAGAAATTGTTCGACAGATTGAACATGGCAGATGTAGTAGCACTAATATTAGAACTAAGACCCGGAAATGGACCAGTAAAGTTGTTGCTTGATACATCAAGGGACTGTAATTTAGGTATTGACCAAATTGTAGCATTAAGAGCACCATCAAGCTATTCCGGCTCAAATCCACAACTTGCAACTCAACAAGACTTGAAAACAAATCAACTGGCAGACGTCCTTCTAGCTCATTATCCGCCATTATCATCATTTTTAAACTCCTTAACATCTTTAATTCCTCCGGCAATGAACCGTACAAAGAATTCCTACTAATATCAAGCTTAACCAGCCTTGAAAGATTGCCAAACTGAATAGGAATTGAACCAGAAAGATTATTATCTGAAACATTTAACACTTGAAGACCTTGTAAAGTGCCTAAAGTAGGTGGAATTGACTCAGATAAGTAATTTGAAGCAAGTTCAAGCCTTTCCATGTTTCCAAAAGACCCAAAACTTGAGGGAATTGAACCGGTAAGCGAATTAACCGAAAGATCAAGAAATTTTATGTTCCTTAATTGTCCCAATGTACCAGGAATTAAACCAGCAAGATTGTTATCGTGAAGATACAAAGAAGTGAGTCGACTCAAGTTACCGAGTGTACCAGGGATTGAACCGGAGATATTGCATGAGCGGAGATCAAGAACCTCGAGATTAGCCAATCGGTTTCCGAACCAATCCGGTATTGACCCGGGAAGCGGGAACCCAGAAGCATTGAAGGAAACTAACCGGGTCAAATTAACCAAAGAATCAACATTGAACTTGGGACTCAGTTGGCCAAGTCTGGTTCTTTTTAAACCGGAAACACTGATTTTGGAGACGGAGCCGTTCCGACATTCGATACCGAGCCACGACGAGCAGGGGTCGGACTTGATGGGCCAATCTTTGCCTCGGAGACCTAAAGATGCTCGGAGATCCAGCAATGCCCGCCGTTCGATTGGAGAACTTAACCGAGCTTTCTGAGCTACCACGCACTGGATCAAGAACAAGATTACAACTAACAAGAATATCGATAACACATTTCTTTGAGCTTCCATTGATAATGCGAAGCTGATGCTGATGAACTTCAATGGCGGCTAAGTCTCTAACTCATCTTCTTCCTAACAAAATAAAAATCTGTTAGTTTCTTATGTTTACCATTACCATTACTATCAGAGAGCTCTCTTTCTATTACTAATCTGTACATTTTATGTTCTTACTTGATTTACAGAAATTAAAATTTAAAAAAAAAATGGGGGGCATTAAGTAATAACTCAAAAATAGAGAGAAAAAAATAATAAAAAAAATCTTGTTCTTGGCAAATTCTTACCACCAATCACGATCTTTGATTCTGCATTCGATGTTGCTTACCGCCGATCCCGAATCAATAATAAATTAAACCAATAAAAGAAAAATCAAATAGAAGTTCATGTAAACAATTCAAAGAAAAAAATGAATGATGGCACGGGGTTTTAAGTGAAGGGAGGGTCAGGTGACATTAATGAGATGAAAGAAAAACAATGAGGGAGGGGTTTGTTTGCCAACCGCAGGGCTTTCTGCAAATACAGTTTTACTTTACTATCCACCGGAACTATTTAGTGAACCTGCCATTTCAACAATCTCAAAAGATTCTAAACCTTTCAACTTTATTATCACTACTCACTCACAGCTTCAATGGTGATATGGAGTTTTATGCTTCATTGACTTGGAAAAAACAATTTCCACTCAAATTTTATTAAAAAAAAAGTGATTTTAGCTTTTAATTCATCTAAATTTTATTAAAATATTTTTTTTTATAAAATTGGATATGCCTTAAAAGAAAAGGTGGAATCTTTATCCTGAAAACCCACTCAGCTGATACCCAACAACAAAATGGAATAATAAAATGAAAAAGGGTGCATCCTTTCGTTTTCACATCAGAATCAATCGAAATACAGAGTGTTGTAAGTAGCAAATAGAGTGGGGATATATGGATAAGTCTTGAAAGTCTTCTTCAGCGACATTTACCTGATGAAGTTTGTGCTTTGTTATTACTCTACCTTCATCAACTATTCTTATTTTTTTTTTCCAATTATATGATATTTGAAGTTGGGCAATTTTCACACTCGAGCCATTTAGATTTTTCGTTTTTTTTCTTACACTTACCCATCATATTTGAAGAAATTTCCATATATAATTATCTCTTCTTTTTTTTGTTTATCTATGTAATTTTTATTTATTTTTCATTTTTAATTACAAAAAATAAAAATATAATTAAATTAAATATATTTAACTTCTATCATTAAAAAATTTAAAATTAATTCCAATTAAAATTAAGCATTTTAAATTTATAATTATTTCGGATATATATAAGTTTTTTTACATAAACAATATAAAATAAATAAATAAATATGAAAATAGAATAACAAGAATAATATTTATGGGTGCTACCGATTAATCAGGTTGTACCCGAAATTTTTTTTTTATTATTAAAAAAGTGGTGTTGCCGATTGATCAGACGGCTCTCATATTTTATTATTATGATTGCCTATTCCCGTAAATATTATTCATGTTATATTTTTTTCGTATTTATTTTATATTATTTATGTAAAAAACCTGGATATATATTAACCTTGATATCATTCATTAAATTATTTTTATATAAAATTTGATTAAAACATAAAAATAAAGAAAAATGAAAAATAATTGAATTCATCTCAAAATTAATATGTATATACAATTAAATTTAAATTAAGTTATAAATATTTAACCATTTGCATAAAACATTATTGAAAAATAAAAAGTAAATAGAAGACAAAAATAAAATATAATTTTCATATTTGATAACAGTATTTTAAAAATAAATTTACAACTAATGAGGAACTGGTTTGATAATAAGGTTAAGATTTTGAGAATTTTGAAATTCTATGTTTGAGTTTTATTTTGTGTAGATCATATATGCAGGATTCTCAATCCATATTTATTGCGGTTTATGTCTTATCATGTGTGGCCCTATATTGATTTATTCTAGCTTATGTCTCGATTATGAGATACAGCAAATAGATGTCAAGACATCATTTTTTAACAATTATCTTGAAGAAAGAATTTATATGATACAACCCATTACATATGTAGGTAAAGAAAATGAGAATGAAGTTTGTAAATTGTTAAGATCCATATATGGACTTAAGTAGACATCTCACTCATAGAATCAAAAGTTGATCAAGCAATCAAACTTTTGATTTCGAGCAAAACATTGATAAAATTTGTGTTTATAAACGTATTGTGGATGGAAAGGTGGTCTTCCTAATTCTGTATGTTGATGACATTTTATTCATTGAAATATTGTAGAGACATTGTCATCGGTTAAATTATGGTTAACCCAACAATTTAGCATAAAAGATTTAGGTGAATCTAACTATGTTCTAGGAATTTGAATCCTTAGGGATCGAAAAAATAAAGTGATAGCTTTATCACAAGCTTCATAAATAGACAAGATATTGAAACGTTTTACAATGATCAATTCAAAGAAAGGATCACAACCTTTTATTTCGAGATTTTATTTTTCTTTAGAAGACTGTCCTAAGGTAGCAAAAGAAAGAGAGCATAAGAGAAAAGTTCCTTACGTCTTATGCCTCGACAATAGGAAGTCTCATGTATGTTATGCTACTATCCACACGTCTAGATATTTGTTATGTAGTAATGATGGTAAGTCAATATCAAGTGAATCACGATCCAAAACACGTGCAAACAGTTAAGTATATACTCAAGTATTTATGGAGAATGAGAGATTACATGCTTGTATATTTTGGAGTGGATTTAACTTCTATCAGATTTATAGACTATGACTTTTAAACGTGTCGAGATTCGAGGAAATCGACATTAAAATTGTGTTTTTGTCTTTGGCGATGAGTCCATAGTGTGGAGAACTATCAAGCAGGGTTGTAACACCTTATACCTGACTCGATCGCCAGGTCTGGGTATAGGATGATACAATGACCCAATAACTCAACAGTATTTAAAAATCTACATTCATTACATGAACGACTTAAATTTCAAAACCAAACTATTAAGATTCGTACAGAACTGAAAATAATTCTTACAACTTCGATTCTCCCATCCATTTATAAGATGGGTCAATGTGTCTTGTATTGACGAGTGTGTAATAAATCTGTGTTGTGTGCATGAGCATGGCCATGCTCGAGGTAAAAATAATCATCTTGTGTGTGAGCTCAATGCCAAACTATTTGTGACATGTGAAAACTTGGAAAGAAATTTCATTTGTGATGCCTCTGGTAGGGAAGCTTTATTGCAATCAGATTGACAAATCACGGCCCGACCTTGCAGGAGAACACGTGTTTAATCTAACAAGAAATATGAAAACAAATATGATTTGGTTAAAATGCGATTCTGGATTCTGAAAATTGGCCTGAGGCCGGCACAAGGTTGAGTTATAAGTAAACATACGTAAGTGCAAGAAGTGTGTATAAGTTGGTGGCATGTGTCTACTAGGGATATTGTGTGCATTGTTTTGGCTACGGATCGTTGTAGAAAAAACTATATTGGTAAACTTGGCATAATGTGCCTGTAAGACAAAGTCTAAAAAATGTCGTTATTTTTGGGTCGATTATCAATAATCCGATAAACAGTGTGTGTCTACCTGGAACTCGTTAAGTTCAATTCAACATACACTGTTATTTTTCTTTCTCGGGTTTTGAGTAGTAGAGGTAGAGTTGTAGAAAGGGACTACGCTAGAGCTGCCTTTGCAAGTGAGCCACTTGTCTATTTCATATCATGCATGGCTAGTTGGTGGGCGACGTATATATATACGTTTTGTACATGACTTTTGTTTTACCCCACAATTGTATTGTTTTATCTTAAAATGGAACGACCCCTTATTATTCGCGTCTACGCCAAACTCCATTAATCCGCCATTTACAAACTTTCCATTTTCTATCAAGTGTACTCGCCATGCATGGCAACGTACGTTTTAGAGACTGCCATTATCAATTCCTATTATTTTCTTCAAGAATGCGTTACTAAATGTATCAAGAATAATGGTTTTTAACTACAAGAAGAACCCTCAGAACTGACTTTTTAAGTATTCAAATTAAGCCAAAGGAATTGAGTCTATCAGTAATGCCTCGATCCTTTGGGCGGATTGCTTGGTTGTTAGCATACACGACGTCTTCCTAATGGGCTAAGGGGTGTTGCACTCCAGGACTACAATAAGAAAAAAGAGTCCACCAAGGAATAATCAGCTGTGGAATGTTCACCAAGGTGGACATAACCAAAGGGGACATTAGGAGGGTAGGCTGAAAGATTACCTTAGAAGCACATGGTGAAAAGAAGAATCCAAAACTGGGAATAAATGAATGAAAGAATGCAAGTACATCAAGGACAAAATCCATGAATATGGTGTGACACCTGAGGGAATGTAGAAAATAATCAAAAGGTGATAGGATTTACCAAGGGAAAATCGCTTAATAATCTAACCACAAACAGATGAGCTCTGTAATTAAATCAGAGACTGCCATTTCGAGTTGAGGGAAATTGTCCTCAAAACGAGCATGGAGTTGAACATATTTAGATTCTTTTCATTTACTACCCTCATAACATAGGGTCTATGTTCAAGTAGTTTAGTAAAGAGACTCACTAAGTTCTTTTGAACTTTTAAAATTTTGGCTTGTGCTTGCAGGACTCGTGGGTGATTAATGAACTTGGGAAGGGACCAAACCAGATCGTGTTGGACTGAAGATCAATGTCAGTTTAGCGTCTTGCATATAGGAAAAAGGGGTACCTTTAAAGGCTTCGACTTGGGGTCAATTACATTGTACTTGAGTAGATCTCTTTAGAGTAGAGAAATCTTGAGAAAGTAAATTTTCATCTAATTTAAAGTTTCTGTTATAGGAACATTTATTGTTAAGAAATACAATCAGTCTTTAAGATTGTTAAGAAAAAAATTTGTGTTATAAAATCCGGTTCATTTGTGGCACCTCATACTCGGATTCGAAGATCGAGTCGGGTGAGGGTGTTACATTATGATATCAGTTACTCATATACACTATATGAAACTTTGTAAACAGAGAATAAGACAAGTCAATTTATTCCTTCAATTTTTTCATTGTTTCTTCTTTACAAATTATTTGTTTCAATGGCTCATAGATGCTTTCTTGACATTTTCCACCCTTGAACCGATTCTTCCACCATGTAAACCATAGTGTCGGAGCTAGAGGGGATTGGCTGTGACCTTGCCCCTCCCCCCTCCTTAAAAAAGTGGTACAATTGCTTTGGAGCTCCTTTAGAAATTGTATGAATATAAATTAGTACAATGGTAAAATTTCATTTTAACCTCCTCAAACATTTAAAATTTACTTCCAAGCCCTCCAAGAAAAATTCTCGGCTTCACCCTCGATAAACCACCATAAGTGACACTGAACATGGAGAGGAAAAACTCAAAATGGTTAAACCACTATTTGGGGCTTGGACTTGGCAATTCTCCCACATTGGGACCTGAACTTTTTTTTTTTTTTATCCAAGTTAGACCTTGAACTTGGTAATGTTCTCACATTGAGGTTTGAACTATTTTTGTCCAAGTTAATCCTTAAAAACCCTAAAGTTCAAGTCTCAATATAAGAACAATTTTCAAATTCAAGCCCCAATATGAAAACATTTGCCAAGTTCATGGACTAACTTGGATAAAAAAATTCAAACCGCAATGTATCAAGACCCCAAGGTAGGAATAATTGTTAAGTTCAAAACCTAATTTAAAAAAAAAAAAAATTCAGTCCCCATGAATTTTTTTTGACAAATTCAAACTCCAAATAATAATTTAATCCCAACTCAAAAAGTCTAAAAAAAAGTCACTAAAAACTTTAAAGAAATAACAACTACCACCAACTGCAGGTAACTAAAACTGGAACCCAAAAAATGCACAACTTATCACGAGCAGTTGCACAATGACAACACTCTTCCCTTCAAAAAAAATTAAAGGTGGATTTGGATGAACAATATGTTTACCTGCAATGTAAAAACAATGATAGCGGTGATATTAAATACCGTAACGATAATATAATGTGAGATAAAAAATAAATTAAACGTACCGTATCGTATCTCACCATCCATCCAAACACACCTTAAATATTAATAATAATAGAAGTTTATGAAAGCATGAAGGAAGCGTTGGTGAGCAAATAAAGTTTTGCTGTTGGTTTTAATTTTATTGTTTCTGGTCAAACGCACCTTCCATTATTCAACAATAACACGACGGAAGTAATAGCGACGGCTTCCATAGGGACAGAAATGAAAAGCTAAAGAAATAGTGCTCGACGTGGCAATTTCCAAACGTGGTCCCCCACAGTCAACGCGTTTAATATAAATATTCAATCCACTTTATCGGCTCAGGTGTAACATCATTTTTAACATTTACTTTTTTTAATCAACCATCTCATTGGTTTTAGATCAGATATTTGCTGAGATTTATTTTAATTTGTTTACATGACAATAGAATTTGTATTTTTGTTTTCGTCATTTCATTTTTTTTTTAATTTGATTGCTTCAAAAAAAAAAATTAAAATGGTCACTCCATCGTTAAATGGTAATGAAAAGATTATTGATACATTTTCATGTATTATTTTAAGGCAACTAAAATAAAAATAACTTTTATTTAAATGATTAACGGATAATTTACCTTAATTTTAAAAATGATTAACATGGAAATATATAGTCAACATTTTTTATCATTAACGACGAAGTGATCTATTTGATCAATTTCTTTTTTGATAACCAAATTAATGATAAAAAATTGAAGTAACTGAAATAAAAATAATCTTATTTAAAGTGACTGATGAAATAGTTTACCTTAAAATAAATCATGCTGGCTCTATGGCGTTAATTATTTTAAACAAATTATATTTGTATCACATTGAAAGAATCGAGGTAAATTTTAAGAATTTTTTTTATTAAAATATAATATAAATCTCTGAATTTTTATAAATTTAGAATTTAATCTTTATTTTTTTAGAAATTTAATCACACTATACTTTTATTTTTAACACTTGTTAAATTTTTCTTAAATTTATTAATGTGATATTTGAAATAAAAAAAATACTTAAAGTTAGTAATAATGCAATTAAAAGATAACGTTATAATATAGTTGAATTTAACAAAATAATATGGATAATATTAATAATTAGGACCGAAGTCACGAAAAATTTTCAGGGGTCCGAAATTAAATTTTTTATATCTTTATAATTTTAAAAGATTAAATTAAATTTTTATCATTTTTAGGAGTCCAAAGTGTAATTTTACCTTTATTAGTTTAAAATTTTAAAATTTTAAAAGGCTAAAATAGAAAAATTTCCAATTTAAAGGGGTCGGGCCTTTATATCCGCCCCTATTAACAATTAGACCTAAATTTAAATTTTAAAAATAAAAAATTAAACTTTTAGAAATAAAATATAAAAAATAAATTTTAAATTTACCAAAAATATAAACACTTATGAAATATTTTAATAATTTTTGTCTTCTAAAATATATCATGATTTTGAAGGTGACATGATATTTAACAAGAAACGGATAGAAAATGATAAAACTAATGAAAATGACGTGTCACTATAACATACTAACAATTTTGCTTAATCATCATTGCATGCAATAGTTGAAGAGTAGTGGGCCACAAAGTTGATGGCGTATTGACACGGTCCAACCAAAGCAATATGAAAAATACAACAGACAAACCAGTCGGGATAATCTGGATTAGACTAATACCTACAAGTAGTATTATTGTTACTTGGAAAGGATGTAGGTTAGTTGAAGGCACTTTACCATGTCATTATCCTCAACCTTAAGATTGGAGGATTTTATTGAAGGCATTCTTACACCATTTGATGTTGGACGTGTTTTGCGGCAGCCCGATGCTGGATTGTCTTGTCTGGCATTTCAGTATGGATGGGCATTGTTTTGTTCAATCCAGATACAAGTTACCATTGACCACCACCATGAATATTGAGCAACATTTGTAGAAGGACCTAGGTAGGTTTTGTTTGGCGATGTCTACGTGGCTTTGATCCCACGAAAGCTTGGCTAACAGACAAGGGAGTGATTGGGGATGTTGCATGCTTAGCTTGCGATGAAGTAAAACATTTAGATCATGTGCTGCTAGGTTGTCTTCGAGCTCGGGAAATATGGGATGTTGTAGGCTGCTAGTTGCAGCACTCGACGGTTCATGAATTTATTGATTAATTTATAACCAAACATACACATATATAAACACCTAAGTACATGCCACGTAATCAACTTAAAACGATCAAAAGACTACTGAGTCAGAGCTGGATAGTGTGAGCTTCAAAGCGATCCAATTGACACGTTTTGCAAACTGAAAATCTACAAGGAAAAGAGAAGCAACGGGTAAGCATTGTAAATCCATATGAAAATCACTTTAACTTACCTTGATTTTGCAACAATTTAAGCAATTGAAACAAAATGATAAATAACATAGCATTTTTCCTTGACATCCTTATATATTCATGTACAATTCCATAAAACAACGAATAGGTTAGTATATTAACATAACAAAATCATAGTAATCCATTCATATATATGTATAACCATGTCATTGTATACCATGCCATTCAAACTTGCTCATTTTGCAAACATGTCTATTGAATTCATATTCATTCTCTACAACTATTTCATTTCCATTTAATTACCTTTTTTGCTCGGAGAGCTATAGAAAATTGAACTCGGTCATGAGTTTTCATAATCAGGCTGCTAAAACTAGCTTCAGATAAAGGTTGCTCATTCGAGCTTTGTTCAATGCTTCTAACACTAGTTTCAAAGAATCTGCAAAAAATGTTGGATCATATAAACATTGAATAATTTCTTTCTTTTTTTTTATTTGAACCATAATAACATGTCATTCGTATCCTAATCATTTACCTAGTTCACATGGGCATTGCTACTATTTCCATATAATTTCAAGCCTCATAACATCATCATACATATACCATTCAATCATATAAACATTTCACATCCATTCCGTACATCGTATTCATTTGTAATACTATATTTCTCATACTTCACGATTTAGTCATTTAGATGTCAAAACCGTCAAATACAATCAATCTAAACTAATAGACAGTATAATATAATTCGAACATAACATAAATAATATAGTAAATTCCATATGAACGTACATAACAAAAACAACAACAAACAAGATATCGAGAACTAATATACAATTTTACCTTTTTCGATTATTCTCCAGCTGTTTCAATTCCCGATCATGCAAGAGCCGAATATGATGAAGCTTTGAAAATGTTTCTCTAGGTTTCTCCTTTGATGGTTTCGGTGGAGAAGAAAGGTAAGATGGATGACAATTTCCATTTTGTTTTATTTTTTATACATGTAATACATTAAATAAAATTTTAACATTATTTTATACATAATACTTTACCAAACCGTCCACCCATGTTTCTAAAATGATTTATTTACCATTTTAGAGCTTGGTTTAATTGATATATAAGTCCCTAAGACTGATCAATTATAAATTTATAGTTATGGACTTTTACAATTTAGTCCTTATACCATAATTAACTACTTGATTGACAAAATTAAAGGACCAAATTTTAATTAAACTTCATATGAACCTCATGCACTCCAATATTGAAAATAAGGTTCCATAACCGACATTTCTGACACCACTGTAAAACGATTATTAATTTACAGTATCTTTTACTGATATGTTCGTGCAAAATCGGGAGGAGGCCGGTCGAGTGCTGCTAGTCATCCTGGCATTAGTGATTTGTTGGTTGTAACAGGGACAATGGCTGCTAGGACTGCATCGAATTTGTGGACAGCTCCATCATCGAGGTAGGTAAAATGTAATGTTGATGCCACTAGGTCTGTAATGGTATGGAATATTGGGCAGCAATCCTAAGAGATGAGAATGGTTTATCGAGTTCTTCTGAAGGGCTGTTGTATCCTTTGCTTGTGGAAGCCATTGCGGTACGAGTGGTGCTTTCCTAGCTCAAAACTATGCACATGGACAATGTTGTTGAATGGAAATTGGAAGAGGAAGTCAGCAGATGATGAAGCAAGAACAGAAGGCATGGACATTGATGACTAAGTTGTGTTTTTAATTGCTTAGGAAATATGCTTTTGGAGTTAAAATCATTTTTCAACTTATAAGCAATGCTTTAAGTCAAAAGACTGAGTAAAGAAGAGTAGAGATGAAGACAAATGATTCAACGATTAGTAGGGACGGATTAACAATCCATCCAAAGTAGTAAGTTGAAAGTTGGTACATCGGGTATTAGAGAAGTTGGTACATCGGGTATTAGAGGTTCAGCAGTTGGTAGAATCAAGTCGAATTTGATGAAAAGATTTCAAGTTAATTGAGTTGACGAATATTATTCTATCATCTTAATTCGATTTGAAATTTTCTAAATTGAATTAAGTGAAGGCTAATGATTTTCAATTCTAACTTTGATTAATTTTTCCTCATTTAGTTTGACTTAATGGAGAAATTGCAAGAAAATTTTAAAAACAGTTTTGAAGATTTTCTAAAAACTTTACATGAATATTAACTTTTTTTTATGTTTGCTAACATATAATATTTTTTAAATCAAGTTTAAAAATTATTTTTTAAAAACTGAAATTAAAATAACACTTTATCAATAATGTAAAACTAAATTGATTTAAAATGAAAAAAATTTACATTTTTAAAAATTTAGATATTAATTTTAAGATTTTTTTAAAAAAATTATTTTATATTTAATGCTCAAAATAAAAATTATTTTTAAATACAATACAAAAATAATTTATAAAAAATTTTATTCATTTTAAAAGTTTCAAAATTTCAAAATATTATTTTTAAAATAATTTTACAAGTTTTTTTTTAAACAATTTCAGATCATACCTACTATTTTTGATATAATGCCTAAAATTACCCATTATCCCCCCAATCCATAAATAATAGGATAATGTACTTCAGTACAATCAAATCCACAGTTTTTTGTATCGACAATAATACCCATGCCAATTGAATTAAAACTCAATCTGCAACAGTTTTACAAGTTTTTAAAGTCTATAATATTGTTTATAATTTTTCTAATAAAAGGTTTTAATCAAATAAATAAAAAAATATATTATCAAAATTTAAATAAATCATACAAGGGTAAAATAATTTTTTTATGATCATGATTATCAAATATTTTAATAACAGTTTTATAAAATAATGTACATAAATAATTGTTGGTTAAGCCAAGCAAGGGAATTGAGAGTTGTATGTATAAAATGAAGCCTGTTATTAAATTGGATGGGTGCATATAGGAGATATGGAAATACAAAGCATTGGGCCTTGTTGAAACCACAAATAGTCAGTAGCCTTGTTGAAACCACATAGAAAATAGACTTAATATAATGACACTTGAACTTGATATTTTTTTTTAATTTGGTATCGAAACTTGACACTTTTCTTTTAAAGTTGGTACTTGAACTTTTAGGGGTCCAATTTAGTACTTGAACTTGACTCTTTTTCTTAGTTCGACACCTAATCCTTTTTTAAAATTAATTCTTAAGCATAGCTCAATACCTATTTTTAACATGAATTTTCTCCGAAATTGACAATATTTTTGTAGCATAAAAAAATTCAATATCGTTATTGTTTTGCATAATTTTTATAATATTTAATAAATTTAGGTACCAATTTGAATCTAAAAAAAAAAGATTAGGTGCCAAATTAGGAAAAAGTGCCAAGTTCATGTACCAAATTGGGTCAAAAAAAAGTTTAGGTACCAAATTAGGAAAAGTGTCAAGTTTAGATACCAAATTGGGTCAAAAAAGTTTAGGTACCAAATTAGGAAAAAATATCAAGTTCAGGTACCAAATATTATATTAAGCCTAGAAAATATGATATTTCTTTTCCTAAATATGTTTAGTAAGAAAGATGAAAAAAAAAAGAAATAAAAAGTAATTTTCTTTCGGTCCTTTGTTTGGTAGAATTGAAAAAGAAAATGAAATGAGATAAAACAGATCAATCTAAAAATGCATAATTTTCTCTCCTCTCATCATTTTAATTTAGAAGGATTGATAATGATCATCTTTTTATTTTTTTTCTCTCATTTTTTTTTCCCAATCAAGCCCATCTAAAATTTATTTTTTTTTCAACTTTTTCATTCTTTTCTTTCATTCCTTCACTTTTTCACTTAACCAAGCATACTTTAAATAAACGAACTAAAAGAATACATTTTCTTCTGATTGGAGACAATTGGAGGGGGTATTCATCAATCTTTCGGTTTCAAACTATATACATGTCTATACTTACTATACAAGAAAAGTAAATACATAAAGAATTGTAGATTTATGGCCTTTCGATAAAGTCTTAAGGTCCAATTTCAGGCTCATGAATATAATGGGCTTCCACTACCTCAAGGCCCAACAACAAGGTTAAAGGTCAAGTAAATCAAAACAAGATTCAGTCAAAGTCAGTATGTGAGGTGAAACTTCTCGAGGAAACAAGGAATGATACATGCACAGAATGGGTGAATGTATTAAAGTCAATTCAACCAAGTTGTCAATTTTCAAGTTGAAAAGATTAGTCAAATTGCGAAAAGTTTCTGGATGAGATTCAAACATTTTTTGTAACGACCCAAATTTGGGATTGTCAGTAAAGGGTACTTTCGGAAATTTAGTAGTTAATAATCAGACTGTAAATATTTAATAAAAATATTTACAAAAACCAATCGTAGAATAATTGTCTATTGGATAAGTAATTTTGATTGTGTGGTGAAAATTAGACATGAAGACTAAATTGAAAAAAAAATGGCAAAAGTATGAATTACAAAAGGGATTTCTAATTGATTTTAAGAGGGAGGACCTAAAGGGCAAATCTTCCCTTTTGAGCCTTAGTGTCGTTAGGTGCACTTGTGTGGCTCCAAATTTTGATTCAAAATTCTTTAATTAGAAGAATTAAATAAGAAAGGAAAAATGAAGCATAATGATGATATTAGACATGGGTGTAGGATGAAAGAGAAAGAAAAATATCTTTCCCTTTAGCTTGGCAAAATCGGCAGAAGAAGAGAAAGGAGGAAGTGGGAAGAAAACTTTGAGTTTTGTCAAGTTTAAACTTCAAATTGGTAAGTGTAATCAAGCCCCTTTTTTGTGTTTTTAGAATCTCATTACCTTAAGCTATCAAATCCATGTTATATTCTTTAAAATGATCAAGAATATTAGAAGCTACCATTGTTGAGAGAATGAAACTTTTGAGATTATTTGGTTTTATATGATTCTTGGTTAAAAGGAAAGAAAGGGGATTAAATGATGAAATAGGCCATTGGTTTTTATGTAAAGAGAATCAAGCTTGTAAAACTTGTGAACTAGTGTGAGAATGAGAAATAGAGAGTTAAATTTAATTAGAGTTAAATTGTTTGTAAATTAATGAATAAATTTGTATGTGTATTTCCGTAGCTAACGTTGACCCAGACTCTTTGAAAAGGAAAGGCAAAGACAAGGTCGTAGACGAATAGCTCGTAATTTATTGGTATTTCTATAACCTAAATTAGTTATAAATTGTCATACACTTAATTAATTGTACAAAGCAAGGAATTGAGGTGTGAATTTTCTCTACCCAATTGAGTTTATATATGATGATCAAATGTATGTTCTTTTATGAATAAATGTATGAATTTAATTGGTGATGTGAAAAATCATATGATGATTATTACATTGAATTTTAAAGTATTTGTGTTGTGATTAAACGCAAAGGCAAAAATATATTGATTGGTATTAAAATGATATGATTACCCTATTAATTGTTTGGGCCGGATTGGATATAGATTACATGCCATAGGATAGGAAGAGTTCAGGGTACTTTGACCACGAGTCGATGAGGCACTGGGTGCCAAATTACTTCAATTTAACCGATGAGACACTGGATGTCACTTTAATTATGGCGTTGGGCGCGATCATTACTTCGGTTAATTCGATGAGGCACTAGGTGCCAAACTGGTGTGTTGGTTGGATCCGTGTATCCGTCAGAGTCCGAGTCTTGTTAATAGGAAAAATAAAATGATGAAAATATATTATACATGTATGAAATGAATTTGTTACAAAACAAATATTTAATGAATTTTTAAAAAAATGAAATATGAGAAAGCATATTATGATATGTAAAATGATCATGGGAATGAAGGAATTGAAAGGTTAAATAAAGAAATGAGAATTTATGAGTATATAGAATTGGGCAATTATGATGATGATAGACTATATGGTTATAAGAATCGATAAAGTGTATAATGTATTGATGATTTGAAGATGATAAGAGGAGGAAGAATATTGGTATAGTATAAGTAAAAATTTAATTTAATTCTTTAAGCATATCTATACTTATTTAAATGTTTAAGTTATTAAAATACCATGGCATTTTACTCAGCATATGTTGGTTTTACATGTGCAGGCTAGGTACATTTTGATATTCGCTCGTTCTAGCATCCAAAGACAAATCCCGCACTCAGACAACCGTGAGTTTTGTTTTATTTTGGGTCGGCATGTACCTATGTGAAGTCTAGACCTAGAATATTTTGTATTTGTATGGAATTATGAAAAATGTAAACCTTAGTTTCTTTGGAATGTTGTTGAGGGGCTATTTGTGATGGTCGATTGTCCTATCGATGTATATAATGTGAAATCTTTTGACTTGTTCCGGTAGTTTATTACTTGTATCAGTAGTATCTCTGTTGAATGAATTATAGTATCGGTAGAATTTGCCATGGTGTCGGTAGAAGTGCAGGGGAAAGAGTATCTTAGCTACTGACTTATAATGTATCGGTAGTTACACAGTTAGTTTCGGTAGTTGTGATGAAAGTTTCGGTAGAAATATGGGGATATATTATAATACCGGTAGTTGAATATATTGTATCGGTAGTTGGAAGTGTTGTTTCGGTAGAACATTCTTGACTACTGATAAAATTCTACAATGATTCTTGGATCTTTACTACCTTTTCTATTACCGGTACTCACTCATTCAAGTATCATTAAAAGTGTATTATTTTAAATAAAACAATCAAATCAAAGTTTATTTACTTCCAAATGTTTATGAGGGTCGATTTTTATTTAAACTTATAAAGTAATTGAGTTTTACTTAGGTTTTTAGAAGATTTAATAGTCGTGACACTTACTGACTTGGGTTCAGTTTCCGGATTGGGTAAGGGGTGTTACATTTTTGGAGTAAGATGTCTTCATAGCGTTTGAAGATCTATCTTTTAGCTTTGAAAGACATTTTAAATCACTCGATTTTGAGTTTAGGAACTCAAATTATGATTGTTTTAGTGAAGACTGCGCGAGTAGATATATGGACGGGATTATTACGAAAATTACGAGTTTCGGGCTTTTAATTCTAGTTTAAATCATATTTTGTTTGAGTTTTAAGTTTAATTTTTATTATATATGAGTTCAATATTCTATTTATCTTCTCTTATTATTTTATTATTTGAATTTGAATTTTTTTATAATTATTAAGTATTTTAAGTTATTTAGGAGTTTTATGTCAATAAGAAAATTTAGTTTAAAACTACTTCTTGTTTAGGTTAATTAGAGTTCTAGTATACTTAAATTTTATTTAGATTTATTTAGCTAGCCTTGTATTGGACACAAAAAAATTCATTATTATTCAACTTCTCTTTTGAGTTAATAAATTCTCTTTGAGTTTTTCTTTTCAATAATTTTTTGAGTTTTCTTTTAGAAGAGTTTTAACAATCTTTTCAAATTGTCAGGATCATCTTCAAACTTTTTCTTGTCAAGTTTTCTTTCTTGGAGGGGAAATTAGAGTTGCTTGAAGGGGTTGTGGATTCTTCTTGTTTTCAAGGCTCTTTAGGACTTTTACATGCCACGTTCTATCATTTGGTAAAATTAGAGTTGCTTGAAGGGGTTGTGGATTCTTCTTGTTTCCAAGGCTCTTTAGGACTTTTACATGCCTCGTTCTATCATTTCATATTAGATTATTGGGCGTTTTAAGTGTTGTTATAAATTAATTTCCAATAAACAACCTCAAAACAATTCTTTTTACCTAGAAAGTTTTCAAGAAAATTTTTTTTTTAGTACATAAATGTTTTTCAAATATCTGAAATTTTACATACCGATTCTAGGCACTCTTTTAAAATATTAAAAAATATTTTCCATAAAAAAAGTGACCAAAAAGTGAAAAAATAGAAAAGTAAAAAAATTGTGTCAAAACTTTCCAGATCAGATCTACATTATTTGATGAGGCTTCAATTTAAATTTCATGTTTTTTGGAAATCGAAAACACCTCGAACGAAGTTTGTCAAATTGCTTTGCAATTTTTCAGGTTTTCGAGTTTCAGCGATTTTCATTGACTCTACCTTAAGTTTTCATTTGTTTTTTCTTTTTATTGTTCATTTACGTATTCTAACACTTTATTGTTTCATGTATTAGTAGGTTTAAGCACGTTGCACATTCCTTCCTTCGTGCAAACAATTTTGTGGTGTCTAACAGATTTTGGATTCTTAGTGTCATTAGGTTTGCTTTACTTGTTTGATTATAATACATTCTGATTAGATGATATAAACACTTTTAAAATACTCACAAGGTTAATTCTTACCTCATTGAGGATTTAATTTTTATTTATAAGTGCATAACTGTGAAGTTTGTTTAATTATTCTTTTCTTGAGTGTTGTGTTCTTTGCAAGCTTTCATAATAATTCGCAATACTATGATCGAAAAGATGCAAAGAGATCAAGAACTTCGAGATGCTCAAGATCAGCAACATGACACTATTCTAGACACAATCAACAAAAATTTGGAACGTCCAAGTACCCAAATTGAATGTCAGAATCGTAATTGGGGAGATAAGGTTGACCAACCTCATCTTTGTGCAAATAATGTTAGATGTGCACCTCACACGGATGATGAAACTTTCGTCAATAATGATCGTGGATAGCCTTCTTTGGTTAAACCAAAGTTTTCAATTCTCAATTCCACAATTTTGCGAAAAGAATGATCCCGAAGCATATTGTGAGTGAGAATAAAAAATTGAATTTATGTTTCGTTACTATAAATGCTCGGAAGAGTAAAAAGTCTCATTGACGACCCTTGCATTTTTAGATTATGCGTTGAGTTGGTGGATTCAACTTGGAATTAATCGTCAAAGAAACTACAGAAGGGAAATTGAAACATGGGACAAGTTGAAGCAAGTTACGCGAAAGCGTTTCGTTCCTTCTCATTTCTACAAAGAGGTCAAATCACAACTTCGACGCCATGTTCAAGTTAACCGTTCAATTGATAAGTACTTTAATAAGAGATGGTTAAATGAAAGGAGGAGTACAACTGATCTCTCACTTGTTGTGAAATGTTATTGGTGTAGTTCAAAAGATCATGAGTGTTTCAAATGTCCAATTAAATATCCAACTAAGTATTTATAATACTTACCTGTGTTACTACTTTTTCTCTGTAGATTTTGGACGTCCGAAACGTGTCGATCAGACCAGCGAGAAGTACACACCTACCGTCTCTGATTCGGTATACTTGTGAAGGTTCAAGCTTGGTTATTTGTGACATATACATAGGATGGTCAAAAACTTGTATATATATATATATATGTTTTGGTTTAGGTTGATTTTGCTTATAAGCATATATTTTTATATGTTAACTTGATGATATGATGTTTAAATCATGACAAAGTTTGGAATATGACATGCATATGGTCTACTTATATTAGGAATTGGTTCATGGATAAATTATGATTTGTGATGCTTATGTTTATTGATTATGGCAGTGTCAAATGTGGTATATTGGTTGTATGTTTAAATGGTTATAAGAATTGATGTTCTGGCTTGGAAATGTACATGTTCTATGCAGGTTTAAATTGGTTACTAAATGCATTTTAGGTAAATTTAGAAAGGTTGGATTATGTTATGCATTAGGTGGTTTATTTTGCTATACATGGTCTAACACACAGTCGTGTATCACACACGAGCTAGTGACATAGTTGTGTGCTTAATAAAAGTCAAGGAACCTTTGCATGCATGGTCACAATTTGTTACACGGGCTGGCTACATGCCTATGTACGTTTCAAAATTTGATTCTTTATTTTCACACACTGCATCAGTTAGATACACGGCTTAAGTACATGCCGGTGTAAGTCATAGCCACATAGTCTCAATTAGTTACACGGTCTAGCCATACGGCTGTGTAACATTTTGTTGAATTATTATGTTTAGGTCGACACGGCTTCAGTGAGTTACACGGCCGTGTAACTTTTTGGTCATATGGGGTCGCTAGTAACATGGCTTGATCACACAGTCATGTGACTTATGTTTGCAAATTTTTCCATACTTTTTGTTAAGTTTTCAAATTAGCCCTTACATACTTCTGAAATAATTTTATAGCTTTTGTAAGCTCGTATTAAGCCCTATTTTGTTTTGTAAAGCATGAATTGTATGTTGTACGAGATATTGAATATTAAATGAATTATTGATTTGAAAATTAATGTAATTGTTTTGTTAATTGTTGTAGTATTCTGTAACTCAACTCCGACGTTGGGGACGGGTTAGGAGTGTTACAATTATTATCATGAAAGTGTTTCGGTAGCATCTTCCATTCGTACTGATCATCGAAATGAGTGAGAAGTATCACACACTAACCACATTGCTTCGAAACGATAAGGATGTCATTTAAACATTGTTTTCTTATTCCAATCGAAGACTAACATACCATAATCAAATTCAGTTATTAGCAAACTTGTGAGACGAGCTATTGGGTGTTCTTTTAACCAAGACACATTGCAAAATGCCCAATTGAATCTCTCTCAAATAACATCTGAGATGATGAATTATAATTTTTCAATGATACATAAAACTCATACACAGATAGTACATAAAATATAATCTCATATAAATTACAAAAAGTAATTGATGAGAAAATCATCGTTTATAACAATATATATTTATATCAGTTTTCTTTTCTAATTTCTGGGAAAATAAACAACATTTTCTTCAGCTTTGCAGCTTGGATCATCATAATAATGAAGAAATATTTTTCTTTTCTCAAAAGTTAAACCCCACTAAGCAATATCCTATGTATGAACTACGAGATAAATCCCGTTTAACAAGTTTTATATGAACATTATTTTATATATGCATTATTATATTTAGAAAATATATGCAACACAAATTTGAAATAATTTTACTTTCAATTAAAATCATAAATTAAAAATTTTTAAAATTATTAAATAATTTTATTATTAAATATTTAATCCAAATATTTGTTAAAAATAAAGTATATTATAAAAAAAACTAAGTACTTGAATATTATCTTTTATTTAAAAAGGTAAATTCATAAATTATAATTTCATTTCGTACTTAGTAAATTAAAGTTTTAATCAAATACCTCCGTATACTCAACATTGTAAAATAATTTTTTCGATAATTACATTCTCAAAAATCATATTATTAAAATTTTAATGAAAAAACACCAAATATTACCTTAATATATATACAAAATCTTGTCTAGTGTCACATTAGTGATATTCAACAAACCATCCATTAATTTCTCTTTATAATGCATCAATCAATCTCTTCGTGCTTCCCTCTATCATGATGAATTAGATTATGAATTATAGTGATGGCAGCTTTATTCTTGTGCTCGTTGGTGTGAGGAATTTTGTATTGAGGTTATGATTTTGTTATTTCAGAAAAGACATCTCCATAATCTTGATTAGTTGATGTCAGATTGTTTTCTTCTTGCGTGGATGATATTTTTCACAAAGGTTGATGTCATAAAACTCGATTTTTATACGTGAGTATGAAATAGATGTTACATGAGAAATATTATTGTCTGATTATTTTGTTCGTAAAAGAGATGAAAATTTTAACAGAAAAAATTATTTGTTTCTTTAATTTAATGTACAGAAATTAATTTACTTATTTTTTAAATTAATAATATTTTTTTCCAAATAAAAAGAATTACTTGAAAAATGAAAATGTGAATTATGGTTCAAAATCATTCATTTATTTGGATACAAGTAACGATGATTAGGATGGTCGACAGTGACAGGAGAAGACGTAAACATAGAAACAGGGAAGTGATTGGATTGGGAAATTGATGAAATGAAGTATGAAGCGAATGGGAAAAATTTCAGAGTGGGAAAGGAGGTGAGGTGATAAAACAAAAACATGATAAAAGTGGTGATGAAGGATTCTGAAGATGGAAATAGCCATTGGTTGAAGCCGTACTGCACCCAAAATACATATAAAAATAATATGAACAGTGAGGAAGCAAGTACCAAAGCAATACAACGTGGAAAAGTGCAGAGAGACACATAAAAGGCATCGATTGCATCACGGAAAGGCAAAGACCTTGCTTGGGGGCAAGCGTGGTTGTTGCCAGACAGTTTGCAGAAATGCGCACCTTAAGCTCTTTTGATCATTCAGATCCATATATTTTCATACACACACACACACACTCCTCTCAGGACAACAACTCTCACTGTGGACCATCCCCACAGGTTTTTTTTTTTTTTAACTTTTCACCCCTACCACCATGTTTAAAACATCTTTCTTCTTTAACTTGTAATGGAGTGTTTATTAGTTTCTGGAAACCTGTTTTATTAAGAAAATTTGAGGTTTCGGGGAAGGATTATGGAGGAAGCAAAGGTATGTCGCATCAAGGGGAGTCACTGTACTTTCACTCTCTGTTTGCTCATTTGAGGGAGGGAGCTCAAGTGGGTAGATTTTGGAATCTTTTTTAACTCTAAATTTAAACTAATCTGATTCCAACACGAGTTATAACAGGTAGAGGAAAGTAGACCTTAGCCCAAAAAAACAAATTAATTTTTTTCTGTTCAATTTGATTTTTAATTCACAAATTTAGATATTATAGCTACTTTAAGACAACTAACTTTTATTTTTATTTATTTCATCATTAATTTTTCTTAATTCCCTGACATAAGTTGAATTAGTAAACATATTTTAAAAATAAAAAATCAGTAATTTCGAGAAATGAGAATATGAAATTGTGATTTCATGTCATTCATATTCTTTCCCCATAAAAAAATGATAAATTAAAATTTTTTTTCTAATTTTCAACTTTTTCCTCTCGAAAACATTCAAATCCAACCAAAAATTTTAAAAACCAAGAGAAAAAATCTGATTTATCATTCTCATATTGGAAATGGATAACATGCAATCACAATTTCATACAATCATTTCTCATAAATTTTGGGTTTTTTAAAGTGTAGATACTAGAGAAGGAATTGGATGCATGTCATTTGTATTCCTTACCAATAGTTTAATAACACGTAAGCTTTTTACTCCTGAATTTCAGCATCTTCCTCTTGAAAAAAATTTAAATCCAATTGAAAATACTAAAATTTAGGAGAAAAAAATTTATGTGAGATTAAAATTGGAAATGAATACAAATAACATGCATCTTAATTTCATACAATTCTTTCTCATAACGACTATAACACAATCGAAGTTTAAATAAAAATGTTAGTAGTCATAAATATTAAAACTATTAAAAATGAACCGTATGAATAATCATAACGTAGGATCAAACAATTGCATTACAAGTAAATTAAAAATTAGTACAATTCAAATTAAATTCAACAAACTAATTAAAGGAACACCCACCTATAAAATCAAATATATAAAGAGATTTCAGAACTTACACATAAAATTATACATGATAAATTTCGAACATAAATACTGTCTTTGTCAGCTGAATCATGAACTAATATTCATATTTAAATTTAGAAAAATTTAAAAAAAATAGGGCATATGCAATAGTCGTAGATTTTTGGTTTTAAGAAGGGCAATAATGAAGAGAAAGTGGGACCCGAATGTGGCAGGGCGTGGGATAGGGATGAACATGACGTTGTCGGTTGTTTTGTACAGAGAAAGAGTCCTTTAATCTCATCAGAATCTCTCTCTCTTTCTGTTTTTGTTTTTAACACAAACCAAACTCCCTCTTTCTCTCTCTTGTCTCTAAACATTGACTCTTTTTAATTTCTCATTTTTTATTAATCTTTCACTCGGCTTCAACACAAGCAACCAAGCTGTCGCTTGTTGGATATGTAGTTGGCTTGTTGGGGGCACAGAAGCAAACCCAGATCTTTAACCCTAAAACTCATACCCCAGATCCATCTCTTTTCTTCCATGGTGTCTTAAAGCCTTAAAAGCTGCTGCCCACTTGCAGTTTCTGCCGTTTGCTGGTCATCTCTTTTTTAGGTCTGTGACTTTTGGTCCCATTTCAACTTTAATGTCTTTTGTTTGTTCTTTTTCAAGATATTGAAATCATCTCTCTCTCTCTCTTTCTCTTCTTTATCTCAGCTTACAGATGTTGTAACGGTTGAAATTAGCGGTATGGGTCGATGGATTTTGGCTGGATAATGCTAAATATCGGGAGGAATATAGGGGAAAAGGAAAACAATAAGATATCTACCCTAGATAAGCTTCTTGCATCATCATCATCATCATCATATCATCATCATCATCGCCATCATCTCTTTTGATAACGTTGCAAAGTTTTCCGAGTTAGATGAATAGTTGAATAGTGAGCTTCATTTTAGGCTCTTTGTTCTGTGTTTTGTCGATAAGTAGTTGTTAAACTATGGAGGTTAGAGGTGAAGAACATGATATTAAAACGCCAGTGCGAGATGGGAATCATAATGGTGCTGCGGTTCTCACTTGCACTCAAACCCTAGACCAAGTTCATCGTCCCCAAAGGCAACAATCACTCGGCCATGTTGGAAGATCTCCACACCTGGATCGAATCGCCGGCGCCAGTGTTGCACCCATTTCAGTCAGTTCTAACACGAAGCCGTTGGCGGGTGTCGTCAGGTATCGAGAGTGTCTGAAGAACCACGCTGCCAGCATCGGTGGAAACGTTTACGACGGGTGCGGTGAGTTCATGCCTAGTGGAGAAGAAGGAACACTGGAAGCGTTGAAATGTGCAGCCTGTGACTGCCACCGCAACTTCCACCGCAAAGAAGTCGATGGAGAGACCCAACAATTCGGGGGTAGAAGAAGCTTGATGCTTAACCCTCTTCAGTTGCCTCCACCATTGCGCTCTCCAACCATGCTGCACCACCACCACCATCACCATCAAAAGTATACAAGTCCACCCAGTGCAATGGTTACACCAATGAATGTAGCGTTTGGTGGCGGTGGCACCGAGTCTTCAAGCGAGGATCTTAACATGTATCAGTCTAATCCGGAGGGAATGGCGGTAGCAGCACCCCCTTATGTTTTGTCCAAGAAGAGATTCAGAACGAAATTTACGCAGGAACAGAAGGTTAAGATGTTGGAATTAGCGGAGAAATTGGGGTGGAGAATCAATAAACAAGATGAAGATGAAGTCGAAAAGTTTTGCGCTGAGTATGGGGTGAAACGGCAGGTTTTCAAGGTTTGGATGCATAACAACAAGAACGTGAAGAAGCCGCCTCAGGATCAGTAAGATTTCTTCTTCATAACCCCATATATATATATAGACGGGGCAAGGTACAAGATTAAACCAGACATTTTAGAGTTAAGACAGGAGCTGGCCTTCATGTTCAAAATATATTTGTATAATTCTTCATTGTAAGCCATGGTTATCTCTTGGCAATTCAGCACCGTTCAACCCCCTCCCCCCTCTGGCCTCCCAAAATCAAAGTAGTCTTGTATTAGTAATTAATTGTTCTTGTTTAAATTAATTATAATTGTAGTCTCTTTCTCATCATTTCAATCTATGCCCCCAATCCCATTGTTTCTGAAAACACTGTCGTAAAAGGAAATATGACATGGGGCAAATGCTACCGAATGCGTATCATGTTTAATGCTGACGGAAAACTTGTGACTTCATTTCATGCACATTTATTCCATCTAAAGTTTTTATATTAAAAATCGGGTTATATATTTTTTTAAAAATAGATAAATTATTTTTTATAGGATAAATTAAATAGTAAATTAATTATATTATTAAAAATTTTATTTATTTTGATTGGTAGAAACTGATTCATGTACATCATCATGAATACACGTAATGTTATATGTCATTGAATAACTATCTCGTCAGTCATGTCAATTTTTAACAAGACAAATGGTTCAAAATTTTAATAGAAAAAATAAATTTATTTTTTATATAACATATAAAAATTAATTTATTCATTTTCTAATAGATGAGACAAAATACAATTTGTCTCTTTATATATGAATTTTCATGATACTTTTACCTATCATCCATTAATTTATAAGATAAAATACATTTTCCTAATTTTTTATAAGTTTTTCAACCTTTTTTTACTGGGTCATTTAAGTTTTTACCTTTTAATTTATGGTGATTGATATGAACCTTGCAGATTAAACAACAATCTTTCTACATTTTTATTCGGATTTTATAATTATCCCTTGAATCTTAACTTTCAACACAAATTATACACAAATCTCCCAAAATAAAATAAAAATTACGGAATTAAATGGACAATAATCTGAGATTGTGACCCAACACATATTACCTCCTTGAATTTTGGTGGCATCTTTACACAACAAATGAAGCCAATACCCCTTTGGTTTAATTTTATAATGCTATATGATTAGACGTTAACACGCGAGTTTGGATCAAATGATAAGAAATTAGATGATTTTAAGTGAACTTTTGAATTTGAATTTTGTGTTGGGAAAAAAATATTTTGATCAAAGTTGTTTAAACGGGGTATCACTAAGGGGAAGGGAAGGAAAAGATGACTATAGTGACAAGAAGGTCGATTCACCGGCGATAGGAAGAGGTTAAAGTAAGGAATGAGGAGAAGTAGAAGAGGAAAGGAGATAAGGAGAAGAGAAGGTCGTGTGTTAAGGTTTATTGCTAGGGTTGCTGAGAATGAGGAAGAAGTTTTCTCATTCATCCATCATGCCTTGGGGTATTTATAGGCAAAGAGTCTCTTGTTTAATTATGTTATGTCATCGACAATTTCAAAATACGACAAGCGTGTGATTAGTCAATTGACAAGGTCGTTGTGCATTAATTGCCATCAAATGTTATATATCGGACCTTTTCTTTACTCATATAGTATGAGGTTGTTAGATTTCAATAATTTTATAGTGGTCATCTCATGATGAGCGCGCACTTGATAATTACGAGTGATTTAATAGGGGGTGCATTATCAGCGAGTCACTAAGGACGGGTGATCTTCTTAAGAGCGGTGGGAAGCGTGTGGGTGGTTGGTCACTGTGACCAAGCGAGTGGTATGAAGTGAAGGGGTATCCGTGGGTGTTTCTCATGTTGTTATGATGCCACGCAATGTTATTAAAGCTAGATCAAACTAACCGATCTGATTGAAAACCGATCGGTATACTAGTCTAAAGTGAAGAGAAGAACTAGTTAGCCCGCAAACCTATATAAGTACAGCGATTGAACCGCGAACTGTTTACCGATAAACTGGTAAAAACTGGTTCAACTGGTTTTTTTTTTTCTATTTTTGGACAAACCCAAGTAAAAAAAAAAAAAGAAAAAGTTTCAGAAGACCAGATCCTTCAACTTATGTAAATCTGCAGGGACTCTATTTTTTTGTTGCTAAAAACCGAATTATTTTCTTTCTTCTTCATAGCTTAATGTTCGGGAATCCTCGATCCTTTGCACAACTATAAATCAAAAGCAAGAGAAAGAGATGAAATAGTTTTCTCAAGGTTTGAGTGAAAAGGGGGAAAAAATGAAAAATTATGAAAAAATAAAAAAAGAGAAAGAATGAAAGATGAAAAAGGAAGCCGGCGGCAAAGGGAAATGAGAAGATGAAGTAGCAGAAAATAGTAAAAGTTGTTCCCGGTTTCTTTTCTATTTTGTGGCTTATGGGCTTTATCTTATTAGTTGGGCTCATCTCTAAATTTAAAAGGCCCACATTTTCATTTTAAGTTTTTTTAAAAAGTTTTTTTAATAATTATTGTTTTAAATTATTGAACTGGTTGAATCGGGATTGAAACGATCGAACCGATTAAATCAATAATCAGTGGTCTGATCAATTCAATCATCATTCCGGCTTAAAAAACATTAATCTCATGTGATGAAGCCAGAAGGATGTACAATGGGGCAGAGAATACACAAAGTATAAAATATAAAATAAAGAAAAAGGATAAATTATTACAAAATTTATAAAAATAAAATATATTTAAAATTGAAAATAGATTTTGTTAATATTAAAAAAGAACAAACTTTTATTTGGTGAATTACAAAGGGAGGGTAAAGTCCTAACAATAACGCGACTGATGCGACTCGAACTCATGTCACACTTGGGGTAATGAACACCCTTGACCATTTGGCCAATACATAGGGTTAAAAAAAAAGGGTAAATTACACCAACAATCACTCAACTTTGGGGTAGCTGACAAAACAGTCACAATGGTTTCATTTCAGTCACTCAAATTTGGAAAAATAACAAAACAGTCCTTTTAACTGTTTTCCTTTACAGACATAACAACAAAGTGACATGGCAGATGACGGATTGCTTGGCGGCATTAACCGTCCAACTAGCTGGTTAGCACCAATTTAAACAGTCGCTTTAGCACTAATTTAGGGTTTATGCTATAGAAGAAGAAGAAGAAGAAGAAGAAGAAGAGAAAAAATGGAGATGCCTCCAATTTTCAAATCAATCCTATAAAGTCCTCCAAACTCCGAAGGTAACGAACCATCATCCCTATCCCCTCACGTTCATCTTTCATTCTAAAATCAACTTTCTCTCATCTAATTTTTGAAGCTTCAGTCTCTGGTCTGTGTTGATTTTCCAACTCCAATCAAAGATTCAATAACCAAAAACGATACCCCCTTCCAATTTCTTCATCATTCTTCTTAATTTCTAACTAAAACTACCACATAATTCAAAATCAAAGAACCCAACTTTCCTAAATTATTTCTAAAAAACTAAGCTTTAAGGGATCTAGATATATACTAAGCTAAAGTTAAGCTAAAATTCAATTAAAAAAATAGATAAGGTGAGATGCAAATGGAGAGAAATGAAGGGAATATTTATTATTTTATAATAATTAAAATAGTACAGATAAAAATGACAAAAGAATACGGAAGAAAGTTCAAAGAAAAACAGAGTAAAAACAAGAGAAAATGAAAGTGTTTGGCTAAGGAAGGTGTGGGGAAATTTCTCTACCTACATTCAAACGAGGCTTGTCCAGCTAGTGAGACTTGCTTATCTCAGGCTCAAAGGGACTTGGATGCTTGTCCAACGTGGCTTTCTCTTGCAAAAACAACTCCAAGTTCAATGGTCTGTTTTTGCAATGGAGGTAAGCTCCTTCCATTTTCCTTTCTTCTCCTTTTTTTTCTTTTCTTCTTCTTCTTCTTCATTTCTTGATTTCTCGGAGAGAAGCTTCCTTAGTAGCATCACGGACTTCGGGTTTCTCATTCCTTGGCACCACTAAATCGGCAAAGCTTCGTCTTGAGAACCATGGCTGCTGCTATATTCCTTTGGTATGGAAACCCTTCTTCTCCATTTCTCTTATTCTTCTTTTTATCCTTAATCAATAATCTTCTTTTTTCTCTTTAACCCTTTGACTACTTGTCCAACGTGGCAAGTTAACTAGCCACATCAGCAAGTTAACTTGCCACATCAGCGGTCCCGTTAAGACATTAATGGAAAATGTTAAGTAGTGATTGATTTGTCACTTTTTGATAACGTTAATGACTGCTTTGTTATTTTTCTAAAGTTGAGTGACTGAAATGAAACCAAGGTGACTGTTTTGTCAACTACTCCAAAGTTGAGTGACTATTGGCGAATTTACCCAAAAACGAAACACTTTAATTAATCTAATTGAATGAAAATGTAATAGAATTATTAAGTTAATAAAGTAATGTGATTTAAACTAAAATTCTTATCAAAATTAACCTAAAAGTTATAAACAAGTTTTTAAAATAAAAAAATGGAAACTAAATACAAAAGAAAGTTTTATTAAAAAAACATTGGAAGGTGGAGCATAAGTCATTGTGGTTTTCAATGTTCATTAAAAGGATTAAAATAAAATTGTTTTCAAATTTCATGGGGCAATAGAGCAATTTGACAGAATTTAGGGAAGGTGAGGGCCATCACTTCCCACCATTCCCATACATGCAAAGGTGAATTTCATCTCCAAAATTTGGCTGGTTTTTTGAAGAGAGCAAGTTAAGCAATGCTGCATAAAAATTAAAAGATGATAATATTTTATTAACAATGGATTCAAACCACATAAAAGGTTTGATCGAAAAAAAAAAAAAAAAAAGTGATTTTCCCATAAATCTCTAAATTATAGGATAAGAGTCAAAATATACTGCATTGCATAAATGCTAAAATATCCCATCTTAAACCAAGCTTGTGGCAACAGGTGCAGCTCAAACCTTGACTTCGGGTGTTTCCGCTGATGTGCTTGCTGGTTCTGATGCTGGTTCCGATGCTGGTTCCGATGCTGGTGAGGATGATGGTGAAGAAGCAGAAGAAGAAGAGAACATGCCCCCAATACCGCTGGACATTACAAATAAATTTCCATAAAAAGCCTATGTATGTAATTACTCACAGTGCATCAAACTTAGCTTTGATTAGACGTATTCAAACTATCTTAACACAAGAAAAACAATGACGTTTATATTATCTACCGAGAGAGCAAAATCAAGCTACAGATTAACTAACTAAAACAACTTTAGTAAAAAAAAATCCTTTACAAATTTTAGATAGCGCTCCTGCGACAATCTTAGATATATTAGATACAGATAAGACTAAGGATAGTTATCTTATTCAGCATACTACTGTGTAACTAGTTGATCATAGTTTATTTTACTCAAAAAAAAAATGTTGGTTTTCATGGTTTTTTTTTTTTTTTCACCTAATCTTCTCCTTAGCCCAGTCGGTCCATGATTCTTTGGAATTATCATGTCCCTCAGAACTTGGTGCGTTAGCTTTTTCAACGTTTGATTCTGATGATAATGTAGGTGTTGTTGCGGCGGTGTCACCAACGACGGAATGGATTGAAACAACCACAATCATTGATATTAAAGCAATGACCAAAGCAATCCTCGCCATTTTTGTTTTTTTTCAGTTTATGTAAAAAAAGAAAGAGAAAGGAATGATTTTTTTTTTATGTTTTATTTTTTTTTAGGAATATGAAATTATTTAGTAAAATGTGATAGATGAATTTAAGATTGAAATCATAAAATATTTATAGCGTTTAAGACGAAACATTTGCAACGAATCCATGGGCATAGGTGATTGGTTAAATGCCCAATGACCAAACACGTGTTTAATTGTGAGATAATTTCGTTTATAAGAATACCAAAAAAAAAATCAATTCGAACCTATGTGTTTGCTTCCATTTATATCAATTTTTTTTAAATTAATCTAGCTTGCTTATGAATTTCGTATAAATATAATAAAAATTAAATAACTCAATTTGGTTCATTATTTTCATATCAAATCATTTTATCGACATGGCATTTCCACTTCCATAATATGTAAAGCCTTATTTCACACATAAGTTTAAGTTGTTTTTTTTTTTTTTGTAATAATATGAAAGAAGAATCAATTACAAAACATTAGTAGCAGTAGAATTCTACAAGAAGTTTCGTCTATCGGACCCTATATGCTCTGCCACCAAAGGAGGAGCTACATGAAACAGTTTAAGGCCAATGGGAAAATCCTTTATAAGATCAGCAAGAATATGAGGGGAACAATTCACTTCCCATGGTATTTGTTTAATTTCCACGTCCCATTTTCTTATACAAAGTTCTTGAATTCTTGAAATCAAATCTTTGTTCGGTTGTCCTTTGACGCTATCCTTAATCCATTTGAGAGCAAGAGCACAATTAGTCTCAACTAGAGTTCTATTCCATTTAGCATCCCAAGCCATCCAAAGTCTATCATATATAGCCTAAAGTTCTGCTTGCTCTATATTGCATCTTCCAATGTTGTGTTTGTAACACCAAAAACCCGAAACCGTCATCGGTTAGGGTTCCAATGTCTATCCGATTTTATATAGTATTTATTCCCAACGTTTCTGTTTTGTTTAATCATATATTAATAGAGGAATACAAAGTACACAACATGTATCATTAATTGAATGACAATATAACTCGAAAAGGTAAAAATGTTATTTCCACAATTCTTGGAGACTTCTATCGATACTTGTTGGACAAGTTTCGGTAGTAGTCAAGTCTATAAGCAATTTAGAAATAATGCATCCTTCTACCGATACTTGGGAAAATTCTACCGATACAAGTGTAACTTCTACCGAAACAAGTGTAACTTCTACCGATACTAAAAACTCTAGAGAGCTAACGAGTCTTACCATGCAACTTCTACCGATACAAGCATCCTATCTATCGATACTAGTATACACAGAACTACCGAAACTTTCTATGCAACTATCGATACAATTCAAGTCAGTAAACGACCTTTCTCCTACCTTGTACTTCTACCGATACATGCGTGAGTTCTATCGAAACAAGTATACAGAAATCAGTAAATCAAGTATAAACTACAAGTTTATCAAACATTCATTACTTCACAATTTCAAGAAGTATACCAATACATTATACATGGTTTCCAAGACCTTGCATACAACACATTTAGTATGTTTATCACATTTAACTAACATACCAGCTTGTTCAACATTTATCTAGAATTCACAACTAAAATTCGTTCATTCATACAAGTGGAACAAGACAATTCATCCTAGTACATGTCATATAACCGAGTGATGTAAATACTACCGAATGAGTTCCCGGGATAGTGTGATGTCTTCAAGATTATCTGATCTTCAAGTCGCAAAATGAAATCTTCAAAACAATAATAATTTCATTGGTAAGCGTCATATCTTAATAAGTTCACAAAGTTTATCAATTTATCGAATAACATGTGGTAAACAACTCTATAAATCTATCGAGCCGGAACAAGACTGAACTTCAGTGATCGTTATTCGTTTTATTCCCTATTGACTCAAAGGTCATGATGCTCATTTTACTCCCTATTGACCCAAAGGTCATCCTGTTACCAGTATACGATGTTATTCTTAGCCATTAATACGGTATATCTGTTCTCTACGGTGCTGCTCACACTAAGCTGACAAGAATATATAATCAGGCATAAATCTTAGACATCATAGGACCTGTAATCCATTATTGGATTCTATTCACTTTACAGTGACTCACGATACCGTAGAGAATCCGTAACAAATGCAAGAATCTCAGTCATCGGACAATTAACTTTGGTACAAAACCGAGAAATTCTTCTTTTGTCGTTCTACCTTTCACATCTTCAATTTTTGTTGTACTAATCATCAACAACCATAAAGAAGGCAGTTATAAGCAGTTACAAGTAAGAATTTAACATTACGAACTTATCGGACTGGATTGCAGTTATGGTTAAACTCTAGGGACTATTCCGGTAATTTTCCTTTCTCGCGATCTGTGGCACGATCGTAGTCTACATCCACAAATCATCCAATTCTCACATTAAATCACTCAATAAGATCATTTAACATAATTTGGTCCTTTTAGAAAATTACGATTTTACCTCTAATACTTTCATTTTATTCAATCTAGTCCTTTCAACACAAACATGTAAAATACTCATTGTTCTCTAAACACTCTCTAACCGAATGCTCATAGTTCTCAGACAAGCCTCTACAAGCAATTTATTTCCACTAAAGACACAATCTCATCACTTTTACATTTTAGTACTTAAACCATAATTTCATCAAAAATTACTTAACAAAAAGATCTAAACCAAGCATCAAACATTCAAATCTATCAAAAGCTTTCAAGAGCAAGCATTCCCAACAATGACAAGTTTTATAACGTTTAACATATTCACAAATTGGTCCCTAAATTAGCTAGATTAAGCTAATACAAACTCGAAAACATAAAAATTACTAAAAACGATCAAGGTTTGCTTACCCAAATCAAGCACACAAGTTCAACAACCCTAATTCCTCTTGTAGACGCTCGATTTTGTCCGAGCCTAGTTGGAGGCCCTTTTGTTCTCTCTTAGACCTGTTGGAAGCCCACCCGATTTTGGGTCAAATAGAGGTTTTATTTTTCTTTCTTTTTGGGCTTGTCAAGGGCCCAAATTATTGTTGTTGCTGTTATTATTATTATTGTTGTTGTTGTTGTTGTTGTTGTTATTATTGTTGTTGTTGTTGTTGTTGTTGTTGTTGTTGTTGTTGTTAGGGTTTCATGAAACATAACTTTCTTAAAGAAAATTTAGATTTTAAAAAAATAATAATCTGTTTTTAGTGATTTTAAAAGAAAAGTTTAAATTTTTAAACAAAGATTTGATTTTTTTAACTATTTCGAAATAAAAGTTGAATTTTTAAGTAAAATAGTGATTTTCTTTAAAAAAGATAAAGTTTATATTTTTTAAAAATAAATTTTTATTTTTTAGTTATTTTAAAGAAAAAGTTTAAATTTTTAAATGAAGTTTTGATTTTTTTTAACTATTTCGAAATAAAAGTTTGAATTTTTAAGTAAAATAGTGATTTTTTTTAAAAAAAGAGAAAGTTTATATTTTTAAAAATAAAAATATGTTTTTTTTTAGTGATTTTAAAGAAAAAGTTTAAATTTTTAAACAAAATTTTAATTTTTTTAACTATTTCGAAATAAAAATTTTGATTTTGAAGTAAAGTAGTGATTTTGTTTTAATCAAAAAATTTTCTGATTTTTTTTAAACAAAAAAAGAAAAAAAAATTTCGACCATAGTACATGGTGGCTCTAGCATTGGAGCTGGAGAATCGTTGGGCTCTCCGATGGTGGAGTCATGGCCAACATTGAATGAGGAAGATAAAGAAGAAGAATTTTTTTTAAATGAGGTTGAAAATGAGAAAAAAAAAATATTTTTCCTATTTATAAGTGCCAAAATGGGTATTTTATTCTCACCCCTAACTTTTTAAATTTATGGAAAATACCTTTTTTTTGCAATGATACCCTCACTCTCTGGCATATTTACACCTGTGCCCCTTTTGTTTATTAAAACCTTCGATTTAATCCGAAATTTCAAAATTAAAAATAAATTAATTGCTACATCAGTCCTCTGTCCTCCACATTATTTATTTTTTAATCCCAAAACCAAATTGTCATTTTGTTTTCATTTTAATAAATTATTTATACTTATATTTTCTTTTTATTTGCATTTATGTTTTACATATTCGATGTCAATTATGTATTTTAGTTTAATGTTTTATATATATTCACACTTGCATAATTTTATTTATTTTTATTTCATATTTGTTTACTTTCATGTCTATTTATATTTATGTTTTTTTTTTTTTACATTTGAATTTAAGTTAGTTTTTAAGAGTTTATTTATCATTTACCCTAGAAAAATTATAAATAATATGTAAGATATTTTTTTATTAGGATTTTAAACTAATTTTAAATATCATATACGATAATTAATAAATATTCTTTAGGACTTTGTTTAATATTAAAACTAATGATTTTTGTAGGTGAATTGTAAATCCTGGGTAGGTCTTTTTAAGCATTTTTATTTTAGATACTTTTTAAGGTAGCTAATAAATGTCATCTAAGATATATTATTTTAGAATTTTGACGAATTTATAATTTAGATCAAGAATTTTAAAGTAAGATAAATCAAAAACCCGACATAATATACTTTCGTAAGATCTTGATAGGTTCAATGTTATTAATTAAATCTTTTAAAATAATAATAATGATAAAAGATCGAATAAGTTGTAAATGAATTTTTATATTTCTCTTAATTCATTATTAACTTTTAGGTTTTTTTTAGCATTCTAAAATAGAATTAATTTTAAGAATTGAAGGTATTTTACTAGAATTATTTAAATATCTTTTAGGGTTCTCGTTAGAAGTAAAAATCTCTAATTTAAGTTTTAAATTAAATAAATTTGGTGAACACGTCTTAATCAAGTTACAAGTAAATCGGAGTAATGATAAAATATCGAATAAGTTGTAGATGAATTTTAATATTTCTCTTTATTCATTAGTAATTCTTTTTAGGTTTCTTTTAGGATTCTAAAATAGAATTAAATTTAAGAATTGAAAGTATTTTACAAGAATGGTTTAGGTATCCTTTAGGGTTCTTATTAGGAGTAAAAATTTCTAATTTAAGTTTTAAATTAGATAAATTCGGTGAACACGTCTTAGTCAAATTATAAGTAAATTGGAGGCGTTTTTTAGAGTTTTTATTTAAGATTTACACAAGATTTTAGCCTAAACTAAGACATTAATATGCTTAAAAAAAAAAAAACTAGCTCCTAAGACCCTGTAAGACTATCCCCGGATAGGCATTGTGGGGGTGCTATAACCTTCCCCACACATAACCGTACTCCCGAACCCGAAATTTGGTGATGAGATCGAGTCTAGACTTTTAGGATTTTTCGTAATATTAATTCTAGACTTTTAGATGATATGTGGCTGACCAACCTAACTCAAATTGATTAGTGGCGACTCTACATTAATTTAGATTGTTTGTGTCTAGCTTTGCTTACTAGGCCCTCTTACTCTTTTGTAGGCAACATTTTGACACCTCTCTTGTGTTTGCCGTGAAGAAGATGAAGTTTGGGTGAAAAATACTCTTTTTCTTCTTAAATTTTTTATTTATACTAAATAACTTAATTGTAAATTTAGCAACTTTCATGATTAACTTACTTAATCATCTTTTACCTCTAATTAATCCTATTTATAAGTCAATATTAGTCATTAAAATCCACTCACTAAAGCCTCTTTGGTTAATTCACTCATTTAGTCCTTCAAATCTCTTAACTCACATTTTACACTTTTTACAATTTAATCCTTTCTACTCAATTAACTATTTAAACGATAAAATTTCTCAAACCAAATTTAACACGAGGATATTGACATCATAAATCTTAAAAAAATAATATTTACTACTTGACTCGTCGGAGTTGTGGTCTCGAAACCACTGTTTTCGACACCACTAAAAATTGGGTTGTTACAGTGTCCTATCCCCCACACCCATTGGTCATGCTCATCTCTTGCTATTGCTGCCGAAGAAGCCAAATTAGTAGTCGAATTGCGCGCCCCATCAGCATTCAACATAAAGGAACCAAGAGGTGGTGAACTCCATGTTTGGTCTCTATGTTTCTAGGAGGCTTACAAAAGTTACTTGGCCGTTGCTTAATGGATTCTATTTTTAATGTTGACTCGTGTATCAAAATTAACAAAATCAAATTTTTGAAAAAAAACTAGAAATTATGTATTTAAAATATAGGTGCATGTTTAAAAATAGCATACAATAAATACTAAAATGTAAGACTTAAAACTAATAATAATTACATATATGTAGTATTTAAAATATTAAAATAAAAAATTAGTTTAAATTTTTAGTAAAAAATTAAATAGGTAAATACATCATATTAAGAATATTAAATTCACTCCAATTGTTTATTATGATATTGTCACTTTTTTAGTTAGTATCGAGTTGACTTGTGATACAAACTCAATCAATGACATTATCAATATATATAAACAATGTGTGTGAAACAATTTGTAATAATATCAAAATGTATAAAGATATCAAAATAAGGTTTTGGTAGAAGTGGTAAAAAAGGTAAAAATTCAGCAAAACCGCATGTACTATACCTTACATTGCGTTTTACCCCCTTTAATAAAAAAATGGACAAATTAGGCTATGTACATTAGATGAGTGAGCAAAATAGCTCCTCTATTGAAATTGCACCATTAATTTTTTTTTTATGTTTATATATAATAAATAATAACAAATTTAACCTCCAACATTTATATGTTTATTTAATTTAACCCTTACTCTTTTATTGAAAGTAAATTAGAAATTCTTTAAACTAATAAGGCTAAAGGGTTAAAAGTAAAAAAAATTAAAATAAAACCAATTAAGCCCTTCAAAATTTAAAATTTATTTAAAAATAATAAAATTATAAACTAAATTCATAAAAGAAAGTTATAAAAATTATAAAATTATAAATTTTTTATTAAAAATAACAATACTGACCAAATAAAATAGTAGGGTCAATTTTTTTAAAATCTTACAATCATCTAAATCCGAGAGATTACATCGACCATTGAGATGGCCTAGTGCGATCTAAGACTTTAAATAGTCAAATTAAAATATTTTTTTATGTTTAGGAAGACTTGTCTATTTTTAAAAAAATGACTCATGGGTTGATAAAATATGACTAATTTAATATTTTTCATGTAAAAGGTGATTACCATTGGAAACTTAGTTAACTTCTAGTTTATTTAATAGACATAATGTAATTATGACCTAGCAGCAGAAAAATGCTATTTTTTTTTAGTTTTATTAACTGTAACACTCTAAACCTGTAACCGTCGCCAATCTAGGGTCTCGAAGTATTACAAGACAATTTATAATCATTAATACATTTCTAACAACCATTCAACTATCCATAAACATATATGCTACTCACAAATACATATTAAACAAGCTAATGATCATGAATAATAATTCAGTTTAACCTACATTATCATATATAAGCAATACAAGCAATTATGGACTAAATTGAAACACATTAAAGCTTTTAAAAGAAAACATAATTTTTTCTCAAAACAAGGGTCACATGACCGTGTGTCTCAAACACACGCTTGTGCCCCTTGCCGTGTATCAAACCTTGTGTGCACTCGAAATAAAGTCACATGGTAGTGTCACAGACTATGTGACAGGCTGTGTGTCTATTCTGACTTGCAACACATGCCCGTGTGAGGGACCGTGTGTCAAACCGTGTTTCTATACAAAATTGGACCACACGGTCGTGTCCCAGCTCATGTGTCTTGCACTGCACTTTAAAATGGTACACAGCCGTGTGACAACCCATGTCACAAGCCGTGTGTAGCTTAATTTGCTTCTAAAACAAGGCATTCTTTCAACCTAACTTACCCATCAAGATACACCAAAAAAAGAACATATTTCTATTATCTAAAAATGCATTCCAAGCACCAATATAAGGCACAATATCAATACTTAGACCTAACCAATATGCCCTCCATGACACCTCAAATAAGTTTTAAACTACTAAATGGTCAAATGCATCAAGGCAAAATCTAGCATTCCCTATTACACTTAAGCATCAAGCACATGACAAATATAAACATACCTATTTCAATATACCAACACATGCCAATTAAACCAATTCTAACTCAATGAACCTAATCATTCATTTTATCATCGTCCATCTCTAAACTAGTTACTCGATCCAAACTATTTCATTAAGATTTCACCATGTCGAAGCAAATATATATATAGAAGTAAATTAAACATACTTTGGTATAAAATTTATAAATATTTACACATCATTCATAAAATTATGTTATTCATCCTATACACCTAACAATCACTTAATTTAACTTGACCAAAATGACTTTTTCTTAATGTTGACACCCTAGGTACATGCCAAAACACAAGAGAGAACATCACCAAGGTTGAGTACGAGATTCTTGTGATGCCGAGTCCAAGTCTACTCTATACCTAACCTGCATATATAGGAATCAAATCACATCAAGCAAATTTCACTTATTTAATTTAAACACAAGTATATCCAAAATACTTGAATTTATATCTCAACTTTAATCATATACTTTAATAGTATCTCATAACTTTCCATGTTTAGCTATATACATAATTATAAATATAAAATTCTACCTTAGTAATGCTTATAACCAACCTTTTCCAAGATTCCATCCAACTTTGTCATATGATTCCATCAATACATGGCACCAGGTGCCTAGCGGATATACTGCGAAAGAATTTGCGCCCAGTGGTAATCGGATAAACCAACGATATTAAATGTGAGCCAAGTTCTAGTTGGATAAACCAACAATATTGCACTTAACGCTAACCGGATAAACCGACGAAAGTGTGCCCAGTACTAGTTAGATAAACTGACGATATTATTAATGAGCCCATCTCTAGTTGGATAAATCAACGATATTGCGCACAGTGCTAGTCGGATAAACTTACGAAAGTGTGCCCAGCACTAGTTAGGTAAACTGACGGTATTATCAATAAGCCCAGCTCTAGTTGGAAAAACTAACGATATTGCGCCCAGCGCTAATCAGATAAACCGAAGAAAGTGTGCCCAACACTAGTAAGATAAACTGATGATATTCTCAATGACCCTAGCTCTAGTTGGATAAACCAACGATATTGCGCTCAGCTCTAGTCGGATAAATCGACAAAAGTGTGCCTAGCACTAATCAGATAAACTGACGATGTTATTAATGAACCCAGCTCTAGTTGGATAAACCAACAATGTTGCGCCCAATGCTAGTCGGATAACCGATAAATTGCAGATATTCATTTCCACCATTTTCCCATTTCGTAATATAATATCATCATTTAAATACATATATGAGATTATATACATGTATCAAATAATTAAGTAACAATTAACTAATTTAAAATTTAATAAATAATTGAATAGAAATATTAAGCTTCGAGACTACAAACTTACCGAATTATGATAGCTGCTTAAAACCGAGATTGACTATTTCGCAATCTTCTCCTTTCCGCGATTAATATTCGTTCTACTCATTTCTTGACCTATATACAACAATTTAATTTAATTAACAACCTATATTCACCATAATTCAACAGTCATCATCATTGAATTTAACTTTCATGGCAGTAAGCACTTTTCAGCCAACCAAATGCGCGCGCACACACACACATATTTATATATCAACAATCTAAAATTTATAACTTAATTATCATAACATTTTAAATCTATAACATTTACATCCTCAATAATTAATACCATTTAAACTTACTACCAAAATAATTTAAATCTACACAAACTTCATATCTCACCACCAGCTCCCCCAAATAACCATGAAAACAGTCCCAAAAGTATCAAAATCTCTATAATTAACACTTGATACTTTCAATACATTTCATTTAAATCCTTTAAAACCAACTCAAACAAAAAATTACTAAACAAAACGAGCATTTTTCAAGCCAACAAATTTAATATTACCATCACATTCCAGCACAAAGTTCAAACCAAAGTTTCAGTCCCAACACTTAACATAATTTCATAAATTAATCTCTCAACTAGCTTAATTAAGCTGAATAAATTTCAAAAATGTAAAGAATGCTAAGAACAAACCTCACCAACACATGCATGCAAAGGAAGAAACTCAACCAAAAGTCTCCTTTTCTCTCTAATGGAGTTTCGACAAAAACAAAGAACAAGAAAGAAAATAATAACCTTTCCTTTATTTTAGTGGATTTTCTCTTAATTTTTACTAACATCTCATTTTCAATTAATTACATCCATGTCCCTTTGTAGCTATTATAATCTATAAAATATTTACTCATCAATATCCACCATCTCAAATTTGGTATATTTCCCTTAAGTTCACTAGATAACATTCCTTCCTCAAATTAATCCTTTTAATTTATAATTACTCACTTTTGCGTTTTCTTCAATTTAATCCTTTTTAAATAAATTACCTATCCAAACACCTATTTTTTTTCTTAATTAAATTTTTGCAACTTCTATCAATCCCATAAACACTAACTAATAAGTAAAGTATTAACTTATTTACCAATAATTAAAATACTAAACCTTCATTTCCGTTAATACTAAAAACGGGTCGTCACACTAGCATCTATGTTTCATGTATAATGAATTCAAATCCATCTTTCATCATCTTAAAAAAAAAAATTTAAATGTCATGCGTGCTATATAAAACAAAACCTAAATATGAGTCTCATGCCACAAAAAAAAATACAATACAGTTCAAAATGACAAAAATTATAAAAAATAAGCCTAATAATACTTTCATAACATTAAAAAGTTTCTGGGTCCTCCGCATCCTAACTTGGTGGGTTATCTGTAAGGATGAAAGTTAATGGGGAGTGACCTATAAAGCTTAGTGTGAATTCAGTCACAAGAAAACTGAAACAAAACAACAAAGCAACAAATAACATGAATTAGCAATTCTGAGATTAAACACAACCATAAAGCACCTCAAATTAACGATTTTCACATAAAACACTTCACTTCACTATCTCGGTATACACAATTTTATATGCACATGCTTTATGAATGCATTGAAGTTTCAAATTAACAGAAAAGTCCCACCCAACTCCGCTACACACCTGACTTATGAGTTTCCCAAAACTCATCTATCATATAACTCTAGATTGTGGACGAGCCACCGTAGATTTGTAGATAAACTGCCACTTTGGAAAGAAAAATGTGGGTAAACCACTAGTATTTTAGATAAAAACATTTGCATTTACTGCCACTTATTGTGAGTGCACAACATGGTTGCAGATTAAACAAACTACCACTGGGTTTGTGGACAAGCCATATATTTGCAATTATTGCCACTTGTTGTGAGTTCGCCACATATTCATGGATTAAACAAACTACCACTGGGTTTTGTGGAAGACCACCACTTGTTTGCAGATTTAATAAACTCCCACTCTTCCTCCGTACAATGTCTTGCCCCATGCAATGCACTATGTCATGCTTTGTATTAAAACAAAATAACACTAGTAGTAGACATGTAATATGTACTCAATTCATCACTAACACTTAGCATGCTTATCATGTTCTTCGCAGGGCAGTAACAATTATCACTTTCAATTTAACAGTTTCACTTTATCAGAAAACACAAAATGTTCATGTACATGCGATGTAATAAGAGCACTTAAGGCATTAAACACAAATTTCAGAATTCACATAATATTAGGACCTAATTAAGCAAGGGAAAACTCTAAAAATAATTTAGAGAATGTATAGGGATTAAACTGGACATATCATACTTTTACATTATATTAATAATTCAATCAATCAGATCATGGATTCTAACATTATTCGTATTGTTAGAGACTTAATTGAATAAAATAAAACACTAAAAACAATTCGAGGATCAATTAGGGACTAAATTGAGCAAATCACAAAATTCTACGTAAAACTATAAAATCTAAGAAAAAAGCCACATGGTCGTGTGAGATACCTCAGTTTGTGTGGAAGGGTTACATGATCATGAGGCCAGGTAGTGTAATAGACTGAGGCTATGTGGTTTTCGAACTACATTAGGGCTTCCATTGCACATGGTCGTGCGGTAAGCCGTGTGGTCCGCACGCCTGTGTTGTAGATCGTGTGAAAGGGTTGTGACTGTGTGAGAAGCGAACTATCCTAGGGTTTCCAGAGGGACATCATCGTGTGGCCTTATCCTAGGCACGATTTTACCCCGATTAACTTGTAAAAGAACACATACCTTTCACCGGGAGATCGAGCGACGTCCCTCTCGTTTAGTCGGATTTGGGGTACCTAAAACGGGTCCTCCAATTGACAATTATACAAGTATCAATGGTTAATTTCAAGATAAAACAAGATGGTCAAAAGTTTCGATGAAAAATCGAGAAAGATCGTTTAATCGATCTCATGATTATCATTAGATAGAAATTCTTTAGAGATTTGAGATCTAAACATCGGGATTGAGCGTACTTACTGCTTCTTGCTGGGATTTGGAATGTTTCTAGAAATAATTTCGATTCTAGTAGAAAAACGAGTTAACAAAGATTAACTTTGATTTGGGAAAGGCAATAATAATTCAACAATGGATTAAAGATATGATGAAAAGAAAAGCATAGAAAATAAAATATGAAAATATAGAGAAAAAAAAAGGAGGAATTCTAATTTGGTATGGAAAATAAAACAAAATCCTAATGTAATTAGGAAAAGGGGACTGAAATAGCTAGGTTTTTAAACTTTTAAGGGGTTGCAGGATAATTTACCTTTGCTATTGAAATTAAAAAGAAAAATGGGAGAATTTGGCGTGACTTGAACATAGGATGTAAGGGAGGAGTAACTACTCAGCCCATTCTTGTTATACTTTTACACCATTTAATATTTATTTTAAGAGTGTTTTACAATCAAATTTGCTGAATGAAAATATCCAAATTGGATAATAACAAATAGAGCATGTTTGGATAGGGGATTTGAAAATTTGGATATAACACATTGACAATTCGGATATGACATGTTTAAAAAAAAAATACAATTTAGATAATAATAAATTTAGCCTTCAATCTTTACACATTTATTTAATTTGACATTAATAACAAATTAATATTACAATAAATTTTCCATTGCAAACCAACACGTCCAAAAATATAATAAAATAATATCAGATATTTTAAATTCTAAATTTTAAATTTTAAATCATTTCAATCAAGTTCTTAAAATATTAGTATCTGTTATAAATAAAAATAATAGATAAAGGAGGGATATGAGAATATGAGAATTTGTATTTCATTCTATATCTTCATTTCATTTACAAGTAGCATACTCCTCTATATATATAGGGAGATTCAACTCTTCATATTCTAATACATAAATAGAAAAAAGTAATTACAAGAATATGAAAGGTTAAAGAAGATAGAAGGTTAAAGGTTAAAGAAGATAGAAGGTTAAAGGTCCATTTAATAATATTCATAACACTTCCCCTTGCATGTTCATTGTATAAAGGATATGCCTCGTTAAAAACCTTATTAGGAAAAACCCTGTGGGACAAAAATCTAGTGAAGGAAAAAAGAGTACATAATCCTTTGATACATAGTATATCACAACCATATATATATATATATATATATAGTGTGTGTGTGTGTGTGTGTGTGTGTGTGTGTGTGTGTGAATTTACTCCCCCTCATGTAAGCATCACTTAAGATCTTTGAAATAATGAAATCCAATGTTGAAAATTAATTTCTCAAATGTAGCAGTAATTGTTTGTTTCATAGAGGGCTAAGAAATTGCAGTACCACCATATGTGAAAGCATAATCAGTTTGTGATTGAGCATTGTGAAGATCAAAAAAGTACCCTGCATCTGCAAAACCAACTAATTCTATTTTGGGTAGGTTAGGGAAAAATAAACTCATATCTCTTATACCTTGAAGATAACGAAAAACATTCTTAACCCTATTTCAATGTCTTCGAGTTGGACAAGATTTGTCTCAATATTGTTTCCTCATCATTTTGGACAAAATTTGTCTCAATATTGTTTCCTTTTTTTAATGGATGCTTTGATAAAATTTTACCAAATGCTTAAACATACGACATGTACGTGACCAATACATTTTCATACAACATTGGTAGCATGAATTTTCAATAACCTTTGAATATTTTTAATCGCCATTTTCTTGATTTTCCTTATTATTCTTTCTATTGGTTAGAAGAATCACTATTATAACCACCATGATAACAATTATTAGGATGTCTCCAACCATATCCTCAATTACAACGACATTCATGATCTCTATATTTTGATTTTTCATAATTGTAATGTGTTGTAACATTCACTTCAAGGAATAAAGTCTTTTTCACTAAAAGGCATGAGATCGTTCCAAAATACTTTTTAAAGCATTTTTCACAATATTACTGCTGCAGGAGCACATAAGATATTTCAATCATAGAAAGTTTTAAAGAGTATTATTGTTTTCTAATGGTAAAATCATTATTCCAAATTATTAAGTCATTCAAGAGTCAAAAGGATATTTCACAGTTAGATGTTTCATACTTTTAATTCTTAATTCTTTATGTAGATGATAATCATTGAACTTTTACAATGGTAACTTTTTCATAATTATTCGTGTCAAGTTATATATTATGAGCTAACAAATAAAGCGAGAAAGCACTATTATTCACGTCTATTCAAACTTAAGTATAAAAATATGATCATCTAGATCTATTAAAATCTTATGATAACTAAGATCAACCTTACAATTTAATCAACATAACAATAGAATACCCCAAAAATGTTTTATGGAATATTAATTAGACATCACATTATTTTATTTACTATAATCAAGGTTTTCATAGAAAATTTCATCCGTAAAGAAAAAAATAACCATAAGCTATATCATATGCATTTGGATATATATAAGGTACAAATACATTTAACTTTTTCTAAGTTTTTCATACGAGATATCCAAATATTAAACATGAGCCTCTAGTGTCAAAAATAATAAGATAATAATCTAATAATCTAATACGCAACATAGTACATTTGGTAACAGTCACCAAATAAAATAAATTTTTAAAAATGATTACTTTATTTTTAATCATGTCAATGACATCTGTTATGAAATATATACATATTTAAGTAAAAATATTCAAGTTGTTGATACTTCAATTTTATTCAAATTCTTAGATCATAAACAAGCATATCATAGAATATATAAAACATAAATTCATATTTAAATATGGAAAAAAAAATTAGCATCATTTTAACTTTTTTTTTTTCATTAAGAATATTGAAATCTCAAAATCTTTCAAGCACACAGAGAAATTCACATACCTTAACCTTATTGCTTCAACAAGAATGTTGTACGTCTAGATTACTTGTTCTCCAACAAAATATTGAATAATATCGAGCAAGCTTGTGCTGATAACGTGTTATAAACAAAAATAATAGATAAAGGATGGATATGAGAATATGAGAATTTGTATTGCATTCTATATCTTCATTCCATTTACAAGTAGCATACTCCTCTATATATAAAGGGAGATTCGACTCTTCATATTTTAATACATAAATAGAAAAAAGTAATTACAGGAATACGAAAGGTTAAAGAAAATGGAAGGTTAAAGGTCAAGGGAGATGAAAGTTTAACATTCATTTAATAATATTCATAACAGTATCATATTAATTAGATCCTTTTGTCAACTATTAGCTTGAGCTTTAGATGTCAGTTTAAACTTAATATAGAGCATATTTAAATAATTAAGATCAAATATTAATTAAATTCTAAACACATATGCACCTTATGAATAGATTGGATCTGTTTTTTTTTTTTTAAAGAAATAGCTTTTATAAATTTTATCATCATTGTGCTTTTTTAAACATGTCATATCTAAATTATCAATGTATAAATAATACATACATATTTATATTATAATTCATATGTTTTAAATATACCTCGACTGACCAACAAGTGGTTGGGTACAATGGTAAAGCACATTGCATTCCCAAGGGAAGAATCTAGGATCAAACTTTGGAGACGACATTGTTAAGAGGAGCAGCCACGCACCCTGAACATGGATCGTAAAATTAACATGAATAACAGCAAAAAAATATATATACCTCAACTAAATTTGATATGACATTTTATGCCTAAATTGATGATTAGACTAACAAAAGAATTTAATTGATATAATATTTATACTTTAAAAATTTAATTAAAACATTTTTAAAATTTAAAGGTGAATTTAGGCATTTGATGCAATTAATACGAAGTATAAATCTCAAATTTCAGATAAAGACATGATGTTCTATGTATTTATTTAAAAATATGTGTGAACGTGAAGGGGATGTAGCTCAGATGGTAGAGCGCTCGCTTAGCATGCGAGAGGTACGGGGATCGATACCCCGCATCTCCATTCTTGTTTTCATTTTCATTTGGAGTGGAAACAAAAGTTTCTCCCGCGTTTCCATTTCCCTTTAAACGCCAATTAGCTTCCATATTTTTTTATTTTTTAGTCTCTGATTCACTTGTAAAATTAGTACTCAGTATATTTCATTCCTTTTCCCTCTTCCCAAATCCCTCTTTTAGTCAATTCCAAGCCCAGATTTTCAATTAATTGCTTGATTTGCTTGTGTACTCTCTCCAGATACCGAATGCAATTCTGGAGGCTTGAATTCAAATAGGTCAGATCTTAAGCTTCTTTTCTACTACCTTCATTGGATTCCATAACGACAAAAAAATTGTGTTTTTGTTCTTTAAATCTCATGCAATCGCGATTAGGATAGAAGAAAAGAAATCAAATTTATGCTTCAATCAACATTTTTAATTTTCTCTTAATGCTGAAAACGAAAACTGATATTGTTACGTTGATATTTTTGATAAATCGGCATGATTTATTGTTGAGACAATGTTATCTAAATCAGTTTACAATTTTCTATCTTGATTATTACTTTTATTTTTGTGGGTAATCCTTCTGATTTTGTGCTGATCGATTCATTCTTAGTTCGGTAATCTTTAGCCATTAATTTAAGTATTATTTCTATTTTTTTAAAAGAAAATTTCTCTTGATTAGACGATTCATTAATTGCATTTCTCTCGGAAACAAACAAGGTAAATAGAACACCATATTTATTATAACACTAATTTTTATTTAAAACTGGAGAATCCAGTACTGTACTTACAAGCTTGATACACTTGTTTTTTATACATTGAAACTGACTAAATGAAACATACACTCTTAAGAGAGTCAAATTTTCATGGAGACCCCGATTCTCGATTCCTTTACCATTTATATATATTTTTAGTTTGTACAGGTTCTCTGAACAGTGTAGCTTAAACTTTTTCTTCGTTGGAGCTTTGTATTCTTCATAAATCTGTGGAAGATTTAAAATAAAAACACAAGAGCAATATTAGAATAATTAAAATATTAATTACTTTACATTTTAGAAAAGAAGTATATGCAAACGGCTGTCTATGTTAGTTTATATGGAAAATTATTTGTTTTTAGCTGAGGTACTGGAAATTGGCTTCATGATCCAACAAAAACCAGTTTGCTAAGAGTAATTCTAGGGATTATTAATGAAGGGTTACAGAGAAATGTGGAACTTTTTGTTACAAAATGGTATAGGTCAGACATATGAAAAAGAAAAACCACCGACGAACTTATTTATTTTATGATATTGGGTTTCAAGCTCTTTGAATTATATATAAGACCATGTGCATATGATCTAAAACAAAAGAGGATTAGATTTCATGTGGTCTTTTTATGGTATGTTGAAATATAGTATTATAGAAAACAATATCAACCAAAAAAAGAAAAAAAATGTGGGGAGATGGGGATTCGGTGTTTGATGTGAACTCTAGCTACCAGAAAATGAAAGGTGCGTCCATCATGCATGGCATGTTAGAGGAAACATGGATGATTACAACTGCTCTAAAAGAGTTTTCTTTTTATATTATAATGTGATTTTGAACATCATACCATGAACCCTAGCTTGGGAAAGAACACTGGACAACATTCTTAAATGATTTCGGTTTAGCCGAAAGGGAAGAGAGAGTGGCATGCTAAGTTAATTTCCTGTCATATGCTGTGAGTTGGAGCTGGAGGGCATGTCCATGTTTCATGTTAGGGTTGGCCTCTAGAAACTATGGTTTTTTGACTGCCTATAAATACAATATCCGTAGTCTTTATTTCTTTAGTATTATAAATGAAAGTATTATCAGGTTTTTTCAGTTCTTGTTGGCATTATGAAGACATTGGTTGCATGCCTTTCCTCTGTCATAACTTGACAGCATTTTACATTGCACAGTAAGCCTTAATATTGTGTTTTCAAGTAGAAAAGACTCAAAGGAGGAATGGGAGATAATAGTAATATCCTACCTTAGCTCACCAGCAATTCATCTTCTGTAACTCCCAGTAGTGCTTTTGTATTTGGGTATAGGTATTTTACCAGATTCTATATGCATGAGATCTTCCACTAGGACCTCATAGTGCCTTCTTACTTCCTCGGCCGATTTCTCCCCCACAGCAGCCGCCACTTTTTGCCACCTGTCAGGGGTGTCCTTGTCATATACTGCTAGTGCCTTTTCAAATAGCTTGTTTTGGCTAGACGTCCAATAGGAGTAGGAACCACGTGTGAAAAAGTTTGATGCCATTAACTATATGACTTTGGGGATGAATGAAAATAAGGACGGATATGATAAAGCTATTGGATGAGTTGGATGTTTTAGCTGAAACAAAAGTTTGGTGGAAGAGGATTGTATGTATTTTAAGATGAAACCTTACAGGGAGAATTTATTAACCAAAGGACAAAAAAAAGCTATGGAGTTGGCTTAGTCGAGAGAGAAGAAGATTGAAGTCAAGGGAGGGTATGGGTAAGAAATTGCAAAGCCAGCTACTTATAAAGAACAAAGATGGTGTGGTCTGGAGTAATGGCAGCTCGGTGTTGTTTTATAAAATAATTACTGTTTGTATTGAATATTATAAATATTTTATTATATCTTTATAAGGCCCTTGTAAATCCCTTATTTTATTCGTAGAATCTAAAAATTTCATCGTTAGTATATCAAATATTTAGATTATGATTATGTCTGTAATTTAGAAAAAAAAAATCAGATTTCATGAAGGTATTGTTTTGGTTAAGCTTAGGTGAAGTTTTGCTAGTCGGCGAATATATATATTTCCCTGGGGGCTACATCGGGATATGATTCGCTGGCTTAAGCAAGAGCTTTGATGGAGAAGAATTAGTGTAAAAGAACTGACCCTTTATAAAAGTTGTTTTCTTGTCTTTTATAATATCAAGTTGATTTTCCTTGAGAATTTCTCAGATGATGGGGATTAGATCCTAAAAGAGAGTCTCCCCATTAGCATTGATGCTCCAATAATTTGATCCTCGACCCTGCTTTTGAAACCCCGCAAAATATACAGTAAGATATTCTAATTATGTATAAATAATGTGAGTAAATTAATATATATAAATAAAGAGCAGGGGTTTATTTACACTGGTGTTAAATTTAAGTAATTTTATAATTTTTTGTAATTTTTTTTATGATTACTTTTTTAACAATTTAATTGTCATATTTCATGTTCTATTTATGCAAAATATGCACGTTAAGTATGACATAAATTAAATTTTTTTAATTATTTATTTTTATGTAAAAAAACTTTCAATTGTTAAATATATAGACAATATTTTAGATCAATATGATATATATTAGATCAATTTAAAAATTTACATGCATGACAAGTACAAATATATTAATAAAATCAACGATCAAATTATTAAAATATTAATCGTATAAAAAATTACGAAATGATATAAAACACTTAAGTCTTACACTGTTGAACACATAAATAAATATTATATATAAGGAGTATTTTTTTAGGATTTGTTTTTGATAGATTAGTCGCGTATTTCACTATTATATATTTTTTGTTTCTGTCTTTCATGTTTTGCATACATAACAAAATTGTGACGAGTAAATATTTACTTATTGATTGTTTAAGCTCAAACTGATGATAAGTGGCACTGTAAGAGCGTTTACATTGTGAAAAAATAACTTATTTCAGTAGATAATCTAAATGAATCCGTAATCTCGTAAAATAATTAAAGTGAACATTTTATTCAAATACATAGAAGGATATAGGGAAATGACTAGTATTAGCTATCGAAGTAGTTGATTCTATGGGTAGAGACATAAATGTACTCATTGGAAGAATGATACATTGGATTGGAACCAAGTTGAATTAATTTTGAGTTCGTTTATGAATTAGTTCACTTGTGACATTCATGACCTGACTTACCTGAATCTTGAGTTAGTCACTAGCCATGCATATGTAATTCATGTGCTTTGATATAGTGGAGGCTTATACTCTAAAGAATGATCGAGCCAATACCCAGTATGTTGGGTATATGACTTGTGTATGACATGACTTTACTAGAAACAATAGAATTCATAATTCGATTAAAGAGTTAACGATATCCTCTCATTGGCATTGTGTGGATTGATAAATATGGAACATGGTCACGTGTTACTTATTCTTAAATGCGTAATTTATCACAGTCATTAGTTGACAGTGATCATATTAATCATTAAGAAGACATAATGATGACAATGAGATAAAATAGGATTGTATTCAGTGAATGGATTTAACTCAAAAGAATCAAGAATATCATATGAAGGTAACATGACGAGGTCATTAGACAAAACAGTTGGATGATTTACTTTCGTAAAAGTATACAATAAGGAGTTTTCAATCATGGTATTTTTTGTGAATTGACTCCATGATTAAGTAAATTGCGAATTATCAAAAAGATGTTTCTGGATATAATTGTAATTACTCGAGTTTAATTGTATATGTTCAATTGATCCCTCTGCTAGCTCAACAAAAGTTCGATCGGACTGTATTTGAATCAGAAGAAAATTCTACAACTTTGAAAATAATTTAATTGTCAATTTATTCGATGTTGAATTAAATTGGACGATTATGAGAATTTGTTCAACTAGAGAATTTAATTAAAGAATTTTTTTGAAAAATCACATTGGTTTTTGGAAAAATTTATTTTGATCAAGTAAAATTAAATTAATCAAATTAATTAAAATAAATATGATATTTTTAGAAATTAATTTTTAAGTCAGACAATTGATTCAATGGGTAATTAAAGTTGAAAATTAGACCCGAGATCGATAATTGAACCCGAGAACCAAAAGTCGAGATTGTGACCTAACTGGTTAAATTAGGCTCGATGTATGAAACTGGACATACTGTCCAATTAGTGGCTAGACCAGATTAGTTGGGTTAACACTAGCACGGATCAAACCGATAATAATCGAGTCGGCCAGGCTCATTCGAGCAAAACGACGACGGTTCGAGATGTCGGAGGAGCCATAGCGGTGATGGCATCATCGGGCATTATGGCTGCGATTCAGTAGATGGTGGTCGGTGATGGTTTTTCGTTGGTAAAGTAGTTAAAAAATTAGACTCTTAGTAGGACTCTGCTGACTTGTCGCCAATTGTAGCGATAGTTTAAGTATATTTTAGCACTTAACGAGCTTGTTTCTAAGCATTTTAGTATTAATTATTGCATTTTCATATTAGTAGGTTAGGAACTAAATATTAATAAAATAAACATTTTTACGCATTTTTTAATGTGTTAATAACCCATTAGGCTGATTCGGGCCTCGAAAAACACTAATAGGTTAATTAAGTGCGTAGCAAGTCATTTCAGGCCCAAGACTGCAAGGAATGAAGGTCGTGGTGCGACAAAAGTATCCCATGGCACGACACGACGTCGAGAAGCATCCCAGACTGAATTAACGCGCGATGTCCTGACGTGAGGACCTTTCACATCCCGACGAGCTATTCCTTAGTGTGGCGATGTGACAACAATGGCTTGTGCATGGAAAGCAAGTTGGCAGTCTTATTTTGCAAGCAGTTAAACACAGTTTGATATCGAGCATTTATTAGCATCGAGGGCATATTGGGCATAAAATTAACGTATTTTAGCCTATAAATAAAAGCTTCCTATAAATATTTAGACACAAAAGTGCAGACTCAAAGACACAATTTTTCTTTATATTTTCTTTTCATGTTCATGTAATCGGAATTTTTCTATTCCAATGTGAAGACAATTACGAGCAGAGATTGCTCTGATACCACGTTTCAATATATTCATAAGCTTTCTCATATCTCTTATTCTTTTATTTATATTTTTGTTTCTCTGATCAAGTAGCGTTTGTATGAATAATTGAATAAATTATTGTGCTTATTTTATATCTCCCATAACTCTATTAATAAACTAAGTTATTTATCCAAATTCAGTTGTTTATTTAAGGGTACTTAGTATATTAAGGAGTGAAACCCCTTGATAGAATATCTAGACAAGTGAGACTGAAAAGGTATCTTATCGTATTTATCTTGTGCCAAGCGGTGAGTCCGGGAGGATATCTGTATGCCTAGTAAGAGCCCGAAAGGGTGACTTAGGTGGTAATTATTAGTGTAGACGAGACCGGAAAGGTATTCTTGCAAAGGGTGATAAATAACTCAATCGAGGATAATTAATTATTTAATTAGATATTCACCAAAAAAATTTATTTAATTAGATAATTAGGAATTTAATGGATCATAGGCTAGAGGCTCGCATTATCGACACTAGGAATAGAAAATTCCATTATGTTAATTTAGGTTAGTTAATTTAATTAGTTTAATTAATATTTTAATTTGGATTTACACTACTAATTTGTGATTACATTAGATTAGTAATTATTTTTTGTAATTAATTTAATAAGAGTTTCTCCAATCTCCAATTTTTTGGGTATAATCCTCATAATACTTACCAGTGTTTGTTGTAAACTTTTTTATATTACAATTTGAACCGTACGTTTGCGGGCATCGCTAATTTGATTTTATATATTTTTTGTGTGCTATTTTTACTATAAACGATAATATGTTTATAGGCGGTTAAGTTGTTGGCATCGTTGTTAGGGATTACGACGGTGACATTTTTGTTAGATTAATTATTGTAAAATAATATTAATTGAAAGACAAACGAGCTAGATAGTGTTCTAACTTTTATTTAATTTAATTTATTATAGTGTAAAAATTTTACGATAATTATTATTTACCTTATCGATTATTAGATTTAATCATGAACAATGATTTTTATAGGTCGGTGTATGAACAATCCAAATTGAGTTGATTGTATGGAGCTTCGACAAGCCAATGGAGTTATGATTACAAAGACAAGTAGCTTGAGTGTTCAAACGAACTCTCACCTAAGCCGAGCAAGTATACGTATGAGAGTGATGGAGATTCGATGAACTTATGGGATGAAGATGAAGTATACGAAGAGTGAGTATATGATCAATGGGAAATTATGGAGAACCAAAGATTGCTTATGCTAGAGCTTTACCGACAAAGAAACAAAACAATGACTTCGTCAGAAGAGATAGATGAGCGACAATTTTATTTTACTTTTTTTTATATATTGTTCAATTTTATTTTTTTATAATTATATAATTTATATCACATAAATTAAAAATTTTGTTAAGTTCTATGTTTAAAATTTTAACAAAAAAATATAAAACCATTAAATATTATATTCAAAATAATATAGTTTTAAAATAAAAATAATATTAGTGACCCTAAGATGAGTTTAAATTAACTATTTATATAAACAAATTGAACAAAATTTATGGTTCATATTTCTAATTAGGTCAAGTTTGAAAAATAAAATGTGCGTTAGAGCTTCTTTAATTATGCTTTCAAAAAGTATTTTTTATTCAAAAAGTCTTTTTACTTCGTTGAAAAAATTGAAAGTTTTAGTTTTTTTTAATTGGTTCTCTCTCTCTCTCTTTCTACTCTACTCTCATCTCATTTTAACTTCCAATTTAATTCCCCCCCCCCCCATTTCTGGGCTATTTTTGGTTCTCATTTCCTTCCACCGGTGAGCTTCTTCTCTTTTACACCCATTTTTTTTTCTTTTCATGTTTGATCATTGATTTCGCTGTAAACCCATCTTTAATTATGCTAGTTTTAGTTGTTTCTTGCTTTTTTTTGTCCCTTCACACACTGGCAGACAATAATCAAAATGACTGGAATTGATGTGCACAAACTAATTTCTTTTTGTATACCAAGTTTGCTTTTTAGAAAAAAGTTGTTTTGGTTGCTTATTATCTCAACAAAGTGCATGAGATTTTAAATTCATTAATTCTAGATTCTCAAAGTGCTTACACTACAGAATAAGATATTAGTTTAGTTAGAATGATTTGAGAGCTTTTATAGGTTCTTAAAATTGTTTGATCCTCACAGTTACTTATACTAGTCTTTTCTCCCTCGTAGACTTATAGATGTAAAAGCCCAGGAGTCAAATGCTCTTTTAAGTTAAATCCTTAAATCAAAATGTCAGCTGCTTCCAGCTCTGTCAATGGTGTTTATTTTATAGTAATCACTTTTATGTTGAGCCTAGTTTATTTTTGGATAGCAATTAGCAAGGATATCAATAATCTAGTAGTGGAAGTTTATGTTGAGCCCTTTGTTGTATGTGCAGGCAAAAACTTGAGAACCCAAAATGAACAAAAAATTGAACATAAAACAATGAAATCCTAAAGTTGATCTTCTGCTGCACTATTTTTTTTATTAAAAATTAAGAAACCACAGCCAAGGTGGTTCAGTCAACGAGTACAGCAAAAGACAAATTAATTTGATAACTGTGCAAGCAAAAACTTGAGAACCCAAAATGAATAAAAAATTGAATATAAAACAATGAAATCCTAAAGTTGATCTTCTGTTGCACTATTATTTTTGGATAGCAAGGATATGTTGAGCCGAGTATCTTATAGTCATTGCTACCCTAAGTGGAAGTTACTAGCACCAAACCTGGATTGAAAAGAAAGATCCTACAAAGTAAGTTTTAGCTCCTCATCAAAAACCAGTTTCAAGGTTAAACTAAAGGTAAATGAACTAGACCCTAATTTAAGGACAATCCATGATTTTTTCCTCAACACTTTTAGTAGAACACTCATTTCTTAATTAATCAAATGTTTTTGCCTTTTTCCCTTCAGCTTCTAAGACCCCAGTTTTTTTGGTTATGTTATAACTTTGGTGAGTTGTTTGGGCTCTTTACAGAATTGAAACTACTCATAATTTATTTATGCTTTGTGCAGAAATTAAAATTTAGTGATAGTTTCTTATGTAGGACGTATCTTTGAGTTAGCCATTGAGCCTTATGCTATTTTAGTGGTAGTATAGGTTGGTGATAGTTTCTTATGTAGGACTGGGATTAATCTAGATGATGCATAAAGGTTATAAAAATTAAATGCACTGTAATTCAAAGGTTATCATTTTTAGTATGCCATTCAAAATCACAATTATAAGAGCTCTTGTTCGAGGAACGATGTGCAATTTTGAAGCAGCAACCTTCCAAACATTGCATGATTATCAAACCAATGTAATCAATTTATATATTATTTGTAAAATAGTAGCGTATAAGTGAATGTGTAAAATGTAAGTCCCATATTGACCAAACCATGATTCTATATATTATTTATAAAACCAAACATTACATGTTTACATTGCGTTTCAATTTGAGCATGTTGCTCAATGTTGGGCTGCCCATTCATCACGAATGTGTAATGGATTTTGATTTGTTCCTTCCCCGAGTTGAGGTGGGCTTATCATGGTGAGGCAACTAACTATTATTTTAATTCTCTTTTTCTCATTTTTTTTAGCAGCTTCAACTAATTGCATGATTTAGAGTTAGAAATTCATTTAAAGTTTAATGCAATGATGAATTTATTTATTTTTTCTGCCTCTAATCCAAGTTAAATAAAATGTTAATTCCCACATTCTCTTCCATGTAAGAAACATAAACTCCATTAGCTACATCTATAGGAGTTTGCAATATTACGCTCACTTCATAGCTAACATTGATAAGCCTTACAGTCACTGCTCTTGATTTTTATATGCCATTTCCATTATAAGTTGATTTTGATTGAGAACAAAATATCTTAGGATCCTATCTTGATTTTGATACACATCTCCATAATTTGGAACAATCATATTATCTTCAATTGTTCCTTTTAATAGTTTCAAACATGTAAAAAATAT